>OY253746.1:24673590-25873590 GCA_958009045.1 Oxytorus armatus
TCTGGAATGGGGTCGCTCTGACCACCGCTCCTCAAGTTTCCTTTCCGATATATTTCGGATTATATATTTTTTCACATACCAGAGGGTAGGGTGATAATGAATCGTGATGACTCAAAAAAGTCATCACGATTCATTATCAAAAAGAACACGACCTTCGAATTGGACGAAAGATTTTTTACAAGAGTTGGTCTAGAATGACGTCATTCTGATCACCGCTCCGCAAGTTTCCTTCCCGATATATTTCGGTTTATATTTTTTTTCACATACCAGAGGGTCGTAAAAGTCATCACGATTCATTATCAAATAGAACACGACCTTCGAATTGCACGAAAGATTCTTTACAAGAGTTGGTCTAGAATGGGGTCACTCTGACCACCGCCCCGCAAGTTTCCTTCCCGATATATTTCGGTATATATTTTTTTTTCACATACTAGAGGGTCGTAAAAGTAGTCACCTATTATTATCAAAGAGAACACGACCTTCGAATTGGATGAAAGATTTTTTACAAGAGTTCGTCTGGAATGGGGTTGCTCTGACCACCGCTCCTCAAGTTTCCTTTCCGATATATTTCGGATTATATATTTTTTCACATACCAGAGGGTAGGGTGATAATGAATCGTGATGACTCAAAAAAGTCATCACGATTCATTATCAAAAAGAACACGACCTTCGAATTGGACGAAAGATTTTTTACAAGAGTTGGTCTAGAATGGGGTCGCTCTGACCACCGCTCCGCATGTTTCCTTCCCGATATATTTCGGTTCATATTTTTTTTTCACATACTAGAGGGTCGTAAAAGTCATCACGTATGATTATCAAAGAGATCACGACCTTCGAATTGGACGAAAGATTTTTAACAAGAGTTGGTCTAGAATGGCGTAATTCTGATCACCGCTCCTCAAGTTTCATTTCCGATATATTTCAGTTTATATTTTTTTTCACATACCAGAGGGTCGTAAAAGTCATCACGTATTATTATCAAAGACAACACGGACTTGGAATTGGACGAAAGATTTTTTACAAGAGTTCGTCTAGAATGGGGTCGCTCTGACCACCGCTCCGCAAGTTTCCTTCCCGATATATTTCGGTTTATATTTTATTTCACATACCAGAGGGTCGTAAAAGTCATCACGATTCATTATCAAAGAGAACACGACCTTCGAATTGCACGAAAGATTCTTTACAAGAGTTGGTCTAGAATGGGGTCGCTCTGACCACTGTTCCTTAAGTGTCCTTTCCGATATATTTCGGTTTATATATTTTTTCACATACTAGAGGATCGTAAAAGTCATCATGATTCGTTATCAAAGAGAACACGATCTTCGAATTGGACGAAAGATTTTTTACAAGAGTTGGTGTAGAATGGGGTCGCTTTGACCACCGCTCCTCACGTTCCCTTTTCGATATATTTCGGTTTATATTTTTCTTCACATACTAGAGGGTTGCAAAAGTCATCGCTATTCGTTATCAAAGAGAACACGACCTTCGAATTGGACAAAAGATTTTTTACAAGAGTTGGTCTGGAACGGGGTCGCTCTGACCACCGCTCCTGAAGTTTCCTTTCCGATATATTTCGGTTTCTATATTTTTTCACACACTAGAGGGTCGTAAAAGTCATCACGATTCATTATCAAAGAGAACACGACCTTCGAATTGGACGAAAGATTTTTTACAAGACTTGGTCTAGATTAGGGTCGCTCTGACCACCGCTCCGCAAGTTTCCTTCCCGATATATTTCGGTTTATATTTTTTTTCACATACCAGAGGGTCGTAAAAGTCATCACGATTCATTATCAAAGAGAACACGACGGTCGAATTGCACGAAAGATTCTTTACAAGAGTTGGTCGAGAATGGGGTCGCTCTGACCACCGGTCCGCAAGTTTCCTTTCCGATATATTTCATTTTATATTTTTTTTCACATACCAGAAGGTCATAAAAGTCATCACGTATTATTATCAAAGAGAACACGAACTTCGAATTGGACGAAAGATTTTTTACAATAGTTGGTCTAGAATGGGGTCGCTCTGACCACCGCTCCGCAAGTTTCCTTCCCGATATATTTCGGTTTATATATTTTTTCCACATACTAGTGGGTCGTAAAAGTCATCACGTATCATTATCAAAGAGAACACGACCTTCGAATTGGACGAAAGATTTTTTACAAGAGTTGGTCTGGAATGGGGTTGCTCTGACCACCGCTCCTCAAGTTTCATTCCCGATATATTTCGGAATATATATTTTTCCACATACCAGAGGGTAGGGTGATAATGAATCGTGATGACTCAAAAAAGTCATCACGATTCATTATCAAAGAGAACACGACCTTCGAATTGGACGAAAGATTTTTTACAAGAGTTGGTCTAGAATGGCGTCATTCTGATCACCGCTCCTCAAGTTTCCTTTCCGATATATTTCAGTTTATATTTTTTTTCACATACCAGAGGATCGTAAAAGTCATCACGTATTATTATCAAAGAGAACACGAACTTTGAATTAGACGAAAGATTTTTTACAAGAGTTCGTCTAGAATGGGGTCGCTCTGACCACCTCTCCACAAGTTTCCTTCCCGATATATTTCGGTTTATATTTTATTTCACATACCAGAGGGTCGTAAAAGTCATCACGATTCATTATCAAATAGAACACGACCTTCGAATTGCATGAAAGATTCTTTACAAGAGTTGGTCTGGAATGGGGTTGCTCTGACCACCGGTCCTCAAGTTTCCTTCCCGATATATTTCGGATTATATTTTTTTTCACATAATAGAGGGTCGTAAAAGTCATCACGATTCATTATCAAAGATAACACGACCTTCGAATTGCACGAAAGATTCTTTACATGAGTTGGTCTAGAATGGGGTCGATCTGACCACAGTTCCTTAAGTTTCCTTTCCGATATATTTCGGTTTATATTTTTTTTTCACATACTAGAGGGTCGTAAAAGTAGTCACCTATTATTATCAAAGAGAACACGACCTTCGAATTGGACGAAAGATTTTTTACAAGAGTTGGTCTGGAATGGGGTTGCTCTGACCACCGCTCCTCAAGTTTCCTTCCCGATATATTTCGGATTATATTTTTTTTCACATAATAGAGGGTCGTAAAAGTCATCACGATTCATTATCAAAGAGAACACGACCTTCGAATTGCACGAAAGATTCTTTACAAGAGTTGGTCTAGAATGGGGTCGCTCTGGACACTGTTCCTTAAGTTTCCTTTCCGATATATTTCGGTTTATATATTTTTTCACATACTAGAGGATCGTAAAAGTCATCATGATTCGTTATCAAAGAGAACCCGACCTTCGAATTGGACGGAAGATTTTTTACAAGATTTGGTCTAGAATCGGGTCGCTCTGACCACCGCTCCTCAAGTATCATTTCCGATATATTTCGATTTATATATTTTTTCACACACTAGAGGGTCGTAAAAGTCATCACGATTCATTATCAAAGAGAACACGACCTTCGAATTGCACGAAAGATTCTTTACAAGAGTTGGTCTAGAATGGGGTCGCTTTGACCACCGCTCCTCACGTTCCCTTTCTGATATATTTCGGTTTATATTTTTCTTCACATACTAGAGGGTTGCAAAAGTTATCACTATTCATTATCAAAGAGAACACGACCTTCGAATTGGACAAAAGATTTTTTACAAGAGTTGGTCTGGAATGGGGTCGATCTGACCACCGCTCCTGAAGTTTCCTTTCCGATATATTTCAGTTTATATTTTTTTTCACATTCCAGAGGGTCGTAAAAGTCATCACGTATTATTATCAAAGAGAACACGGACTTGGAATTGGACGAAAGATTTTTTACAAGAGTTCGTCTAGAATGGGGTCGCTCTGACCACCGCTCCGCAAGTTTCCTTCCCGATATATTTCGGTTTATATTTTATTTCACATACCAGAGGGTCGTAAAAGTCATCACGATTCATTATCAAAGATAACACGACCTTCGAATTGGACGAAAGATTTTTTACAAGAGTTGGTCTGGAATGGGGTCGCTCTGACCACCGCTCCTCAAGTTTCCTCTCCGATATATTTCAGTTTATATTTTTTGTCACATACTAGAGGGTCGTATACGTCATCACGAATTAGTATCAAAGAGAACACGACCTTTCGAATTGGACGAACGATTTTTTACAAGAGTTGGTCTGGAATGAGGTCGCTCTGACCACCGCTCCTCAAATTACCTTTCCGATATATTTCGGTTTATATTTTTTTTCACATACTAGAGGGTCGTAAAAGTCATCACGAATCATTATCAAAGAGAACACGACCTTCGTATTGAACGAAATAATTTTTACAACGTTGGTTTAGAATGGGATCGCTCTGACCACCGTTCCTTAAGTTTCCTTTCCGATATATTTCGGATTATATATTTTTCCACATACTAGAGGATCGTCAAAGTCATCATGATTCGTTATCAAAGAGAACACGACCTTCGAATTGGACGGAAGATTTTTTACAAGATTTGGTCTAGAATCGGGTCGCTCTGACCACCGCTCCTCAAGTTTCATTTCCGATATATTTCGATTTATATATTTTTTCACACACTAGAGGGTCGTAAAAGTCATCACGATTCATTATCAAACAGAACACGACCTTCGAATTGGACGAAAGATTTTTTACAAGAGTTGGTGTAGAATGGGGTCGCTTTGACCACCGCTCCTCACGTTCCCTTTCCGATATATTTCGGTTTATATTTTTCTTCACATACTAGAGGGTTGCAAAAGTCATCGCTATTCATTATTAAAGAGAACACGACCTCCGAATTGGACAAAAGATTTTTTACAAGAGTTGGTCTGGAATGGGGTCGCTCTGACCACCGCTCCTCAAGTTTCCTTTCCGATATATTTCGATTTATATATTTTTTCACACAGTAGAGGATCGTAAAAGTCATCACGATTCATTATCAAACAGAACACGACCTTCGAATTGGACGAAAGAGTTTTTAGAAGACTTGGTCTGGAATGGGGTTGCTCTAACCAGCGCTCCTCAAGTTTCCTTTCCGATATATTTCGGTTAATATATTTTTTCACAAACCAGAGGGTAGGGTGATAATGAATCGTGATGCCTCATAAAAGTCATCATGATTCATTATCAAAGAGAACACGACCTTCGAATTGGACGAAACATTGTTTACAAGAGTTGGTCTAGAATGGCGTCGTTCTGATCACCGCTCCTCAAGTTTCCTTTCCGATATATTTTAGTTTATATTTTAGTTTATATTTTTTTTCACATACCAGAGGGTCGTAAAAGTCATCACGTATTATTATCAAATAGAACACGACCTTCGAATTGATCGGAAGATTTTTTACAAAAGTTGGTCTAGAATGGCGTCGTTCTGATCACCGCTCCTCAAGTTTCCTTTCCGATATATTTCAGTTTATATTTTGTTTCACATACCAGAGGGTCGTAAAAGTCATCACGTATTATTATCAAAGAGAACACGAACTTCGAATTGGACGAAAGATTTTTTACAAGAGATGGTCTAGAATGGGGTCACTCTGACCACTGTTCCTTAAGTTTCCTTTCCGATATATTTCGGTTTATATATTTTTTCACATACTAGAGGATCGTAAAAGTCATCATGATCCGTTATGAAAGAGAACTCGACCTTCGAATTAGACGAAAGATTTTTTACAAGAGTTGGTGTAGAATGGGGTCGCTTTGACCACCGCTCCTCACGTTCCCTTTCCGATATATTTCGGTTTATATTTTTCTTCACATACTAGAGGGTTGCAAAACTCATCACTATTCATTATCAAAGAGAACACGACCTTCGAACTGGACAAAAGATTTTTTACAAGAGTTGGTCTGGAATGGTGTCGTTCTGACCACCGCTCCTGAAAATTCCTTTCCGATATATTTCGGTTTATATATTTTTTCACACACTAGAGTGTCGTAAAAGTCATCACGATTCATTATCAAAGAGAACACGACCTTCGAATTGGACGAAAGATTTTTTACAAGAGTTGGTCTGGAATGGGGTCGCTCTGACCATCGCTCCTCAAGTTTCTTTTCTGATATATTTCGGATTATATATTTTTTCACATACCAGAGGGTAGGGTGATAATGAATCGTGATGACTCAAAAAAGTCATCACGATTCATTATCAAAGAGAACACGACCTTCGAATTGAACGAAATATTTTTTACAAAGTTGGTTTAGAATGGGGTCGCTCTGACCACCGTTCCTTAAGTTTCCTTTCCGATATATTTCGGATTATATATTTTTTCACATCCTAGAGGATCGTCAAAGTCATCATGATTCGTTATCAAAGAGAACACGACCTTCGAATTGGTCGGAAGATTTTTTACAAGAGTTTGTCTAGAATGGGGTCGCTCTGACCACCGCTCCTCAAGTTTCCTTTCCGATATATTTCGATTTATATATTTTTTCACACACTAGAGGGTCGTAAAAGTCATCACGATTCATTATCAAACAGAACACGACCTGCGAATTGGACGAAAGATTTTTTACAAGAGTTGGTGTAGAATGGGGTCGCTTTGACCACCGCTCCTCACGTTCCCTTTCCGATATATTTCGGTTTATATTTTTCTTCACATACTAGAGGGTTGCAAAAGTCATCACTATTCATTATCAAAGAGAACACGACATTCGAATTGGACAAAAGATTTTTTACAAGAGTTGGTCTGGAATGGGGTCGCTCTGACCACCGCTCCTCAAGTTTCCTTTCCGATATATTTCAGTTTATATTTTTTGTCACATACCAGAGGGTCGTAAAAGTCATCACGATTCATTATCAAAGAGAACACGACCTTCGAATTGCACGAAAGATTCTCTACAAGAGTTGGTCTAGAATGAGGTCGCTCTGACCACCGGTCCGCAAGTTTCCTTTCCGATATATTTCATTTTATATTTTTTTTCACATACCAGAGGGTCGTAAAAGTCATCATGTATTATTATCAAAGAGAACACGAACTTCGAATTAGACGAAAGATTTTTTACAAGAGTTGGTCTAGAATGGGGTCGCTCGGACCAACGCTCCGCAAGTTTCCTTCCCGATATATTTCGGTTTATATATTTTTTTCACATACTAGAGGGTCGTAAAAGTCATCACGTATCATTATCAAAGAGAACACGACCTTCGAATTGGACGAAAGATTTTTTACAAGACTTGGTCTGGAATGGGGCTGCTCTCACCACCGCTCCTCAAGTTTCCTTTCCGATATATTTCGGTTTATATATTTTTTCACATACCAGAGGGTAGGGTGATAATGAATCGTGATGACTCATAAAAGTCATCACGATTCATTATCAAAGAGAACACGACCTTCGAATTGGACGAAAGATTTTTTACAAGAGTTGGTCTGGAATGGGGTCGCTCTGACCACCGCTCCTCAAGTTTCCTTTCCGATATATTTCAGTTTATATATTTTTTCACATACCAGAGGGTCGTAAAAGTCATCACGTATTATTATCAAAGAGAACACGAACTTCGAATTGATCGAAAGATTTTTTACAAGAGTTGGTCTAGAATGACGTCGCTCTGACCGACGCTCCGCAAGTTTCCTTCCCGATATATTTCTGTTTATATTTTTTTTCACATACCAGAGGGTCGTAAAAGTCATCACGATTCATTATCAAAGAGAACACGACCTTCGAATTGCACGAAAGATTTTTTACAAGAGTTGGTCTAGAATAGCGTCGTTCTGATCACCGCTCCTCAAGTTTCCTTTCCGATATATTTCAGTTTAAATTTTTTTAAACATACCAGAGGATCGTAAAAGTCATCATGTATTATTATCAAAGAGAACACGAACTTCGAATTGGACGAAAGATTTTTTACAAGAGTTGGTCTGGAATGGGGCTGCTCTGACCACCGCTCCTCAAGTTTCCATTCCGATATATTTCGGTTTATATATTTTTTCACATACCAGAGGGTAGGGTGATAATGAACTTCGAATTGGACGAAAGATTTTTTACAAGAGTTGGTCTAGAATGGGGTCGCTCGGACCACCGTTCCGCAAGTTTCCTTCCCGATATATTTCGGTTTATATATTTTTTTCACATACTAGAGGGTCGTAAAAGTCATCACGTATCATTAACAAAGAGAACACGACCTTCGAATTGGACGAAAGATTTTTTACAAGAGTTGGTCTGGAATGGGGCTGCTCTGACCACCGCTCCTCAAGTTTCCATCCCTATATATTTCGGTTTATATATTTTTTCACATACCAGAGGGTAGGGTGATAATGAATGGTGATTACTCAAAAAAGTCATCACGATTCATTATCAAAGAGAACACGACCTTCGAATTGGACGAAAGATTTTTTACAAGAGTTGGTGTAGAATGGGGTCGCTTTGACCACCGCTCCTCACGTTCCCTTTTCGATATATTTCGGTTTATATTTTTCTTCACATACTAGAGGGTTGCAAAAGTCATCACTATTCACTATCAAACAGAATACGACCTTCGAATTGCACGAAAGATTCTTTACAAGAGTTGGTCTAGAATGGGGTCGCTCTGACCACCGGTCCGCAAGTTTCCTTTCCGATATATTTCATTTTATATTTTTTTTCACATACCACAGGGTCGTAAAATTCATCATGTATTATTATCAAAGAGAACAAGAACTTCGAATTGCACGAAAGATTCTTTACAAGAGTTGGTCTAGAATGGAGTTGCTCTGCCCACCGCTCCTCAAGTTTCCTTTCCGATATATTTCGGTTTATATATTTTTTCACAGACTAGAGGGTCGTAAAAGTCATCACGATGCATTATCAAAGAGACCACGACCTTCGAATTGGACAAAAGATTTTTTACAAGAGTTGGTCTGGAATGGGGTCGCTCTGACCACCGCTCCTCAAGTTTCCTTTCCGATATATTTCAGTTTATATTTTTTTTCACATACCAGAGGGTCGTAAAAGTCATCACGTATTATTATCAAAGAGAACACGAACTTCGAATTGGACGAAAGATTTTTTACAAGAGTTGGTCTAGAATAGGGTCGCTCTGACCACCGCTCCGCAAGTTTCCTTCCCGATATATTTCGGTTTATATTTTTTTCACATACCAGAGGGTCGTAAAACTCATCACGATTCATTATCAAAGAGAACACGACCTTCGAATTGCACGAAAGATTCTTTACAAGAGTTGGTCTAGAATGGGGTCGCTCTGACCACCGGTCCGCAAGTTTCCTTTCCGATATATTTCATTTTATATTTTTTTTCACATACCACAGGGTCGTAAAATTCATCATGTATTATTATCAAAGAGAACAAGAACTTCGAATTGCACGAAAGATTCTTTACAAGAGTTGGTCTAGAATGGAGTTGCTCTGCCCACCGCTCCTCAAGTTTCCTTTCCGATATATTTCGGTTTATATATTTTTTCACAGACTAGAGGGTCGTAAAAGTCATCACGATTCATTATCAAAGAGACCACAACCTTCGAATTGGACGAAAGATTTTTTACAAAAGTTGGTCTGGAATGGGGTCGCTCTGACCGCCGCTCCTCAAGTTTCCTTTCCGATACATTTCAGTTTATATTTTTTTTCACATACCAGAGGGTCGTAAAAGTCATCACGTATTATTATCAAAGAGAACACGAACTTCGAATTGGACGAAAGATTTTTTACAAGAGTTGGTCTAGAATAGGGTCGCTCTGATCACCGCTCCGCAAGTTTCCTTCCCGATATATTTCGGTTTATATTTTTTTCACATACCAGAGGGTCGTAAAAGTCATCACGATTCATTATCAAAGAGAACACGACCTTCGAATTGCACGAAAGATTCTTTACAAGAGTTGGTCTAGAATAGGGTCGCTCTGACCACCGGTCCGCAAGTTTCCTTTCCGATATATTTCATTTTATATTTTTTTTCACATACCACAGGGTCGTAAAATTCATCATGTATTATTATCAAAGAGAACAAGAACTTCGAATTGCACGAAAGATTCTTTACAAGAGTTGGTCTAGAATGGAGTTGCTCTGCCCACCGCTCCTCAAGTTTCCTTTCCGATATATTTCGGTTTATATATTTTTTCACAGACTAGAGGGTCGTAAAAGTCATCACGATTCATTATCAAAGAGACCACGACCTTCGAATTGGACGAAAGATTTTTTACAAAAGTTGGTCTGGAATGGGGTCGCTCTGACCACCGCTCCTCAAGTTTCCTTTCCGATATACTTCAGTTTATATTTTTTTTCACATACCAGAGGTTCGGAAAAGTCATCACGTATTATTATCAAAGAGAACACGAACTTCGAATTGGTCGAAAGATTTTTTACAAGAGTTGGTCTAGAATGGCGTCGTTCTGATCACCGCTCCTCAAGTTTCCTTTCCGATATATTTCAGTTTATATTTTTTTCACATACCAGTGGGTCGTAAAAGTCATCACGTATTATTATCAAAGAGAACACGAACTTCGAATTGGACGTAAGATTTTTTACAAGAGTTGGTGTAGAATGGGGTCGCTCTGACCACCGCCCCTCAAGTTTCCTTTCCGATATATTTCGGTTTATATATTTTTTCATATACTAGAGGATCGTAAAAGTCATGATGATTCGTTATCAAAGAGATCACGACCTTCGAATTGGACGAAAGATTTTTTACAAGAGTTGGTGTAGAATGGCGTCGCTTTGACCACCGCTCCTCACGTTCCCTTTTCGGTATATTTCGGTTTATATTTTTCTTCATATACTAGAGCGTTGCAAAAGTCATCACTATTCATTATCAAAGAGAACACGACCTTCGAATTGGACAAAAGATTTTTTACAAGCGTTAGTCTGGAATAGGGTCGCTCTGACCACCGCTCCTGAAGTTTCCTTTCCGATATATTTCGGTTTATATATTTTATCACACACTAGAAGGTCGTAAAAGTCATGATGATTCGTTATCAAAGAGATCACGACCTTCGCATTGGACGAAAGATTTTTTACAAGAGTTGGTGTAGAATGGCGTCGCTTTGACCACCGCTCCTCACGTTCCCTTTTCGATATATTTCGGTTTATATTTTTCTTCATATACTAGAGCGTTGCAAAAGTCATCACTATTCATTATCAAAGAGAACACGAATTTCGAATTGGACGAAAGATTTTTTACAAGAGTTGGTCTGGAATGGGGTCGCTCTGACCACCGCTCCTCACGTTCCCTTTTCGATATATTTCGGTTTATATTTTTCTTCATATACTAGAGCGTTGCAAAAGTCATCACTATTCATTATCAAAGAGAACACGAATTTCGAATTGGACGAAAGATTTTTTACAAGAGTTGGTCTAGAATGAGGTCGCTCTGACCGTTATCACGAATTCGTCATCACGAATTATTATCAAAGAGAAAACGACCTTCGAATTGAACGAAATATTTTTTACAAAGTTGGTTTAAAATGGGGTCGCTATGACCACCGTTCCTTAAGTTTCCTGTCCGATATGTTTCGGTTTATATATTTTTTCACATACTAGACGATCGTCAAAGTCATCATGATTCGTTATCAAAAAGAACACGACCTTCGAATTGGACGGAAGTTTTTTACAAGAGTTGGTGTAGAATGGCGTCGCTTTGACCACCGCTCCTCACGTTCCCTTTTCGATATATTTCGGTTTATATTTTTCTTCATATACTAGAGCGTTGCAAAAGTCATCACTATTCATTATCAAAGAGAACACGAATTTCGAATTGGACGAAAGATTTTTTACAAGAGTTGGTCTGGAATGGGGTCGCTCTGACCACCGCTCCTCAAGTTTCCTTTCCGATATATTTCGGTTTATATATTTTTTCACATACCAGAGGGTAGGGTGATAATGAATCGTGATGCCTCATAAAAGTCATCACGATTCATTATCGAAGAGAACACGACCTTCGAATTGCACGAACGATTCTTTACAAGAGTTGTTCTAGTATGGGGTCGCTCTGACCACCGCTCCGCAAGTTTCCTTTCCGATATATTCCATTTAATATTTTTTTTCACATACCAGAGGTCCGTAGAAGTCATCATGTATTATTATCAAAGAGAACACGAACTTTGAATTGGACGAAAGATTTTTTACAAGAGTGGGTCTAGAATGGGGTCGCTCTGACCACCGCTCCGCAAGTTTCCTTCCCGATTTATTTCGGTTTGTGTTTTTTTCATATACTAAAAGGTCGTAAAAGTCATCACGATTCATTATCAAAGAGAACATGGCCTTCGAATTGCACGAAAGATTCTTTACAAGAGTTGGTCTAGAATGGAGTTGCTCTGCCCACCGCTCCTCAAGTTTCCTTTCCGATATATATAGGTTAAAATTTTTTTCACATACTAGAGGGTCGTAAAAGTCATGATGATTCATTATCAAAAAGAATACGACCTTCGAATTGGACGCACGATTTTTTACAAGAGTTGGTCTAGAATGGGGTTGCTCTGACCACCACTCCTCAAGTTTCCTTTCCGATATATTTCGGTTTATATTTTTTTTCACATACTAGAGGGTCGTATACGTAATCACGAATTAGTATCAAAGAGAACACGACCTTTCGAATTGGACGAACGATTTTTTACAAGAGTTGGTCTAGAATGAGGTCGCTCTGACCGTCATCACGAATTCGTCATCACGAATTATTATCAAAGAGAAAACGACCTTCGAATTGAACGAAATATTTTTTACAAAGTTGGTTTAAAATGGGGTCGCTATGACCACCGTTCCTTAAGTTTCCTGTCCGATATATTTCGGTTTATATATTTTTTCACATACTAGACGATCGTCAAAGTCATCATGATTCATTATCAAACAGAACACGACCTGCGAATTGGACGAAAGATTTTTTACAAGAGTTGGTGTAGAATGGGGTCGCTTTGACCACCGCTCCTCACGTTCCCTTTCCGATATATTTCGGTTTATATTTTTCTTCACATACTAGAGGGTTGCAAAAGTCATCACTATTCATTATCAAAGAGAACACGACATTCGAATTGGACAAAAGATTTTTTACAAGAGTTGGTCTGGAATGGGGTCGCTCTGACCACCGCTCCTCAAGTTTCCTTTCCGATATATTTCGGTTTATATATTATTTCACACACTAGAGGGTCGCAAAAGTCATCACGATTCATTATCAAAAAGAACACGACCTTCGAATTGGACGAAAGATTTTTTACAAGAGTTGGTCTGGAATGGGGTCGCTCTGACCACCGCTCCTCAAGTTTCCTTTCCGATATATTTCAGTTTATATTTTTTTTCACATACCAGAGGGTCGTAAAAGTCATCACGATTCATTATCAAAGAGAACACGACCTTCGAATTGCACGAAAGATTCTCTACAAGAGTTGGTCTAGAATGAGGTCGCTCTGACCACCGGTCCGCAAGTTTCCTTTCCGATATATTTCATTTTATATTTTTTTTCACATACCAGAGGGTCGTAAAATTCATCATGTATTATTATCAAAGAGAACACGAACTTCGAATTAGGCGAAAGATTTTTTACAAGAGTTGGTCTAGAATGGGGTCGCTCTGACCGACGCTCCGCAAGTTTCCTTCCCGATATATTTCGGTTTATATTTTTTTTCACATACCAGAGGGTCGTAAAAGTCATCACGATTCATTATCAAAGAGAACACGACCTTCGAATTGCACGAAAGATTTTTTACAAGAGTTGGTCTAGAATAGCGTCGTTCTGATCACCGCTCCTCAAGTTTCCTTTCCGATATATTTCAGTTTATATTTTTTTTTCACATACCAGAGGATCGTAAAAGTCATCACGTATTATTATCAAAGAGAACACGAACTTCGAATTGGACGAAAGATTTTTTACAAGAGCTGGTCTGGAATGGGGCTGCTCTGACCACCGCTCCTCAAGTTTCCATTCCGATATATTTCGGTTTATATTTTTTTTCACATACCAGAGGGTCGTAAAAGTCATCACGATTCATTATCAAAGAGAACACGACCTTCGAATTGCACGAAAGATTTTTTACAAGAGTTGGTCTAGAATAGCGTCGTTCTGATCACCGCTCCTCAAGTTTCCTTTCCGATATATTTCAGTTTATAATTTTTTTTCACATACCAGAGGATCGTAAAAGTCATCACGTATTATTATCAAAGAGAACACGAACTTCGAATTGGACGAAAGATTTTTTACAAGAGCTGGTCTGGAATGGGGCTGCTCTGACCACCGCTCCTCAAGTTTCCATTCCGATATATTTCGGTTTATATATTTTTTCACATACCAGAGGGTCGTAAAAGTCATCACGTATTATTATCAAAGAGAACACGAACTTCGAATTGAACGAAAGATTTTTTACAAGAGTTGGTCTAGAATGGGGTCGCTCTGACCACCGCTCCTCAAGTTTCCTTTCCGATATATTTCAGTTTATATATTTTTTCACATACCAGAGGGTCGTAAAAGTCATCACGTATTATTATCAAAGAGAACACGAACTTCGAATTGAACGAAAGATTTTTTACAAGAGTTGGTCTAGAATGGGGTCGCTCTGACCGACGCTCCGCAAGTTTCCTTCCCGATATATTTCGGTTTATATTTTTTTTCACATACCAGAGGGTCGTAAAAGTCATCACGATTCATTATCAAAGAGAACACGACCTTCGAATTGCACGAAAGATTTTTTACAAGAGTTGGTCTAGAATAGCGTCGTTCTGATCACCGCTCCTCAAGTTTCCTTTCCGATATATTTCAGTTTATATTTTTTTTTCACATACCAGAGGATCGTAAAAGTCATCACGTATTATTATCAAAGAGAACACGAACTTCGAATTGGACGAAAGATTTTTTACAAGAGCTGGTCTGGAATGGGGCTGCTCTGACCACCGCTCCTCAAGTTTCCATTCCGATATATTTCGGTTTATATATTTTTTCACATACCAGAGGGTAGGGTGATAATGAACTTCGAATTGGACGAAAGATTTTTTACAAGAGTTGGTCTAGAATGGGGTCGCTCGGACCACCGTTCCGCAAGTTTCCTTCCCGATATATTTCGGTTTATATATTTTTTTCACATACTAGAGGGTCGTAAAAGTCATCACGTATCATTAACAAAGAGAACACGACCTTCGAATTGGACGAAAGATTTTTTACAAGAGTTGGTCTGGAATGGGGCTGCTCTGACCACCGCTCCTCAAGTTTCCATTCCGATATATTTCGGTTTATATATTTTTTCACATACCAGAGGGTAGGGTGATAATGAATCGTGATGAATCAAAAAAGTCATCACGATTCATTATCAAAGAGAACACGACCTTCGAATTCGACGAAAGATTTTTTACAAGAGTTGGTCTAGAATGGCGTCGTTCTGATCACCGCTCCTCAAGTTTCCTTTCCGATATATTTCAGTTTATATTTTTTTTCACATACCAGAGGGTCGTAAAAGTCATCACGTATTATTATCAAAGAGAACACGAACTTCGAATCGAACGAAAGATTTTTTACAAGAGTTGGTCTGGAATGGGGTCGCTCTGACCACCGCTCCTCAAGTTTCCTGTCCGATATATTTCGGATTATATATTTTATCACATACCAGAGGGTAGTGTGATAATGAATCGTGATGACTCAAAAAAGTCATCACGATTCATTATCAAAGAAAACACGACCTTCGAATTGGACGAAAGATTTTTTACAAGAGTTGGTCTAGAATGGCGTCGTTCTGACCACCGCTCCTCAAGTTTCCTTTCCGATATATTTCAGTTCATATTTTTTTTCACATACCAGAGGGTCGTAAAAGTCATCACGTATTATTATCAAAGAGAACACGAACTTCGAATTGGACGAAAGATTATTTACAAGAGTTGGTCTAGAATGGGGTCGCTCTGACCACCGCTCCGCAAGTTTCCTTCCCGATATATTTCGGTTTATATTTTTTTTCACATACCACAGGGTCGTAAAAGTCATCACGATTCATTATCAAAGAGAACACGACCGTCGAATTGCACGAAAGATTCTTTACAAGAGTTGGTCTAGAATGGGGTCGCTCTGACAACCGGTCCGCAAGTTTCCTTTCCGATATATTTCATTTTATATTTTTTTTCACATACCAGAGGGTCGTAAAAGTCATCATGTATTATTATCAAAGAGAACACGAACTTCGAATTGGACGAAAGATTTTTTACAAGAGTTGGTCTAGAATGGGGTCGCTCTGACCACCGCTCAGCAAGTTTCCTTCCCGATATATTTCAGTTTATATATTTTTTCACATACCAGAGGGTCGTAGAAGTCATCACGTATTATTATCAAAGAGAACACGAACTTCGAATTGGACGAAAGATTTTTTAAAAGAGTTGGTCTAGAATGGGGTCGCTCTGACCGACGCTCCGCAAGTTTCCTTCCCGATATATTTCGGTTTATTTATTTTTTCACATACCAGAGGGTCGTAAAAGTCATCACGATTCATTATCAAAGAGAACTCGACCTTCGAATTGCACGAAAGATTTTTTACAAGAGTTGGTCTAGAATAGCGTCGTTCTGATCACCGCTCCTCAAGTTTCCTTTCCGATATATTTCAGTTTATATTTTTTTCACATACCAGAGGATCGTAAAAGTCATCACGAATTATTATCAAAGTGAACACGAACTTCGAATTGGACGAAAGATTTTTTACAAGAGTTGGTCTGGAATGGGGTCGCTCTGACCACCGCTCCTCAAGTTTCCTTTCCGATATATTTCGGTTTATATATTTTTTCACATACCAGAGGGTAGGGTGATAATGAATCGTGATGCCTCATAAAAGTCATCACGATTCTTTATCGAAGAGAACACGACCTTCGAATTGCACGAACGATTCTTTACAAGAGTTGGTCTAGTATGGGGTCGCTCTGACCACCGCTCCGCAAGTTTCCTTTCCGATATATTTCATTTTATATTTTTTTTCACATACCAGAGGGTCGTAGAAGTCATCATGTATTATTATCAAAGAGAACACGAACTTTGAATTGGATGAAAGACTTTTTACAAGAGTCGGTCTAGAATGGGGTCGCTCTGACCACCGCTCCGCATGTTTCCTTCCCGATATATTTCGGTTTATATATTTTTGCACATACTAGAGGATCGTCAAAGTCATCATGATTCGTTATCAAAGAAAACACGACCTTCGAATTGGACGGAAGATTTATTACAAGAGTTGGTCTAGGATGGGGTTGGTCTGACCACCGCTCCCAAGTTCCCTTTCCGATATATTTCGGTTTATATTTGTCTACACATACTAGACGGTCGCAAAAGTCATCACTATTCATTATCAAAGAGAACACGACCTTCGAATTGGACGAAAGATTTTTTACAAGAGTTGGTGTAGAATGGGGTCGCTTTGACCACCGCTCCTCACGTTCCCTTTTCGATATATTTCGGTTTATATTTTTCTTCACATACAAGAGGGTTGCAAAAGTCATCACTATTCATTATCAAACAGAACACGACCTTCGAATTGGACAAAAGATTTTTTACAAGAGTTGGTCTAGAATAGGGTCGCTCTGACCACCGCTCCGCAAGTTTCCTTCCCGATATATTTCGGTTTATATTTTTTTCACATACCAGAGGGTCGTAAAAGTCATCACGATTCATTATCAAAGAGAACACGACCTTCGAATTGCACGAAAGATTCTTTACAAGAGTTGGTTTAGAATGGGGTCGCTCGGACCACCGCTCCGCAAGTTTCCTTCCCGATATATTTCGGTTTATATATTTTTTTCACATACTAGAGGGTCGTCAAAGTCATCACGTATCATTATCAAAGAGAACACGACCTTCGAATTGGGCGAAAGATTTTTTACAAGAGTTGGTCTGGAATGGGGCTGCTCTGACCACCGCTCCTCAAGTTTCCTTTCCGATATATTTCGGTTTATATATTTTTTCACATACCAGAGGGTAGGTCTATAATGAATCGTGATGACTCATAAAAGTCGTCACAATTCATTATCAAATAGAACACGACCTTCGAATAGGACGAAAGATTTTTTACAAGATTTGGTCTGGAATGGGGTCGCTTTGACCACCGCTCCTCAAGTTTCCTTTCCGATATATTTCGGTTTATATATTTTTCACATACCAGAGGGTAGGGTGATAATGAATCGTGATGACTCAAAAAAGTCATCACGATTCATTATCAAAGAGAACACGACCTTCGGATTGGATGAAAGATTTTTTACAAGAGTTGGTCTAGAATGGCGTCGTTCTGATCACAGCTCCTCAAGTTTCCTTTCCGATATATTTCAGTTTATATTTTTTGTCACATACCAGAGCGTCGTAAAAGTCATCACGTATTATTATCAAAGAGAACACGAACTTCGAATTGGACGAAACATTTTTTACAAGAGTTGGTCTAGAATGGGGATGCTCTGACCCCCGCTCCTCAAGTTTCCTTTCCGATATATTTCGGTTTATATTTTTTTTCACATACTAGAGGGTCGTATACGTCATCTCGTATTAGTATCAAAGAGAACACGACCTTTCGAATTGGACGAACGATTTTTTACAAGAGTTGGTCTAGAATGAGGTCGCTCTGACCACCGCTCCTCAAGTTTCCTGTCCGATATATTTCGGTTTATATATTTTTTCACATACTAGAGGATCGTCAAAGTCATCATGATTCGTTATCAAAGAGAATACGACCTTCGAATTGGACGGAAGATTTATTACAAGAGTTGGTCTAGGATGGGTTCGCTCTGACCAACGCTCCTCAAGTTCCCTTTCCGATATATTTCGGTTTATATATTTTTTCACACACTAGAGGGTCGTAAAAGTCATCACGATTCATTATCAAAGAGAACACGACCTTCGAATTGGACGAAAGATTTTTTACAAGAGTTGGTCTGGAATAGGGTCGCTATGACCACCGCTCCTCAAGTTTCCTTTCCGATATATTTCTATTTATATATTTTTTCACATACTAGAGGGTCGTAAAAGTCATCACGATTCATTATCAAACAGAACACGACCTTCGAATTGGACGAAAGAGTTTTTAGAAGAGTTGGTCTGGAATGGGGTTGGTCTGACCAGCGCTCCTCAAGTGTCCTTTCCGATATATTTCGGTTTATATATTTTTTCACATACCAGAGGGTAGGGTGATAATGAATTTTATGAGGCATCACGATTCATTATCAAAGAGAACACGACCTTCGAATTGCACGAAAGATTCTTTACAAGAGTTGGTCTAGAATGGGGTCGCTCTGACAACCGGTCCGCAAGTTTCCTTTCCGATATATTTCATTTTATATTTTTTTTCACATACCAGAGGGTCGTAAAAGTCATCATGTATTATTATCAAAGAGAACACGAACTTCGAATTGGACGAAAGATTTTTTACAAGAGTTGGTCTAGAATGGGGTCGCTCTGACCACCGCTCAGCAAGTTTCCTTCCCGATATATTTCAGTTTATATATTTTTTCACATACCAGAGGGTCGTAGAAGTCATCACGTATTATTATCAAAGAGAACACGAACTTCGAATTGGACGAAAGATTTTTTAAAAGAGTTGGTCTAGAATGAGGTCGCTCTGACCGACGCTCCGCAAGTTTCCTTCCCGATATATTTCGGTTTATTTATTTTTTCACATACCAGAGGGTCGTAAAAGTCATCACGATTCATTATCAAAGAGAACTCGACCTTCGAATTGCACGAAAGATTTTTTACAAGAGTTGGTCTAGAATAGCGTCGTTCTGATCACCGCTCCTCAAGTTTCCTTTCCGATATATTTCAGTTTATATTTTTTTCACATACCAGAGGATCGTAAAAGTCATCACGAATTATTATCAAAGTGAACACGAACTTCGAATTGGACGAAAGATTTTTTACAAGAGTTGGTCTGGAATGGGGTCGCTCTGACCACCGCTCCTCAAGTTTCCTTTCCGATATATTTCGGTTTATATATTTTTTTCACATACCAGAGGGTAGGGTGATAATGAATCGTGATGCCTCATAAAAGTCATCACGATTCTTTATCGAAGAGAACACGACCTTCGAATTGCACGAACGATTCTTTACAAGAGTTGGTCTAGTATGGGGTCGCTCTGACCACCGCTCCGCAAGTTTCCTTTCCGATATATTTCATTTTATATTTTTTTTCACATACCAGAGGGTCGTAGAAGTCATCATGTATTATTATCAAAGAGAACACGAACTTTGAATTGGATGAAAGACTTTTTACAAGAGTCGGTCTAGAATGGGGTCGCTCTGACCACCGCTCCGCATGTTTCCTTCCCGATATATTTCGGTTTATATATTTTTGCACATACTAGAGGATCGTCAAAGTCATCATGATTCGTTATCAAAGAAAACACGACCTTCGAATTGGACGGAAGATTTATTACAAGAGTTGGTCTAGGATGGGGTCGGTCTGACCACCGCTCCTCAAGTTCCCTTTCCGATATATTTCGGTTTATATTTGTCTACACATACTAGACGGTCGCAAAAGTCATCACTATTCATTATCGAAGAGAACACGACCTTCGAATTGGACAAAAGATTTTTTACAAGAGTTGGTCTGGAATGGGGTCGCTCTGACCACCGCTCCTCAAGTTTCCTTTCCGATATGTTTCGGTTTATATATTTTTTCACATACTAGAAGATCGTAAAAGTCATCATCATTCGTTATGAAAGAGAACTCGACTTTCGAATTGGACGAAAGATTTTTTACAAGAGTTGGTGTAGAATGGGGTCGCTTTAACCACCGCTCCTCACGTTCCCTTTCCGATATATTTCGGTTTATATTTTTCTTCACATACTAGAGGGCTGCAAAAGTCATCACTAATCATTATCGAAGAGAACACGACCTTCGAATTGGACAAAAGATTTTTTACAAGAGTTGGTCTGGAATGGGGTCACTCTGACCACCGCTCCTGAAATTTCCTTTCCGATATATTTCGGTTTATATATTTTTTCACACACTAGAGCGTCGCAAAAGTCATCACGTATTATTATCAAATAGAACACGACCTTCGAATTGCACGAAAGATTCTTTACAAGAGTTGGTCTAGAATGGGGTCGCTTTGACCACCGCTCCTCACGTTCCCTTTTCGATATATTTCCGTTTATATTTTTCTTCACATACTAGAGGGTTGCAAAAGTCATCGCTATTCATTATCGAAGAGAACACGACCTTCGAATTGGACAAAAGATTTTTTACAAGAGTTGGTCTGGAATGGCGTCACTCTGACCACCGCTCCTGAAATTTCCTTTCCGATATATTTCGGTTTATATATTTTTTCACACACTAGAGCGTCGCAAAAGTCATCACGTATTATTATCAAATAGAACACGACCTTCGAATTGCACGAAAGATTCTTTACAAGAGTTGGTCTAGAATGGGGTCGCTTCGACCACCGCTCCTCACGTTCCCTTTTCGATATATTTCCGTTTATATTTTTCTTCACATACTAGAGGGTTGCAAAAGTCATCGCTATTCATTATCGAAGAGAACACGACCTTCGAATTGGACAAAAGATTTTTTACAAGAGTTGGTCTGGAATGGGGTCGCTCTGACCACCGCTCCTCAAGTTTCCTTTCCGATATATTTCAGTTTATATATTTTTTCACATACCAGAGGATCGTAAAAGTCATCACGTATTATTATCAAAGAGAACACGAACTTTGAATTGGACGAAAGATTTTATACAAGAGTTGGTCTAGAATGGGGTCGCTCTGACCGACGCTCCGCAAGTTTCCTTCCCGACATATTTCGGTTTATTTATTTTTTCACATACCAGAGGGTCGTAAAAGTAATGATGATTCATTATCAAAAAGAATACGACCTTCGAATTGGATGAAAGATTTTTTACACCAGTTGGTCTAGAATGGGGTTGCTCTGACCACCGCTCCTCAAGTTTCCTTTCCGATATATTTCGGTTTATATTTTTTTTCACAGACCAGAGGGTCGTATACGTCATCACGAATTAGCATCAAAGAGAACACGACCTTTCGAATTGGACGAACGATTTTTTACAAGTGTTGGTCTAGAATGGGGTTGCTCTGACCACCGCTCCTCAAGTTTCCTTTCCGATATATTTCAGTTTATATTTTTTTTCACATACCAGAGGGTCGTAAAAGTCATCAGGTATTATTATCAAAGAGAACACGTACTTCGATTTGGACGAGAGATTTTTTACAAGAGTTGGTCTAGAATGGGGTCGCTCTGACCGACGCTCCGCAAGTTTCATTCCCGATATATTTCGGTTTATATATTTTTTCACATACTAGAGGATCGTAAAAGTCATCATGATTCGTTATCAAAGAGAACACGACCTTCGAATTGGACGAAAGATTTTTTACAAGAGTTGGTGTAGAATAGCGTCGCTTTGACCACCGCTCCTCACGTTCCCTTTTCGATATATTTCGGTTTATATTTTTCTTCACATACTAGAGGGTTGCAAAAGTCATCACTATTCATTATCAAAGAGAACTCGACCTTCGAATTGGACAAAAGATTTTTTACAAGAGTTGGTCTGGAATGGGGTCGCTCTGACCACCGCTCCGCAAGATTCCTTCCCGATATATTTAGGTTTATATTTTTTCACAAACTAGAGGGTCGTAAAAGTCATGATGATTCATAATCAAAAAGAATACGACCTTCGAATTGGACGAAAGATTTTTTACAAGAGTTGGTCTAGAATGGGGTTGCTCTGACCACCGCTCCTCAAGTTTCCTTTCCGATATATTTCGGTTTATATTTTTTTTCACATACTAGAGGTTCGTAAAAGTCATCAAGTATTATTATCAAAGAGAACACGACCTTCGAATTGAACGAAATATTTTTTACAAAGTTTGTTTCGTATGGGGTCGCTCTGACCACCGTTCCTTAAGTTTCCTTTCCGATATATTTCGGATTATATATTTTTTCACATCCTAGAGGATCGTCAAAGTCATCATGATTCGTTATCAAAGAGAACACGACCTTCGAATTGGACGGAAGATTTTTTACAAGAGTTTGTCTAGACTGGGGTCGCTCTGACCACCGCTCCTCAAGTTTCCTTTCCGATATATTTCGATTTATATATTTTTTCACACACTAGAGGGTCGTAAAAGTCATCACGATTCATTATCAAACAGAACACGTCCTGCGAATTGGACGAACGATTTTTTACAAGAGTTGGTGTAGAATGGGGTCGCTTTGACCACCGCTCCTCACGTTCCCTTTCCGATATATTTCGGTTTATATTTTTCTTCACATACTAGAGGGTTGCAAAAGTCATCACTATTCATTAACAAAGAGAACACGACATTCGAATTGGACAAAAGATTTTTTACAAGAGTTGGTGTAGAATGGGTCGCTTTGACCACCGCTCCTCACGTTCCCTTTTCGATATATTTCGGTTTATATTTTTTTCACATACCAGAGGGTCGTAAAAGTCATCACGATTCATTATCAAAGAGAACACGACCTTCGAATTGCACGAAAGATTCTTTACAAGAGTTGGTCTAGAATGGGGTCGCTCTGACCACCGGTCCGCAAGTTTCCTTTCCGATATATTTCATTTTATATTTTTTTTCACATACCACAGGGTCGTAAAATTCATCATGTATTATTATCAAAGAGAACAAGAACTTCGAATTGGACGAAAGATTTTTTACAAGAGTTGGTTTAGAATGGGGTCGCTCGGACCACCGCTCCGCAAGTTTCCTTCCCGATATATTTCGGTTTATATATTTTTTTCACATACTAGAGGGTCGTCAAAGTCATCACGTATCATTATCAAAGAGAACACGACCTTCGAATTGGGCGAAAGATTTTTTACAAGAGTTGGTCTGGAATGGGGCTGCTCTGACCACCGCTCCTCAAGTTTCCTTTCCGATATATTTCGGTTTATATATTTTTTCACATACCAGAGGGTAGGTCTATAATGAATCGTGATGACTCATAAAAGTCGTCACGATTCATTATCAAATAGAACACGACCTTCGAATAGGACGAAAGATTTTTTACAAGATTTGGTCTGGAATGGGGTCGCTTTGACCACCGCTCCTCAAGTTTCCTTTCCGATATATTTCGGTTTATATATTTTTCACATACCAGAGGGTAGGGTGATAATGAATCGTGATGACTCAAAAAAGTCATCACGATTCATTATCAAAGAGAACACGACCTTCGGATTGGATGAAAGATTTTTTACAAGAGTTGGTCTAGAATGGCGTCGTTCTGATCACAGCTCCTCAAGTTTCCTTTCCGATATATTTCAGTTTATATTTTTTGTCACATACCAGAGCGTCGTAAAAGTCATCACGTATTATTATCAAAGAGAACACGAACTTCGAATTGGACGAAACATTTTTTACAAGAGTTGGTCTAGAATGGGGATGCTCTGACCCCCGCTCCTCAAGTTTCCTTTCCGATATATTTTGGTTTATATATTTTTTCACATACTAGAGGGTCGTATACGTCATCTCGTATTAGTATCAAAGAGAACACGACCTTTCGAATTGGACGAACGATTTTTTACAAGAGTTGGTCTAGAATGAGGTCGCTCTGACCACCGCTCCTCAAATTTCCTTTCCGATATATTTCGGTTTATATTTTTTTTCACATACTAGAAGGTCGTAAAAGTAATCACGTATTATTATCAAAGAGAACACGAACTTCGAATTGGACGAAAGATTTTTTACAAGAGTTGGTCTGGAATGGGGTTGCTCTGACCACCGCTTCTCAAGTTTCCTTCCCGATATATTTCGGATTATATTTTTTTTCACATAATAGAGGGTCGTAAAAGTCATCACGATTCATTATCAAAGAGAACACGAGCTTCGAATTGGACGAAAGATTTTTTACAAGAGATGGTCTAGAATGGGGTCGCTCTGACCACCGCTCCTCAAATTTCCTTTCCGATATATTTCGGTTTATATTTTTTTTCACATACTAGAAGGTCGTAAAAGTAATCACGTATTATTATCAAAGAGAACACGAACTTCGAATTGGACGAAAGATTTTTTACAAGAGTTGGTCTGGAATGGGGTCACTCTGACCACCGCTCCTGAAATTTCCTTTCCGATATATTTCGGTTTATATATTTTTTCACACACTAGAGCGTCGCAAAAGTCATCACGTATTATTATCAAATAGAACACGACCTTCGAATTGCACGAAAGATTCTTTACAAGAGTTGGTCTAGAATGGGGTCGCTTTGACCACCGCTCCTCACGTTCCCTTTTCGATATATTTCCGTTTATATTTTTCTTCACATACTAGAGGGTTGCAAAAGTCATCGCTATTCATTATCGAAGAGAACACGACCTTCGAATTGGACAAAAGATTTTTTACAAGAGTTGGTCTGGAATGGGGTCACTCTGACCACCGCTCCTGAAATTTCCTTTCCGATATATTTCGGTTTATATATTTTTTCACACACTAGAGCGTCGCAAAAGTCATCACGTATTATTATCAAATAGAACACGACCTTCGAATTGCACGAAAGATTCTTTACAAGAGTTGGTCTAGAATGGGGTCGCTTCGACCACCGCTCCTCACGTTCCCTTTTCGATATATTTCCGTTTATATTTTTCTTCACATACTAGAGGGTTGCAAAAGTCATCGCTATTCATTATCGAAGAGAACACGACCTTCGAATTGGACAAAAGATTTTTTACAAGAGTTGGTCTGGAATGGGGTCGCTCTGACCACCGCTCCTCAAGTTTCCTTTCCGATATATTTCAGTTTATATATTTTTTCACATACCAGAGGATCGTAAAAGTCATCACGTATTATTATCTAAGAGAACACGAACTTTGAATTGGACGAAAGATTTTATACAAGAGTTGGTCTAGAATGGGGTCGCTCTGACCGACGCTCCGCAAGTTTCCTTCCCGACATATTTCGGTTTATTTATTTTTTCACATACCAGAGGGTCGTAAAAGTAATGATGATTCATTATCAAAAAGAATACGACCTTCGAATTGGATGAAAGATTTTTTACACCAGTTGGTCTAGAATGGGGTTGCTCTGACCACCGCTCCTCAAGTTTCCTTTCCGATATATTTCGGTTTATATTTTTTTTCACAGACCAGAGGGTCGTATACGTCATCACGAATTAGCATCAAAGAGAACACGACCTTTCGAATTGGACGAACGATTTTTTACAAGTGTTGGTCTAGAATGGGGTTGCTCTGACCACCGCTCCTCAAGTTTCCTTTCCGATATATTTCAGTTTATATTTTTTTTCACATACCAGAGGGTCGTAAAAGTCATCAGGTATTATTATCAAAGAGAACACGTACTTCGATTTGGACGAGAGATTTTTTACAAGAGTTGGTCTAGAATGGGGTCGCTCTGACCGACGCTCCGCAAGTTTCATTCCCGATATATTTCGGTTTATATATTTTTTCACATACTAGAGGATCGTAAAAGTCATCATGATTCGTTATCAAAGAGAACACGACCTTCGAATTGGACGAAAGATTTTTTACAAGAGTTGGTGTAGAATAGCGTCGCTTTGACCACCGCTCCTCACGTTCCCTTTTCGATATATTTCGGTTTATATTTTTCTTCACATACTAGAGGGTTGCAAAAGTCATCACTATTCATTATCAAAGAGAACTCGACCTTCGAATTGGACAAAAGATTTTTTACAAGAGTTGGTCTGGAATGGGGTCGCTCTGACCACCGCTCCGCAAGATTCCTTCCCGATATATTTAGGTTTATATTTTTTCACAAACTAGAGGGTCGTAAAAGTCATGATGATTCATAATCAAAAAGAATACGACCTTCGAATTGGACGAAAGATTTTTTACAAGAGTTGGTCTAGAATGGGGTTGCTCTGACCACCGCTCCTCAAGTTTCCTTTCCGATATATTTCGGTTTATATTTTTTTTCACATACTAGAGGTTCGTAAAAGTCATCAAGTATTATTATCAAAGAGAACACGACCTTCGAATTGAACGAAATATTTTTTACAAAGTTGGTTTCGTATGGGGTCGCTCTGACCACCGTTCCTTAAGTTTCCTTTCCGATATATTTCGGATTATATATTTTTTCACATCCTAGAGGATCGTCAAAGTCATCATGATTCGTTATCAAAGAGAACACGACCTTCGAATTGGACGGAAGATTTTTTACAAGAGTTTGTCTAGAATGGGGTCGCTCTGACCACCGCTCCTCAAGTTTCCTTTCCGATATATTTCGATTTATATATTTTTTCACACACTAGAGGGTCGTAAAAGTCATCACGATTCATTATCAAACAGAACACGTCCTGCGAATTGGACGAACGATTTTTTACAAGAGTTGGTGTAGAATGGGGTCGCTTTGACCACCGCTCCTCACGTTCCCTTTCCGATATATTTCGGTTTATATTTTTCTTCACATACTAGAGGGTTGCAAAAGTCATCACTATTCATTAACAAAGAGAACACGACATTCGAATTGGACAAAAGATTTTTTACAAGAGTTGGTGTAGAATGGGTCGCTTTGACCACCGCTCCTCACGTTCCCTTTTCGATATATTTCGGTTTATATTTTTTTCACATACCAGAGGGTCGTAAAAGTCATCACGATTCATTATCAAAGAGAACACGACCTTCGAATTGCACGAAAGATTCTTTACAAGAGTTGGTCTAGAATGGGGTCGCTCTGACCACCGGTCCGCAAGTTTCCTTTCCGATATATTTCATTTTATATTTTTTTTCACATACCACAGGGTCGTAAAATTCATCATGTATTATTATCAAAGAGAACAAGAACTTCGAATTGGACGAAAGATTTTTTACAAGAGTTGGTTTAGAATGGGGTCGCTCGGACCACCGCTCCGCAAGTTTCCTTCCCGATATATTTCGGTTTATATATTTTTTTCACATACTAGAGGGTCGTCAAAGTCATCACGTATCATTATCAAAGAGAACACGACCTTCGAATTGGGCGAAAGATTTTTTACAAGAGTTGGTCTGGAATGGGGCTGCTCTGACCACCGCTCCTCAAGTTTCCTTTCCGATATATTTCGGTTTATATATTTTTTCACATACCAGAGGGTAGGTCTATAATGAATCGTGATGACTCATAAAAGTCGTCACGATTCATTATCAAATAGAACACGACCTTCGAATAGGACGAAAGATTTTTTACAAGATTTGGTCTGGAATGGGGTCGCTTTGACCACCGCTCCTCAAGTTTCCTTTCCGATATATTTCGGTTTATATATTTTTCACATACCAGAGGGTAGGGTGATAATGAATCGTGATGACTCAAAAAAGTCATCACGATTCATTATCAAAGAGAACACGACCTTCGGATTGGATGAAAGATTTTTTACAAGAGTTGGTCTAGAATGGCGTCGTTCTGATCACAGCTCCTCAAGTTTCCTTTCCGATATATTTCAGTTTATATTTTTTGTCACATACCAGAGCGTCGTAAAAGTCATCACGTATTATTATCAAAGAGAACACGAACTTCGAATTGGACGAAACATTTTTTACAAGAGTTGGTCTAGAATGGGGATGCTCTGACCCCCGCTCCTCAAGTTTCCTTTCCGATATATTTTGGTTTATATATTTTTTCACATACTAGAGGGTCGTATACGTCATCTCGTATTAGTATCAAAGAGAACACGACCTTTCGAATTGGACGAACGATTTTTTACAAGAGTTGGTCTAGAATGAGGTCGCTCTGACCACCGCTCCTCAAATTTCCTTTCCGATATATTTCGGTTTATATTTTTTTTCACATACTAGAAGGTCGTAAAAGTAATCACGTATTATTATCAAAGAGAACACGAACTTCGAATTGGACGAAAGATTTTTTACAAGAGTTGGTCTGGAATGGGGTTGCTCTGACCACCGCTTCTCAAGTTTCCTTCCCGATATATTTCGGATTATATTTTTTTTCACATAATAGAGGGTCGTAAAAGTCATCACGATTCATTATCAAAGAGAACACGAGCTTCGAATTGGACGAAAGATTTTTTACAAGAGATGGTCTAGAATGGGGTCGCTCTGACCACCGCTCCTCAAATTTCCTTTCCGATATATTTCGGTTTATATTTTTTTTCACATACTAGAAGGTCGTAAAAGTAATCACGTATTATTATCAAAGAGAACACGAACTTCGAATTGGACGAAAGATTTTTTACAAGAGTTGGTCTGGAATGGGGTCACTCTGACCACCGCTCCTGAAATTTCCTTTCCGATATATTTCGGTTTATATATTTTTTCACACACTAGAGCGTCGTAAAAGTCATCACGTATTATTATCAAATAGAACACGACCTTCGAATTGCACGAAAGATTCTTTACAAGAGTTGGTCTAGAATGGGGTCGGTTTGACCACCGCTCCTCACGTTCCCTTTTCGATATATTTCCGTTTATATTTTTCTTCACATACTAGAGGGTTGCAAAAGTCATCGCTATTCATTATCGAAGAGAACACGACCTTCGAATTGGACAAAAGATTTTTTACAAGAGTTGGTCTGGAATGGGGTCGCTCTGACCACCGCTCCTCAAGTTTCCTTTCCGATATATTTCAGTTTATATATTTTTTCACTTACCAGAGGATCGTAAAAGTCATCACGTATTATTATCAAAGAGAACACGAACTTTGAATTGGACGAAAGATTTTTTACAAGAGTTGGTCTAGAATGGGGTCGCTCTGACCGACGCTCCGCAAGTTTCCTTCCCGACATATTTCGGTTTATTTATTTTTTCACATACCAGAGGGTCGTAAAAGTCATGATGATTCATTATCAAAAAGAATACGACCTTCGAATTGGACGAAAGATTTTTTACACCAGTTGGTCTAGAATGGGGTTGCTCTGACCACCGCTCCTCAAGTTTCCTTTCCGATATATTTCGGTTTATATTTTTTTTCACAGACCAGAGGGTCGTATACGTCATCACGAATTAGCATCAAAGAGAACACGACCTTTCGAATTGGACGAACGATTTTTTACAAGTGTTGGTCTAGAATGGGGTTGCTCTGACCACCACTCCTCAAGTTTCCTTTCCGATATATTTCAGTTTATATTTTTTTTCACATACCAGAGGGTCGTAAAAGTCATCAGGTATTATTATCAAAGAGAACACGAACTTCGATTTGGACGAGAGATTTTTTACAAGAGTTGGTCTAGAATGGGGTCGCTCTGACCACCGCTCCTGAAGTTTCCTTTCCGATATATTTCGGTTTATATATTTTTTCACATACTAGAGGGTTGCAAAAGTCATCACTATTCATTATCAAAGAGAACACGACCTTCGAATTGGACAAAAGATTTTTTACAAGAGTTGGTCTGGAATGGGGTCGCTCTGACCACCGCTCCTGAAGTTTCCTTTCCGATATATTTCGGTTTATATATTTTTTCACACACTAGAGGGTCTTAAAAGTCATCACGATTCATTATCAAAGAGAACACGACCTTCGGATTGGACGAAAGATTTTTTACAAGAGTTGGTCTAGAATGGCGTCGTTCTGATCACCGCTCCACAGGTTTCCTTTCCGATAGATTTCAGATTATATTTTTTTTCACATACCAGAGGCTCGTAAAAGTAATAATGTATTATTATCAAAGAGAACACGAACTTCGAATTGGACGAAAGATTTTTTACAAGAGTTGGTCTAGAATGGGGTCGCTCTGACCACCGCTCCGCAAGTTTCCTTCCCGATATATTTAGGTTTATATTTTTTCACAAACTAGAGGGTCGTAAAAGTCATGATGATTCATAATCAAAAAGAATACGACCTTCGAATTGGACGAACGATTTTTTACAACAGTTGGTCTAGAATGGGGTTGCTCTGACCACCGCTCCTCAAGTTTCCTTTCCGATATATTTCGGTTTATATTTTTTTTCACATACTAGAGGTTCGTAAAAGTCATCACGAATTATTATCAAAGAGAACACGACCTTCGAATTGAACGAAATATTTTTTACAAAGTTGGTTTAGAATGGGGTCGATCTGACCACCGTTCCTTAAGTTTCCTTTCCGATATATTTCGGTTTATATATTTTTTCACACACTAGAGGGTCTTAAAAGTCATCACGATTCATTATCAAAGAGAACACGACCTTCGGATTGGACGAAAGATTTTTTACAAGAGTTGGTCTAGAATGGCGTCGTTCTGATCACCGCTCCACAGGTTTCCTTTCCGATATATTTCGGATTATATATTTTTTCACATCCTAGAGGATCGTCAAAGTCATCATGATTCGTTATCAAAGAGAACACGACCTTCGAATTGGTCGGAAGATTTTTTACAAGAGTTTGTCTAGAATGGGGTCGCTCTGACCACCGCTCCTCAAGTTTCCTTTCCGATATATTTCGATTTATATATTTTTTCACACACTAGAGGGTCGTAAAAGTCATCACGATTCATTATCAAACAGAACACGACCTGCGAATTGGACGAAAGATTTTTTACAAGAGTTGGTGTAGAATGGGGTCGCTTTGACCACCGCTCCTCACGTTCCCTTTCCGATATATTTCGGTTTATATTTTTCTTCACATACTAGAGGGTTGCAAAAGTCATCACTATTCATTATCAAAGAGAACACGACATTCGAATTGGACAAAAGATTTTTTACAAGAGTTGGTCTGGAATGGGGTCGCTCTGACCACAGCTCCTCAAGTTTCCTTTCCGATATATTTCCGTTTATATATTTTTTCACACACTAGAGGGTCGCAAAAGTCATCACGATTCATTATCAAAGAGAACACGACCTTCGAATTGGACGAAAGATTTTTTACAAGAGTTGGTCTGGAATGGGGTCGCTCTGACCACCGCTCCTCAAGTTTCCTTTCCGATATATTTCAGTTTATATTTTTTTTCACATACCAGAGGGTCGTAAAAGTCATCACGATTCATTATCAAAGAGAACACGACCTTCGAATTGCACGAAAGATTCTCTACAAGAGTTGGTCTAGAATGAGGTCGCTCTGACCACCGGTCCGCAAGTTTCCTTTCCGATATATTTCATTTTATATTTTTTTTCACATACCAGAGGGTCGTAAAAGTCATCATGTATTATTATCAAAGAGAACACGAACTTCGAATTAGACGAAAGATTTTTTACAAGAGTTGGTCTAGAATGGGGTCGCTCGGACCACCGCTCCGCAAGTTTCCTTCCCGATATATTTCGGTTTATATATTTTTTTCACATACTAGAGGGTCGTAAAAGTCATCACGTATCATTATCAAAGAGAACACGACCTTCGAATTGGACGAAAGATTTTTTACAAGACTTGGTCTGGAATGGGGCTGCTCTCACCACCGCTCCTCAAGTTTCCTTTCCGATATATTTCGGTTTATATATTTTTTCACATACCAGAGGGTAGGGTGATAATGAATTGTGATGACTCATAAAAGTCATCACGATTCATTATCAAAGAGAACACGACCTTCGAATTGGACGAAAGATTTTTTACAAGAGTTGGTCTGGAATGGGGTCGCTCTGACCACCGCTCCTCAAGTTTCCTTTCCGATATATTTCAGTTTATATATTGTTTCACATACCAGAGGGTCGTAAAAGTCATCACGTATTATTATCAAAGAGAACACGAACTTCGAATTGATCGAAAGATTTTTTACAAGAGTTGGTCTAGAATGGGGTCGCTCTGACCGACGCTCCGCAAGTTTCCTTCCCGATATATTTCGGTTTATATTTTTTTTCACATACCAGAGGGTCGTAAAAGTCATCACGATTCATTATCAAAGAGAACACGACCTTCGAATTGCACGAAAGATTTTTTACAAGAGTTGGTCTAGAATAGCGTCGTTCTGATCACCGCTCCTCAAGTTTCCTTTCCGATATATTTCAGTTTATATTTTTTTAAACATACCAGAGGATCGTAAAAGTCATCACGTATTATTATCAAAAAGAACACGAACTTCGAATTGGACAAAAGTTTTTTTACAAGAGTTGGTCTGGAATGGGGCTGCTCTGACCACCGCTCCTCAAGTTTCCATTCCGATATATTTCGGTTTATATATTTTTTCACATACCAGAGGGTAGGGTGATAATGAACTTCGAATTGGACGAAAGATTTTTTACAAGAGTTGGTCTAGAATGGGGTCGCTCGGACCACCGTTCCGCAAGTTTCCTTCCCGATATATTTCGGTTTATATATTTTTTTCACATACTAGAGGGTCGTAAAAGTCATCACGTATCATTAACAAAGAGAAACGACCTTCGAATTGGACGAAAGATTTTTTACAAGAGTTGGTCTGGAATGGGGCTGCTCTGACCACCGCTCCTCAAGTTTCCATTCCGATATATTTCGGTTTATATATTTTTTCACATACCAGAGGGTAGGGTGATAATGAATGGTGATTACTCAAAAAAGTCATCACGATTCATTATCAAAGAGAACACGACCTTCGAATTGGACGAAAGATTTTTTACAAGAGTTGGTCTGGAATGGGGTCGCTCTGACCACCGCTCCTCAAGTTTCCTTTCCGATATATTTCAGTTTATATATTGTTTCACATACCAGATGTTCGTAAAAGTCATCACGTATTATTATCAAAGAGAACACGAACTTCGAATTGATCGAAAGATTTTTTACAAGAGTTGGTCTAGAATGGGGTCGCTCTGACCGACGCTCCGCAAGTTTCCTTCCCGATATATTTCGGTTTATATTTTTTTTCACATACCAGAGGGTCGTAAAAGTCATCACGATTCATTATCAAAGAGAACACGACCTTCGAATTGCACGAAAGATTTTTTACAAGAGTTGGTGTAGAATGGCGTCGCTTTGACCACCGCTCCTCACGTTCCCTTTTCGGTATATTTCGGTTTATATTTTTCTTCATATACTAGAGCGTTGCAAAAGTCATCACTATTCATTATCAAAGAGAACACGAATTTCGAATTGGACGAAAGATTTTTTACAAGAGTTGGTCTGGAATGGGGTCGCTCTGACCACCGCTCCTCAAGTTTCCTTTCCGATATATTTCGGTTTATATATTTTTTCACATACCAGAGGGTAGGGTGATAATGAATCGTGATGCCTCATAAAAGTCATCACGATTCATTATCGAAGAGAACACGACCTTCGAATTGCACGAACGATTCTTTACAAGAGTTGTTCTAGTATGGGGTCGCTCTGACCACCGCTCCGCAAGTTTCCTTTCCGATATATTCCATTTAATATTTTTTTTCACATACCAGAGGTCCGTAGAAGTCATCATGTATTATTATCAAAGAGAACACGAACTTTGAATTGGACGAAAGATTTTTTACAAGAGTGGGTCTAGAATGGGGTCGCTCTGACCACCGCTCCGCAAGTTTCCTTCCCGATTTATTTCGGTTTGTGTTTTTTTCATATACTAAAAGGTCGTAAAAGTCATCACGATTCATTATCAAAGAGAACATGGCCTTCGAATTGCACGAAAGATTCTTTTCAAGAGTTGGTCTAGAATGGAGTTGCTCTGCCCACCGCTCCTCAAGTTTCCTTTCCGATATATATAGGTTAAAATTTTTTTCACATACTAGAGGGTCGTAAAAGTCATGATGATTCATTATCAAAAAGAATACGACCTTCGAATTGGACGCACGATTTTTTACAAGAGTTGGTCTAGAATGGGGTTGCTCTGACCACCACTCCTCAAGTTTCCTTTCCGATATATTTCGGTTTATATTTTTTTTCACATACTAGAGGGTCGTATACGTCATCACGAATTAGTATCAAAGAGAACACGACCTTTCGAATTGGACGAACGATTTTTTACAAGAGTTGGTCTAGAATGAGGTCGCTCTGACCGTCATCACGAATTCGTCATCACGAATTATTATCAAAGAGAAAACGACCTTCGAATTGAACGAAATATTTTTTACAAAGTTGGTTTAAAATGGGGTCGCTATGACCACCGTTCCTTAAGTTTCCTGTCCGATATATTTCGGTTTATATATTTTTTCACATACTAGACGATCGTCAAAGTCATCATGATTCGTTATCAAAAAGAACACGACCTTCGAATTGGACGGAAGATTTTTGACAAGAGTTGGTCTAGAATGGGGTGGCTCTGAACACCGCTCCTCAAGTTCCCTTTCCGACATATTTCGGTTTATATTTCTCTTCACATACTAGAGGGTCGCAAAAGTCATCTCTATTCATTATCAAAGAGAACACGACCTTCGAATTGGACGAAAGATTTTTTACAAAAGTTGGTCTGGAATGGGGTCGCTCTGCCCACCGCTCCTCAAGTTTCCTTTCCGATATATTTAGCTTAATATTTTTTTCACATACTAGAGGGTCGTAAAAGTCATGATGATTCATTATCAAAAAGAATACGACATTCGAATTGGACGAAAGATTTATTACAAGAGTTGGTCTAGAATGGGGTTGCTCTGACCAGCGCTCCTCAAGTTTCCTTACCGATATATTTCAGTTTATATATTTTTTCACATACCAGAGGGTAGGGTGATAATGAATCGTGATGCCTCATAAAAGTCATCACGTATTATTATCAAAGAGAACACGACCTTCGAATTGATCGAAAGATTTTTTACTAGAGTTGGTCTAGAATGGGGTCGCTCTGACCACCGCTCCGCAAGTTGCCTTCCCGATATATTTCGGTTTGTATTTTTTTCACATACTAGAGGGTCGTAAAAGTAATCACGATTCATTATCAAAGAAAACACGAACTTCGAATTGGACGAATGATTTTTTACAAGAGTTGTTCTAGAATGGGGTCGGTCTGACCACCCCTCCACAAGTTTCCTTCCCGATTTATTTCGGTTTGTGTTTTTTTCACATACTAGAAGGTCGTAACAGTCATCACGATTCATTATCAAAGAGAACACGACCTTCGAATTGCACGAAAGATTCTTTACAAGAGTTGGTCTAGAATGGAGTTGCTCTGCCCACCGCTCCTCAAGTTTCCTTTCCGATATATTTCGGTTTATATATTTTTTCACACACTAGAGGGTCGTAAGAGTCATCACGATTCATTATCAAAGAGAACACGCCCGTCGAATTGGACGAAAGATTTTTTACAAGAGTTGGTCTGGAATGGGGTCGCTCTGACCACTGTTCCTTAAGTTTCCTTTCCGATATATTTCGGTTTATATATTTTTTCACATACTAGAGGATAGTCAAAGTCATGATGTTTCGTTATCAAAGAAAACACGACCTTCGAATTGGACGAAAGATTTTTTACAAGAGTTGGTGTAGAATGGCGTCGCTTTGACCACCGCTCCTGAAGTTTCCTTTCCGATATATTTCGGTTTATATATTTTTTCACACACTAGAGGGTCGTAAGAGTCATCACGATTCATTATCAAAGAGAACACGCCCGTCGAATTGGACGAAAGATTTTTTACAAGAGTTGGTCTGGAATGGGGTCGCTCTGACCACCGCTCCTCAAGTTTCCTGTCCGATATATTTCGGATTATATATTTTTTCACATACCAGAGGGTAGTGTGATAATGAATCGTGATGACTGAAAAAAGTCATCACGATTCATTATCAAAGAAAACACGACCTTCGAATTGGACGAAAGATTTTTTACAAGAGTTGGTCTAGAATGGCGTCGTTCTGACCACCGCTCCTCAAGTTTCCTTTCCGATATATTTCAGTTCATATTTTTTTTCACATACCAGAGGGTTGTAAAAGTCATCACGTATTATTATCAAAGAGAACACGAACTTCGAATTGGACGAAAGATTATTTACAAGAGTTGGTCTAGAATGGGGTCGCTCTGACCACCGCTCCGCAAGTTTCCTTCCCGATATATTTCGGTTTATATTTTTTTTCACATACCAGAGGGTCGTAAAAGTCATCACGATTCATTATCAAAGAGAACACGACGGTCGAATTGCACGAAAGATTCTTTACAAGAGTTGGTCTAGAATGGGGTCGCTCTGACAACCGGTCCGCAAATTTCCTTTCCGATATATTTCATTTTATATTTTTTTTCACATACCAGAGGGTCGTAAAAGTCATCATGTATTATTATCAAAGAGAACACGAACTTCGAATTGGACTAAAGATTTTTTACAAGACTTGGTCTGGAATGGGGTCGCTCTGACCACCGCTCCTCAAGTTTCCTTTCCGATATATTTCGGTTTATATATTTTTTCACATACCCGAGGGTAGGGTGATAATGAATCGTGATGTCTCATAAAAGTCATCACGATTCATTATCGAAGAGAACACGACCTTCGAATTGCACGAACGATTCTTTACAAGAGTTGTTCTAGTATGGGGTCGCTCTGACCACCGCTCCGCAAGTTTCCTTTCCGATATATTCCATTTAATATTTTTTTTCACATACCAGAGGGTCGTAGCAGTCATCATGTATTATTATCAAAGAGAACACGAACTTTGAATTGGACGAAAGATTTTTTACAAGATTTGGACTAGAATGAGGTCGCTCTGACCACCGCTCCTCAAATTTCATTTCCGATATATTTCGGTTTACATTTTTTTTCACATACTAGAGGGTCGTAAAAGTCATCACAAATTATTATCAAACAGAACACGACCTTCGAATTCAACGAAATATTTTTTACAAAGTTGGTTTAGAATGGGGTCGCTCTGACCACCGTTCCTTAAGTTTACTTTCCGATATATTTCGGATAAATATATTTGTTCACATACTAGAGGATCGTCAAAGTCATCACGATTCGTTTTCAAAGAGAACACGACCTTCGAATTGGACGGAAGATTTTTTACAAGATTTGGTCTAGAATGGGGTCGCTCTGACCACCGTTCCTCAAGTTCCCTTTCCGATATTTTTCGGTTTATATTTCTCTTCAGATACTAGAGGGTCGCAAAAGTCATCACTATTCATTATCAAAGAGAACACGACCTTCGAATTGGACGAAAGATTTTTTACAAGAGTTGGTCTGGAATAGGGTCGCTATGACCACCGCTCCTCAAGTTTCCTTTCCGATATATTTCTATTTATATATTTTTTTACATACTAGAGGGTCGTAAAAGTCATCACGATTCATTATCAAACAGAACACGACCTTCGAATTGGACGAAAGAGTTTTTAGAAGAGTTGGTCTGGAATGGGGTTGGTCTGACCAGCGCTCCTCAAGTGTCCTTTCCGATATATTTCGGTTTATATATTTTTTCACATACCAGAGGGTAGGGTGATAATGAATTTTATGAGGCATCACGATTCATTATCAAAGAGAACACGACCTTCGAATTGCACGAAAGATTCTTTACAAGAGTTGGTCTAGTATGGGGTCGCGCTGACCACCGCTCCGCAAGTTTCCTTTCCGATATATTTCATTTTATATTTTTTTTCACATACCAGAGGGTCGTAGAAGTCATCATGTATTATTATCAAAGAGAACACGAACTTTGAATTGGACGAAAGATTTTTTACAAGAGTCGGTCTAGAATGGGTTCGCTCTTACCACCGCTCCGCATGTTTCCTTCCCGATATATTTCGGTTTATATATTTTTTCACATACTAGAGGATCGTCAAAGTCATCATGATTCGTTATCAAAGAGAATACGACCTTCGAATTGGACGGAAGATTTATTACAAGAGTTGGTCTAGGATGGGTTCGCTCTGACCAACGCTCCTCAAGTTCCCTTTCCGATATATTTCGGTTTATATATTTTTTCACACACTAGAGGGTCGTAAAAGTCATCACGATTCATTATCAAAGAGAACACGACCTTCGAATTGGACGAAAGATTTTTTACAAGAGTTGGTCTGGAATGGGGTTGCTCTGACCACCGCTCCTCAAGTTTCCTTTCCGATATATTTCGGTTTATATATTTTTTCACATACTAGAGGATCGTAAAAGTCATCATGATTCGTTATCAAAGAGAACACGACCTTCGAATTGGACGGAAGATTCTTTACAAGAGTTGGTCTAGAATGGGGTCGCTCTGATCACTGTTCCTTAGGTTTCCTTCCCGATATATTTCGGTTTATATTTTTTTTCACATACCAGACGGTCGTAAAAGTCATCACGATTCATTATCAAAGAGAACACGACCTTCGAATTGCACGAAATATTTTTTACAAGAGTTGGTCTAGAATAGCGTCGTTCTGATCACCGCTCCTCAAGTTTCCTTTCCGATATATTTCAGTTTATATTTTTTGTCACATACCAGAGGATCGTAAAAGTCATCACGTATTATTATCAAATAGAACACGAACTTCGAATTGGACGAAAGATTTTTTACAAGAGTTGGTCTGGAATGGGGTCGCTCTGACCACCGCTCCTTAAGTTTCCTTTCCGATATATTTCGGTTTATATATTTTTTCACATACCAGAGGGTAGGGTGATAATGAATCGTGATGAATCAAAAAAGTCATCACGATTCATTATCAAAGAGAACACGACCTTCGAATTCGACGAAAGATTTTTTACAAGAGTTGGTCTAGAATGGCGTCGTTCTGATCACCGCTCCTCAAGTTTCCTTTCCGATATATTTCAGTTTATATTTTTTTTCACATACCAGAGGGTCGTAAAAGTCATCACGTATTATTATCAAAGAGAACACGAACTTCGAATCGAACGAAAGATTTTTTACAAGAGTTGGTCTGGAATGGGGTCGCTCTGACCACCGCTCCTCAAGTTTCCTGTCCGATATATTTCGGATTATATATTTTTTCACATACCAGAGGGTAGTGTGATAATGAATCGTGATGACTCAAAAAAGTCATCACGATTCATTATCAAAGAAAACACGACCTTCGAATTGGACGAAAGATTTTTTACAAGAGTTGGTCTAGAATGGCGTCGTTCTGACCACCGCTCCTCAAGTTTCCTTTCCGATATATTTCAGTTCATATTTTTTTTCACATACCAGAGGGTCGTAAAAGTCATCACGTATTATTATCAAAGAGAACACGAACTTCGAATTGGACGAAAGCTTATTTACAAGAGTTGGTCTAGAATGGGGTCGCTCTGACCACCGCTCCGCAAGTTTCCTTCCCGATATATTTCGGTTTATATTTTTTTTCACATACCACAGGGTCGTAAAAGTCATCACGATTCATTATCAAAGAGAACACGACCGTCGAATTGCACGAAAGATTCTTTACAAGAGTTGGTCTAGAATGGGGTCGCTCTGACAACCGGTCCGCAAGTTTCCTTTCCGATATATTTCATTTTATATTTTTTTTCACATACCAGAGGGTCGTAAAAGTCATCATGTATTATTATCAAAGAGAACACGAACTTCGAATTGGACGAAAGATTTTTTACAAGAGTTGGTCTAGAATGGGGTCGCTCTGACCACCGCTCAGCAAGTTTCCTTCCCGATATATTTCAGTTTATATATTTTTTCACATACCAGAGGGTCGTAGAAGTCATCACGTATTATTATCAAAGAGAACACGAACTTCGAATTGAACGAAAGATTTTTTACAAGAGTTGGTCTAGAATGGGGTCGCTCTGACCGACGCTCCGCAAGTTTCCTTCCCGATATATTTCGGTTTATTTATTTTTTCACATACCAGAGGGTCGTAAAAGTCATCACGATTCATTATCAAAGAGAACTCGACCTTCGAATTGCACGAAAGATTTTTTACAAGAGTTGGTCTAGAATAGCGTCGTTCTGATCACCGCTCCTCAAGTTTCCTTTCCGATATATTTCAGTTTATATTTTTTTCACATACCAGAGGATCGTAAAAGTCATCACGAATTATTATCAAAGTGAACACGAACTTCGAATTGGACGAAAGATTTTTTACAAGAGTTGGTCTGGAATGGGGTCGCTCTGACCACCGCTCCTCAAGTTTCCTTTCCGATATATTTCGGTTTATATATTTTTTCACATACCAGAGGGTAGGGTGATAATGAATCGTGATGCCTCATAAAAGTCATCACGATTCTTTATCGAAGAGAACACGACCTTCGAATTGCACGAACGATTCTTTACAAGAGTTGGTCTAGTATGGGGTCGCTCTGACCACCGCTCCGCAAGTTTCCTTTCCGATATATTTCATTTTATATTTTTTTTCACATACCAGAGGGTCGTAGAAGTCATCATGTATTATTATCAAAGAGAACACGAACTTTGAATTGGATGAAAGACTTTTTACAAGAGTCGGTCTAGAATGGGGTCGCTCTGACCACCGCTCCGCATGTTTCCTTCCCGATATATTTCGGTTTATATATTTTTGCACATACTAGAGGATCGTCAAAGTCATCATGATTCGTTATCAAAGAAAACACGACCTTCGAATTGGACGGAAGATTTATTACAAGAGTTGGTCTAGGATGGGGTCGGTCTGACCACCGCTCCTCAAGTTCCCTTTCCGATATATTTCGGTTTATATTTGTCTACACATACTAGAGGGTCGCAAAAGTCATCACTATTCATTATCAAAGAGAACACGACCTTCGAATTGGACGAAAGATTTTTTACAAGAGTTGGTCTGGAATGGGGTCGCTCTGACCACCGCTCCTCAAGTTTCCTTTCCGATATGTTTCGGTTTATATATTTTTTCACATACTAGAAGATCGTAAAAGTCATCATCATTCGTTATGAAAGAGAACTCGACTTTCGAATTGGACGAAAGATTTTTTACAAGAGTTGGTGTAGAATGGGGTCGATTTGACCACCGCTCCTCACGTTCCCTTTCCGATATATTTCGGTTTATATTTTTCTTCACATACTAGAGGGCTGCAAAAGTCATCACTAATCATTATCGAAGAGAACACGACCTTCGAATTGGACAAAAGATTTTTTACAAGAGTTGGTCTGGAATGGGGTCACTCTGACCACCGCTCCTCAAGTTTCCTTTCCGATATATTTCAGTTTATATATTTTTTCACATACCAGAGGATCGTAAAAGTCATCACGTATTATTATCAAAGAGAACACGAACTTTGAATTGGACGAAAGATTTTATACAAGAGTTGGTCTAGAATGGGGTCGCTCTGACCGACGCTCCGCAAGTTTCCTTCCCGACATATTTCGGTTTATTTATTTTTTCACATACCAGAGGGTCGTAAAAGTAATGATGATTCATTATCAAAAAGAATACGACCTTCGAATTGGATGAAAGATTTTTTACACCAGTTGGTCTAGAATGGGGTTGCTCTGACCACCGCTCCTCAAGTTTCCTTTCCGATATATTTCGGTTTATATTTTTTTTCACAGACCAGAGGGTCGTATACGTCATCACGAATTAGCATCAAAGAGAACACGACCTTTCGAATTGGACGAACGATTTTTTACAAGTGTTGGTCTAGAATGGGGTTGCTCTGACCACCGCTCCTCAAGTTTCCTTTCCGATATATTTCAGTTTATATTTTTTTTCACATACCAGAGGGTCGTAAAAGTCATCAGGTATTATTATCAAAGAGAACACGTACTTCGATTTGGACGAGAGATTTTTTACATGAGTTGGTCTAGAATGGGGTCGCTCTGACCGACGCTCCGCAAGTTTCCTTCCCGATATATTTCGGTTTATATATTTTTTCACATACTAGAGGATCGTAAAAGTCATCATGATTCGTTATCAAAGAGAACACGACCTTCGAATTGGACGAAAGATTTTTTACAAGAGTTGGTGTAGAATAGCGTCGCTTTGACCACCGCTCCTCACGTTCCCTTTTCGATATATTTCGGTTTATATTTTTCTTCACATACTAGAGGGTTGCAAAAGTCATCACTATTCATTATCAAAGAGAACTCGACCTTCGAATTGGACAAAAGATTTTTTACAAGAGTTGGTCTGGAATGGGGTCGCTCTGACCACCGCTCCTGAAGTTTCCTTTCCGATATATTTCGGTTTATATATTTTTTCACACACTAGAGGGTCTTAAAAGTCATCACGATTCATTATCAAAGAGAACACGACCTTCGGATTGGACGAAAGATTTTTTACAAGAGTTGGTCTAGAATGGCGTCGTTCTGATCACCGCTCCTCAGGTTTCCTTTCCGATAGATTTCAGATTATATGTTTTTTCACATACCAGAGGCTCGTAAAAGTAATAATGTATTATTATCAAAGAGAACACGAACTTCGAATTGGACAAAAGATTTTTTACAAGAGTTGGTCTAGAATGGGGTCGCTCTGACCACCGCTCCGCAAGATTCCTTCCCGATATATTTAGGTTTATATTTTTTCACAAACTAGAGGGTCGTAAAAGTCATGATGATTCATAATCAAAAAGAATACGACCTTCGAATTGGACGAAAGATTTTTTACAAGAGTTGGTCTAGTATGGGGTTGCTCTGACCACCGCTCCTCAAGTTTCCTTTCCGATATATTTCGGTTTATATTTTTTTTCACATACTAGAGGTTCGTAAAAGTCATCACGTATTATTATCAAAGAGAACACGACCTTCGAATTGAACGAAATATTTTTTACAAAGTTGGTTTCGTATGGGGTCGCTCTGACCACCGTTCCTTAAGTTTCCTTTCCGATATATTTCGGATTATATATTTTTTCACATCCTAGAGGATCGTCAAAGTCATCATGATTCGTTATCAAAGAGAACACGACCTTCGAATTGGACGGAAGATTTTTTACAAGAGTTTGTCTAGAATGGGGTCGCTCTGACCACCGCTCCTCAAGTTTCCTTTCCGATATATTTCGATTTATATATTTTTTCACACACTAGAGGGTCGTAAAAGTCATCATGATTCATTATCAAACAGAACACGTCCTGCGAATTGGACGAAAGATTTTTTACAAGAGTTGGTGTAGAATGGGGTCGCTTTGACCACCGCTCCTCACGTTCCCTTTCCGATATATTTCGGTTTATATTTTTCTTCACATACTAGAGGGTTGCAAAAGTCATCACTATTCATTAACAAAGAGAACACGACATTCGAATTGGACAAAAGATTTTTTACAAGAGTTGGTGTAGAATGGGTCGCTTTGACCACCGCTCCTCACGTTCCCTTTTCGATATATTTCGGTTTATATTTTTCTTCACATACTAGAGGGTTGCAAAAGTCATCACTATTCATTATCAAACAGAACACGACCGTCGAATTGCACGAAAGATTCTTTACAAGAGTTGGTCTAGAATGGGGTCGCTCTGACAACCGGTCCGCAAGTTTCCTTTCCGATATATTTCATTTTATATTTTTTTTCACATACCAGAGGGTCGTAAAAGTCATCATGTATTATTATCAAAGAGAACACGAACTTCGAATTGGACGAAAGATTTTTTACAAGAGTTGGTCTAGAATGGGGTCGCTCTGACCACCGCTCAGCAAGTTTCCTTCCCGATATATTTCAGTTTATATATTTTTTCACATACCAGAGGGTCGTAGAAGTCATCACGTATTATTATCAAAGAGAACACGAACTTCGAATTGAACGAAAGATTTTTTACAAGAGTTGGTCTAGAATGGGGTCGCTCTGACCACCGCTCCTCAAGTTTCCTGTCCGATATATTTCGGATTATATATTTTTTCACATACCAGAGGGTAGTGTGATAATGAATCGTGATGACTCAAAAAAGTCATCACGATTCATTATCAAAGAAAACACGACCTTCGAATTGGACGAAAGATTTTTTACAAGAGTTGGTCTAGAATGGCGTCGTTCTGACCACCGCTCCTCAAGTTTCCTTTCCGATATATTTCAGTTCATATTTTTTTTCACATATCAGAGGGTCGTAAAAGTCATCACGTATTATTATCAAAGAGAACACGAACTTCGAATTGGACGAAAGCTTATTTACAAGAGTTGGTCTAGAATGGGGTCGCTCTGACCACCGCTCCGCAAGTTTCCTTCCCGATATATTTCGGTTTATATTTTTTTTCACATACCACAGGGTCGTAAAAGTCATCACGATTCATTATCAAAGAGAACACGACCGTCGAATTGCACGAAAGATTCTTTACAAGAGTTGGTCTAGAATGGGGTCGCTCTGACAACCGGTCCGCAAGTTTCCTTTCCGATATATTTCATTTTATATTTTTTTTCACATACCAGAGGGTCGTAAAAGTCATCATGTATTATTATCAAAGAGAACACGAACTTCGAATTGGACGAAAGATTTTTTACAAGAGTTGGTCTAGAATGGGGTCGCTCTGACCACCGCTCAGCAAGTTTCCTTCCCGATATATTTCAGTTTATATATTTTTTCACATACCAGAGGGTCGTAGAAGTCATCACGTATTATTATCAAAGAGAACACGAACTTCGAATTGAACGAAAGATTTTTTACAAGAGTTGGTCTAGAATGGGGTCGCTCTGACCGACGCTCCGCAAGTTTCCTTCCCGATATATTTCGGTTTATTTATTTTTTCACATACCAGAGGGTCGTAAAAGTCATCACGATTCATTATCAAAGAGAACTCGACCTTCGAATTGCACGAAAGATTTTTTACAAGAGTTGGTCTAGAATAGCGTCGTTCTGATCACCGCTCCTCAAGTTTCCTTTCCGATATATTTCAGTTTATATTTTTTTCACATACCAGAGGATCGTAAAAGTCATCACGAATTATTATCAAAGTGAACACGAACTTCGAATTGGACGAAAGATTTTTTACAAGAGTTGGTCTGGAATGGGGTCGCTCTGACCACCGCTCCTCAAGTTTCCTTTCCGATATATTTCGGTTTATATATTTTTTCACATACCAGAGGGTAGGGTGATAATGAATCGTGATGCCTCATAAAAGTCATCACGATTCTTTATCGAAGAGAACACGACCTTCGAATTGCACGAACGATTCTTTACAAGAGTTGGTCTAGTATGGGGTCGCTCTGACCACCGCTCCGCAAGTTTCCTTTCCGATATATTTCATTTTATATTTTTTTTCACATACCAGAGGGTCGTAGAAGTCATCATGTATTATTATCAAAGAGAACACGAACTTTGAATTGGATGAAAGACTTTTTACAAGAGTCGGTCTAGAATGGGGTCGCTCTGACCACCGCTCCGCATGTTTCCTTCCCGATATATTTCGGTTTATATATTTTTGCACATACTAGAGGATCGTCAAAGTCATCATGATTCGTTATCAAAGAAAACACGACCTTCGAATTGGACGGAAGATTTATTACAAGAGTTGGTCTAGGATGGGGTCGGTCTGACCACCGCTCCTCAAGTTCCCTTTCCGATATATTTCGGTTTATATTTGTCTACACATACTAGAGGGTCGCAAAAGTCATCACTATTCATTATCAAAGAGAACACGACCTTCGAATTGGACGAAAGATTTTTTACAAGAGTTGGTCTGGAATGGGGTCGCTCTGACCACCGCTCCTCAAGTTTCCTTTCCGATATGTTTCGGTTTATATATTTTTTCACATACTAGAAGATCGTAAAAGTCATCATCATTCGTTATGAAAGAGAACTCGACTTTCGAATTGGACGAAAGATTTTTTACAAGAGTTGGTGTAGAATGGGGTCGATTTGACCACCGCTCCTCACGTTCCCTTTCCGATATATTTCGGTTTATATTTTTCTTCACATACTAGAGGGCTGCAAAAGTCATCACTAATCATTATCGAAGAGAACACGACCTTCGAATTGGACAAAAGATTTTTTACAAGAGTTGGTCTGGAATGGGGTCACTCTGACCACCGCTCCTCAAGTTTCCTTTCCGATATATTTCAGTTTATATATTTTTTCACATACCAGAGGATCGTAAAAGTCATCACGTATTATTATCAAAGAGAACACGAACTTTGAATTGGACGAAAGATTTTATACAAGAGTTGGTCTAGAATGGGGTCGCTCTGACCGACGCTCCGCAAGTTTCCTTCCCGACATATTTCGGTTTATTTATTTTTTCACATACCAGAGGGTCGTAAAAGTAATGATGATTCATTATCAAAAAGAATACGACCTTCGAATTGGATGAAAGATTTTTTACACCAGTTGGTCTAGAATGGGGTTGCTCTGACCACCGCTCCTCAAGTTTCCTTTCCGATATATTTCGGTTTATATTTTTTTTCACAGACCAGAGGGTCGTATACGTCATCACGAATTAGCATCAAAGAGAACACGACCTTTCGAATTGGACGAACGATTTTTTACAAGTGTTGGTCTAGAATGGGGTTGCTCTGACCACCGCTCCTCAAGTTTCCTTTCCGATATATTTCAGTTTATATTTTTTTTCACATACCAGAGGGTCGTAAAAGTCATCAGGTATTATTATCAAAGAGAACACGTACTTCGATTTGGACGAGAGATTTTTTACATGAGTTGGTCTAGAATGGGGTCGCTCTGACCGACGCTCCGCAAGTTTCCTTCCCGATATATTTCGGTTTATATATTTTTTCACATACTAGAGGATCGTAAAAGTCATCATGATTCGTTATCAAAGAGAACACGACCTTCGAATTGGACGAAAGATTTTTTACAAGAGTTGGTGTAGAATAGCGTCGCTTTGACCACCGCTCCTCACGTTCCCTTTTCGATATATTTCGGTTTATATTTTTCTTCACATACTAGAGGGTTGCAAAAGTCATCACTATTCATTATCAAAGAGAACTCGACCTTCGAATTGGACAAAAGATTTTTTACAAGAGTTGGTCTGGAATGGGGTCGCTCTGACCACCGCTCCTGAAGTTTCCTTTCCGATATATTTCGGTTTATATATTTTTTCACACACTAGAGGGTCTTAAAAGTCATCACGATTCATTATCAAAGAGAACACGACCTTCGGATTGGACGAAAGATTTTTTACAAGAGTTGGTCTAGAATGGCGTCGTTCTGATCACCGCTCCTCAGGTTTCCTTTCCGATAGATTTCAGATTATATGTTTTTTCACATACCAGAGGCTCGTAAAAGTAATAATGTATTATTATCAAAGAGAACACGAACTTCGAATTGGACAAAAGATTTTTTACAAGAGTTGGTCTAGAATGGGGTCGCTCTGACCACCGCTCCGCAAGATTCCTTCCCGATATATTTAGGTTTATATTTTTTCACAAACTAGAGGGTCGTAAAAGTCATGATGATTCATAATCAAAAAGAATACGACCTTCGAATTGGACGAAAGATTTTTTACAAGAGTTGGTCTAGTATGGGGTTGCTCTGACCACCGCTCCTCAAGTTTCCTTTCCGATATATTTCGGTTTATATTTTTTTTCACATACTAGAGGTTCGTAAAAGTCATCACGTATTATTATCAAAGAGAACACGACCTTCGAATTGAACGAAATATTTTTTACAAAGTTGGTTTCGTATGGGGTCGCTCTGACCACCGTTCCTTAAGTTTCCTTTCCGATATATTTCGGATTATATATTTTTTCACATCCTAGAGGATCGTCAAAGTCATCATGATTCGTTATCAAAGAGAACACGACCTTCGAATTGGACGGAAGATTTTTTACAAGAGTTTGTCTAGAATGGGGTCGCTCTGACCACCGCTCCTCAAGTTTCCTTTCCGATATATTTCGATTTATATATTTTTTCACACACTAGAGGGTCGTAAAAGTCATCATGATTCATTATCAAACAGAACACGTCCTGCGAATTGGACGAAAGATTTTTTACAAGAGTTGGTGTAGAATGGGGTCGCTTTGACCACCGCTCCTCACGTTCCCTTTCCGATATATTTCGGTTTATATTTTTCTTCACATACTAGAGGGTTGCAAAAGTCATCACTATTCATTAACAAAGAGAACACGACATTCGAATTGGACAAAAGATTTTTTACAAGAGTTGGTGTAGAATGGGTCGCTTTGACCACCGCTCCTCACGTTCCCTTTTCGATATATTTCGGTTTATATTTTTCTTCACATACTAGAGGGTTGCAAAAGTCATCACTATTCATTATCAAACAGAACACGACCGTCGAATTGCACGAAAGATTCTTTACAAGAGTTGGTCTAGAATGGGGTCGCTCTGACAACCGGTCCGCAAGTTTCCTTTCCGATATATTTCATTTTATATTTTTTTTCACATACCAGAGGGTCGTAAAAGTCATCATGTATTATTATCAAAGAGAACACGAACTTCGAATTGGACGAAAGATTTTTTACAAGAGTTGGTCTAGAATGGGGTCGCTCTGACCACCGCTCAGCAAGTTTCCTTCCCGATATATTTCAGTTTATATATTTTTTCACATACCAGAGGGTCGTAGAAGTCATCACGTATTATTATCAAAGAGAACACGAACTTCGAATTGAACGAAAGATTTTTTACAAGAGTTGGTCTAGAATGGGGTCGCTCTGACCACCGCTCCTCAAGTTTCCTGTCCGATATATTTCGGATTATATATTTTTTCACATACCAGAGGGTAGTGTGATAATGAATCGTGATGACTCAAAAAAGTCATCACGATTCATTATCAAAGAAAACACGACCTTCGAATTGGACGAAAGATTTTTTACAAGAGTTGGTCTAGAATGGCGTCGTTCTGACCACCGCTCCTCAAGTTTCCTTTCCGATATATTTCAGTTCATATTTTTTTTCACATATCAGAGGGTCGTAAAAGTCATCACGTATTATTATCAAAGAGAACACGAACTTCGAATTGGACGAAAGCTTATTTACAAGAGTTGGTCTAGAATGGGGTCGCTCTGACCACCGCTCCGCAAGTTTCCTTCCCGATATATTTCGGTTTATATTTTTTTTCACATACCACAGGGTCGTAAAAGTCATCACGATTCATTATCAAAGAGAACACGACCGTCGAATTGCACGAAAGATTCTTTACAAGAGTTGGTCTAGAATGGGGTCGCTCTGACAACCGGTCCGCAAGTTTCCTTTCCGATATATTTCATTTTATATTTTTTTTCACATACCAGAGGGTCGTAAAAGTCATCATGTATTATTATCAAAGAGAACACGAACTTCGAATTGGACGAAAGATTTTTTACAAGAGTTGGTCTAGAATGGGGTCGCTCTGACCACCGCTCAGCAAGTTTCCTTCCCGATATATTTCAGTTTATATATTTTTTCACATACCAGAGGGTCGTAGAAGTCATCACGTATTATTATCAAAGAGAACACGAACTTCGAATTGAACGAAAGATTTTTTACAAGAGTTGGTCTAGAATGGGGTCGCTCTGACCGACGCTCCGCAAGTTTCCTTCCCGATATATTTCGGTTTATTTATTTTTTCACATACCAGAGGGTCGTAAAAGTCATCACGATTCATTATCAAAGAGAACTCGACCTTCGAATTGCACGAAAGATTTTTTACAAGAGTTGGTCTAGAATAGCGTCGTTCTGATCACCGCTCCTCAAGTTTCCTTTCCGATATATTTCAGTTTATATTTTTTTCACATACCAGAGGATCGTAAAAGTCATCACGAATTATTATCAAAGTGAACACGAACTTCGAATTGGACGAAAGATTTTTTACAAGAGTTGGTCTGGAATGGGGTCGCTCTGACCACCGCTCCTCAAGTTTCCTTTCCGATATATTTCGGTTTATATATTTTTTCACATACCAGAGGGTAGGGTGATAATGAATCGTGATGCCTCATAAAAGTCATCACGATTCTTTATCGAAGAGAACACGACCTTCGAATTGCACGAACGATTCTTTACAAGAGTTGGTCTAGTATGGGGTCGCTCTGACCACCGCTCCGCAAGTTTCCTTTCCGATATATTTCATTTTATATTTTTTTTCACATACCAGAGGGTCGTAGAAGTCATCATGTATTATTATCAAAGAGAACACGAACTTTGAATTGGATGAAAGACTTTTTACAAGAGTCGGTCTAGAATGGGGTCGCTCTGACCACCGCTCCGCATGTTTCCTTCCCGATATATTTCGGTTTATATATTTTTGCACATACTAGAGGATCGTCAAAGTCATCATGATTCGTTATCAAAGAAAACACGACCTTCGAATTGGACGGAAGATTTATTACAAGAGTTGGTCTAGGATGGGGTCGGTCTGACCACCGCTCCTCAAGTTCCCTTTCCGATATATTTCGGTTTATATTTGTCTACACATACTAGAGGGTCGCAAAAGTCATCACTATTCATTATCAAAGAGAACACGACCTTCGAATTGGACGAAAGATTTTTTACAAGAGTTGGTCTGGAATGGGGTCGCTCTGACCACCGCTCCTCAAGTTTCCTTTCCGATATGTTTCGGTTTATATATTTTTTCACATACTAGAAGATCGTAAAAGTCATCATCATTCGTTATGAAAGAGAACTCGACTTTCGAATTGGACGAAAGATTTTTTACAAGAGTTGGTGTAGAATGGGGTCGATTTGACCACCGCTCCTCACGTTCCCTTTCCGATATATTTCGGTTTATATTTTTCTTCACATACTAGAGGGCTGCAAAAGTCATCACTAATCATTATCGAAGAGAACACGACCTTCGAATTGGACAAAAGATTTTTTACAAGAGTTGGTCTGGAATGGGGTCACTCTGACCACCGCTCCTCAAGTTTCCTTTCCGATATATTTCAGTTTATATATTTTTTCACATACCAGAGGATCGTAAAAGTCATCACGTATTATTATCAAAGAGAACACGAACTTTGAATTGGACGAAAGATTTTATACAAGAGTTGGTCTAGAATGGGGTCGCTCTGACCGACGCTCCGCAAGTTTCCTTCCCGACATATTTCGGTTTATTTATTTTTTCACATACCAGAGGGTCGTAAAAGTAATGATGATTCATTATCAAAAAGAATACGACCTTCGAATTGGATGAAAGATTTTTTACACCAGTTGGTCTAGAATGGGGTTGCTCTGACCACCGCTCCTCAAGTTTCCTTTCCGATATATTTCGGTTTATATTTTTTTTCACAGACCAGAGGGTCGTATACGTCATCACGAATTAGCATCAAAGAGAACACGACCTTTCGAATTGGACGAACGATTTTTTACAAGTGTTGGTCTAGAATGGGGTTGCTCTGACCACCGCTCCTCAAGTTTCCTTTCCGATATATTTCAGTTTATATTTTTTTTCACATACCAGAGGGTCGTAAAAGTCATCAGGTATTATTATCAAAGAGAACACGTACTTCGATTTGGACGAGAGATTTTTTACATGAGTTGGTCTAGAATGGGGTCGCTCTGACCGACGCTCCGCAAGTTTCCTTCCCGATATATTTCGGTTTATATATTTTTTCACATACTAGAGGATCGTAAAAGTCATCATGATTCGTTATCAAAGAGAACACGACCTTCGAATTGGACGAAAGATTTTTTACAAGAGTTGGTGTAGAATAGCGTCGCTTTGACCACCGCTCCTCACGTTCCCTTTTCGATATATTTCGGTTTATATTTTTCTTCACATACTAGAGGGTTGCAAAAGTCATCACTATTCATTATCAAAGAGAACTCGACCTTCGAATTGGACAAAAGATTTTTTACAAGAGTTGGTCTGGAATGGGGTCGCTCTGACCACCGCTCCTGAAGTTTCCTTTCCGATATATTTCGGTTTATATATTTTTTCACACACTAGAGGGTCTTAAAAGTCATCACGATTCATTATCAAAGAGAACACGACCTTCGGATTGGACGAAAGATTTTTTACAAGAGTTGGTCTAGAATGGCGTCGTTCTGATCACCGCTCCTCAGGTTTCCTTTCCGATAGATTTCAGATTATATTTTTTTTCACATACCAGAGGCTCGTAAAAGTAATAATGTATTATTATCAAAGAGAACACGAACTTCGAATTGGACAAAAGATTTTTTACAAGAGTTGGTCTAGAATGGGGTCGCTCTGACCACCGCTCCGCAAGATTCCTTCCCGATATATTTAGGTTTATATTTTTTCACAAACTAGAGGGTCGTAAAAGTCATGATGATTCATAATCAAAAAGAATACGACCTTCGAATTGGACGAAAGATTTTTTACAAGAGTTGGTCTAGTATGGGGTTGCTCTGACCACCGCTCCTCAAGTTTCCTTTCCGATATATTTCGGTTTATATTTTTTTTCACATACTAGAGGTTCGTAAAAGTCATCACGTATTATTATCAAAGAGAACACGACCTTCGAATTGAACGAAATATTTTTTACAAAGTTGGTTTCGTATGGGGTCGCTCTGACCACCGTTCCTTAAGTTTCCTTTCCGATATATTTCGGATTATATATTTTTTCACATCCTAGAGGATCGTCAAAGTCATCATGATTCGTTATCAAAGAGAACACGACCTTCGAATTGGACGGAAGATTTTTTACAAGAGTTTGTCTAGAATGGGGTCGCTCTGACCACCGCTCCTCAAGTTTCCTTTCCGATATATTTCGATTTATATATTTTTTCACACACTAGAGGGTCGTAAAAGTCATCATGATTCATTATCAAACAGAACACGTCCTGCGAATTGGACGAAAGATTTTTTACAAGAGTTGGTGTAGAATGGGGTCGCTTTGACCACCGCTCCTCACGTTCCCTTTCCGATATATTTCGGTTTATATTTTTCTTCACATACTAGAGGGTTGCAAAAGTCATCACTATTCATTAACAAAGAGAACACGACATTCGAATTGGACAAAAGATTTTTTACAAGAGTTGGTGTAGAATGGGTCGCTTTGACCACCGCTCCTCACGTTCCCTTTTCGATATATTTCGGTTTATATTTTTCTTCACATACTAGAGGGTTGCAAAAGTCATCACTATTCATTATCAAACAGAACACGACCGTCGAATTGCACGAAAGATTCTTTACAAGAGTTGGTCTAGAATGGGGTCGCTCTGACAACCGGTCCGCAAGTTTCCTTTCCGATATATTTCATTTTATATTTTTTTTCACATACCAGAGGGTCGTAAAAGTCATCATGTATTATTATCAAAGAGAACACGAACTTCGAATTGGACGAAAGATTTTTTACAAGAGTTGGTCTAGAATGGGGTCGCTCTGACCACCGCTCAGCAAGTTTCCTTCCCGATATATTTCAGTTTATATATTTTTTCACATACCTGAGGGTCGTAGAAGTCATCACGTATTATTATCAAAGAGAACACGAACTTCGAATTGAACGAAAGATTTTTTACAAGAGTTGGTCTAGAATGGGGTCGCTCTGACCGACGCTCCGCAAGTTTCCTTCCCGATATATTTCGGTTTATTTATTTTTTCACATACCAGAGGGTCGTAAAAGTCATCACGATTCATTATCAAAGAGAACTCGACCTTCGAATTGCACGAAAGATTTTTTACAAGAGTTGGTCTAGAATAGCGTCGTTCTGATCACCGCTCCTCAAGTTTCCTTTCCGATATATTTCAGTTTATATTTTTTTCACATACCAGAGGATCGTAAAAGTCATCACGAATTATTATCAAAGTGAACACGAACTTCGAATTGGACGAAAGATTTTTTACAAGAGTTGGTCTGGAATGGGGTCGCTCTGACCACCGCTCCTCAAGTTTCCTTTCCGATATATTTCGGTTTATATATTTTTTCACATACCAGAGGGTAGGGTGATAATGAATCGTGATGCCTCATAAAAGTCATCACGATTCTTTATCGAAGAGAACACGACCTTCGAATTGCACGAACGATTCTTTACAAGAGTTGGTCTAGTATGGGGTCGCTCTGACCACCGCTCCGCAAGTTTCCTTTCCGATATATTTCATTTTATATTTTTTTTCACATACCAGAGGGTCGTAGAAGTCATCATGTATTATTATCAAAGAGAACACGAACTTTGAATTGGATGAAAGACTTTTTACAAGAGTCGGTCTAGAATGGGGTCGCTCTGACCACCGCTCCGCATGTTTCCTTCCCGATATATTTCGGTTTATATATTTTTGCACATACTAGAGGATCGTCAAAGTCATCATGATTCGTTATCAAAGAAAACACGACCTTCGAATTGGACGGAAGATTTATTACAAGAGTTGGTCTAGGATGGGGTCGGTCTGACCACCGCTCCTCAAGTTCCCTTTCCGATATATTTCGGTTTATATTTGTCTACACATACTAGAGGGTCGCAAAAGTCATCACTATTCATTATCAAAGAGAACACGACCTTCGAATTGGACGAAAGATTTTTTACAAGAGTTGGTCTGGAATGGGGTCGCTCTGACCACCGCTCCTCAAGTTTCCTTTCCGATATGTTTCGGTTTATATATTTTTTCACATACTAGAAGATCGTAAAAGTCATCATCATTCGTTATGAAAGAGAACTCGACTTTCGAATTGGACGAAAGATTTTTTACAAGAGTTGGTGTAGAATGGGGTCGATTTGACCACCGCTCCTCACGTTCCCTTTCCGATATATTTCGGTTTATATTTTTCTTCACATACTAGAGGGCTGCAAAAGTCATCACTAATCATTATCGAAGAGAACACGACCTTCGAATTGGACAAAAGATTTTTTACAACAGTTGGTCTGGAATGGGGTCACTCTGACCACCGCTCCTCAAGTTTCCTTTCCGATATATTTCAGTTTATATATTTTTTCACATACCAGAGGATCGTAAAAGTCATCACGTATTATTATCAAAGAGAACACGAACTTTGAATTGGACGAAAGATTTTATACAAGAGTTGGTCTAGAATGGGGTCGCTCTGACCGACGCTCCGCAAGTTTCCTTCCCGACATATTTCGGTTTATTTATTTTTTCACATACCAGAGGGTCGTAAAAGTAATGATGATTCATTATCAAAAAGAATACGACCTTCGAATTGGATGAAAGATTTTTTACACCAGTTGGTCTAGAATGGGGTTGCTCTGACCACCGCTCCTCAAGTTTCCTTTCCGATATATTTCAGTTTATATTTTTTTTCACATACCAGAGGGTCGTAAAAGTCATCAGGTATTATTATCAAAGAGAACACGTACTTCGATTTGGACGAGAGATTTTTTACATGAGTTGGTCTAGAATGGGGTCGCTCTGACCGACGCTCCGCAAGTTTCCTTCCCGATATATTTCGGTTTATATATTTTTTCACATACTAGAGGATCGTAAAAGTCATCATGATTCGTTATCAAAGAGAACACGACCTTCGAATTGGACGAAAGATTTTTTACAAGAGTTGGTGTAGAATAGCGTCGCTTTGACCACCGCTCCTCACGTTCCCTTTTCGATATATTTCGGTTTATATTTTTCTTCACATACTAGAGGGTTGCAAAAGTCATCACTATTCATTATCAAAGAGAACTCGACCTTCGAATTGGACAAAAGATTTTTTACAAGAGTTGGTCTGGAATGGGGTCGCTCTGACCACCGCTCCTGAAGTTTCCTTTCCGATATATTTCGGTTTATATATTTTTTCACACACTAGAGGGTCTTAAAAGTCATCACGATTCATTATCAAAGAGAACACGACCTTCGGATTGGACGAAAGATTTTTTACAAGAGTTGGTCTAGAATGGCGTCGTTCTGATCACCGCTCCTCAGGTTTCCTTTCCGATAGATTTCAGATTATATTTTTTTTCACATACCAGAGGCTCGTAAAAGTAATAATGTATTATTATCAAAGAGAACACGAACTTCGAATTGGACAAAAGATTTTTTACAAGAGTTGGTCTAGAATGGGGTCGCTCTGACCACCGCTCCGCAAGATTCCTTCCCGATATATTTAGGTTTATATTTTTTCACAAACTAGAGGGTCGTAAAAGTCATGATGATTCATAATCAAAAAGAATACGACCTTCGAATTGGACGAAAGATTTTTTACAAGAGTTGGTCTAGTATGGGGTTGCTCTGACCACCGCTCCTCAAGTTTCCTTTCCGATATATTTCGGTTTATATTTTTTTTCACATACTAGAGGTTCGTAAAAGTCATCACGTATTATTATCAAAGAGAACACGACCTTCGAATTGAACGAAATATTTTTTACAAAGTTGGTTTCGTATGGGGTCGCTCTGACCACCGTTCCTTAAGTTTCCTTTCCGATATATTTCGGATTATATATTTTTTCACATCCTAGAGGATCGTCAAAGTCATCATGATTCGTTATCAAAGAGAACACGACCTTCGAATTGGACGGAAGATTTTTTACAAGAGTTTGTCTAGAATGGGGTCGCTCTGACCACCGCTCCTCAAGTTTCCTTTCCGATATATTTCGATTTATATATTTTTTCACACACTAGAGGGTCGTAAAAGTCATCATGATTCATTATCAAACAGAACACGTCCTGCGAATTGGACGAAAGATTTTTTACAAGAGTTGGTGTAGAATGGGGTCGCTTTGACCACCGCTCCTCACGTTCCCTTTCCGATATATTTCGGTTTATATTTTTCTTCACATACTAGAGGGTTGCAAAAGTCATCACTATTCATTAACAAAGAGAACACGACATTCGAATTGGACAAAAGATTTTTTACAAGAGTTGGTGTAGAATGGGTCGCTTTGACCACCGCTCCTCACGTTCCCTTTTCGATATATTTCGGTTTATATTTTTCTTCACATACTAGAGGGTTGCAAAAGTCATCACTATTCATTATCAAACAGAACACGACCTTCGAATTGCACAAAAGATTTTTTACAAGAGTTGGTCTAGAATAGGGTCGCTCTGACCACCGCTCCGCAAGTTTCCTTCCCGATATATTTCGGTTTATATTTTTTTCACATACCAGAGGGTCGTAAAAGTCATCACGATTCATTATCAAAGAGAACACGACCTTCGAATTGCACGAAAGATTCTTTACAAGAGTTGGTCTAGAATGGGGTCGCTCTGACCACCGGTCCGCAAGTTTCCTTTCCGATATATTTCAGTTTATATATTTTTTCACATACCAGAGGATCGTAAAAGTCATCACGTATTATTATCAAAGAGAACACGAACTTTGAATTGGACGAAAGATTTTTTACAAGAGTTGGTCTAGAATGGGGTCGCTCTGACCGACGCTCCGCAAGTTTCCTTCCCGACATATTTCGGTTTATTTATTTTTTTACATACCAGAGGGTCGTAAAAGTCATGATGATTCATTATCAAAAAGAATACGACCTTCGAATTGGACGAAAGATTTTTTACACCAGTTGGTCTAGAATGGGGTTGCTCTGACCACCGCTCCTCAAGTTTCCTTTCCGATATATTTCGGTTTATATTTTTTTTCACAGACCAGAGGGTCGTATACGTCATCACGAATTAGCATCAAAGAGAACACGACCTTTCGAATTGGACGAACGATTTTTTACAAGTGTTGGTCTAGAATGGGGTTGCTCTGACCACCACTCCTCAAGTTTCCTTTCCGATATATTTCAGTTTATATTTTTTTTCACATACCAGAGGGTCGTAAAAGTCATCAGGTATTATTATCAAAGAGAACACGAACTTCGATTTGGACGAGAGATTTTTTACAAGAGTTGGTCTAGAATGGGGTCGCTCTGACCACCGCTCCTGAAGTTTCCTTTCCGATATATTTCGGTTTATATATTTTTTCACATACTAGAGGGTTGCAAAAGTCATCACTATTCATTATCAAAGAGAACACGACCTTCGAATTGGACAAAAGATTTTTTACAAGAGTTGGTCTGGAATGGGGTCGCTCTGACCACCGCTCCTGAAGTTTCCTTTCCGATATATTTCGGTTTATATATTTTTTCACACACTAGAGGGTCTTAAAAGTCATCACGATTCATTATCAAAGAGAACACGACCTTCGGATTGGACGAAAGATTTTTTACAAGAGTTGGTCTAGAATGGCGTCGTTCTGATCACCGCTCCACAGGTTTCCTTTCCGATAGATTTCAGATTATATTTTTTTTCACATACCAGAGGCTCGTAAAAGTAATAATGTATTATTATCAAAGAGAACACGAACTTCGCATTGGACGAAAGATTTTTTACAAGAGTTGGTCTAGAATGGGGTCGCTCTGACCACCGCTCCGCAAGTTTCCTTCCCGATATATTTAGGTTTATATTTTTTCACAAACTAGAGGGTCGTAAAAGTCATGATGATTCATAATCAAAAAGAATACGACCTTCGAATTGGACGAACGATTTTTTACAACAGTTGGTCTAGAATGGGGTTGCTCTGACCACCGCTCCTCAAGTTTCCTTTCCGATATATTTCGGTTTATATTTTTTTTCACATACTAGAGGTTCGTAAAAGTCATCACGAATTATTATCAAAGAGAACACGACCTTCGAATTGAACGAAATATTTTTTACAAAGTTGGTTTAAAATGGGGTCGCTCTGACCACCGTTCCTTAAGTTTCCTTTCCGATATATTTCGGATTATATATTTTTTCACATCCTAGAGGATCGTCAAAGTCATCATGATTCGTTATCAAAGAGAACACGACCTTCGAATTGGTCGGAAGATTTTTTACAAGAGTTTGTCTAGAATGGGGTCGCTCTGACCACCGCTCCTCAAGTTTCCTTTCCGATATATTTCGATTTATATATTTTTTCACACACTAGAGGGTCGTAAAAGTCATCACGATTCATTATCAAACAGAACACGACCTGCGAATTGGACGAAAGATTTTTTACAAGAGTTGGTGTAGAATGGGGTCGCTTTGACCACCGCTCCTCACGTTCCCTTTCCGATATATTTCGGTTTATATTTTTCTTCACATACTAGAGGGTTGCAAAAGTCATCACTATTCATTATCAAAGAGAACACGACATTCGAATTGGACAAAAGATTTTTTACAAGAGTTGGTCTGGAATGGGGTCGCTCTGACCACAGCTCCTCAAGTTTCCTTTCCGATATATTTCCGTTTATATATTTTTTCACACACTAGAGGGTCGCAAAAGTCATCACGATTCATTATCAAAGAGAACACGACCTTCGAATTGGACGAAAGATTTTTTACAAGAGTTGGTCTAGAATAGGGTCGCTCTGACCACCGCTCCTCAAGTTTCCATTCCGATATATTTCGGTTTATATATTTTTTCACATACCAGAGGGTAGGGTGATAATGAACTTCGAATTGGACGAAAGATTTTTTACAAGAGTTGGTCTAGAATGGGGTCGCTCGGACCACCGTTCCGCAAGTTTCCTTCCCGATATATTTCGGTTTATATATTTTTTTCACATACTAGAGGGTCGTAAAAGTCATCACGTATCATTAACAAAGAGAAAACGACCTTCGAATTGGACGAAAGATTTTTTACAAGAGTTGGTCTGGAATGGGGCTGCTCTGACCACCGCTCCTCAAGTTTCCATTCCGATATATTTCGGTTTATATATTTTTTCACATACCAGAGGGTAGGGTGATAATGAATGGTGATTACTCAAAAAAGTCATCACGATTCATTATCAAAGAGAACACGACCTTCGAATTGGACGAAAGATTTTTTACAAGAGTTGGTGTAGAATGGGGTCGCTTTGACCACCGCTCCTCACGTTCCCTTTTCGATATATTTCGGTTTATATTTTTCTTCACATACTAGAGGGTTGCAAAAGTCATCACTATTCACTATCAAACAGAACACGACCTTCGAATTGGACAAAAGATTTTTTACAAGAGTTGGTCTGGAATGGGGTCGCTCTGACCACCGCTCCTCAAGTTTCCTTTCCGATATATTTCAGTTTATATTTTTTTTCACATACCAGAGGGTCGTAAAAGTCATCACGTATTATTATCAAAGAGAACACGAACTTCGAATTGGACGAAAGATTTTTTACAAGAGTTGGTCTAGAATAGGGTCGCTCTGACCACCGCTCCGCAAGTTTCCTTCCCGATATATTTCGGTTTATATTTTTTTCACATACCAGAGGGTCGTAAAAGTCATCACGATTCATTATCAAAGAGAACACGACCTTCGAATTGCACGAAAGATTCTTTACAAGAGTTGGTCTAGAATGGGGTCGCTCTGACCACCGGTCCGCAAGTTTCCTTCCCGATATATTTCATTTTATATTTTTTTTCACATACCACAGGGTCGTAAAATTCATCATGTATTATTATCAAAGAGAACAAGAACTTCGAATTGCACGAAAGATTCTTTACAAGAGTTGGTCTAGAATGGAGTTGCTCTGCCCACCGCTCCTCAAGTTTCCTTTCCGATATATTTCGGTTTATATATTTTTTCACAGACTAGAGGGTCGTAAAAGTCATCACGATTCGTTATCAAAGAGACCACGTCCTTCGAATTGAACGAAAGATTTTTTACAAAAGTTGGTCTGGAATGGGGTCGCTCTGACCACCGCTCCTCAAGTTTCCTTTCCGATATATTTCAGTTTATATTTTTTTTCACATACCAGAGGGTCGTAAAAGTCATCACGTATTATTATCAAAGAGAACACGAACTTCGAATTGGACGAAAGATTTTTTACAAGAGTTGGTCTAGAATAGGGTCGCTCTGACCACCGCTCCGCAAGTTTCCTTCCCGATATATTTTGGTTTATATTTTTTTCACATACCAGAGGGTCGTAAAAGTCATCACGATTCATTATCAAAGAGAACACGACCTTCGAATTGCACGAAAGATTCTTTACAAGAGTTGGTCTAGAATGGGGTCGCTCTGACCACCGGTCCGCAAGTTTCCTTTCCGATATATTTCATTTTATATTTTTTTTCACATACCACAGGGTCGTAAAATTCATCATGTATTATTATCAAAGAGAACAAGAACTTCGAATTGCACGAAAGATTCTTTACAAGAGTTGGTCTAGAATGGAGTTGCTCTGCCCACCGCTCCCAAGTTTCCTTTCCGATATATTTCGGTTTATATATTTTTTCACAGACTAGAGGGTCGTAAAAGTCATCACGATTCATTATCAAAGAGACCACGACCTTCGAATTAGACGAAAGATTTTTTACAAAAGTTGGTCTGGAATGGGGTCGCTCTGACCACCGCTCCTCAAGTTTCCTTTCCGATATATTTCAGTTTATATTTTTTTTCACATACCAGAGGTTCGGAAATGTCATCACGATTCATTATCAAAGAGAACACGACATTCGAATTGCACGAAAGATTCTTTACAAGAGTTGGTCTAGAATGGAGTTGCTTTGCCCACCGCTCCTCAAGTTTCCTTTCTGATATATTTCGGTTTATATATTTTTTCACAGACTAGAGGGTCGTAAAAGTCATCACGATTCATTATCAAAGAGACCACGACCTTCGAATTGGACGAAAGATTTTTTACAAAAGTTGGTCTGGAATGGGGTCGCTCTGACCACCGCTCCTCAAGTTTCCTTTCCGATATATTTCAGTTTATATTTTTTTTCACATACCAGAGGTTCGGAAAAGTCATCACGTATTATTATCAAAGAGAACACGAACTTCGAATTGGTCGAAAGATTTTTTACAAGAGTTGGTCTAGAATGGCGTCGTTCTGATCACCGCTCCTCAAGTTTCCTTTCCGATATATTTCAGTTTATATTTTTTTCACATACCAGAGGGTCGTAAAAGTCATCACGTATTATTATCAAAGAGAACACGAACTTCGAATTGGACGTAAGATTTTTTACAAGAGTTGGTGTAGAATGGGGTCGCTCTGACCACCGCCCCTCAAGTTTCCTTTCCGATATATTTCGGTTTATATATTTTTTCATATACTAGAGGATCGTAAAAGTCATGATGATTCGTTATCAAAGAGATCACGACCTTCGAATTGGACGAAAGATTTTTTACAAGAGTTGGTGTAGAATGGCGTCGCTTTGACCACCGCTCCTCACGTTCCCTTTTCGGTATATTTCGGTTTATATTTTTCTTCATATACTAGAGCGTTGCAAAAGTCATCACTATTCATTATCAAAGAGAACACGACCTTCGAATTGGACAAAAGATTTTTTACAAGCGTTAGTCTGGAATAGGGTCGCTCTGACCACCGCTCCTGAAGTTTCCTTTCCGATATATTTCGGTTTATATATTTTATCACACACTAGAAGGTCGTAAAAGTCATGATGATTCGTTATCAAAGAGATCACGACCTTCGAATTGGACGAAAGATTTTTTACAAGAGTTGGTGTAGAATGGCGTCGCTTTGACCACCGCTCCTCACGTTCCCTTTTCAATATATTTCGGCTTATATTTTTCTTCATATACTAGAGCGTTGCAAAAGTCATCACTATTCATTATCAAAGAGAACACGAATTTCGAATTGGACGAAAGATTTTTTACAAGAGTTGGTCTGGAATGGGGTCGCTCTGACCACCGCTCCTCAAGTTTCCTTTCCGATATATTTCGGTTTATATATTTTTTCACATACCAGAGGGTAGGGTGATAATGAATCGTGATGCCTCATAAAAGTCATCACGATTCATTATCGAAGAGAACACGACCTTCGAATTGCACGAACGATTCTTTACAAGAGTTGTTCTAGTATGGGGTCGCTCTGACCACCGCTCCGCAAGTTTCCTTTCCGATATATTCCATTTAATATTTTTTTTCACATACCAGAGGTCCGTAGAAGTCATCATGTATTATTATCAAAGAGAACACGAACTTTGAATTGGACGAAAGATTTTTTACAAGAGTGGGTCTAGAATGGGGTCGCTCTGACCACCGCTCCGCAAGTTTCCTTCCCGATTTATTTCGGTTTGTGTTTTTTTCATATACTAAAAGGTCGTAAAAGTCATCACGATTCATTATCAAAGAGAACATGGCCTTCGAATTGCACGAAAGATTCTTTTCAAGAGTTGGTCTAGAATGGAGTTGCTCTGCCCACCGCTCCTCAAGTTTCCTTTCCGATATATATAGGTTAAAATTTTTTTCACATACTAGAGGGTCGTAAAAGTCATGATGATTCATTATCAAAAAGAATACGACCTTCGAATTGGACGCACGATTTTTTACAAGAGTTGGTCTAGAATGGGGTTGCTCTGACCACCACTCCTCAAGTTTCCTTTCCGATATATTTCGGTTTATATTTTTTTTCACATACTAGAGGGTCGTATACGTCATCACGAATTAGTATCAAAGAGAACACGACCTTTCGAATTGGACGAACGATTTTTACAAGAGTTGGTCTAGAATGAGGTCGCTCTGACCGTCATCACGAATTCGTCATCACGAATTATTATCAAAGAGAAAACGACCTTCGAATTGAACGAAATATTTTTTACAAAGTTGGTTTAAAATGGGGTCGCTATGACCACCGTTCCTTAAGTTTCCTGTCCGATATATTTCGGTTTATATATTTTTTCACATACTAGACGATCGTCAAAGTCATCATGATTCGTTATCAAAAAGAACACGACCTTCGAATTGGACGGAAGATTTTTGACAAGAGTTGGTCTAGAATGGGGTGGCTCTGAACACCGCTCCTCAAGTTCCCTTTCCGACATATTTCGGTTTATATTTCTCTTCACATACTAGAGGGTCGCAAAAGTCATCTCTATTCATTATCAAAGAGAACACGACCTTCGAATTGGACGAAAGATTTTTTACAAAAGTTGGTCTGGAATGGGGTCGCTCTGCCCACCGCTCCTCAAGTTTCCTTTCCGATATATTTAGCTTAATATTTTTTTCACATACTAGAGGGTCGTAAAAGTCATGATGATTCATTATCAAAAAGAATACGACATTCGAATTGGACGAAAGATTTATTACAAGAGTTGGTCTAGAATGGGGTTGCTCTGACCAGCGCTCCTCAAGTTTCCTTACCGATATATTTCAGTTTATATATTTTTTCACATACCAGAGGGTAGGGTGATAATGAATCGTGATGCCTCATAAAAGTCATCACGTATTATTATCAAAGAGAACACGACCTTCGAATTGATCGAAAGATTTTTTACTAGAGTTGGTCTAGAATGGGGTCGCTCTGACCACCGCTCCGCAAGTTGCCTTCCCGATATATTTCGGTTTGTATTTTTTTCACATACTAGAGGGTCGTAAAAGTAATCACGATTCATTATCAAAGAAAACACGAACTTCGAATTGGACGAATGATTTTTTACAAGAGTTGTTCTAGAATGGGGTCGGTCTGACCACCCCTCCGCAAGTTTCCTTCCCGATTTATTTCGGTTTGTGTTTTTTTCACATACTAGAAGGTCGTAAAAGTCATCACGATTCATTATCAAAGAGAACACGACCTTCGAATTGCACGAAAGATTCTTTACAAGAGTTGGTCTAGAATGGGGTCGCTCTGACAACCGGTCCGCAAATTTCCTTTCCGATATATTTCATTTTATATTTTTTTTCACATACCAGAGGGTCGTAAAAGTCATCATGTATTATTATCAAAGAGAACACGAACTTCGAATTGGACTAAAGATTTTTTACAAGACTTGGTCTGGAATGGGGTCGCTCTGACCACCGCTCCTCAAGTGTCCTTTCCGATATATTTCGGTTTATATATTTTTTCACATACCCGAGGGTAGGGTGATAATGAATCGTGATGTCTCATAAAAGTCATCACGATTCATTATCGAAGAGAACACGACCTTCGAATTGCACGAACGATTCTTTACAAGAGTTGTTCTAGTATGGGGTCGCTCTGACCACCGCTCCGCAAGTTTCCTTTCCGATATATTCCATTTAATATTTTTTTTCACATACCAGAGGGTCGTAGCAGTCATCATGTATTATTATCAAAGAGAACACGAACTTTGAATTGGACGAAAGATTTTTTACAAGATTTGGACTAGAATGAGGTCGCTCTGACCACCGCTCCTCAAATTTCATTTCCGATATATTTCGGTTTACATTTTTTTTCACATACTAGAGGGTCGTAAAAGTCATCACAAATTATTATCAAACAGAACACGACCTTCGAATTCAACGAAATATTTTTTACAAAGTTGGTTTAGAATGGGGTCGCTCTGACCACCGTTCCTTAAGTTTACTTTCCGATATATTTCGGATAAATATATTTTTTCACATACTAGAGGATCGTCAAAGTCATCACGATTCGTTTTCAAAGAGAACACGACCTTCGAATTGGACGGAAGATTTTTTACAAGAGTTGGTCTAGAATGGGGTCGCTCTGACCACCGTTCCTCAAGTTCCCTTTCCGATATTTTTCGGTTTATATTTCTCTTCAGATACTAGAGGGTCGCAAAAGTCATCACTATTCATTATCAAAGAGAACACGACCTTCGAATTGGACGAAAGATTTTTTACAAAAGTTGGTCTGGAATGGGGTCGCTCTGACCACCGCTCCTCAAGTTTCCTTTCCGATATATTTCAGTTTATATTTTTTTTCACATACCAGAGGTTCGGAAAAGTCATCACGTATTATTATCAAAGAGAACACGAACTTCGAATTGGTCGAAAGATTTTTTACAAGAGTTGGTCTAGAATGGCGTCGTTCTGATCACCGCTCCTCAAGTTTCCTTTCCGATATATTTCAGTTTATATTTTTTTCACATACCAGAGGGTCGTAAAAGTCATCACGTATTATTATCAAAGAGAACACGAACTTCGAATTGGACGTAAGATTTTTTACAAGAGTTGGTGTAGAATGGGGTCGCTCTGACCACCGCCCCTCAAGTTTCCTTTCCGATATATTTCGGTTTATATATTTTTTCATATACTAGAGGATCGTAAAAGTCATGATGATTCGTTATCAAAGAGATCACGACCTTCGAATTGGACGAAAGATTTTTTACAAGAGTTGGTGTAGAATGGCGTCGCTTTGACCACCGCTCCTCACGTTCCCTTTTCGGTATATTTCGGTTTATATTTTTCTTCATATACTAGAGCGTTGCAAAAGTCATCACTATTCATTATCAAAGAGAACACGACCTTCGAATTGGACAAAAGATTTTTTACAAGCGTTAGTCTGGAATAGGGTCGCTCTGACCACCGCTCCTGAAGTTTCCTTTCCGATATATTTCGGTTTATATATTTTATCACACACTAGAAGGTCGTAAAAGTCATGATGATTCGTTATCAAAGAGATCACGACCTTCGAATTGGACGAAAGATTTTTTACAAGAGTTGGTGTAGAATGGCGTCGCTTTGACCACCGCTCCTCACGTTCCCTTTTCAATATATTTCGGCTTATATTTTTCTTCATATACTAGAGCGTTGCAAAAGTCATCACTATTCATTATCAAAGAGAACACGAATTTCGAATTGGACGAAAGATTTTTGACAAGAGTTGGTCTGGAATGGGGTCGCTCTGACCACCGCTCCTCAAGTTTCCTTTCCGATATATTTCGGTTTATATATTTTTTCACATACCAGAGGGTAGGGTGATAATGAATCGTGATGCCTCATAAAAGTCATCACGATTCATTATCGAAGAGAACACGACCTTCGAATTGCACGAACGATTCTTTACAAGAGTTGTTCTAGTATGGGGTCGCTCTGACCACCGCTCCGCAAGTTTCCTTTCCGATATATTCCATTTAATATTTTTTTTCACATACCAGAGGTCCGTAGAAGTCATCATGTATTATTATCAAAGAGAACACGAACTTTGAATTGGACGAAAGATTTTTTACAAGAGTGGGTCTAGAATGGGGTCGCTCTGACCACCGCTCCGCAAGTTTCCTTCCCGATTTATTTCGGTTTGTGTTTTTTTCATATACTAAAAGGTCGTAAAAGTCATCACGATTCATTATCAAAGAGAACATGGCCTTCGAATTGCACGAAAGATTCTTTTCAAGAGTTGGTCTAGAATGGAGTTGCTCTGCCCACCGCTCCTCAAGTTTCCTTTCCGATATATATAGGTTAAAATTTTTTTCACATACTAGAGGGTCGTAAAAGTCATGATGATTCATTATCAAAAAGAATACGACCTTCGAATTGGACGCACGATTTTTTACAAGAGTTGGTCTAGAATGGGGTTGCTCTGACCACCACTCCTCAAGTTTCCTTTCCGATATATTTCGGTTTATATTTTTTTTCACATACTAGAGGGTCGTATACGTCATCACGAATTAGTATCAAAGAGAACACGACCTTTCGAATTGGACGAACGATTTTTACAAGAGTTGGTCTAGAATGAGGTCGCTCTGACCGTCATCACGAATTCGTCATCACGAATTATTATCAAAGAGAAAACGACCTTCGAATTGAACGAAATATTTTTTACAAAGTTGGTTTAAAATGGGGTCGCTATGACCACCGTTCCTTAAGTTTCCTGTCCGATATATTTCGGTTTATATATTTTTTCACATACTAGACGATCGTCAAAGTCATCATGATTCGTTATCAAAAAGAACACGACCTTCGAATTGGACGGAAGATTTTTGACAAGAGTTGGTCTAGAATGGGGTGGCTCTGAACACCGCTCCTCAAGTTCCCTTTCCGACATATTTCGGTTTATATTTCTCTTCACATACTAGAGGGTCGCAAAAGTCATCTCTATTCATTATCAAAGAGAACACGACCTTCGAATTGGACGAAAGATTTTTTACAAAAGTTGGTCTGGAATGGGGTCGCTCTGCCCACCGCTCCTCAAGTTTCCTTTCCGATATATTTAGCTTAATATTTTTTTCACATACTAGAGGGTCGTAAAAGTCATGATGATTCATTATCAAAAAGAATACGACATTCGAATTGGACGAAAGATTTATTACAAGAGTTGGTCTAGAATGGGGTTGCTCTGACCAGCGCTCCTCAAGTTTCCTTACCGATATATTTCAGTTTATATATTTTTTCACATACCAGAGGGTAGGGTGATAATGAATCGTGATGCCTCATAAAAGTCATCACGTATTATTATCAAAGAGAACACGACCTTCGAATTGATCGAAAGATTTTTTACTAGAGTTGGTCTAGAATGGGGTCGCTCTGACCACCGCTCCGCAAGTTGCCTTCCCGATATATTTCGGTTTGTATTTTTTTCACATACTAGAGGGTCGTAAAAGTAATCACGATTCATTATCAAAGAAAACACGAACTTCGAATTGGACGAATGATTTTTTACAAGAGTTGTTCTAGAATGGGGTCGGTCTGACCACCCCTCCGCAAGTTTCCTTCCCGATTTATTTCGGTTTGTGTTTTTTTCACATACTAGAAGGTCGTAAAAGTCATCACGATTCATTATCAAAGAGAACACGACCTTCGAATTGCACGAAAGATTCTTTACAAGAGTTGGTCTAGAATGGGGTCGCTCTGACAACCGGTCCGCAAATTTCCTTTCCGATATATTTCATTTTATATTTTTTTTCACATACCAGAGGGTCGTAAAAGTCATCATGTATTATTATCAAAGAGAACACGAACTTCGAATTGGACTAAAGATTTTTTACAAGACTTGGTCTGGAATGGGGTCGCTCTGACCACCGCTCCTCAAGTTTCCTTTCCGATATATTTCGGTTTATATATTTTTTCACATACCCGAGGGTAGGGTGATAATGAATCGTGATGTCTCATAAAAGTCATCACGATTCATTATCGAAGAGAACACGACCTTCGAATTGCACGAACGATTCTTTACAAGAGTTGTTCTAGTATGGGGTCGCTCTGACCACCGCTCCGCAAGTTTCCTTTCCGATATATTCCATTTAATATTTTTTTTCACATACCAGAGGGTCGTAGCAGTCATCATGTATTATTATCAAAGAGAACACGAACTTTGAATTGGACGAAAGATTTTTTACAAGATTTGGACTAGAATGAGGTCGCTCTGACCACCGCTCCTCAAATTTCATTTCCGATATATTTCGGTTTACATTTTTTTTCACATACTAGAGGGTCGTAAAAGTCATCACAAATTATTATCAAACAGAACACGACCTTCGAATTCAACGAAATATTTTTTACAAAGTTGGTTTAGAATGGGGTCGCTCTGACCACCGTTCCTTAAGTTTACTTTCCGATATATTTCGGATAAATATATTTTTTCACATACTAGAGGATCGTCAAAGTCATCACGATTCGTTTTCAAAGAGAACACGACCTTCGAATTGGACGGAAGATTTTTTACAAGAGTTGGTCTAGAATGGGGTCGCTCTGACCACCGTTCCTCAAGTTCCCTTTCCGATATTTTTCGGTTTATATTTCTCTTCAGATACTAGAGGGTCGCAAAAGTCATCACTATTCATTATCAAAGAGAACACGACCTTCGAATTGGACGAAAGATTTTTTACAAGAGTTGGTCTGGAATAGGGTCGCTATGACCACCGCTCCTCAAGTTTCCTTTCCGATATATTTCTATTTATATATTTTTTCACATACTAGAGGGTCGTAAAAGTCATCACGATTCATTATCAAACAGAACACGACCTTCGAATTGGACGAAAGAGTTTTTAGAAGAGTTGGTCTGGAATGGGGTTGGTCTGACCAGCGCTCCTCAAGTGTCCTTTCCGATATATTTCGGTTTATATATTTTTTCACATACCAGAGGGTAGGGTGATAATGAATTTTATGAGGCATCACGATTCATTATCAAAGAGAACACGACCTTCGAATTGCACGAAAGATTCTTTACAAGAGTTGGTCTAGTATGGGGTCGCGCTGACCACCGCTCCGCAAGTTTCCTTTCCGATATATTTCATTTTATATTTTTTTTCACATACCAGAGGGTCGTAGAAGTCATCATGTATTATTATCAAAGAGAACACGAACTTTGAATTGGACGAAAGATTTTTTACAAGAGTCGGTCTAGAATGGGTTCGCTCTTACCACCGCTCCGCATGTTTCCTTCCCGATATATTTCGGTTTATATATTTTTTCACATACTAGAGGATCGTCAAAGTCATCATGATTCGTTATCAAAGAGAATACGACCTTCGAATTGGACGGAAGATTTATTACAAGAGTTGGTCTAGGATGGGTTCGCTCTGACCAACGCTCCTCAAGTTCCCTTTCCGATATATTTCGGTTTATATATTTTTTCACACACTAGAGGGTCGTAAAAGTCATCACGATTCATTATCAAAGAGAACACGACCTTCGAATTGGACGAAAGATTTTTTACAAGAGTTGGTCTGGAATGGGGTTGCTCTGACCACCGCTCCTCAAGTTTCCTTTCCGATATATTTCGGTTTATATATTTTTTCACATACTAGAGGATCGTAAAAGTCATCATGATTCGTTATCAAAGAGAACACGACCTTCGAATTGGACGGAAGATTCTTTACAAGAGTTGGTCTAGAATGGGGTCGCTCTGATCACTGTTCCTTAGGTTTCCTTCCCGATATATTTCGGTTTATATTTTTTTTCACATACCAGACGGTCGTAAAAGTCATCACGATTCATTATCAAAGAGAACACGACCTTCGAATTGCACGAAATATTTTTTACAAGAGTTGGTCTAGAATAGCGTCGTTCTGATCACCGCTCCTCAAGTTTCCTTTCCGATATATTTCAGTTTATATTTTTTGTCACATACCAGAGGATCGTAAAAGTCATCACGTATTATTATCAAATAGAACACGAACTTCGAATTGGACGAAAGATTTTTTACAAGAGTTGGTCTGGAATGGGGTCGCTCTGACCACCGCTCCTTAAGTTTCCTTTCCGATATATTTCGGTTTATATATTTTTTCACATACCAGAGGGTAGGGTGATAATGAATCGTGATGAATCAAAAAAGTCATCACGATTCATTATCAAAGAGAACACGACCTTCTAATTCGACGAAAGATTTTTTACAAGAGTTGGTCTAGAATGGCGTCGTTCTGATTACCGCTCCTCAAGTTTCCTTTCCGATATATTTCAGTTTATATTTTTTTTCACATACCAGAGGGTCGTAAAAGTCATCACGTATTATTATCAAAGAGAACACGAACTTCGAATCGAACGAACGATTTTTTACAAGAGTTGGTCTGGAATGGGGTCGCTCTGACCACCGCTCCTCAAGTTTCCTGTCCGATATATTTCGGATTATATATTTTTTCACATACCAGAGGGTAGTGTGATAATGAATCGTGATGACTCAAAAAAGTCATCACGATTCATTATCAAAGAAAACACGACCTTCGAATTGGACGAAAGATTTTTTACAAGAGTTGGTCTAGAATGGCGTCGTTCTGACCACCGCTCCTCAAGTTTCCTTTCCGATATATTTCAGTTCATATTTTTTTTCACATACCAGAGGGTCGTAAAAGTCATCACGTATTATTATCAAAGAGAACACGAACTTCGAATTGGACGAAAGCTTATTTACAAGAGTTGGTCTAGAATGGGGTCGCTCTGACCACCGCTCCGCAAGTTTCCTTCCCGATATATTTCGGTTTATATTTTTTTTCACATACCACAGGGTCGTAAAAGTCATCACGATTCATTATCAAAGAGAACACGACCGTCGAATTGCACGAAAGATTCTTTACAAGAGTTGGTCTAGAATGGGGTCGCTCTGACAACCGGTCCGCAAGTTTCCTTTCCGATATATTTCATTTTATATTTTTTTTCACATACCAGAGGGTCGTAAAAGTCATCATGTATTATTATCAAAGAGAACACGAACTTCGAATTGGACGAAAGATTTTTTACAAGAGTTGGTCTAGAATGGGGTCGCTCTGACCACCGCTCAGCAAGTTTCCTTCCCGATATATTTCAGTTTATATATTTTTTCACATACCAGAGGGTCGTAGAAGTCATCACGTATTATTATCAAAGAGAACACGAACTTCGAATTGAACGAAAGATTTTTTACAAGAGTTGGTCTAGAATGGGGTCGCTCTGACCGACGCTCCGCAAGTTTCCTTCCCGATATATTTCGGTTTATTTATTTTTTCACATACCAGAGGGTCGTAAAAGTCATCACGATTCATTATCAAAGAGAACTCGACCTTCGAATTGCACGAAAGATTTTTTACAAGAGTTGGTCTAGAATAGCGTCGTTCTGATCACCGCTCCTCAAGTTTCCTTTCCGATATATTTCAGTTTATATTTTTTTCACATACCAGAGGATCGTAAAAGTCATCACGAATTATTATCAAAGTGAACACGAACTTCGAATTGGACGAAAGATTTTTTACAAGAGTTGGTCTGGAATGGGGTCGCTCTGACCACCGCTCCTCAAGTTTCCTTTCCGATATATTTCGGTTTATATATTTTTTCACATACCAGAGGGTAGGGTGATAATGAATCGTGATGCCTCATAAAAGTCATCACGATTCTTTATCGAAGAGAACACGACCTTCGAATTGCACGAACGATTCTTTACAAGAGTTGGTCTAGTATGGGGTCGCTCTGACCACCGCTCCGCAAGTTTCCTTTCCGATATATTTCATTTTATATTTTTTTTCACATACCAGAGGGTCGTAGAAGTCATCATGTATTATTATCAAAGAGAACACGAACTTTGAATTGGATGAAAGACTTTTTACAAGAGTCGGTCTAGAATGGGGTCGCTCTGACCACCGCTCCGCATGTTTCCTTCCCGATATATTTCGGTTTATATATTTTTGCACATACTAGAGGATCGTCAAAGTCATCATGATTCGTTATCAAAGAAAACACGACCTTCGAATTGGACGGAAGATTTATTACAAGAGTTGGTCTAGGATGGGGTCGGTCTGACCACCGCTCCTCAAGTTCCCTTTCCGATATATTTCGGTTTATATTTGTCTACACATACTAGAGGGTCGCAAAAGTCATCACTATTCATTATCAAAGAGAACACGACCTTCGAATTGGACGAAAGATTTTTTACAAGAGTTGGTCTGGAATGGGGTCGCTCTGACCACCGCTCCTCAAGTTTCCTTTCCGATATGTTTCGGTTTATATATTTTTTCACATACTAGAAGATCGTAAAAGTCATCATCATTCGTTATGAAAGAGAACTCGACTTTCGAATTGGACGAAAGATTTTTTACAAGAGTTGGTGTAGAATGGGGTCGATTTGACCACCGCTCCTCACGTTCCCTTTCCGATATATTTCGGTTTATATTTTTCTTCACATACTAGAGGGCTGCAAAAGTCATCACTAATCATTATCGAAGAGAACACGACCTTCGAATTGGACAAAAGATTTTTTACAAGAGTTGGTCTGGAATGGGGTCACTCTGACCACCGCTCCTCAAGTTTCCTTTCCGATATATTTCAGTTTATATATTTTTTCACATACCAGAGGATCGTAAAAGTCATCACGTATTATTATCAAAGAGAACACGAACTTTGAATTGGACGAAAGATTTTATACAAGAGTTGGTCTAGAATGGGGTCGCTCTGACCGACGCTCCGCAAGTTTCCTTCCCGACATATTTCGGTTTATTTATTTTTTCACATACCAGAGGGTCGTAAAAGTAATGATGATTTATTATCAAAAAGAATACGACCTTCGAATTGGATGAAAGATTTTTTACACCAGTTGGTCTAGAATGGGGTTGCTCTGACCACCGCTCCTCAAGTTTCCTTTCCGATATATTTCGGTTTATATTTTTTTTCACAGACCAGAGGGTCGTATACGTCATCACGAATTAGCATCAAAGAGAACACGACCTTTCGAATTGGACGAACGATTTTCTACAAGTGTTGGTCTAGAATGGGGTTGCTCTGACCACCGCTCCTCAAGTTTCCTTTCCGATATATTTCAGTTTATATTTTTTTTCACATACCAGAGGGTTGTAAAAGTCATCAGGTATTATTATCAAAGAGAACACGTACTTCGATTTGGACGAGAGATTTTTTACATGAGTTGGTCTAGAATGGGGTCGCTCTGACCGACGCTCCGCAAGTTTCCTTCCCGATATATTTCGGTTTATATATTTTTTCACATACTAGAGGATCGTAAAAGTCATCATGATTCGTTATCAAAGAGAACACGACCTTCGAATTGGACGAAAGATTTTTTACAAGAGTTGGTGTAGAATAGCGTCGCTTTGACCACCGCTCCTCACGTTCCCTTTTCGATATATTTCGGTTTATATTTTTCTTCACATACTAGAGGGTTGCAAAAGTCATCACTATTCATTATCAAAGAGAACTCGACCTTCGAATTGGACAAAAGATTTTTTACAAGAGTTGGTCTGGAATGGGGTCGCTCTGACCACCGCTCCTGAAGTTTCCTTTCCGATATATTTCGGTTTATATATTTTTTCACACACTAGAGGGTCTTAAAAGTCATCACGATTCATTATCAAAGAGAACACGACCTTCGGATTGGACGAAAGATTTTTTACAAGAGTTGGTCTAGAATGGCGTCGTTCTGATCACCGCTCCTCAGGTTTCCTTTCCGATAGATTTCAGATTATATTTTTTTTCACATACCAGAGGCTCGTAAAAGTAATAATGTATTATTATCAAAGAGAACACGAACTTCGAATTGGACAAAAGATTTTTTACAAGAGTTGGTCTAGAATGGGGTCGCTCTGACCACCGCTCCGCAAGATTCCTTCCCGATATATTTAGGTTTATATTTTTTCACAAACTAGAGGGTCGTAAAAGTCATGATGATTCATAATCAAAAAGAATACGACCTTCGAATTGGACGAAAGATTTTTTACAAGAGTTGGTCTAGTATGGGGTTGCTCTGACCACCGCTCCTCAAGTTTCCTTTCCGATATATTTCGGTTTATATTTTTTTTCACATACTAGAGGTTCGTAAAAGTCATCACGTATTATTATCAAAGAGAACACGACCTTCGAATTGAACGAAATATTTTTTACAAAGTTGGTTTCGTATGGGGTCGCTCTGACCACCGTTCCTTAAGTTTCCTTTCCGATATATTTCGGATTATATATTTTTTCACATCCTAGAGGATCGTCAAAGTCATCATGATTCGTTATCAAAGAGAACACGACCTTCGAATTGGACGGAAGATTTTTTACAAGAGTTTGTCTAGAATGGGGTCGCTCTGACCACCGCTCCTCAAGTTTCCTTTCCGATATATTTCGATTTATATATTTTTTCACACACTAGAGGGTCGTAAAAGTCATCATGATTCATTATCAAACAGAACACGTCCTGCGAATTGGACGAAAGATTTTTTACAAGAGTTGGTGTAGAATGGGGTCGCTTTGACCACCGCTCCTCACGTTCCCTTTCCGATATATTTCGGTTTATATTTTTCTTCACATACTAGAGGGGTGCAAAAGTCATCACTATTCATTAACAAAGAGAACACGACATTCGAATTGGACAAAAGATTTTTTACAAGAGTTGGTGTAGAATGGGTCGCTTTGACCACCGCTCCTCACGTTCCCTTTTCGATATATTTCGGTTTATATTTTTCTTCACATACTAGAGGGTTGCAAAAGTCATCACTATTCATTATCAAACAGAACACGACCTTCGAATTGCACAAAAGATTTTTTACAAGAGTTGGTCTAGAATAGGGTCGCTCTGACCACCGCTCCGCAAGTTTCCTTCCCGATATATTTCGGTTTATATTTTTTTCACATACCAGAGGGTCGTAAAAGTCATCACGATTCATTATCAAAGAGAACACGACCTTCGAATTGCACGAAAGATTCTTTACAAGAGTTGGTCTGGAATGGGGTCGCTCTGACCACCGGTCCGCAAGTTTCCTTTCCGATATATTTCAGTTTATATATTTTTTCACATACCAGAGGATCGTAAAAGTCATCACGTATTATTATCAAAGAGAACACGAACTTTGAATTGGACGAAAGATTTTTTACAAGAGTTGGTCTAGAATGGGGTCGCTCTGACCGACGCTCCGCAAGTTTCCTTCCCGACATATTTCGGTTTATTTATTTTTTTACATACCAGAGGGTCGTAAAAGTCATGATGATTCATTATCAAAAAGAATACGACCTTCGAATTGGACGAAAGATTTTTTACACCAGTTGGTCTAGAATGAGGTTGCTCTGACCACCGCTCCTCAAGTTTCCTTTCCGATATATTTCGGTTTATATTTTTTTTCACAGACCAGAGGGTCGTATACGTCATCACGAATTAGCATCAAAGAGAACACGACCTTTCGAATTGGACGAACGATTTTTTACAAGTGTTGGTCTAGAATGGGGTTGCTCTGACCACCACTCCTCAAGTTTCCTTTCCGATATATTTCAGTTTATATTTTTTTTCACATACCAGAGGGTTGCAAAAGTCATCACTATTCATTATCAAAGAGAACACGACCTTCGAATTGGACAAAAGATTTTTTACAAGAGTTGGTCTGGAATGGGGTCGCTCTGACCACCGCTCCTGAAGTTTCCTTTCCGATATATTTCGGTTTATATATTTTTTCACACACTAGAGGGTCTTAAAAGTCATCACGATTCATTATCAAAGAGAACACGACCTTCGGATTGGACGAAAGATTTTTTACAAGAGTTGGTCTAGAATGGCGTCGTTCTGATCACCGCTCCACAGGTTTCCTTTCCGATAGATTTCAGATTATATTTTTTTTCACATACCAGAGGCTCGTAAAAGTAATAATGTATTATTATCAAAGAGAACACGAACTTCGAATTGGACGAAAGATTTTTTACAAGAGTTGGTCTAGAATGGGGTCGCTCTGACCACCGCTCCGCAAGTTTCCTTCCCGATATATTTAGGTTTATATTTTTTCACAAACTAGAGGGTCGTAAAAGTCATGATGATTCATAATCAAAAAGAATACGACCTTCGAATTGGACGAACGATTTTTTACAACAGTTGCTCTAGAATGGGGTTGCTCTGACCACCGCTCCTCAAGTTTCCTTTCCGATATATTTCGGTTTATATTTTTTTTCACATACTAGAGGTTCGTAAAAGTCATCACGAATTATTATCAAAGAGAACACGACCTTCGAATTGAACGAAATATTTTTTACAAAGTTGGTTTAGAATGGGGTCGCTCTGACCACCGTTCCTTAAGTTTCCTTTCCGATATATTTCGGATTATATATTTTTTCACATCCTAGAGGATCGTCAAAGTCATCATGATTCGTTATCAAAGAGAACACGACCTTCGAATTGGTCGGAAGATTTTTTACAAGAGTTTGTCTAGAATGGGGTCGCTCTGACCACCGCTCCTCAAGTTTCCTTTCCGATATATTTCGATTTATATATTTTTTCACACACTAGAGGGTCGTAAAAGTCATCACGATTCATTATCAAACAGAACACGACCTGCGAATTGGACGAAAGATTTTTTACAAGAGTTGGTGTAGAATGGGGTCGCTTTGACCACCGCTCCTCACGTTCCCTTTCCGATATATTTCGGTTTATATTTCTCTTCACATACTAGAGGGTTGCAAAAGTCATCACTATTCATTATCAAAGAGAACACGACATTCGAATTGGACAAAAGATTTTTTACAAGAGTTGGTCTGGAATGGGGTCGCTCTGACCACAGCTCCTCAAGTTTCCTTTCCGATATATTTCCGTTTATATATTTTTTCACACACTAGAGGGTCGCAAAAGTCATCACGATTCATTATCAAAGAGAACACGACCTTCGAATTGGACGAAAGATTTTTTACAAGAGTTGGTCTGCAATGGGGTCGCTCTGACCACCGCTCCTCAAGTTTCCTTTCCGATATATTTCAGTTTATATTTTTTTTCACATACCAGAGGGTCGTAAAAGTCATCACGATTCATTATCAAAGAGAACACGACCTTCGAATTGCACGAAAGATTCTCTACAAGAGTTGGTCTAGAATGAGGTCGCTCTGACCACCGGTCCGCAAGTTTCCTTTCCGATATATTTCATTTTATATTTTTTTTCACATACCAGAGGGTCGTAAAAGTCATCATGTATTATTATCAAAGAGAACACGAACTTCGAATTAGACGAAAGATTTTTTACAAGAGTTGGTCTAGAATGGGGTCGCTCGGACCACCGCTCCGCAAGTTTCCTTCCCGATATATTTCGGTTTATATATTTTTTTCACATACTAGAGGGTCGTAAAAGTCATCACGTATCATTATCAAAGATAACACGACCTTCGAATTGGACGAAAGATTTTTTACAAGACTCGGTCTGGAATGGGGCTGCTCTCACCACCGCTCCTCAAGTTTCCTTTCCGATATATTTCGGTTTATATATTTTTCCACATACCAGAGGGTAGGGTGATAATGAATCGTGATGACTCATAAAAGTCATCACGATTCATTATCAAAGAGAACACGACCTTCGAATTGGACGAAAGATTTTTTACAAGAGTTGGTCTGGAATGGGGTCGCTCTGACCACCGCTCCTCAAGTTTCCTTTCCGATATATTTCAGTTTATATATTGTTTCACATACCAGAGGGTCGTAAAAGTCATCACGTATTATTATCAAAGAGAACACGAACTTCGAATTGATCGAAAGATTTTTTACAAGAGTTGGTCTAGAATGGGGTCGCTCTGACCGACGCTCCGCAAGTTTCCTTCCCGATATATTTCGGTTTATATTTTTTTTCACATACCAGAGGGTCGTAAAAGTCATCACGATTCATTATCAAAGAGAACACGACCTTCGAATTGCACGAAAGATTTTTTACAAGAGTTGGTCTAGAATAGCGTCGTTCTGATCACCGCTCCTCAAGTTTCCTTTCCGATATATTTCAGTTTATATTTTTTTAAACATACCAGAGGATCGTAAAAGTCATCACGTATTATTATCAAAGAGAACACGAACTTCGAATTGGACGAAAGATTTTTTACAAGAGTTGGTCTGGAATGGGGCTGCTCTGACCACCGCTCCTCAAGTTTCCATTCCGATATATTTCGGTTTATATATTTTTTCACATACCAGAGGGTAGGGTGATAATGAACTTCGAATTGGACGAAAGATTTTTTACAAGAGTTGGTCTAGAATGGGGTCGCTCGGACCACCGTTCCGCAAGTTTCCTTCCCGATATATTTCGGTTTATATATTTTTTTCACATACTAGAGGGTCGTAAAAGTCATCACGTATCATTAACAAAGAGAACACGACCTTCGAATTGGACGAAAGATTTTTTACAAGAGTTGGTCTGGAATGGGGCTGCTCTGACCACCGCTCCTCAAGTTTCCATTCCGATATATTTCGGTTTATATATTTTTTCACATACCAGAGGGTAGGGTGATAATGAATGGTGATTACTCAAAAAAGTCATCACGATTCATTATCAAAGAGAACACGACCTTCGAATTGGACGAAAGATTTTTTACAAGAGTTGGTGTAGAATGGGGTCGCTTTGACCACCGCTCCTCACGTTCCCTTTTCGATATATTTCGGTTTATATTTTTCTTCACATACTAGAGGGTTGCAAAAGTCATCACTATTCACTATCAAACAGAACACGACCTTCGAATTGGACAAAAGATTTTTTACAAGAGTTGGTCTGGAATGGGGTCGCTCTGACCACCGCTCCTCAAGTTTCCTTTCCGATATATTTCAGTTTATATTTTTTTTCACATACCAGAGGGTCGTAAAAGTCATCACGTATTATTATCAAAGAGAACACGAACTTCGAATTGGACGAAAGATTTTTTACAAGAGTTGGTCTAGAATAGGGTCGCTCTGACCACCGCTCCGCAAGTTTCCTTCCCGATATATTTCGGTTTATATTTTTTTCACATACCAGAGGGTCGTAAAAGTCATCACGATTCATTATCAAAGAGAACACGACCTTCGAATTGCACGAAAGATTCTTTACAAGAGTTGGTCTAGAATGGGGTCGCTCTGACCACCGGTCCGCAAGTTTCCTTCCCGATATATTTCATTTTATATTTTTTTTCACATACCACAGGTTCGTAAAATTCATCATGTATTATTATCAAAGAGAACAAGAACTTCGAATTGCACGAAAGATTCTTTACAAGAGTTGGTCTAGAATGGAGTTGCTCTGCCCACCGCTCCTCAAGTTTCCTTTCCGATATATTTCGGTTTATATATTTTTTCACAGACTAGAGGGTCGTAAAAGTCATCACGATTCGTTATCAAAGAGACCACGACCTTCGAATTGGACGAAAGATTTTTTACAAAAGTTGGTCTGGAATGGGGTCGCTCTGACCACCGCTCCTCAAGTTTCCTTTCCGATATATTTCAGTTTATATTTTTTTTCACATACCAGAGGGTCGTAAAAGTCATCACGTATTATTATCAAAGAGAACACGAACTTCGAATTGGACGAAAGATTTTTTACAAGAGTTGGTCTAGAATTGGGTCGCTCTGACCACCGCTCCGCAAGTTTCCTTCCCGATATATTTTGGTTTATATTTTTTTCACATACCAGAGGGTCGTAAAAGTCATCACGATTCATTATCAAAGAGAACACGACCTTCGAATTGCACGAAAGATTCTTTACAAGAGTTGGTCTAGAATGGGGTCGCTCTGACCACCGCTCCTCAAGTTTCCTTTCCGATATATTTCAGTTTATATTTTTTTTCACATACCAGAGGTTCGGAAATGTCATCACGATTCATTATCAAAGAGAACACGACATTCGAATTGCACGAAAGATTCTTTACAAGAGTTGGTCTAGAATGGAGTTGCTTTGCCCACCGCTCCTCAAGTTTCCTTTCTGATATATTTCGGTTTATATATTTTTTCACAGACTAGAGGGTCGTAAAAGTCATCACGATTCATTATCAAAGAGACCACGACCTTCGAATTGGACGAAAGATTTTTTACAAAAGTTGGTCTGGAATGGGGTCGCTCTGACCACCGCTCCTCAAGTTTCCTTTCCGATATATTTCAGTTTATATTTTTTTTCACATACCAGAGGTTCGGAAAAGTCATCACGTATTATTATCAAAGAGAACACGAACTTCGAATTGGTCGAAAGATTTTTTACAAGAGTTGGTTTAGAATGGCGTCGTTCTGATCACCGCTCCTCAAGTTTCCTTTCCGATATATTTCAGTTTATATTTTTTTCACATACCAGAGGGTCGTAAAAGTCATCACGTATTATTATCAAAGAGAACACGAACTTCGAATTGGACGTAAGATTTTTTACAAGAGTTGGTGTAGAATGGGGTCGCTCTGACCACCGCCCCTCAAGTTTCCTTTCCGATATATTTCGGTTTATATATTTTTTCATATACTAGAGGATCGTAAAAGTCATGATGATTCGTTATCAAAGAGATCACGACCTTCGAATTGGACGAAAGATTTTTTACAAGAGTTGGTGTAGAATGGCGTCGCTTTGACCACCGCTCCTCACGTTCCCTTTTCGATATATTTCGGCTTATATTTTTCTTCATATACTAGAGCGTTGCAAAAGTCATCACTATTCATTATCAAAGAGAACACGAATTTCGAATTGGACGAAAGATTTTTTACAAGAGTTGGTCTGGAATGGGGTCGCTCTGACCACCGCTCCTCAAGTTTCCTTTCCGATATATTTCGGTTTATATATTTTTTCACATACCAGAGGGTAGGGTGATAATGAATCGTGATGCCTCATAAAAGTCATCACGATTCATTATCGAAGAGAACACGACCTTCGAATTGCACGAACGATTCTTTACAAGAGTTGTTCTAGTATGGGGTCGCTCTGACCACCGCTCCGCAAGTTTCCTTTCCGATATATTCCATTTAATATTTTTTTTCACATACCAGAGGTCCGTAGAAGTCATCATGTATTATTATCAAAGAGAACACGAACTTTGAATTGGACGATAGATTTTTTACAAGAGTGGGTCTAGAATGGGGTCGCTCTGACCACCGCTCCGCAAGTTTCCTTCCCGATTTATTTCGGTTTGTGTTTTTTTCATATACTAAAAGGTCGTAAAAGTCATCACGATTCATTATCAAAGAGAACATGGCCTTCGAATTGCACGAAAGATTCTTTACAAGAGTTTGTCTAGAATGGAGTTGCTCTGCCCACCGCTCCTCAAGTTTCCTTTCCGATATATATAGGTTAAAATTTTTTTCACATACTAGAGGGTCGTAAAAGTCAAGATGATTCATTATCAAAAAGAATACGACCTTCGAATTGGACGCACGATTTTTTACAAGAGTTGGTCTAGAATGGGGTTGCTCTGACCACCACTCCTCAAGTTTCCTTTCCGATATATTTCGGTTTATATTTTTTTTCACATACTAGAGGGTCGTATACGTCATCACGAATTAGTATCAAAGAGAACACGACCTTTCGAATTGGACGAACGATTTTTTACAAGAGTTGGTCTAGAATGAGGTCGCTCTGACCGTCATCACGAATTCGTCATCACGAATTATTATCAAAGAGAAAACGACCTTCGAATTGAACGAAATATTTTTTACAAAGTTGGTTTAAAATGGGGTCGCTATGACCACCGTTCCTTAAGTTTCCTGTCCGATATATTTCGGTTTATATATTTTTTCACATACTAGACGATCGTCAAAGTCATCATGATTCGTTATCAAAAAGAACACGACCTTCGAATTGGACGGAAGATTTTTGACAAGAGTTGGTCTAGAATGGGGTGGCTCTGAACACCGCTCCTCAAGTTCCCTTTCCGACATATTTCGGTTTATATTTCTCTTCACATACTAGAGGGTCGCAAAAGTCATCTCTATTCATTATCAAAGAGAACACGACCTTCGAATTGGACGAAAGATTTTTTACAAAAGTTGGTCTGGAATGGGGTCGCTCTGACCACCGCTCCTCAAGTTTCCTTTCCGATATATTTCGGTTTATATATTTTTTCACATACCAGAGGGCAGGGTCATAATGAATCGTGATGACTCATAAAAGTCATCAGGATTCATTATCAAAGAGAACACGCCCTTCGAATTGCACGAAAGATTCTTTACAAGAGTTGGTCAAGAATGGAGTTGCTCTGCCCACCGCTCCTCAAGTTTCCTTTCCGATATATTTAGCTTAATATTTTTTTCACATACTAGAGGGTCGTAAAAGTCATGATGATTCATTATCACAAAGAATACGACATTCGAATTGGACGAAAGATTTATTACAAGAGTTGGTCTAGAATGGGGTTGCTCTGACCAGCGCTCCTCAAGTTTCCTTACCGATATATTTCAGTTTATATATTTTTTCACATACCAGAGGGTAGGGTGATAATGAATCGTGATGCCTCATAAAAGTCATCACGTATTATTATCAAAGAGAACACGACCTTCGAATTGGACGAAAGATTTTTTACAAGAGTTGGTCTGCAATGGGGTCGCTCTGACCACCGCTCCTCAAGTTTCCTTTCCGATATATTTCAGTTTATATTTTTTTTCACATACCAGAGGGTCGTAAAAGTCATCACGATTCATTATCAAAGAGAACACGACCTTCGAATTGCACGAAAGATTCTCTACAAGAGTTGGTCTAGAATGAGGTCGCTCTGACCACCGGTCCGCAAGTTTCCTTTCCGATATATTTCATTTTATATTTTTTTTCACATACCAGAGGGTCGTAAAAGTCATCATGTATTATTATCAAAGAGAACACGAACTTCGAATTAGACGAAAGATTTTTTACAAGAGTTGGTCTAGAATGGGGTCGCTCGGACCACCGCTCCGCAAGTTTCCTTCCCGATATATTTCGGTTTATATATTTTTTTCACATACTAGAGGGTCGTAAAAGTCATCACGTATCATTATCAAAGATAACACGACCTTCGAATTGGACGAAAGATTTTTTACAAGACTCGGTCTGGAATGGGGCTGCTCTCACCACCGCTCCTCAAGTTTCCTTTCCGATATATTTCGGTTTATATATTTTTCCACATACCAGAGGGTAGGGTGATAATGAATCGTGATGACTCATAAAAGTCATCACGATTCATTATCAAAGAGAACACGACCTTCGAATTGGACGAAAGATTTTTTACAAGAGTTGGTCTGGAATGGGGTCGCTCTGACCACCGCTCCTCAAGTTTCCTTTCCGATATATTTCAGTTTATATATTGTTTCACATACCAGAGGGTCGTAAAAGTCATCACGTATTATTATCAAAGAGAACACGAACTTCGAATTGATCGAAAGATTTTTTACAAGAGTTGGTCTAGAATGGGGTCGCTCTGACCGACGCTCCGCAAGTTTCCTTCCCGATATATTTCGGTTTATATTTTTTTTCACATACCAGAGGGTCGTAAAAGTCATCACGATTCATTATCAAAGAGAACACGACCTTCGAATTGCACGAAAGATTTTTTACAAGAGTTGGTCTAGAATAGCGTCGTTCTGATCACCGCTCCTCAAGTTTCCTTTCCGATATATTTCAGTTTATATTTTTTTAAACATACCAGAGGATCGTAAAAGTCATCACGTATTATTATCAAAGAGAACACGAACTTCGAATTGGACGAAAGATTTTTTACAAGAGTTGGTCTGGAATGGGGCTGCTCTGACCACCGCTCCTCAAGTTTCCATTCCGATATATTTCGGTTTATATATTTTTTCACATACCAGAGGGTAGGGTGATAATGAACTTCGAATTGGACGAAAGATTTTTTACAAGAGTTGGTCTAGAATGGGGTCGCTCGGACCACCGTTCCGCAAGTTTCCTTCCGGATATATTTCGGTTTATATATTTTTTTCACATACTAGAGGGTCGTAAAAGTCATCACGTATCATTAACAAAGAGAACACGACCTTCGAATTGGACGAAAGATTTTTTACAAGAGTTGGTCTGGAATGGGGCTGCTCTGACCACCGCTCCTCAAGTTTCCATTCCGATATATTTCGGTTTATATATTTTTTCACATACCAGAGGGTAGGGTGATAATGAATGGTGATTACTCAAAAAAGTCATCACGATTCATTATCAAAGAGAACACGACCTTCGAATTGGACGAAAGATTTTTTACAAGAGTTGGTGTAGAATGGGGTCGCTTTGACCACCGCTCCTCACGTTCCCTTTTCGATATATTTCGGTTTATATTTTTCTTCACATACTAGAGGGTTGCAAAAGTCATCACTATTCACTATCAAACAGAACACGACCTTCGAATTGGACAAAAGATTTTTTACAAGAGTTGGTCTGGAATGGGGTCGCTCTGACCACCGCTCCTCAAGTTTCCTTTCCGATATATTTCAGTTTATATTTTTTTTCACATACCAGAGGGTCGTAAAAGTCATCACGTATTATTATCAAAGAGAACACGAACTTCGAATTGGACGAAAGATTTTTTACAAGAGTTGGTCTAGAATAGGGTCGCTCTGACCACCGCTCCGCAAGTTTCCTTCCCGACATATTTCGGTTTATATTTTTTTCACATACCAGAGGGTCGTAAAAGTCATCACGATTCATTATCAAAGAGAACACGACCTTCGAATTGCACGAAAGATTCTTTACAAGAGTTGGTCTAGAATGGGGTCGCTCTGACCACCGGTCCGCAAGTTTCCTTCCCGATATATTTCATTTTATATTTTTTTTCACATACCACAGGGTCGTAAAATTCATCATGTATTATTATCAAAGAGAACAAGAACTTCGAATTGCACGAAAGATTCTTTACAAGAGTTGGTCTAGAATGGAGTTGCTCTGCCCACCGCTCCTCAAGTTTCCTTTCCGATATATTTCGGTTTATATATTTTTTCACAGACTAGAGGGTCGTAAAAGTCATCACGATTCGTTATCAAAGAGACCACGACCTTCGAATTGGACGAAAGATTTTTTACAAAAGTTGGTCTGGAATGGGGTCGCTCTGACCACCGCTCCTCAAGTTTCCTTTCCGATATATTTCAGTTTATATTTTTTTTCACATACCAGAGGGTCGTAAAAGTCATCACGTATTATTATCAAAGAGAACACGAACTTCGAATTGGACGAAAGATTTTTTACAAGAGTTGGTCTAGAATTGGGTCGCTCTGACCACCGCTCCGCAAGTTTCCTTCCCGATATATTTTGGTTTATATTTTTTTCACATACCAGAGGGTCGTAAAAGTCATCACGATTCATTATCAAAGAGAACACGACCTTCGAATTGCACGAAAGATTCTTTACAAGAGTTGGTCTAGCATGGGGTCGCTCTGACCACCGCTCCTCAAGTTTCCTTTCCGATATATTTCAGTTTATATTTTTTTTCACATACCAGAGGTTCGGAAATGTCATCACGATTCATTATCAAAGAGAACACGACATTCGAATTGCACGAAAGATTCTTTACAAGAGTTGGTCTAGAATGGAGTTGCTTTGCCCACCGCTCCTCAAGTTTCCTTTCTGATATATTTCGGTTTATATATTTTTTCACAGACTAGAGGGTCGTAAAAGTCATCACGATTCATTATCAAAGAGACCACGACCTTCGAATTGGACGAAAGATTTTTTACAAAAGTTGGTCTGGAATGGGGTCGCTCTGACCACCGCTCCTCAAGTTTCCTTTCCGATATATTTCAGTTTATATTTTTTTTCACATACCAGAGGTTCGGAAAAGTCATCACGTATTATTATCAAAGAGAACACGAACTTCGAATTGGTCGAAAGATTTTTTACAAGAGTTGGTCTAGAATGGCGTCGTTCTGATCACCGCTCCTCAAGTTTCCTTTCCGATATATTTCAGTTTATATTTTTTTCACATACCAGAGGGTCGTAAAAGTCATCACGTATTATTATCAAAGAGAACACGAACTTCGAATTGGACGTAAGATTTTTTACAAGAGTTGGTGTAGAATGGGGTCGCTCTGACCACCGCCCCTCAAGTTTCCTTTCCGATATATTTCGGTTTATATATTTTTTCATATACTAGAGGATCGTAAAAGTCATGATGATTCGTTATCAAAGAGATCACGACCTTCGAATTGGACGAAAGATTTTTTACAAGAGTTGGTGTAGAATGGCGTCGCTTTGACCACCGCTCCTCACGTTCCCTTTTCGGTATATTTCGGTTTATATTTTTCTTCATATACTAGAGCGTTGCAAAAGTCATCACTATTCATTATCAAAGAGAACACGACCTTCGAATTGGACAAAAGATTTTTTACAAGCGTTAGTCTGGAATAGGGTCGCTCTGACCACCGCTCCTGAAGTTTCCTTTCCGATATATTTCGGTTTATATATTTTATCACACACTAGAAGGTCGTAAAAGTCATGATGATTCGTTATCAAAGAGATCACGACCTTCGAATTGGACGAAAGATTTTTTACAAGAGTTGGTGTAGAATGGCGTCGCTTTGACCACCGCTCCTCACGTTCCCTTTTCGATATATTTCGGCTTATATTTTTCTTCATATACTAGAGCGTTGCAAAAGTCATCACTATTCATTATCAAAGAGAACACGAATTTCGAATTGGACGAAAGATTTTTTACAAGAGTTGGTCTGGAATGGGGTCGCTCTGACCACCGCTCCTCAAGTTTCCTTTCCGATATATTTCGGTTTATATATTTTTTCACATACCAGAGGGTAGGGTGATAATGAATCGTGATGCCTCATAAAAGTCATCACGATTCATTATCGAAGAGAACACGACCTTCGAATTGCACGAACGATTCTTTACAAGAGTTGTTCTAGTATGGGGTCGCTCTGACCACCGCTCCGCAAGTTTCCTTTCCGATATATTCCATTTAATATTTTTTTTCACATACCAGAGGTCCGTAGAAGTCATCATGTATTATTATCAAAGAGAACACGAACTTTGAATTGGACGATAGATTTTTTACAAGAGTGGGTCTAGAATGGGGTCGCTCTGACCACCGCTCCGCAAGTTTCCTTCCCGATTTATTTCGGTTTGTGTTTTTTTCATATACTAAAAGGTCGTAAAAGTCATCACGATTCATTATCAAAGAGAACATGGCCTTCGAATTGCACGAAAGATTCTTTACAAGAGTTTGTCTAGAATGGAGTTGCTCTGCCCACCGCTCCTCAAGTTTCCTTTCCGATATATATAGGTTAAAATTTTTTTCACATACTAGAGGGTCGTAAAAGTCAAGATGATTCATTATCAAAAAGAATACGACCTTCGAATTGGACGCACGATTTTTTACAAGAGTTGGTCTAGAATGGGGTTGCTCTGACCACCACTCCTCAAGTTTCCTTTCCGATATATTTCGGTTTATATTTTTTTTCACATACTAGAGGGTCGTATACGTCATCACGAATTAGTATCAAAGAGAACACGACCTTTCGAATTGGACGAACGATTTTTTACAAGAGTTGGTCTAGAATGAGGTCGCTCTGACCGTCATCACGAATTCGTCATCACGAATTATTATCAAAGAGAAAACGACCTTCGAATTGAACGAAATATTTTTTACAAAGTTGGTTTAAAATGGGGTCGCTATGACCACCGTTCCTTAAGTTTCCTGTCCGATATATTTCGGTTTATATATTTTTTCACATACTAGACGATCGTCAAAGTCATCATGATTCGTTATCAAAAAGAACACGACCTTCGAATTGGACGGAAGATTTTTGACAAGAGTTGGTCTAGAATGGGGTGGCTCTGAACTCCGCTCCTCAAGTTCCCTTTCCGACATATTTCGGTTTATATTTCTCTTCACATACTAGAGGGTCGCAAAAGTCATCTCTATTCATTATCAAAGAGAACACGACCTTCGAATTGGACGAAAGATTTTTTACAAAAGTTGGTCTGGAATGGGGTCGCTCTGACCACCGCTCCTCAAGTTTCCTTTCCGATATATTTCGGTTTATATATTTTTTCACATACCAGAGGGCAGGGTCATAATGAATCGTGATGACTCATAAAAGTCATCAGGATTCATTATCAAAGAGAACACGCCCTTCGAATTGCACGAAAGATTCTTTACAAGAGTTGGTCAAGAATGGAGTTGCTCTGCCCACCGCTCCTCAAGTTTCCTTTCCGATATATTTAGCTTAATATTTTTTTCACATACTAGAGGGTCGTAAAAGTCATGATGATTCATTATCAAAAAGAATACGACATTCGAATTGGACGAAAGATTTATTACAAGAGTTGGTCTAGAATGGGGTTGCTCTGACCAGCGCTCCTCAAGTTTCCTTACCGATATATTTCAGTTTATATATTTTTTCACATACCAGAGGGTAGGGTGATAATGAATCGTGATGCCTCATAAAAGTCATCACGTATTATTATCAAAGAGAACACGACCTTCGAATTGATCGAAAGATTTTTTACTAGAGTTGGTCTAGAATGGGGTCGCTCTGACCACCGCTCCGCAAGTTGCCTTCCCGATATATTTCGGTTTGTATTTTTTTCACATACTAGAGGGTCGTAAAAGTAATCACGATTCATTATCAAAGAAAACACGAACTTCGAATTGGACGAATGATTTTTTACAAGAGTTGGTCTAGAATGGGGTCGCTCTGACCACCCCTCCGCAAGATTCCTTCCCGATTTATTTCGGTTTGTATTTTTTTCACATACTAGAAGGTCGTAAAAGTCATCACGATTCATTATCAAAGAGAACACGACCTTCGAATTGCACGAAAGATTCTTTACAAGAGTTGGTCTAGAATGGAGTTGCTCTGCCCACCGCTCCTCAAGTTTCCTTTCCGATATATTTCGGTTTATATATTTTTTCACACACTAGAGGGTCGTAAGAGTCATCACGATTCATTATCAAAGAGAACACGCCCGTCGAATTGGACGAAAGATTTTTTACAAGAGTTGGTCTGGAATGGGGTCGCTCTGACCACTGTTCCTTAAGTTTCCTTTCCGATATATTTCGGTTTATATATTTTTTCACATACTAGAGGATAGTAAAAGTCATGATGTTTCGTTATCAAAGAAAACACGACCTTCGAATTGGACGAAAGATTTTTTACAAGAGTTGGTGTAGAATGGCGTCGCTTTGACCACCGCTCCTGAAGTTTCCTTTCCGATATATTTCGCTTTATATATTTTTTCACACACTAGAGGGTCGTAAGAGTCATCACGATTCATTATCAAAGAGAACACGCCCGTCGAATTGGACGAAAGATTTTTTACAAGAGTTGGTCTGGAATGGGGTCGCTCTGACCACCGCTCCTCAAGTTTCCTTCCCGATATATTTCGGTTTATATTTTTTTTCACATACCAGAGGGTCGTAAAAGTCATCACGATTCATTATCAAAGAGAACACGACCGTCGAATTGCACGAAAGAATCTTTACAAGAGTTGGTCTAGAATGGGGTCGCTCTGACAACCGGTCCGCAAGTTTCCTTTCCGATATATTTCATTTTATATTTTTTTTCACATACCAGAGGGTCGTAAAAGTCATCATGTATTATTATCAAAGAGAACACGAACTTCGAATTGGACTAAAGATTTTTTACAACACTTGGTCTGGAATGGGGTCGCTCTGACCACCGCTCCTCAAGTTTCCTTTCCGATATATTTCGGTTTATATATTTTTTCACATACCAGAGGGTAGGGTGATAATGAATCGTGATGCCTCATAAAAGCCATCACGATTCATTATCGAAGAGAACACGACCTTCGAATTGCACGAACGATTCTTTACAAGAGTTGTTCTAGTATGGGGTCGCTCTGACCACTGCTCCGCAAGTTTCCTTTCCGATATATTCCATTTAATATTATCTTTCACATACCAGAGGGTCGTTGCAGTCATCATGTATTATTATCAAAGAGAACACGACCTTCGAATTCAACGAAATATTTTTTACAAAGTTGGTTTAGAATGGGGTCGCTCTGACCACCGTTCCTTAAGTTTACTTTCCGATATATTTCGGATAAATATATTTTTTCACATACTAGAGGATCGTCAAAGTCATCACGATTCGTTTTCAAAGAGAACACGACCTTCGAATTGGACGGAAGATTTTTTACAAGAGTTGGTCTAGAATGGGGTTGGTCTGACCAGCGCTCCTCAAGTGTCCTTTCCGATATATTTCGGTTTATATATTTTTTCACATACTAGAGGGTCGTAAAAGTCATCACGATTCATTATCAAACAGAACACGACCTTCGAATTGGACGAAAGAGTTTTTAGAAGAGTTGGTCTGGAATGGGGTTGGTCTGACCAGCGCTCCTCAAGTGTCCTTTCCGATATATTTCGGTTTATATATTTTTTCACATACCAGAGGGTAGGGTGATAATGACTTTTATGAGGCATCACGATTCATTATCAAAGAGAACACGACCTTCGAATTGCACGAAAGATTCTTTACAAGAGTTGGTCTAGTATGGGGTCGCGCTGACCACCGCTCCGCAAGTTTCCTTTCCGATATATTTCATTTTATATTTTTTTTCACATACCACAGGGTCGTAGAAGTCATCATGTATTATTATCAAAGAGAACACGAACTTTGAATTGGACGAAAGATTTTTTACAAGAGTCGGTCTAGAATGGGTTCGCTCTTACCACCGCTCCGCATGTTTCCTTTCCGATATATTTCGGTTTATATATTTTTTCACATACTAGAGGATCGTCAAAGTCATTATGATTCGTTATCAAAGAGAATACGACCTTCGAATTGGACGGAAGATTTATTACAAGAGTTGGTCTAGGATGGGTTCGCTCTGACCAACGCTCCTCAAGTTCCCTTTCCGATATATTTCGGTTTATATATTTTTTCACACACTAGAGGGTCGTAAAAGTCGTCACGATTCATTATCAAAGAGAACACGACCTTCGAATTGGACGAAACATTTTTTACAAGAGTTGGTCTGGAATGGGGTTGCTCTGACCACCGCTCCTCAAGTTTCCTTTCCGATATATTTCGGTTTATATATTTTTTCACATACTAGAGGGTCGTAAAAGTCATCACGTATCATTATCAAAGAGAACACGACCTTCGAATTGGACGAAAGATTTTTTACAAGACTTGGTCTGGAATGGGGCTGCTCTCACCACCGCTCCTCAAGTTTCCTTTCCGATATATTTCGGTTTATATATTTTTTCACATACCAGAGGGTAGGGTGATAATGAATCGTGATGAATCATAAAAGTCATCACGATTCATTATCAAAGAGAACACGACCTTCGAATTGGACGAAAGATTTTTTACAAGAGTTGGTCTGGAATGGGGTCGCTCTGACCACCGCTCCTCAAGTTTCCTTTCCGATATATTTCAGTTTATATATTTTTTCACATACCAGAGGGTCGTAAAAGTCATCACGTATTATTATCAAAGAGAACACGAACTTCGAATTGATCGAAAGATTTTTTACAAGAGTTGGTCTAGAATGGGGTCGCTCTGACCGACGCTCCGCAAGTTTCCTTCCCGATATATTTCGGTTTATATTTTTTTTCACATACCAGAGGGTCGTAAAAGTCATCACGATTCATTATCAAAGAGAACACGACCTTCGAATTGCACGAAAGATTTTTTACAAGAGTTGGTCTAGAATAGCGTCGTTCTGATCACCGCTCCTCAAGTTTCCTTTCCGATATATTTCAGTTTATATTTTTTTAAACATACCAGAGGATCGTAAAAGTCATCACGTATTATTATCAAAGAGAGCACGAACTTCGAATTGGACGAAAGATTTTTTACAAGAGTTGGTCTGGAATGGGGCTGCTCTGACCACCGCTCCTCAAGTTTCCATTCCGATATATTTCGGTTTATATATTTTTTCACATACCAGAGGGTAGGGTGATAATGAATGGTGATTACTCAAAAAAGTCATCACGATTCATTATCAAAGAGAACACGACCTTCGAATTGGACGAAAGATTTTTTACAAGAGTTGGTGTAGAATGGGGTCGCTTTGACCACCGCTCCTCACGTTCCCTTTTCGATATATTTCGGTTTATATTTTTCTTCACATACTAGAGGGTTGCAAAAGTCATCACTATTCACTATCAAACAGAACACGACCTTCGAATTGGACAAAAGATTTTTTACAAGAGTTGGTCTGGAATGGGGTCGCTCTGACCACCGCTCCTCAAGTTTCCTTTCCGATATATTTCAGTTTATATTTTTTTTCACATACCAGAGGGTCGTAAAAGTCATCACGTATTATTATCAAAGAGAACACGAACTTCGAATTGGACGAAAGATTTTTTACAAGAGTTGGTCTGGAATGGGGTCGCTCTGACCACCGCTCCTCAAGTTTCCTTCCCGATATATTTCGGTTTATATTTTTTTCACATACCAGAGGGTCGTAAAAGTCATCACGATTCATAATCAAAGAGAACACGACCTTCGAATTGCACGAAAGATTCTTTACAAGAGTTGGTCTAGAATGGGGTCGCTCTGACCACCGGTCCGCAAGTTTCCTTTCCGATATATTTTATTTTATATTTTTTTTCACATACCACAGGGTCGTAAAATTCATCATGTATTATTATCAAAGAGAACAAGAACTTCGAATTGCACGAAAGATTCTTTACAAGAGTTGGTCTAGAATGGAGTTGCTCTGCCCACCGCTCCTCAAGTTTCCTTTCCGATATATTTCGGTTTATATATTTTTTCACAGACTAGAGGGTCGTAAAAGTCATCACGATTCGTTATCAAAGAGACCACGACCTTCGAATTGGACGAAAGATTTTTTACAAAAGTTGGTCTGGAATGGGGTTGCTGTGACCACCGCTCCTCAAGTTTCCTTCCCGATACATTTCGGATTATATTTTTTTTCACATAATAGAGGGTCGTAAAAGTCATCACGATTCATTATCAAAGAGAACACGACCTTCGAATTGCACGAAAGATTCTTTACAATAGTTCGTTTAGAATGGGGTCGCTCTGACCACTGTTCCTTAAGTTTCCTTTCCGATATATTACGGTTTATATATTTTTTCACATACTAGAGGATCGTAAAAGTCATCATGATTCGTTATCAAAGAGAACAAGACCTTCGAATTGCAGGAAAGATTTTTTACAAGAGTTGGTCTGGAATGGGGTCGCTCTGACCACCGCTCCTGAAGTTTCCTTTCCGATATATTTCGGTTTATATATTTTTTCACAGACTAGAGGGTCGTAAAAGTCATCACGATTCATTATCAAAGAGAACACGACCTTCGAATTGGACGAAAGATTTTTTACAAAAGTTGGTGTAGAATGGGGTCGCTCTGACCACCGCCCCTCAAGTTTCCTTTCCGATATATTTCGGTTTATATATTTTTTCATATACTAGAGGATCGTAAAAGTCATCATGATTCGTTTTCAAAGAGAACACGACCTTCGAATTGGACGAAAGATTTTTTACAAAAGTTGGTCTGGAATGGGGTCGCTCTGACCACCGCTCCTGAAGTTTCCTTTCCGATATATTTCGGTTTATATATTTTATCACACACTAGAGGGTCGTAAAAGTAATCACGATTCATTATCAAAGAGAACACGACCTTCGAATTGGACGAAAGATTTTTTACAAAAGTTGGTCTGGAATGGGGTCGCTCTGACCACCGCTCCTCAAGTTTCCTTTCCGATATTTTTCAGTTTATATTTTTTTTCACATACCAGAGGTTCGGAAAAGTCATTACGTATTATTATCAAAAAGAACACGAACTTCGAATTGGACGAAAGATTTTTTACAAGAGTTGGTCTAGAATGGCGTCGTTCTGATCACAGCTCCTCAAGTTTCCTTTCCGATATAAATCAGTTTATATTTTTTTCACATACCAGAGGGTCGTAAAAGTCATCACGTATTATTATCGAAGAGAACACGAACTTCTAAATGGACGAAAGATTTTTTACAAGAGTTGATCTAGAATGGGGTCGCTCTGACCACCGCTCCGCAAGTTTCCTTCCCGATATATTTCAGTTTATATATTTTTTCACATACCAGAGGGTCGTAGAAGTCATCACGTATTATTATCAAAGAGAACACGAACTTCGAATTGGACGAAAGATTTTTTACAAGAGTTGGTCTAGAATGGGGTCGCTCTGACCGACGCTCCGCAAGTTTTCTTCCCGATATATTTCGGTTTATTTATTTTTTCACATACCAGAGGGTCGTAAAAGTCATCACGATTCATTATCAAAGAGAACTCAACCTTCTAATTGCACGAAAGATTTTTTACACGAGTTGGTCTAGAATAGCGTCGTTCTGGTCACCGCTCCTCAAGTTTCCTTTCCGATATATTTCTGTTTATATTTTTTTGACATACCAGAGGATCGTAAAAGTCATCACGTATTATTATCAAAGAGAACACGAACTTCGAATTGGACTAAAGATTTTTTACAAGCGTTGGTCTGGAATGGGGTCGCTCTGACCACCGCTCCTCAAGTTTCCTTTCCGATATATTTCGGTTTATATATTTTTTCACATACCAGAGGGTAGGGTGATAATGAATCGTGATGCCTCATGAAAGTCATCACGAATCATTATCGAAGAGAACACGACCTTCGAATTGCACGAACGATTCTTTACAAGAGTTGTTCTAGTATGGGGTCGCTCTGACCACCGCTCCGCAAGTTTCCTTTCCGATATATTCCATTTAATATTTTTTTTCACATACCAGAGGGTCGTAGAAGTCATCATGTATTATTATCAAAGAGAACACGAACTTTGAATTGGACGAAAGATTTTTTACAAGATTTGGACTAGAACGAGGTCGCTCTGACCACCGCTCCTCAAATTTCATTTCCGATATATTTCGGTTTACATTTTTTTCACATACTAGAGGGTCGGAAAAGTCATCACAAATTATTATCAAAGAGAACACGACTTTCGAATTCAACGAAATATTTTTTACAACGTTGGTTTAGAATGGGGTCGTTCTGACCACCGTTCCTTAAGTTTACTTTCCGATATATTTCGGATTATATATTTTTTCACATACTAGAGGATCGTCAAAGTCATCACGATTCGTTTTCAAAGAAAACACGACCTTCGAATTGGACGGAAGATTTTTTACAAGAGTTGGTCTAGAATGGGGTCGCTCTGACCACCGCTCCTCAAGTTCCCTTTCCGATATTTTTCGGTTTATATTTCTCTTCACATACTAGAGGGTCGCAAAAGTCATCACTATTCATTATCAAAGAGAACACGACCTTCGAATTGGACGAAAGATTTTTTACAAGAGTTGGTCTGGAATAGGGTCGCTATGACCACCGCTCCTCAAGTTTCCTTTCCGATATATTTCTATTTATATATTTTTTCACATACTAGAGGGTCGTAAAAGTCATCACGATTCAATAATGAATCAATGAATATTGATAACAAAGAGACCACGACCTTCGAATTGGACGAAAGATTTTTTACAAAAGTTGGTCTGGAATGGGGTCGCTCTGACCACCGCTCCTCAAGTTTCCTTTCCGATATATTTCAGTTTATATTTTTTTTCACATACCAGAGGTTCGGAAATGTCATCACGATTCATTATCAAAGAGAACACGACATTCGAATTGCACGAAAGATTCTTTACAAGAGTTGGTCTAGAATGGAGTTGCTTTGCCCACCGCTCCTCAAGTTTCCTTTCTGATATATTTCGGTTTATATATTTTTTCACAGACTAGAGGGTCGTAAAAGTCATCACGATTCATTATCAAAGAGACCACGACCTTCGAATTGGACGAAAGATTTTTTACAAAAGTTGGTCTGGAATGGGGTCGCTCTGACCACCGCTCCTCAAGTTTCCTTTCCGATATATTTCAGTTTATATTTTTTTTCACATACCAGAGGTTCGGAAAAGTCATCACGTATTATTATCAAAGAGAACACGAACTTCGAATTGGTCGAAAGATTTTTTACAAGAGTTGGTCTAGAATGGCGTCGTTCTGACCACCGGTCCGCAAGTTTCCTTCCCGATATATTTCATTTTATATTTTTTTTCACATACCACAGGGTCGTAAAATTCATCATGTATTATTATCAAAGAGAACAAGAACTTCGAATTGCACGAAAGATTCTTTACAAGAGTTGGTCTAGAATGGAGTTGCTCTGCCCACCGCTCCTCAAGTTTCCTTTCCGATATATTTCGGTTTATATATTTTTTCACAGACTAGAGGGTCGTAAAAGTCATCACGATTCGTTATCAAAGAGACCACGACCTTCGAATTGAACGAAAGATTTTTTACAAAAGTTGGTCTGGAATGGGGTCGCTCTGACCACCGCTCCTCAAGTTTCCTTTCCGATATATTTCAGTTTATATTTTTTTTCACATACCAGAGGGTCGTAAAAGTCATCACGTATTATTATCAAAGAGAACACGAACTTCGAATTGGACGAAAGATTTTTTACAAGAGTTGGTCTAGAATACGGTCGCTCTGACCACCGCTCCGCAAGTTTCCTTCCCGATATATTTTGGTTTATATTTTTTTCACATACCAGAGGGTCGTAAAAGTCATCACGATTCATTATCAAAGAGAACACGACCTTCGAATTGCACGAAAGATTCTTTACAAGAGTTGGTCTAGAATGGGGTCGCTCTGACCACCGGTCCGCAAGTTTCCTTTCCGATATATTTCATTTTATATTTTTTTTCACATACCACAGGGTCGTAAAATTCATCATGTATTATTATCAAAGAGAACAAGAACTTCGAATTGCACGAAAGATTCTTTACAAGAGTTGGTCTAGAATGGAGTTGCTCTGCCCACCGCTCCCAAGTTTCCTTTCCGATATATTTCGGTTTATATATTTTTTCACAGACTAGAGGGTCGTAAAAGTCATCACGATTCATTATCAAAGAGACCACGACCTTCGAATTGGACGAAAGATTTTTTACAAGAGTTGGTGTAGAATGGGGTCGCTTTGACCACCGCTCCTCACGTTCCCTTTTCGATATATTTCGGTTTATATTTTTCTTCACATACTAGAGGGTTGCAAAAGTCATCACTATTCACTATCAAACAGAACACGACCTTCGAATTGGACAAAAGATTTTTTACAAGAGTTGGTCTGGAATGGGGTCGCTCTGACCACCGCTCCTCAAGTTTCCTTTCCGATATATTTCAGTTTATATTTTTTTTCACATACCAGAGGGTCGTAAAAGTCATCACGTATTATTATCAAAGAGAACACGAACTTCGAATTGGACGAAAGATTTTTTACAAGAGTTGGTCTGGAATGGGGTCGCTCTGACCACCGCTCCTCAAGTTTCCTTCCCGATATATTTCGGTTTATATTTTTTTCACATACCAGAGGGTCGTAAAAGTCATCACGATTCATAATCAAAGAGAACACGACCTTCGAATTGCACGAAAGATTCTTTACAAGAGTTGGTCTAGAATGGGGTCGCTCTGACCACCGGTCCGCAAGTTTCCTTTCCGATATATTTTATTTTATATTTTTTTTCACATACCACAGGGTCGTGAAATTCATCATGTATTATTATCAAAGAGAACAAGAACTTCGAATTGCACGAAAGATTCTTTACAAGAGTTGGTCTAGAATGGAGTTGCTCTGCCCACCGCTCCTCAAGTTTCCTTTCCGATATATTTCGGTTTATATATTTTTTCACAGACTAGAGGGTCGTAAAAGTCATCACGATTCGTTATCAAAGAGACCACGACCTTCGAATTGGACGAAAGATTTTTTACAAAAGTTGGTCTGGAATGGGGTTGCTGTGACCACCGCTCCTCAAGTTTCCTTCCCGATACATTTCGGATTATATTTTTTTTCACATAATAGAGGGTCGTAAAAGTCATCACGATTCATTATCAAAGAGAACACGACCTTCGAATTGCACGAAAGATTCTTTACAATAGTTCGTTTAGAATGGGGTCGCTCTGACCACTGTTCCTTAAGTTTCCTTTCCGATATATTACGGTTTATATATTTTTTCACATACTAGAGGATCGTAAAAGTCATCATGATTCGTTATCAAAGAGAACAAGACCTTCGAATTGCAGGAAAGATTTTTTACAAGAGTTGGTCTGGAATGGGGTCGCTCTGACCACCGCTCCTGAAGTTTCCTTTCCGATATATTTCGGTTTATATATTTTTTCACAGACTAGAGGGTCGTAAAAGTCATCACGATTCATTATCAAAGAGAACACGACCTTCGAATTGGACGAAAGATTTTTTACAAAAGTTGGTGTAGAATGGGGTCGCTCTGACCACCGCCCCTCAAGTTTCCTTTCCGATATATTTCGGTTTATATATTTTTTCATATACTAGAGGATCGTAAAAGTCATCATGATTCGTTTTCAAAGAGAACACGACCTTCGAATTGGACGAAAGATTTTTTACAAAAGTTGGTCTGGAATGGGGTCGCTCTGACCACCGCTCCTGAAGTTTCCTTTCCGATATATTTCGGTTTATATATTTTATCACACACTAGAGGGTCGTAAAAGTAATCACGATTCATTATCAAAGAGAACACGACCTTCGAATTGGACGAAAGATTTTTTACAAAAGTTGGTCTGGAATGGGGTCGCTCTGACCACCGCTCCTCAAGTTTCCTTTCCGATATTTTTCAGTTTATATTTTTTTTCACATACCAGAGGTTCGGAAAAGTCATTACGTATTATTATCAAAAAGAACACGAACTTCGAATTGGACGAAAGATTTTTTACAAGAGTTGGTCTAGAATGGCGTCGTTCTGATCACAGCTCCTCAAGTTTCCTTTCCGATATAAATCAGTTTATATTTTTTTCACATACCAGAGGGTCGTAAAAGTCATCACGTATTATTATCGAAGAGAACACGAACTTCTAAATGGACGAAAGATTTTTTACAAGAGTTGATCTAGAATGGGGTCGCTCTGACCACCGCTCCGCAAGTTTCCTTCCCGATATATTTCAGTTTATATATTTTTTCACATACCAGAGGGTCGTAGAAGTCATCACGTATTATTATCAAAGAGAACACGAACTTCGAATTGGACGAAAGATTTTTTACAAGAGTTGGTCTAGAATGGGGTCGCTCTGACCGACGCTCCGCAAGTTTTCTTCCCGATATATTTCGGTTTATTTATTTTTTCACATACCAGAGGGTCGTAAAAGTCATCACGATTCATTATCAAAGAGAACTCAACCTTCGAATTGCACGAAAGATTTTTTACACGAGTTGGTCTAGAATAGCGTCGTTCTGGTCACCGCTCCTCAAGTTTCCTTTCCGATATATTTCTGTTTATATTTTTTTGACATACCAGAGGATCGTAAAAGTCATCACGTATTATTATCAAAGAGAACACGAACTTCGAATTGGACTAAAGATTTTTTACAAGCGTTGGTCTGGAATGGGGTCGCTCTGACCACCGCTCCTCAAGTTTCCTTTCCGATATATTTCGGTTTATATATTTTTTCACATACCAGAGGGTAGGGTGATAATGAATCGTGATGCCTCATGAAAGTCATCACGAATCATTATCGAAGAGAACACGACCTTCGAATTGCACGAACGATTCTTTACAAGAGTTGTTCTAGTATGGGGTCGCTCTGACCACCGCTCCGCAAGTTTCCTTTCCGATATATTCCATTTAATATTTTTTTTCACATACCAGAGGGTCGTAGAAGTCATCATGTATTATTATCAAAGAGAACACGAACTTTGAATTGGACGAAAGATTTTTTACAAGATTTGGACTAGAACGAGGTCGCTCTGACCACCGCTCCTCAAATTTCATTTCCGATATATTTCGGTTTACATTTTTTTCACATACTAGAGGGTCGGAAAAGTCATCACAAATTATTATCAAAGAGAACACGACTTTCGAATTCAACGAAATATTTTTTACAACGTTGGTTTAGAATGGGGTCGTTCTGACCACCGTTCCTTAAGTTTACTTTCCGATATATTTCGGATTATATATTTTTTCACATACTAGAGGATCGTCAAAGTCATCACGATTCGTTTTCAAAGAAAACACGACCTTCGAATTGGACGGAAGATTTTTTACAAGAGTTGGTCTAGAATGGGGTCGCTCTGACCACCGCTCCTCAAGTTCCCTTTCCGATATTTTTCGGTTTATATTTCTCTTCACATACTAGAGGGTCGCAAAAGTCATCACTATTCATTATCAAAGAGAACACGACCTTCGAATTGGACGAAAGATTTTTTACAAGAGTTGGTCTGGAATAGGGTCGCTATGACCACCGCTCCTCAAGTTTCCTTTCCGATATATTTCTATTTATATATTTTTTCACATACTAGAGGGTCGTAAAAGTCATCACGATTCAATAATGAATCAATGAATATTGATAACAAAGAGACCACGACCTTCGAATTGGACGAAAGATTTTTTACAAAAGTTGGTCTGGAATGGGGTCGCTCTGACCACCGCTCCTCAAGTTTCCTTTCCGATATATTTCAGTTTATATTTTTTTTCACATACCAGAGGTTCGGAAATGTCATCACGATTCATTATCAAAGAGAACACGACATTCGAATTGCACGAAAGATTCTTTACAAGAGTTGGTCTAGAATGGAGTTGCTTTGCCCACCGCTCCTCAAGTTTCCTTTCTGATATATTTCGGTTTATATATTTTTTCACAGACTAGAGGGTCGTAAAAGTCATCACGATTCATTATCAAAGAGACCACGACCTTCGAATTGGACGAAAGATTTTTTACAAAAGTTGGTCTGGAATGGGGTCGCTCTGACCACCGCTCCTCAAGTTTCCTTTCCGATATATTTCAGTTTATATTTTTTTTCACATACCAGAGGTTCGGAAAAGTCATCACGTATTATTATCAAAGAGAACACGAACTTCGAATTGGTCGAAAGATTTTTTACAAGAGTTGGTCTAGAATGGCGTCGTTCTGACCACCGGTCCGCAAGTTTCCTTCCCGATATATTTCATTTTATATTTTTTTTCACATACCACAGGGTCGTAAAATTCATCATGTATTATTATCAAAGAGAACAAGAACTTCGAATTGCACGAAAGATTCTTTACAAGAGTTGGTCTAGAATGGAGTTGCTCTGCCCACCGCTCCTCAAGTTTCCTTTCCGATATATTTCGGTTTATATATTTTTTCACAGACTAGAGGGTCGTAAAAGTCATCACGATTCGTTATCAAAGAGACCACGACCTTCGAATTGAACGAAAGATTTTTTACAAAAGTTGGTCTGGAATGGGGTCGCTCTGACCACCGCTCCTCAAGTTTCCTTTCCGATATATTTCAGTTTATATTTTTTTTCACATACCAGAGGGTCGTAAAAGTCATCACGTATTATTATCAAAGAGAACACGAACTTCGAATTGGACGAAAGATTTTTTACAAGAGTTGGTCTAGAATAGGGTCGCTCTGACCACCGCTCCGCAAGTTTCCTTCCCGATATATTTTGGTTTATATTTTTTTCACATACCAGAGGGTCGTAAAAGTCATCACGATTCATTATCAAAGAGAACACGACCTTCGAATTGCACGAAAGATTCTTTACAAGAGTTGGTCTAGAATGGGGTCGCTCTGACCACCGGTCCGCAAGTTTCCTTTCCGATATATTTCATTTTATATTTTTTTTCACATACCACAGGGTCGTAAAATTCATCATGTATTATTATCAAAGAGAACAAGAACTTCGAATTGCACGAAAGATTCTTTACAAGAGTTGGTCTAGAATGGAGTTGCTCTGCCCACCGCTCCCAAGTTTCCTTTCCGATATATTTCGGTTTATATATTTTTTCACAGACTAGAGGGTCGTAAAAGTCATCACGATTCATTATCAAAGAGACCACGACCTTCGAATTGGACGAAAGATTTTTTACAAAAGTTGGTCTGGAATGGGGTCGCTCTGACCACCGCTCCTCAAGTTTCCTTTCCGATATATTTCAGTTTATATTTTTTTTCACATACCAGAGGTTCGGAAAAGTCATCACGTATTATTATCAAAGAGAACACGAACTTCGAATTGGTCGAAAGATTTTTTACAAGAGTTGGTCTAGAATGGCGTCGTTCTGATCACCGCTCCTCAAGTTTCCTTTCCGATATATTTCAGTTTATATTTTTTTTCACATACCAGAGGTTCGGAAATGTCATCACGATTCATTATCAAAGAGAACACGACATTCGAATTGCACGAAAGATTCTTTACAAGAGTTGGTCTAGAATGGAGTTGCTTTGCCCACCGCTCCTCAAGTTTCCTTTCTGATATATTTCGGTTTATATATTTTTTCACAGACTAGAGGGTCGTAAAAGTCATCACGATTCATTATCAAAGAGACCACGACCTTCGAATTGGACGAAAGATTTTTTACAAAAGTTGGTCTGGAATGGGGTCGCTCTGACCACCGCTCCTCAAGTTTCCTTTCCGATATATTTCAGTTTATATTTTTTTTCACATACCAGAGGTTCGGAAAAGTCATCACGTATTATTATCAAAGAGAACACGAACTTCGAATTGGTCGAAAGATTTTTTACAAGAGTTGGTCTAGAATGGCGTCGTTCTGATCACCGCTCCTCAAGTTTCCTTTCCGATATATTTCAGTTTATATTTTTTTCACATACCAGAGGGTCGTAAAAGTCATCACGTATTATTATCAAAGAGAACACGAACTTCGAATTGGACGTAAGATTTTTTACAAGAGTTGGTGTAGAATGGGGTCGCTCTGACCACCGCCCCTCAAGTTTCCTTTCCGATATATTTCGGTTTATATATTTTTTCATATACTAGAGGATCGTAAAAGTCATGATGATTCGTTATCAAAGAGATCACGACCTTCGAATTGGACGAAAGATTTTTTACAAGAGTTGGTGTAGAATGGCGTCGCTTTGACCACCGCTCCTCACGTTCCCTTTTCGGTATATTTCGGTTTATATTTTTCTTCATATACTAGAGCGTTGCAAAAGTCATCACTATTCATTATCAAAGAGAACACGACCTTCGAATTGGACAAAAGATTTTTTACAAGCGTTAGTCTGGAATAGGGTCGCTCTGACCACCGCTCCTGAAGTTTCCTTTCCGATATATTTCGGTTTATATATTTTATCACACACTAGAAGGTCGTAAAAGTCATGATGATTCGTTATCAAAGAGATCACGACCTTCGAATTGGACGAAAGATTTTTTACAAGAGTTGGTGTAGAATGGCGTCGCTTTGACCACCGCTCCTCACGTTCCCTTTTCAATATATTTCGGCTTATATTTTTCTTCATATACTAGAGCGTTGCAAAAGTCATCACTATTCATTATCAAAGAGAACACGAATTTCGAATTGGACGAAAGATTTTTTACAAGAGTTGGTCTGGAATGGGGTCGCTCTGACCACCGCTCCTCAAGTTTCCTTTCCGATATATTTCGGTTTATATATTTTTTCACATACCAGAGGGTAGGGTGATAATGAATCGTGATGCCTCATAAAAGTCATCACGATTCATTATCGAAGAGAACACGACCTTCGAATTGCACGAACGATTCTTTACAAGAGTTGTTCTAGTATGGGGTCGCTCTGACCACCGCTCCGCAAGTTTCCTTTCCGATATATTCCATTTAATATTTTTTTTCACATACCAGAGGTCCGTAGAAGTCATCATGTATTATTATCAAAGAGAACACGAACTTTGAATTGGACGAAAGATTTTTTACAAGAGTGGGTCTAGAATGGGGTCGCTCTGACCACCGCTCCGCAAGTTTCCTTCCCGATTTATTTCGGTTTGTGTTTTTTTCATATACTAAAAGGTCGTAAAAGTCATCACGATTCATTATCAAAGAGAACATGGCCTTCGAATTGCACGAAAGATTCTTTTCAAGAGTTGGTCTAGAATGGAGTTGCTCTGCCCACCGCTCCTCAAGTTTCCTTTCCGATATATATAGGTTAAAATTTTTTTCACATACTAGAGGGTCGTAAAAGTCATGATGATTCATTATCAAAAAGAATACGACCTTCGAATTGGACGCACGATTTTTTACAAGAGTTGGTCTAGAATGGGGTTGCTCTGACCACCACTCCTCAAGTTTCCTTTCCGATATATTTCGGTTTATATTTTTTTTCACATACTAGAGGGTCGTATACGTCATCACGAATTAGTATCAAAGAGAACACGACCTTTCGAATTGGACGAACGATTTTTTACAAGAGTTGGTCTAGAATGAGGTCGCTCTGACCGTCATCACGAATTCGTCATCACGTATTATTATCAAAGAGAACACGAACTTCGAATTGGTCGAAAGATTTTTTACAAGAGTTGGTCTAGAATGGCGTCGTTCTGATCACCGCTCCTCAAGTTTCCTTTCCGATATATTTCAGTTTATATTTTTTTTCACATACCAGAGGTTCGGAAAAGTCATCACGTATTATTATCAAAGAGAACACGAACTTCGAATTGGTCGAAAGATTTTTTACAAGAGTTGGTCTAGAATGGCGTCGTTCTGATCACCGCTCCTCAAGTTTCCTTTCCGATATATTTCAGTTTATATTTTTTTCACATACCAGAGGGTCGTAAAAGTCATCACGTATTATTATCAAAGAGAACACGAACTTCGAATTGGACGTAAGATTTTTTACAAGAGTTGGTGTAGAATGGGGTCGCTCTGACCACCGCCCCTCAAGTTTCCTTTCCGATATATTTCGGTTTATATATTTTTTCATATACTAGAGGATCGTAAAAGTCATGATGATTCGTTATCAAAGAGATCACGACCTTCGAATTGGACGAAAGATTTTTTACAAGAGTTGGTGTAGAATGGCGTCGCTTTGACCACCGCTCCTCACGTTCCCTTTTCGGTATATTTCGGTTTATATTTTTCTTCATATACTAGAGCGTTGCAAAAGTCATCACTATTCATTATCAAAGAGAACACGACCTTCGAATTGGACAAAAGATTTTTTACAAGCGTTAGTCTGGAATAGGGTCGCTCTGACCACCGCTCCTGAAGTTTCCTTTCCGATATATTTCGGTTTATATATTTTATCACACACTAGAAGGTCGTAAAAGTCATGATGATTCGTTATCAAAGAGATCACGACCTTCGAATTGGACGAAAGATTTTTTACAAGAGTTGGTGTAGAATGGCGTCGCTTTGACCACCGCTCCTCACGTTCCCTTTTCAATATATTTCGGCTTATATTTTTCTTCATATACTAGAGCGTTGCAAAAGTCATCACTATTCATTATCAAAGAGAACACGAATTTCGAATTGGACGAAAGATTTTTTACAAGAGTTGGTCTGGAATGGGGTCGCTCTGACCACCGCTCCTCAAGTTTCCTTTCCGATATATTTCGGTTTATATATTTTTTCACATACCAGAGGGTAGGGTGATAATGAATCGTGATGCCTCATAAAAGTCATCACGATTCATTATCGAAGAGAACACGACCTTCGAATTGCACGAACGATTCTTTACAAGAGTTGTTCTAGTATGGGGTCGCTCTGACCACCGCTCCGCAAGTTTCCTTTCCGATATATTCCATTTAATATTTTTTTTCACATACCAGAGGTCCGTAGAAGTCATCATGTATTATTATCAAAGAGAACACGAACTTTGAATTGGACGAAAGATTTTTTACAAGAGTGGGTCTAGAATGGGGTCGCTCTGACCACCGCTCCGCAAGTTTCCTTCCCGATTTATTTCGGTTTGTGTTTTTTTCATATACTAAAAGGTCGTAAAAGTCATCACGATTCATTATCAAAGAGAACATGGCCTTCGAATTGCACGAAAGATTCTTTTCAAGAGTTGGTCTAGAATGGAGTTGCTCTGCCCACCGCTCCTCAAGTTTCCTTTCCGATATATATAGGTTAAAATTTTTTTCACATACTAGAGGGTCGTAAAAGTCATGATGATTCATTATCAAAAAGAATACGACCTTCGAATTGGACGCACGATTTTTTACAAGAGTTGGTCTAGAATGGGGTTGCTCTGACCACCACTCCTCAAGTTTCCTTTCCGATATATTTCGGTTTATATTTTTTTTCACATACTAGAGGGTCGTATACGTCATCACGAATTAGTATCAAAGAGAACACGACCTTTCGAATTGGACGAACGATTTTTTACAAGAGTTGGTCTAGAATGAGGTCGCTCTGACCGTCATCACGAATTCGTCATCACGAATTATTATCAAAGAGAAAACGACCTTCGAATTGAACGAAATATTTTTTACAAAGTTGGTTTAAAATGGGGTCGCTATGACCACCGTTCCTTAAGTTTCCTGTCCGATATATTTCGGTTTATATATTTTTTCACATACTAGACGATCGTCAAAGTCATCATGATTCGTTATCAAAAAGAACACGACCTTCGAATTGGACGGAAGATTTTTGACAAGAGTTGGTCTAGAATGGGGTGGCTCTGAACACCGCTCCTCAAGTTCCCTTTCCGACATATTTCGGTTTATATTTCTCTTCACATACTAGAGGGTCGCAAAAGTCATCTCTATTCATTATCAAAGAGAACACGACCTTCGAATTGGACGAAAGATTTTTTACAAAAGTTGGTCTGGAATGGGGTCGCTCTGCCCACCGCTCCTCAAGTTTCCTTTCCGATATATTTAGCTTAATATTTTTTTCACATACTAGAGGGTCGTAAAAGTCATGATAATTCATTATCAAAAAGAATACGACATTCGAATTGGACGAAAGATTTATTACAAGAGTTGGTCTAGAATGGGGTTGCTCTGACCAGCGCTCCTCAAGTTTCCTTACCGATATATTTCAGTTTATATATTTTTTCACATACCAGAGGGTAGGGTGATAATGAATCGTGATGCCTCATAAAAGTCATCACGTATTATTATCAAAGAGAACACGACCTTCGAATTGATCGAAAGATTTTTTACTAGAGTTGGTCTAGAATGGGGTCGCTCTGACCACCGCTCCGCAAGTTGCCTTCCCGATATATTTCGGTTTGTATTTTTTTCACATACTAGAGGGTCGTAAAAGTAATCACGATTCATTATCAAAGAAAACACGAACTTCGAATTGGACGAATGATTTTTTACAAGAGTTGTTCTAGAATGGGGTCGATCTGACCACCCCTCCGCAAGTTTCCTTCCCGATTTATTTCGGTTTGTGTTTTTTTCACATACTAGAAGGTCGTAAAAGTCATCACGATTCATTATCAAAGAGAACACGACCTTCGAATTGCACGAAAGATTCTTTACAAGAGTTGGTCTAGAATGGGGTCGCTCTGACAACCGGTCCGCAAATTTCCTTTCCGATATATTTCATTTTATATTTTTTTTCACATACCAGAGGGTCGTAAAAGTCATCATGTATTATTATCAAAGAGAACACGAACTTCGAATTGGACTAAAGATTTTTTACAAGACTTGGTCTGGAATGGGGTCGCTCTGACCACCGCTCCTCAAGTTTCCTTTCCGATATATTTCGGTTTATATATTTTTTCACATACCCGAGGGTAGGGTGATAATGAATCGTGATGTCTCATAAAAGTCATCACGATTCATTATCGAAGAGAACACGACCTTCGAATTGCACGAACGATTCTTTACAAGAGTTGTTCTAGTATGGGGTCGCTCTGACCACCGCTCCTCAAATTTCATTTCCGATATATTTCGGTTTACATTTTTTTTCACATACTAGAGGGTCGTAAAAGTCATCACAAATTATTATCAAACAGAACACGACCTTCGAATTCAACGAAATATTTTTTACAAAGTTGGTTTAGAATGGGGTCGCTCTGACCACCGTTCCTTAAGTTTACTTTCCGATATATTTCGGATAAATATATTTTTTCACATACTAGAGGATCGTCAAAGTCATCACGATTCGTTTTCAAAGAGAACACGACCTTCGAATTGGACGGAAGATTTTTTACAAGAGTTGGTCTAGAATGGGGTCGCTCTGACCACCGTTCCTCAAGTTCCCTTTCCGATATTTTTCGGTTTATATTTCTCTTCAGATACTAGAGGGTCGCAAAAGTCATCACTATTCATTATCAAAGAGAACACGACCTTCGAATTGGACGAAAGATTTTTTACAAGAGTTGGTCTGGAATAGGGTCGCTATGACCACCGCTCCTCAAGTTTCCTTTCCGATATATTTCTATTTATATATTTTTTCACATACTAGAGGGTCGTAAAAGTCATCACGATTCATTATCAAACAGAACACGACCTTCGAATTGGACGAAAGAGTTTTTAGAAGAGTTGGTCTGGAATGGGGTTGGTCTGACCAGCGCTCCTCAAGTGTCCTTTCCGATATATTTCGGTTTATATATTTTTTCACATACCAGAGGGTAGGGTGATAATGAATTTTATGAGGCATCACGATTCATTATCAAAGAGAACACGACCTTCGAATTGCACGAAAGATTCTTTACAAGAGTTGGTCTAGTATGGGGTCGCGCTGACCACCGCTCCGCAAGTTTCCTTTCCGATATATTTCATTTTATATTTTTTTTCACATACCAGAGGGTCGTAGAAGTCATCATGTATTATTATCAAAGAGAACACGAACTTTGAATTGGACGAAAGATTTTTTACAAGAGTCGGTCTAGAATGGGTTCGCTCTTACCACCGCTCCGCATGTTTCCTTCCCGATATATTTCGGTTTATATATTTTTTCACATACAAGAGGATCGTCAAAGTCATCATGATTCGTTATCAAAGAGAATACGACCTTCGAATTGGACGGAAGATTTATTACAAGAGTTGGTCTAGGATGGGTTCGCTCTGACCAACGCTCCTCAAGTTCCCTTTCCGATATATTTCGGTTTATATATTTTTTCACACACTAGAGGGTCGTAAAAGTCATCACGATTCATTATCAAAGAGAACACGACCTTCGAATTGGACGAAAGATTTTTTACAAGAGTTGGTCTGGAATGGGGTTGCTCTGACCACCGCTCCTCAAGTTTCCTTTCCGATATATTTCGGTTTATATATTTTTTCACATACTAGAGGATCGTAAAAGTCATCATGATTCGTTATCAAAGAGAACACGACCTTCGAATTGGACGGAAGATTCTTTACAAGAGTTGGTCTAGAATGGGGTCGCTCTGATCACTGTTCCTTAGGTTTCCTTCCCGATATATTTCGGTTTATATTTTTTTTCACATACCAGACGGTCGTAAAAGTCATCACGATTCATTATCAAAGAGAACACGACCTTCGAATTGCACGAAATATTTTTTACAAGAGTTGGTCTAGAATAGCGTCGTTCTGATCACCGCTCCTCAAGTTTCCTTTCCGATATATTTCAGTTTATATTTTTTGTCACATACCAGAGGATCGTAAAAGTCATCACGTATTATTATCAAATAGAACACGAACTTCGAATTGGACGAAAGATTTTTTACAAGAGTTGGTCTGGAATGGGGTCGCTCTGACCACCGCTCCTGAAGTTTCCTTTCCGATATATTTCGGTTTATATATTTTTTCACAGACTAGAGGGTCGTAAAAGTCATCACGATTCATTATCAAAGAGAACACGACCTTCGAATTGGACGAAAGATTTTTTACAAAAGTTGGTGTAGAATGGGGTCGCTCTGACCACCGCCCCTCAAGTTTCCTTTCCGATATATTTCGGTTTATATATTTTTTCATATACTAGAGGATCGTAAAAGTCATCATGATTCGTTTTCAAAGAGAACACGACCTTCGAATTGGACGAAAGATTTTTTACAAAAGTTGGTCTGGAATGGGGTCGCTCTGACCACCGCTCCTGAAGTTTCCTTTCCGATATATTTCGGTTTATATATTTTATCACACACTAGAGGGTCGTAAAAGTAATCACGATTCATTATCAAAGAGAACACGACCTTCGAATTGGACGAAAGATTTTTTACAAAAGTTGGTCTGGAATGGGGTCGCTCTGACCACCGCTCCTCAAGTTTCCTTTCCGATATTTTTCAGTTTATATTTTTTTTCACATACCAGAGGTTCGGAAAAGTCATTACGTATTATTATCAAAAAGAACACGAACTTCGAATTGGACGAAAGATTTTTTACAAGAGTTGGTCTAGAATGGCGTCGTTCTGATCACAGCTCCTCAAGTTTCCTTTCCGATATAAATCAGTTTATATTTTTTTCACATACCAGAGGGTCGTAAAAGTCATCACGTATTATTATCGAAGAGAACACGAACTTCTAAATGGACGAAAGATTTTTTACAAGAGTTGATCTAGAATGGGGTCGCTCTGACCACCGCTCCGCAAGTTTCCTTCCCGATATATTTCAGTTTATATATTTTTTCACATACCAGAGGGTCGTAGAAGTCATCACGTATTATTATCAAAGAGAACACGAACTTCGAATTGGACGAAAGATTTTTTACAAGAGTTGGTCTAGAATGGGGTCGCTCTGACCGACGCTCCGCAAGTTTTCTTCCCGATATATTTCGGTTTATTTATTTTTTCACATACCAGAGGGTCGTAAAAGTCATCACGATTCATTATCAAAGAGAACTCAACCTTCGAATTGCACGAAAGATTTTTTACACGAGTTGGTCTAGAATAGCGTCGTTCTGGTCACCGCTCCTCAAGTTTCCTTTCCGATATATTTCTGTTTATATTTTTTTGACATACCAGAGGATCGTAAAAGTCATCACGTATTATTATCAAAGAGAACACGAACTTCGAATTGGACTAAAGATTTTTTACAAGCGTTGGTCTGGAATGGGGTCGCTCTGACCACCGCTCCTCAAGTTTCCTTTCCGATATATTTCGGTTTATATATTTTTTCACATACCAGAGGGTAGGGTGATAATGAATCGTGATGCCTCATGAAAGTCATCACGAATCATTATCGAAGAGAACACGACCTTCGAATTGCACGAACGATTCTTTACAAGAGTTGTTCTAGTATGGGGTCGCTCTGACCACCGCTCCGCAAGTTTCCTTTCCGATATATTCCATTTAATATTTTTTTTCACATACCAGAGGGTCGTAGAAGTCATCATGTATTATTATCAAAGAGAACACGAACTTTGAATTGGACGAAAGATTTTTTACAAGATTTGGACTAGAACGAGGTCGCTCTGACCACCGCTCCTCAAATTTCATTTCCGATATATTTCGGTTTACATTTTTTTCACATACTAGAGGGTCGGAAAAGTCATCACAAATTATTATCAAAGAGAACACGACTTTCGAATTCAACGAAATATTTTTTACAACGTTGGTTTAGAATGGGGTCGTTCTGACCACCGTTCCTTAAGTTTACTTTCCGATATATTTCGGATTATATATTTTTTCACATACTAGAGGATCGTCAAAGTCATCACGATTCGTTTTCAAAGAAAACACGACCTTCGAATTGGACGGAAGATTTTTTACAAGAGTTGGTCTAGAATGGGGTCGCTCTGACCACCGCTCCTCAAGTTCCCTTTCCGATATTTTTCGGTTTATATTTCTCTTCACATACTAGAGGGTCGCAAAAGTCATCACTATTCATTATCAAAGAGAACACGACCTTCGAATTGGACGAAAGATTTTTTACAAGAGTTGGTCTGGAATAGGGTCGCTATGACCACCGCTCCTCAAGTTTCCTTTCCGATATATTTCTATTTATATATTTTTTCACATACTAGAGGGTCGTAAAAGTCATCACGATTCAATAATGAATCAATGAATATTGATAACAAAGAGACCACGACCTTCGAATTGGACGAAAGATTTTTTACAAAAGTTGGTCTGGAATGGGGTCGCTCTGACCACCGCTCCTCAAGTTTCCTTTCCGATATATTTCAGTTTATATTTTTTTTCACATACCAGAGGTTCGGAAATGTCATCACGATTCATTATCAAAGAGAACACGACATTCGAATTGCACGAAAGATTCTTTACAAGAGTTGGTCTAGAATGGAGTTGCTTTGCCCACCGCTCCTCAAGTTTCCTTTCTGATATATTTCGGTTTATATATTTTTTCACAGACTAGAGGGTCGTAAAAGTCATCACGATTCATTATCAAAGAGACCACGACCTTCGAATTGGACGAAAGATTTTTTACAAAAGTTGGTCTGGAATGGGGTCGCTCTGACCACCGCTCCTCAAGTTTCCTTTCCGATATATTTCAGTTTATATTTTTTTTCACATACCAGAGGTTCGGAAAAGTCATCACGTATTATTATCAAAGAGAACACGAACTTCGAATTGGTCGAAAGATTTTTTACAAGAGTTGGTCTAGAATGGCGTCGTTCTGACCACCGGTCCGCAAGTTTCCTTCCCGATATATTTCATTTTATATTTTTTTTCACATACCACAGGGTCGTAAAATTCATCATGTATTATTATCAAAGAGAACAAGAACTTCGAATTGCACGAAAGATTCTTTACAAGAGTTGGTCTAGAATGGAGTTGCTCTGCCCACCGCTCCTCAAGTTTCCTTTCCGATATATTTCGGTTTATATATTTTTTCACAGACTAGAGGGTCGTAAAAGTCATCACGATTCGTTATCAAAGAGACCACGACCTTCGAATTGAACGAAAGATTTTTTACAAAAGTTGGTCTGGAATGGGGTCGCTCTGACCACCGCTCCTCAAGCTTCCTTTCCGATATATTTCAGTTTATATTTTTTTTCACATACCAGAGGGTCGTAAAAGTCATCACGTATTATTATCAAAGAGAACACGAACTTCGAATTGGACGAAAGATTTTTTACAAGAGTTGGTCTAGAATAGGGTCGCTCTGACCACCGCTCCGCAAGTTTCCTTCCCGATATATTTTGGTTTATATTTTTTTCACATACCAGAGGGTCGTAAAAGTCATCACGATTCATTATCAAAGAGAACACGACCTTCGAATTGCACGAAAGATTCTTTACAAGAGTTGGTCTAGAATGGGGTCGCTCTGACCACCGGTCCGCAAGTTTCCTTTCCGATATATTTCATTTTATATTTTTTTTCACATACCACAGGGTCGTAAAATTCATCATGTATTATTATCAAAGAGAACAAGAACTTCGAATTGCACGAAAGATTCTTTACAAGAGTTGGTCTAGAATGGAGTTGCTCTGCCCACCGCTCCCAAGTTTCCTTTCCGATATATTTCGGTTTATATATTTTTTCACAGACTAGAGGGTCGTAAAAGTCATCACGATTCATTATCAAAGAGACCACGACCTTCGAATTGGACGAAAGATTTTTTACAAGAGTTGGTGTAGAATGGGGTCGCTTTGACCACCGCTCCTCACGTTCCCTTTTCGATATATTTCGGTTTATATTTTTCTTCACATACTAGAGGGTTGCAAAAGTCATCACTATTCACTATCAAACAGAACACGACCTTCGAATTGGACAAAAGATTTTTTACAAGAGTTGGTCTGGAATGGGGTCGCTCTGACCACCGCTCCTCAAGTTTCCTTTCCGATATATTTCAGTTTATATTTTTTTTCACATACCAGAGGGTCGTAAAAGTCATCACGTATTATTATCAAAGAGAACACGAACTTCGAATTGGACGAAAGATTTTTTACAAGAGTTGGTCTGGAATGGGGTCGCTCTGACCACCGCTCCTCAAGTTTCCTTCCCGATATATTTCGGTTTATATTTTTTTCACATACCAGAGGGTCGTAAAAGTCATCACGATTCATAATCAAAGAGAACACGACCTTCGAATTGCACGAAAGATTCTTTACAAGAGTTGGTCTAGAATGGGGTCGCTCTGACCACCGGTCCGCAAGTTTCCTTTCCGATATATTTTATTTTATATTTTTTTTCACATACCACAGGGTCGTAAAATTCATCATGTATTATTATCAAAGAGAACAAGAACTTCGAATTGCACGAAAGATTCTTTACAAGAGTTGGTCTAGAATGGAGTTGCTCTGCCCACCGCTCCTCAAGTTTCCTTTCCGATATATTTCGGTTTATATATTTTTTCACAGACTAGAGGGTCGTAAAAGTCATCACGATTCGTTATCAAAGAGACCACGACCTTCGAATTGGACGAAAGATTTTTTACAAAAGTTGGTCTGGAATGGGGTTGCTGTGACCACCGCTCCTCAAGTTTCCTTCCCGATACATTTCGGATTATATTTTTTTTCACATAATAGAGGGTCGTAAAAGTCATCACGATTCATTATCAAAGAGAACACGACCTTCGAATTGCACGAAAGATTCTTTACAATAGTTCGTTTAGAATGGGGTCGCTCTGACCACTGTTCCTTAAGTTTCCTTTCCGATATATTACGGTTTATATATTTTTTCACATACTAGAGGATCGTAAAAGTCATCATGATTCGTTATCAAAGAGAACAAGACCTTCGAATTGCAGGAAAGATTTTTTACAAGAGTTGGTCTGGAATGGGGTCGCTCTGACCACCGCTCCTGAAGTTTCCTTTCCGATATATTTCGGTTTATATATTTTTTCACAGACTAGAGGGTCGTAAAAGTCATCACGATTCATTATCAAAGAGAACACGACCTTCGAATTGGACGAAAGATTTTTTACAAAAGTTGGTGTAGAATGGGGTCGCTCTGACCACCGCCCCTCAAGTTTCCTTTCCGATATATTTCGGTTTATATATTTTTTCATATACTAGAGGATCGTAAAAGTCATCATGATTCGTTTTCAAAGAGAACACGACCTTCGAATTGGACGAAAGATTTTTTACAAAAGTTGGTCTGGAATGGGGTCGCTCTGACCACCGCTCCTGAAGTTTCCTTTCCGATATATTTCGGTTTATATATTTTATCACACACTAGAGGGTCGTAAAAGTAATCACGATTCATTATCAAAGAGAACACGACCTTCGAATTGGACGAAAGATTTTTTACAAAAGTTGGTCTGGAATGGGGTCGCTCTGACCACCGCTCCTCAAGTTTCCTTTCCGATATTTTTCAGTTTATATTTTTTTTCACATACCAGAGGTTCGGAAAAGTCATTACGTATTATTATCAAAAAGAACACGAACTTCGAATTGGACGAAAGATTTTTTACAAGAGTTGGTCTAGAATGGCGTCGTTCTGATCACAGCTCCTCAAGTTTCCTTTCCGATATAAATCAGTTTATATTTTTTTCACATACCAGAGGGTCGTAAAAGTCATCACGTATTATTATCGAAGAGAACACGAACTTCTAAATGGACGAAAGATTTTTTACAAGAGTTGATCTAGAATGGGGTCGCTCTGACCACCGCTCCGCAAGTTTCCTTCCCGATATATTTCAGTTTATATATTTTTTCACATACCAGAGGGTCGTAGAAGTCATCACGTATTATTATCAAAGAGAACACGAACTTCGAATTGGACGAAAGATTTTTTACAAGAGTTGGTCTAGAATGGGGTCGCTCTGACCGACGCTCCGCAAGTTTTCTTCCCGATATATTTCGGTTTATTTATTTTTTCACATACCAGAGGGTCGTAAAAGTCATCACGATTCATTATCAAAGAGAACTCAACCTTCGAATTGCACGAAAGATTTTTTACACGAGTTGGTCTAGAATAGCGTCGTTCTGGTCACCGCTCCTCAAGTTTCCTTTCCGATATATTTCTGTTTATATTTTTTTGACATACCAGAGGATCGTAAAAGTCATCACGTATTATTATCAAAGAGAACACGAACTTCGAATTGGACTAAAGATTTTTTACAAGCGTTGGTCTGGAATGGGGTCGCTCTGACCACCGCTCCTCAAGTTTCCTTTCCGATATATTTCGGTTTATATATTTTTTCACATACCAGAGGGTAGGGTGATAATGAATCGTGATGCCTCATGAAAGTCATCACGAATCATTATCGAAGAGAACACGACCTTCGAATTGCACGAACGATTCTTTACAAGAGTTGTTCTAGTATGGGGTCGCTCTGACCACCGCTCCGCAAGTTTCCTTTCCGATATATTCCATTTAATATTTTTTTTCACATACCAGAGGGTCGTAGAAGTCATCATGTATTATTATCAAAGAGAACACGAACTTTGAATTGGACGAAAGATTTTTTACAAGATTTGGACTAGAACGAGGTCGCTCTGACCACCGCTCCTCAAATTTCATTTCCGATATATTTCGGTTTACATTTTTTTCACATACTAGAGGGTCGGAAAAGTCATCACAAATTATTATCAAAGAGAACACGACTTTCGAATTCAACGAAATATTTTTTACAACGTTGGTTTAGAATGGGGTCGTTCTGACCACCGTTCCTTAAGTTTACTTTCCGATATATTTCGGATTATATATTTTTTCACATACTAGAGGATCGTCAAAGTCATCACGATTCGTTTTCAAAGAAAACACGACCTTCGAATTGGACGGAAGATTTTTTACAAGAGTTGGTCTAGAATGGGGTCGCTCTGACCACCGCTCCTCAAGTTCCCTTTCCGATATTTTTCGGTTTATATTTCTCTTCACATACTAGAGGGTCGCAAAAGTCATCACTATTCATTATCAAAGAGAACACGACCTTCGAATTGGACGAAAGATTTTTTACAAGAGTTGGTCTGGAATAGGGTCGCTATGACCACCGCTCCTCAAGTTTCCTTTCCGATATATTTCTATTTATATATTTTTTCACATACTAGAGGGTCGTAAAAGTCATCACGATTCAATAATGAATCAATGAATATTGATAACAAAGAGACCACGACCTTCGAATTGGACGAAAGATTTTTTACAAAAGTTGGTCTGGAATGGGGTCGCTCTGACCACCGCTCCTCAAGTTTCCTTTCCGATATATTTCAGTTTATATTTTTTTTCACATACCAGAGGTTCGGAAATGTCATCACGATTCATTATCAAAGAGAACACGACATTCGAATTGCACGAAAGATTCTTTACAAGAGTTGGTCTAGAATGGAGTTGCTTTGCCCACCGCTCCTCAAGTTTCCTTTCTGATATATTTCGGTTTATATATTTTTTCACAGACTAGAGGGTCGTAAAAGTCATCACGATTCATTATCAAAGAGACCACGACCTTCGAATTGGACGAAAGATTTTTTACAAAAGTTGGTCTGGAATGGGGTCGCTCTGACCACCGCTCCTCAAGTTTCCTTTCCGATATATTTCAGTTTATATTTTTTTTCACATACCAGAGGTTCGGAAAAGTCATCACGTATTATTATCAAAGAGAACACGAACTTCGAATTGGTCGAAAGATTTTTTACAAGAGTTGGTCTAGAATGGCGTCGTTCTGACCACCGGTCCGCAAGTTTCCTTCCCGATATATTTCATTTTATATTTTTTTTCACATACCACAGGGTCGTAAAATTCATCATGTATTATTATCAAAGAGAACAAGAACTTCGAATTGCACGAAAGATTCTTTACAAGAGTTGGTCTAGAATGGAGTTGCTCTGCCCACCGCTCCTCAAGTTTCCTTTCCGATATATTTCGGTTTATATATTTTTTCACAGACTAGAGGGTCGTAAAAGTCATCACGATTCGTTATCAAAGAGACCACGACCTTCGAATTGAACGAAAGATTTTTTACAAAAGTTGGTCTGGAATGGGGTCGCTCTGACCACCGCTCCTCAAGTTTCCTTTCCGATATATTTCAGTTTATATTTTTTTTCACATACCAGAGGGTCGTAAAAGTCATCACGTATTATTATCAAAGAGAACACGAACTTCGAATTGGACGAAAGATTTTTTACAAGAGTTGGTCTAGAATAGGGTCGCTCTGACCACCGCTCCGCAAGTTTCCTTCCCGATATATTTTGGTTTATATTTTTTTCACATACCAGAGGGTCGTAAAAGTCATCACGATTCATTATCAAAGAGAACACGACCTTCGAATTGCACGAAAGATTCTTTACAAGAGTTGGTCTAGAATGGGGTCGCTCTGACCACCGGTCCGCAAGTTTCCTTTCCGATATATTTCATTTTATATTTTTTTTCACATACCACAGGGTCGTAAAATTCATCATGTATTATTATCAAAGAGAACAAGAACTTCGAATTGCACGAAAGATTCTTTACAAGAGTTGGTCTAGAATGGAGTTGCTCTGCCCACCGCTCCCAAGTTTCCTTTCCGATATATTTCGGTTTATATATTTTTTCACAGACTAGAGGGTCGTAAAAGTCATCACGATTCATTATCAAAGAGACCACGACCTTCGAATTGGACGAAAGATTTTTTACAAAAGTTGGTCTGGAATGGGGTCGCTCTGACCACCGCTCCTCAAGTTTCCTTTCCGATATATTTCAGTTTATATTTTTTTTCACATACCAGAGGTTCGGAAAAGTCATCACGTATTATTATCAAAGAGAACACGAACTTCGAATTGGTCGAAAGATTTTTTACAAGAGTTGGTCTAGAATGGCGTCGTTCTGATCACCGCTCCTCAAGTTTCCTTTCCGATATATTTCAGTTTATATTTTTTTTCACATACCAGAGGTTCGGAAATGTCATCACGATTCATTATCAAAGAGAACACGACATTCGAATTGCACGAAAGATTCTTTACAAGAGTTGGTCTAGAATGGAGTTGCTTTGCCCACCGCTCCTCAAGTTTCCTTTCTGATATATTTCGGTTTATATATTTTTTCACAGACTAGAGGGTCGTAAAAGTCATCACGATTCATTATCAAAGAGACCACGACCTTCGAATTGGACGAAAGATTTTTTACAAAAGTTGGTCTGGAATGGGGTCGCTCTGACCACCGCTCCTCAAGTTTCCTTTCCGATATATTTCAGTTTATATTTTTTTTCACATACCAGAGGTTCGGAAAAGTCATCACGTATTATTATCAAAGAGAACACGAACTTCGAATTGGTCGAAAGATTTTTTACAAGAGTTGGTCTAGAATGGCGTCGTTCTGATCACCGCTCCTCAAGTTTCCTTTCCGATATATTTCAGTTTATATTTTTTTCACATACCAGAGGGTCGTAAAAGTCATCACGTATTATTATCAAAGAGAACACGAACTTCGAATTGGACGTAAGATTTTTTACAAGAGTTGGTGTAGAATGGGGTCGCTCTGACCACCGCCCCTCAAGTTTCCTTTCCGATATATTTCGGTTTATATATTTTTTCATATACTAGAGGATCGTAAAAGTCATGATGATTCGTTATCAAAGAGATCACGACCTTCGAATTGGACGAAAGATTTTTTACAAGAGTTGGTGTAGAATGGCGTCGCTTTGACCACCGCTCCTCACGTTCCCTTTTCGGTATATTTCGGTTTATATTTTTCTTCATATACTAGAGCGTTGCAAAAGTCATCACTATTCATTATCAAAGAGAACACGACCTTCGAATTGGACAAAAGATTTTTTACAAGCGTTAGTCTGGAATAGGGTCGCTCTGACCACCGCTCCTGAAGTTTCCTTTCCGATATATTTCGGTTTATATATTTTATCACACACTAGAAGGTCGTAAAAGTCATGATGATTCGTTATCAAAGAGATCACGACCTTCGAATTGGACGAAAGATTTTTTACAAGAGTTGGTGTAGAATGGCGTCGCTTTGACCACCGCTCCTCACGTTCCCTTTTCAATATATTTCGGCTTATATTTTTCTTCATATACTAGAGCGTTGCAAAAGTCATCACTATTCATTATCAAAGAGAACACGAATTTCGAATTGGACGAAAGATTTTTTACAAGAGTTGGTCTGGAATGGGGTCGCTCTGACCACCGCTCCTCAAGTTTCCTTTCCGATATATTTCGGTTTATATATTTTTTCACATACCAGAGGGTAGGGTGATAATGAATCGTGATGCCTCATAAAAGTCATCACGATTCATTATCGAAGAGAACACGACCTTCGAATTGCACGAACGATTCTTTACAAGAGTTGTTCTAGTATGGGGTCGCTCTGACCACCGCTCCGCAAGTTTCCTTTCCGATATATTCCATTTAATATTTTTTTTCACATACCAGAGGTCCGTAGAAGTCATCATGTATTATTATCAAAGAGAACACGAACTTTGAATTGGACGAAAGATTTTTTACAAGAGTGGGTCTAGAATGGGGTCGCTCTGACCACCGCTCCGCAAGTTTCCTTCCCGATTTATTTCGGTTTGTGTTTTTTTCATATACTAAAAGGTCGTAAAAGTCATCACGATTCATTATCAAAGAGAACATGGCCTTCGAATTGCACGAAAGATTCTTTTCAAGAGTTGGTCTAGAATGGAGTTGCTCTGCCCACCGCTCCTCAAGTTTCCTTTCCGATATATATAGGTTAAAATTTTTTTCACATACTAGAGGGTCGTAAAAGCCATGATGATTCATTATCAAAAAGAATACGACCTTCGAATTGGACGCACGATTTTTTACAAGAGTTGGTCTAGAATGGGGTTGCTCTGACCACCACTCCTCAAGTTTCCTTTCCGATATATTTCGGTTTATATTTTTTTTCACATACTAGAGGGTCGTATACGTCATCACGAATTAGTATCAAAGAGAACACGACCTTTCGAATTGGACGAACGATTTTTTACAAGAGTTGGTCTAGAATGAGGTCGCTCTGACCGTCATCACGAATTCGTCATCACGTATTATTATCAAAGAGAACACGAACTTCGAATTGGTCGAAAGATTTTTTACAAGAGTTGGTCTAGAATGGCGTCGTTCTGATCACCGCTCCTCAAGTTTCCTTTCTGATATATTTCGGTTTATATATTTTTTCACAGACTAGAGGGTCGTAAAAGTCATCACGATTCATTATCAAAGAGACCACGACCTTCGAATTGGACGAAAGATTTTTTACAAAAGTTGGTCTGGAATGGGGTCGCTCTGACCACCGCTCCTCAAGTTTCCTTTCCGATATATTTCAGTTTATATTTTTTTTCACATACCAGAGGTTCGGAAAAGTCATCACGTATTATTATCAAAGAGAACACGAACTTCGAATTGGTCGAAAGATTTTTTACAAGAGTTGGTCTAGAATGGCGTCGTTCTGATCACCGCTCCTCAAGTTTCCTTTCCGATATATTTCAGTTTATATTTTTTTCACATACCAGAGGGTCGTAAAAGTCATCACGTATTATTATCAAAGAGAACACGAACTTCGAATTGGACGTAAGATTTTTTACAAGAGTTGGTGTAGAATGGGGTCGCTCTGACCACCGCCCCTCAAGTTTCCTTTCCGATATATTTCGGTTTATATATTTTTTCATATACTAGAGGATCGTAAAAGTCATGATGATTCGTTATCAAAGAGATCACGACCTTCGAATTGGACGAAAGATTTTTTACAAGAGTTGGTGTAGAATGGCGTCGCTTTGACCACCGCTCCTCACGTTCCCTTTTCGGTATATTTCGGTTTATATTTTTCTTCATATACTAGAGCGTTGCAAAAGTCATCACTATTCATTATCAAAGAGAACACGACCTTCGAATTGGACAAAAGATTTTTTACAAGCGTTAGTCTGGAATAGGGTCGCTCTGACCACCGCTCCTGAAGTTTCCTTTCCGATATATTTCGGTTTATATATTTTATCACACACTAGAAGGTCGTAAAAGTCATGATGATTCGTTATCAAAGAGATCACGACCTTCGAATTGGACGAAAGATTTTTTACAAGAGTTGGTGTAGAATGGCGTCGCTTTGACCACCGCTCCTCACGTTCCCTTTTCAATATATTTCGGCTTATATTTTTCTTCATATACTAGAGCGTTGCAAAAGTCATCACTATTCATTATCAAAGAGAACACGAATTTCGAATTGGACGAAAGATTTTTTACAAGAGTTGGTCTGGAATGGGGTCGCTCTGACCACCGCTCCTCAAGTTTCCTTTCCGATATATTTCGGTTTATATATTTTTTCACATACCAGAGGGTAGGGTGATAATGAATCGTGATGCCTCATAAAAGTCATCACGATTCATTATCGAAGAGAACACGACCTTCGAATTGCACGAACGATTCTTTACAAGAGTTGTTCTAGTATGGGGTCGCTCTGACCACCGCTCCGCAAGTTTCCTTTCCGATATATTCCATTTAATATTTTTTTTCACATACCAGAGGTCCGTAGAAGTCATCATGTATTATTATCAAAGAGAACACGAACTTTGAATTGGACGAAAGATTTTTTACAAGAGTGGGTCTAGAATGGGGTCGCTCTGACCACCGCTCCGCAAGTTTCCTTCCCGATTTATTTCGGTTTGTGTTTTTTTCATATACTAAAAGGTCGTAAAAGTCATCACGATTCATTATCAAAGAGAACATGGCCTTCGAATTGCACGAAAGATTCTTTTCAAGAGTTGGTCTAGAATGGAGTTGCTCTGCCCACCGCTCCTCAAGTTTCCTTTCCGATATATATAGGTTAAAATTTTTTTCACATACTAGAGGGTCGTAAAAGTCATGATGATTCATTATCAAAAAGAATACGACCTTCGAATTGGACGCACGATTTTTTACAAGAGTTGGTCTAGAATGGGGTTGCTCTGACCACCACTCCTCAAGTTTCCTTTCCGATATATTTCGGTTTATATTTTTTTTCACATACTAGAGGGTCGTATACGTCATCACGAATTAGTATCAAAGAGAACACGACCTTTCGAATTGGACGAACGATTTTTTACAAGAGTTGGTCTAGAATGAGGTCGCTCTGACCGTCATCACGAATTCGTCATCACGAATTATTATCAAAGAGAAAACGACCTTCGAATTGAACGAAATATTTTTTACAAAGTTGGTTTAAAATGGGGTCGCTATGACCACCGTTCCTTAAGTTTCCTGTCCGATATATTTCGGTTTATATATTTTTTCACATACTAGACGATCGTCAAAGTCATCATGATTCGTTATCAAAAAGAACACGACCTTCGAATTGGACGGAAGATTTTTGACAAGAGTTGGTCTAGAATGGGGTGGCTCTGAACACCGCTCCTCAAGTTCCCTTTCCGACATATTTCGGTTTATATTTCTCTTCACATACTAGAGGGTCGCAAAAGTCATCTCTATTCATTATCAAAGAGAACACGACCTTCGAATTGGACGAAAGATTTTTTACAAAAGTTGGTCTGGAATGGGGTCGCTCTGCCCACCGCTCCTCAAGTTTCCTTTCCGATATATTTAGCTTAATATTTTTTTCACATACTAGAGGGTCGTAAAAGTCATGATAATTCATTATCAAAAAGAATACGACATTCGAATTGGACGAAAGATTTATTACAAGAGTTGGTCTAGAATGGGGTTGCTCTGACCAGCGCTCCTCAAGTTTCCTTACCGATATATTTCAGTTTATATATTTTTTCACATACCAGAGGGTAGGGTGATAATGAATCGTGATGCCTCATAAAAGTCATCACGTATTATTATCAAAGAGAACACGACCTTCGAATTGATCGAAAGATTTTTTACTAGAGTTGGTCTAGAATGGGGTCGCTCTGACCACCGCTCCGCAAGTTGCCTTCCCGATATATTTCGGTTTGTATTTTTTTCACATACTAGAGGGTCGTAAAAGTAATCACGATTCATTATCAAAGAAAACACGAACTTCGAATTGGACGAATGATTTTTTACAAGAGTTGTTCTAGAATGGGGTCGATCTGACCACCCCTCCGCAAGTTTCCTTCCCGATTTATTTCGGTTTGTGTTTTTTTCACATACTAGAAGGTCGTAAAAGTCATCACGATTCATTATCAAAGAGAACACGACCTTCGAATTGCACGAAAGATTCTTTACAAGAGTTGGTCTAGAATGGGGTCGCTCTGACAACCGGTCCGCAAATTTCCTTTCCGATATATTTCATTTTATATTTTTTTTCACATACCAGAGGGTCGTAAAAGTCATCATGTATTATTATCAAAGAGAACACGAACTTCGAATTGGACTAAAGATTTTTTACAAGACTTGGTCTGGAATGGGGTCGCTCTGACCACCGCTCCTCAAGTTTCCTTTCCGATATATTTCGGTTTATATATTTTTTCACATACCCGAGGGTAGGGTGATAATGAATCGTGATGTCTCATAAAAGTCATCACGATTCATTATCGAAGAGAACACGACCTTCGAATTGCACGAACGATTCTTTACAAGAGTTGTTCTAGTATGGGGTCGCTCTGACCACCGCTCCGCAAGTTTCCTTTCCGATATATTCCATTTAATATTTTTTTTCACATACCAGAGGGTCGTAGCAGTCATCATGTATTATTATCAAAGAGAACACGAACTTTGAATTGGACGAAAGATTTTTTACAAGATTTGGACTAGAATGAGGTCGCTCTGACCACCGCTCCTCAAATTTCATTTCCGATATATTTCGGTTTACATTTTTTTTCACATACTAGAGGGTCGTAAAAGTCATCACAAATTATTATCAAACAGAACACGACCTTCGAATTCAACGAAATATTTTTTACAAAGTTGGTTTAGAATGGGGTCGCTCTGACCACCGTTCCTTAAGTTTACTTTCCGATATATTTCGGATAAATATATTTTTTCACATACTAGAGGATCGTCAAAGTCATCACGATTCGTTTTCAAAGAGAACACGACCTTCGAATTGGACGGAAGATTTTTTACAAGAGTTGGTCTAGAATGGGGTCGCTCTGACCACCGTTCCTCAAGTTCCCTTTCCGATATTTTTCGGTTTATATTTCTCTTCAGATACTAGAGGGTCGCAAAAGTCATCACTATTCATTATCAAAGAGAACACGACCTTCGAATTGGACGAAAGATTTTTTACAAGAGTTGGTCTGGAATAGGGTCGCTATGACCACCGCTCCTCAAGTTTCCTTTCCGATATATTTCTATTTATATATTTTTTCACATACTAGAGGGTCGTAAAAGTCATCACGATTCATTATCAAACAGAACACGACCTTCGAATTGGACGAAAGAGTTTTTAGAAGAGTTGGTCTGGAATGGGGTTGGTCTGACCAGCGCTCCTCAAGTGTCCTTTCCGATATATTTCGGTTTATATATTTTTTCACATACCAGAGGGTAGGGTGATAATGAATTTTATGAGGCATCACGATTCATTATCAAAGAGAACACGACCTTCGAATTGCACGAAAGATTCTTTACAAGAGTTGGTCTAGTATGGGGTCGCGCTGACCACCGCTCCGCAAGTTTCCTTTCCGATATATTTCATTTTATATTTTTTTTCACATACCAGAGGGTCGTAGAAGTCATCATGTATTATTATCAAAGAGAACACGAACTTTGAATTGGACGAAAGATTTTTTACAAGAGTCGGTCTAGAATGGGTTCGCTCTTACCACCGCTCCGCATGTTTCCTTCCCGATATATTTCGGTTTATATATTTTTTCACATACAAGAGGATCGTCAAAGTCATCATGATTCGTTATCAAAGAGAATACGACCTTCGAATTGGACGGAAGATTTATTACAAGAGTTGGTCTAGGATGGGTTCGCTCTGACCAACGCTCCTCAAGTTCCCTTTCCGATATATTTCGGTTTATATATTTTTTCACACACTAGAGGGTCGTAAAAGTCATCACGATTCATTATCAAAGAGAACACGACCTTCGAATTGGACGAAAGATTTTTTACAAGAGTTGGTCTGGAATGGGGTTGCTCTGACCACCGCTCCTCAAGTTTCCTTTCCGATATATTTCGGTTTATATATTTTTTCACATACTAGAGGATCGTAAAAGTCATCATGATTCGTTATCAAAGAGAACACGACCTTCGAATTGGACGGAAGATTCTTTACAAGAGTTGGTCTAGAATGGGGTCGCTCTGATCACTGTTCCTTAGGTTTCCTTCCCGATATATTTCGGTTTATATTTTTTTTCACATACCAGACGGTCGTAAAAGTCATCACGATTCATTATCAAAGAGAACACGACCTTCGAATTGCACGAAATATTTTTTACAAGAGTTGGTCTAGAATAGCGTCGTTCTGATCACCGCTCCTCAAGTTTCCTTTCCGATATATTTCAGTTTATATTTTTTGTCACATACCAGAGGATCGTAAAAGTCATCACGTATTATTATCAAATAGAACACGAACTTCGAATTGGACGAAAGATTTTTTACAAGAGTTGGTCTGGAATGGGGTCGCTCTGACCACCGCTCCTTAAGTTTCCTTTCCGATATATTTCGGTTTATATATTTTTTCACATACCAGAGGGTAGGGTGATAATGAATCGTGATGAATCAAAAAAGTCATCACGATTCATTATCAAAGAGAACACGACCTTCGAATTCGACGAAAGATTTTTTACAAGAGTTGGTCTAGAATGGCGTCGTTCTGATCACCGCTCCTCAAGTTTCCTTTCCGATATATTTCAGTTTATATTTTTTTTCACATACCAGAGGGTCGTAAAAGTCATCACGTATTATTATCAAAGAGAACACGAACTTCGAATCGAACGAAAGATTTTTTACAAGAGTTGGTCTGGAATGGGGTCGCTCTGACCACCGCTCCTCAAGTTTCCTGTCCGATATATTTCGGATTATATATTTTTTCACATACCAGAGGGTAGTGTGATAATGAATCGTGATGACTCAAAAAAGTCATCACGATTCATTATCAAAGAAAACACGACCTTCGAATTGGACGAAAGATTTTTTACAAGAGTTGGTCTAGAATGGCGTCGTTCTGACCACCGCTCCTCAAGTTTCCTTTCCGATATATTTCAGTTCATATTTTTTTTCACATACCAGAGGGTCGTAAAAGTCATCACGTATTATTATCAAAGAGAACACGAACTTCGAATTGGACGAAAGCTTATTTACAAGAGTTGGTCTAGAATGGGGTCGCTCTGACCACCGCTCCGCAAGTTTCCTTCCCGATATATTTCGGTTTATATTTTTTTTCACATACCACAGGGTCGTAAAAGTCATCACGATTCATTATCAAAGAGAACACGACCGTCGAATTGCACGAAAGATTCTTTACAAGAGTTGGTCTAGAATGGGGTCGCTCTGACAACCGGTCCGCAAGTTTCCTTTCCGATATATTTCATTTTATATTTTTTTTCACATACCAGAGGGTCGTAAAAGTCATCATGTATTATTATCAAAGAGAACACGAACTTCGAATTGGACGAAAGATTTTTTACAAGAGTTGGTCTAGAATGGGGTCGCTCTGACCACCGCTCAGCAAGTTTCCTTCCCGATATATTTCAGTTTATATATTTTTTCACATACCAGAGGGTCGTAGAAGTCATCACGTATTATTATCAAAGAGAACACGAACTTCGAATTGAACGAAAGATTTTTTACAAGAGTTGGTCTAGAATGGGGTCGCTCTGACCGACGCTCCGCAAGTTTCCTTCCCGATATATTTCGGTTTATTTATTTTTTCACATACCAGAGGGTCGTAAAAGTCATCACGATTCATTATCAAAGAGAACTCGACCTTCGAATTGCACGAAAGATTTTTTACAAGAGTTGGTCTAGAATAGCGTCGTTCTGATCACCGCTCCTCAAGTTTCCTTTCCGATATATTTCAGTTTATATTTTTTTCACATACCAGAGGATCGTAAAAGTCATCACGAATTATTATCAAAGTGAACACGAACTTCGAATTGGACGAAAGATTTTTTACAAGAGTTGGTCTGGAATGGGGTCGCTCTGACCACCGCTCCTCAAGTTTCCTTTCCGATATATTTCGGTTTATATATTTTTTCACATACCAGAGGGTAGGGTGATAATGAATCGTGATGCCTCATAAAAGTCATCACGATTCTTTATCGAAGAGAACACGACCTTCGAATTGCACGAACGATTCTTTACAAGAGTTGGTCTAGTATGGGGTCGCTCTGACCACCGCTCCGCAAGTTTCCTTTCCGATATATTTCATTTTATATTTTTTTTCACATACCAGAGGGTCGTAGAAGTCATCATGTATTATTATCAAAGAGAACACGAACTTTGAATTGGATGAAAGACTTTTTACAAGAGTCGGTCTAGAATGGGGTCGCTCTGACCACCGCTCCGCATGTTTCCTTCCCGATATATTTCGGTTTATATATTTTTGCACATACTAGAGGATCGTCAAAGTCATCATGATTCGTTATCAAAGAAAACACGACCTTCGAATTGGACGGAAGATTTATTACAAGAGTTGGTCTAGGATGGGGTCGGTCTGACCACCGCTCCTCAAGTTCCCTTTCCGATATATTTCGGTTTATATTTGTCTACACATACTAGAGGGTCGCAAAAGTCATCACTATTCATTATCAAAGAGAACACGACCTTCGAATTGGACGAAAGATTTTTTACAAGAGTTGGTCTGGAATGGGGTCGCTATGACCACCGCTCCTCAAGTTTCCTTTCCGATATATTTCTATTTATATATTTTTTCACATACTAGAGGGTCGTAAAAGTCATCACGATTCATTATCAAAGAGAACACGACCTTCGAATTGGACGAAAGATTTTTTACAAGAGTTGGTCTGGAATGGGGTTGCTCTGACCACCGCTCCTCAAGTTTCCTTTCCGATATATTTCGGTTTATATATTTTTTCACATACTAGAGGATCGTAAAAGTCATCATGATTCGTTATCAAAGAGAACACGACCTTCGAATTGGACGGAAGATTCTTTACAAGAGTTGGTCTAGAATGGGGTCGCTCTGATCACTGTTCCTTAGGTTTCCTTCCCGATATATTTCGGTTTATATTTTTTTTCACATACCAGACGGTCGTAAAAGTCATCACGATTCATTATCAAAGAGAACACGACCTTCGAATTGCACGAAATATTTTTTACAAGAGTTGGTCTAGAATAGCGTCGTTCTGATCACCGCTCCTCAAGTTTCCTTTCCGATATATTTCAGTTTATATTTTTTGTCACATACCAGAGGATCGTAAAAGTCATCACGTATTATTATCAAATAGAACACGAACTTCGAATTGGACGAAAGATTTTTTACAAGAGTTGGTCTGGAATGGGGTCGCTCTGACCACCGCTCCTTAAGTTTCCTTTCCGATATATTTCGGTTTATATATTTTTTCACATACCAGAGGGTAGGGTGATAATGAATCGTGATGCCTCATAAAAGTCATCACGATTCTTTATCGAAGAGAACACGACCTTAGAATTGCACGAACGATTCTTTACAAGAGTTGGTCTAGTATGGGGTCGCTCTGACCACCGCTCCGCAAGTTTCCTTTCCGATATATTTCATTTTATATTTTTTTTCACATACCAGAGGGTCGTAGAAGTCATCATGTATTATTATCAAAGAGAACACGAACTTTGAATTGGATGAAAGACTTTTTACAAGAGTCGGTCTAGAATGGGGTCGCTCTGACCACCGCTCCGCATGTTTCCTTCCCGATATATTTCGGTTTATATATTTTTGCACATACTAGAGGATCGTCAAAGTCATCATGATTCGTTATCAAAGAAAACACGACCTTCGAATTGGACGGAAGATTTATTACAAGAGTTGGTCTAGGATGGGGTCGGTCTGACCACCGCTCCTCAAGTTCCCTTTCCGATATATTTCGGTTTATATTTGTCTACACATACTAGAGGGTCGCAAAAGTCATCACTATTCATTATCAAAGAGAACACGACCTTCGAATTGGACGAAAGATTTTTTACAAGAGTTGGTCTGGAATGGGGTCGCTCTGACCACCGCTCCTCAAGTTTCCTTTCCGATATGTTTCGGTTTATATATTTTTTCACATACTAGAAGATCGTAAAAGTCATCATCATTCGTTATGAAAGAGAACTCGACTTTCGAATTGGACGAAAGATTTTTTACAAGAGTTGGTGTAGAATGGGGTCGATTTGACCACCGCTCCTCACGTTCCCTTTCCGATATATTTCGGTTTATATTTTTCTTCACATACTAGAGGGCTGCAAAAGTCATCACTAATCATTATCGAAGAGAACACGACCTTCGAATTGGACAAAAGATTTTTTACAAGAGTTGGTCTGGAATGGGGTCACTCTGACCACCGCTCCTCAAGTTTCCTTTCCGATATATTTCAGTTTATATATTTTTTCACATACCAGAGGATCGTAAAAGTCATCACGTATTATTATCAAAGAGAACACGAACTTTGAATTGGACGAAAGATTTTATACAAGAGTTGGTCTAGAATGGGGTCGCTCTGACCGACGCTCCGCAAGTTTCCTTCCCGACATATTTCGGTTTATTTATTTTTTCACATACCAGAGGGTCGTAAAAGTAATGATGATTCATTATCAAAAAGAATACGACCTTCGAATTGGATGAAAGATTTTTTACACCAGTTGGTCTAGAATGGGGTTGCTCTGACCACCGCTCCTCAAGTTTCCTTTCCGATATATTTCAGTTTATATTTTTTTTCACATACCAGAGGGTCGTAAAAGTCATCATGTATTATTATCAAAGAGAACACGAACTTCGAATTGGACTAAAGATTTTTTACAAGACTTGGTCTGGAATGGGGTCGCTCTGACCACCGCTCCTCAAGTTTCCTTTCCGATATATTTCGGTTTATATATTTTTTCACATACCCGAGGGTAGGGTGATAATGAATCGTGATGTCTCATAAAAGTCATCACGATTCATTATCGAAGAGAACACGACCTTCGAATTGCACGAACGATTCTTTACAAGAGTTGTTCTAGTATGGGGTCGCTCTGACCACCGCTCCGCAAGTTTCCTTTCCGATATATTCCATTTAATATTTTTTTTCACATACCAGAGGGTCGTAGCAGTCATCATGTATTATTATCAAAGAGAACACGAACTTTGAATTGGACGAAAGATTTTTTACAAGATTTGGACTAGAATGAGGTCGCTCTGACCACCGCTCCTCAAATTTCATTTCCGATATATTTCGGTTTACATTTTTTTTCACATACTAGAGGGTCGTAAAAGTCATCACAAATTATTATCAAACAGAACACGACCTTCGAATTCAACGAAATATTTTTTACAAAGTTGGTTTAGAATGGGGTCGCTCTGACCACCGTTCCTTAAGTTTACTTTCCGATATATTTCGGATAAATATATTTTTTCACATACTAGAGGATCGTCAAAGTCATCACGATTCGTTTTCAAAGAGAACACGACCTTCGAATTGGACGGAAGATTTTTTACAAGAGTTGGTCTAGAATGGGGTCGCTCTGACCACCGTTCCTCAAGTTCCCTTTCCGATATTTTTCGGTTTATATTTCTCTTCAGATACTAGAGGGTCGCAAAAGTCATCACTATTCATTATCAAAGAGAACACGACCTTCGAATTGGACGAAAGATTTTTTACAAGAGTTGGTCTGGAATAGGGTCGCTATGACCACCGCTCCTCAAGTTTCCTTTCCGATATATTTCTATTTATATATTTTTTCACATACTAGAGGGTCGTAAAAGTCATCACGATTCATTATCAAACAGAACACGACCTTCGAATTGGACGAAAGAGTTTTTAGAAGAGTTGGTCTGGAATGGGGTTGGTCTGACCAGCGCTCCTCAAGTGTCCTTTCCGATATATTTCGGTTTATATATTTTTTCACATACCAGAGGGTAGGGTGATAATGAATTTTATGAGGCATCACGATTCATTATCAAAGAGAACACGACCTTCGAATTGCACGAAAGATTCTTTACAAGAGTTGGTCTAGTATGGGGTCGCGCTGACCACCGCTCCGCAAGTTTCCTTTCCGATATATTTCATTTTATATTTTTTTTCACATACCAGAGGGTCGTAGAAGTCATCATGTATTATTATCAAAGAGAACACGAACTTTGAATTGGACGAAAGATTTTTTACAAGAGTCGGTCTAGAATGGGTTCGCTCTTACCACCGCTCCGCATGTTTCCTTCCCGATATATTTCGGTTTATATATTTTTTCACATACAAGAGGATCGTCAAAGTCATCATGATTCGTTATCAAAGAGAATACGACCTTCGAATTGGACGGAAGATTTATTACAAGAGTTGGTCTAGGATGGGTTCGCTCTGACCAACGCTCCTCAAGTTCCCTTTCCGATATATTTCGGTTTATATATTTTTTCACACACTAGAGGGTCGTAAAAGTCATCACGATTCATTATCAAAGAGAACACGACCTTCGAATTGGACGAAAGATTTTTTACAAGAGTTGGTCTGGAATGGGGTTGCTCTGACCACCGCTCCTCAAGTTTCCTTTCCGATATATTTCGGTTTATATATTTTTTCACATACTAGAGGATCGTAAAAGTCATCATGATTCGTTATCAAAGAGAACACGACCTTCGAATTGGACGGAAGATTCTTTACAAGAGTTGGTCTAGAATGGGGTCGCTCTGATCACTGTTCCTTAGGTTTCCTTCCCGATATATTTCGGTTTATATTTTTTTTCACATACCAGACGGTCGTAAAAGTCATCACGATTCATTATCAAAGAGAACACGACCTTCGAATTGCACGAAATATTTTTTACAAGAGTTGGTCTAGAATAGCGTCGTTCTGATCACCGCTCCTCAAGTTTCCTTTCCGATATATTTCAGTTTATATTTTTTGTCACATACCAGAGGATCGTAAAAGTCATCACGTATTATTATCAAATAGAACACGAACTTCGAATTGGACGAAAGATTTTTTACAAGAGTTGGTCTGGAATGGGGTCGCTCTGACCACCGCTCCTTAAGTTTCCTTTCCGATATATTTCGGTTTATATATTTTTTCACATACCAGAGGGTAGGGTGATAATGAATCGTGATGAATCAAAAAAGTCATCACGATTCATTATCAAAGAGAACACGACCTTCGAATTCGACGAAAGATTTTTTACAAGAGTTGGTCTAGAATGGCGTCGTTCTGATCACCGCTCCTCAAGTTTCCTTTCCGATATATTTCAGTTTATATTTTTTTTCACATACCAGAGGGTCGTAAAAGTCATCACGTATTATTATCAAAGAGAACACGAACTTCGAATCGAACGAAAGATTTTTTACAAGAGTTGGTCTGGAATGGGGTCGCTCTGACCACCGCTCCTCAAGTTTCCTGTCCGATATATTTCGGATTATATATTTTTTCACATACCAGAGGGTAGTGTGATAATGAATCGTGATGACTCAAAAAAGTCATCACGATTCATTATCAAAGAAAACACGACCTTCGAATTGGACGAAAGATTTTTTACAAGAGTTGGTCTAGAATGGCGTCGTTCTGACCACCGCTCCTCAAGTTTCCTTTCCGATATATTTCAGTTCATATTTTTTTTCACATACCAGAGGGTCGTAAAAGTCATCACGTATTATTATCAAAGAGAACACGAACTTCGAATTGGACGAAAGCTTATTTACAAGAGTTGGTCTAGAATGGGGTCGCTCTGACCACCGCTCCGCAAGTTTCCTTCCCGATATATTTCGGTTTATATTTTTTTTCACATACCACAGGGTCGTAAAAGTCATCACGATTCATTATCAAAGAGAACACGACCGTCGAATTGCACGAAAGATTCTTTACAAGAGTTGGTCTAGAATGGGGTCGCTCTGACAACCGGTCCGCAAGTTTCCTTTCCGATATATTTCATTTTATATTTTTTTTCACATACCAGAGGGTCGTAAAAGTCATCATGTATTATTATCAAAGAGAACACGAACTTCGAATTGGACGAAAGATTTTTTACAAGAGTTGGTCTAGAATGGGGTCGCTCTGACCACCGCTCAGCAAGTTTCCTTCCCGATATATTTCAGTTTATATATTTTTTCACATACCAGAGGGTCGTAGAAGTCATCACGTATTATTATCAAAGAGAACACGAACTTCGAATTGAACGAAAGATTTTTTACAAGAGTTGGTCTAGAATGGGGTCGCTCTGACCGACGCTCCGCAAGTTTCCTTCCCGATATATTTCGGTTTATTTATTTTTTCACATACCAGAGGGTCGTAAAAGTCATCACGATTCATTATCAAAGAGAACTCGACCTTCGAATTGCACGAAAGATTTTTTACAAGAGTTGGTCTAGAATAGCGTCGTTCTGATCACCGCTCCTCAAGTTTCCTTTCCGATATATTTCAGTTTATATTTTTTTCACATACCAGAGGATCGTAAAAGTCATCACGAATTATTATCAAAGTGAACACGAACTTCGAATTGGACGAAAGATTTTTTACAAGAGTTGGTCTGGAATGGGGTCGCTCTGACCACCGCTCCTCAAGTTTCCTTTCCGATATATTTCGGTTTATATATTTTTTCACATACCAGAGGGTAGGGTGATAATGAATCGTGATGCCTCATAAAAGTCATCACGATTCTTTATCGAAGAGAACACGACCTTCGAATTGCACGAACGATTCTTTACAAGAGTTGGTCTAGTATGGGGTCGCTCTGACCACCGCTCCGCAAGTTTCCTTTCCGATATATTTCATTTTATATTTTTTTTCACATACCAGAGGGTCGTAGAAGTCATCATGTATTATTATCAAAGAGAACACGAACTTTGAATTGGATGAAAGACTTTTTACAAGAGTCGGTCTAGAATGGGGTCGCTCTGACCACCGCTCCGCATGTTTCCTTCCCGATATATTTCGGTTTATATATTTTTGCACATACTAGAGGATCGTCAAAGTCATCATGATTCGTTATCAAAGAAAACACGACCTTCGAATTGGACGGAAGATTTATTACAAGAGTTGGTCTAGGATGGGGTCGGTCTGACCACCGCTCCTCAAGTTCCCTTTCCGATATATTTCGGTTTATATTTGTCTACACATACTAGAGGGTCGCAAAAGTCATCACTATTCATTATCAAAGAGAACACGACCTTCGAATTGGACGAAAGATTTTTTACAAGAGTTGGTCTGGAATGGGGTCGCTATGACCACCGCTCCTCAAGTTTCCTTTCCGATATATTTCTATTTATATATTTTTTCACATACTAGAGGGTCGTAAAAGTCATCACGATTCATTATCAAAGAGAACACGACCTTCGAATTGGACGAAAGATTTTTTACAAGAGTTGGTCTGGAATGGGGTTGCTCTGACCACCGCTCCTCAAGTTTCCTTTCCGATATATTTCGGTTTATATATTTTTTCACATACTAGAGGATCGTAAAAGTCATCATGATTCGTTATCAAAGAGAACACGACCTTCGAATTGGACGGAAGATTCTTTACAAGAGTTGGTCTAGAATGGGGTCGCTCTGATCACTGTTCCTTAGGTTTCCTTCCCGATATATTTCGGTTTATATTTTTTTTCACATACCAGACGGTCGTAAAAGTCATCACGATTCATTATCAAAGAGAACACGACCTTCGAATTGCACGAAATATTTTTTACAAGAGTTGGTCTAGAATAGCGTCGTTCTGAACACCGCTCCTCAAGTTTCCTTTCCGATATATTTCAGTTTATATTTTTTGTCACATACCAGAGGATCGTAAAAGTCATCACGTATTATTATCAAATAGAACACGAACTTCGAATTGGACGAAAGATTTTTTACAAGAGTTGGTCTGGAATGGGGTCGCTCTGACCACCGCTCCTTAAGTTTCCTTTCCGATATATTTCGGTTTATATATTTTTTCACATACCAGAGGGTAGGGTGATAATGAATCGTGATGCCTCATAAAAGTCATCACGATTCTTTATCGAAGAGAACACGACCTTAGAATTGCACGAACGATTCTTTACAAGAGTTGGTCTAGTATGGGGTCGCTCTGACCACCGCTCCGCAAGTTTCCTTTCCGATATATTTCATTTTATATTTTTTTTCACATACCAGAGGGTCGTAGAAGTCATCATGTATTATTATCAAAGAGAACACGAACTTTGAATTGGATGAAAGACTTTTTACAAGAGTCGGTCTAGAATGGGGTCGCTCTGACCACCGCTCCGCATGTTTCCTTCCCGATATATTTCGGTTTATATATTTTTGCACATACTAGAGGATCGTCAAAGTCATCATGATTCGTTATCAAAGAAAACACGACCTTCGAATTGGACGGAAGATTTATTACAAGAGTTGGTCTAGGATGGGGTCGGTCTGACCACCGCTCCTCAAGTTCCCTTTCCGATATATTTCGGTTTATATTTGTCTACACATACTAGAGGGTCGCAAAAGTCATCACTATTCATTATCAAAGAGAACACGACCTTCGAATTGGACGAAAGATTTTTTACAAGAGTTGGTCTGGAATGGGGTCGCTCTGACCACCGCTCCTCAAGTTTCCTTTCCGATATGTTTCGGTTTATATATTTTTTCACATACTAGAAGATCGTAAAAGTCATCATCATTCGTTATGAAAGAGAACTCGACTTTCGAATTGGACGAAAGATTTTTTACAAGAGTTGGTGTAGAATGGGGTCGATTTGACCACCGCTCCTCACGTTCCCTTTCCGATATATTTCGGTTTATATTTTTCTTCACATACTAGAGGGCTGCAAAAGTCATCACTAATCATTATCGAAGAGAACACGACCTTCGAATTGGACAAAAGATTTTTTACAAGAGTTGGTCTGGAATGGGGTCACTCTGACCACCGCTCCTCAAGTTTCCTTTCCGATATATTTCAGTTTATATATTTTTTCACATACCAGAGGATCGTAAAAGTCATCACGTATTATTATCAAAGAGAACACGAACTTTGAATTGGACGAAAGATTTTATACAAGAGTTGGTCTAGAATGGGGTCGCTCTGACCGACGCTCCGCAAGTTTCCTTCCCGACATATTTCGGTTTATTTATTTTTTCACATACCAGAGGGTCGTAAAAGTAATGATGATTCATTATCAAAAAGAATACGACCTTCGAATTGGATGAAAGATTTTTTACACCAGTTGGTCTAGAATGGGGTTGCTCTGACCACCGCTCCTCAAGTTTCCTTTCCGATATATTTCAGTTTATATTTTTTTTCACATACCAGAGGGTCGTAAAAGTCATCAGGTATTATTATCAAAGAGAACACGTACTTCGATTTGGACGAGAGATTTTTTACATGAGTTGGTCTAGAATGGGGTCGCTCTGACCGACGCTCCGCAAGTTTCCTTCCCGATATATTTCGGTTTATATATTTTTTCACATACTAGAGGATCGTAAAAGTCATCATGATTCGTTATCAAAGAGAACACGACCTTCGAATTGGACGAAAGATTTTTTACAAGAGTTGGTGTAGAATAGCGTCGCTTTGACCACCGCTCCTCACGTTCCCTTTTCGATATATTTCGGTTTATATTTTTCTTCACATACTAGAGGGTTGCAAAAGTCATCACTATTCATTATCAAAGAGAACTCGACCTTCGAATTGGACAAAAGATTTTTTACAAGAGTTGGTCTGGAATGGGGTCGCTCTGACCACCGCTCCTGAAGTTTCCTTTCCGATATATTTCGGTTTATATATTTTTTCACACACTAGAGGGTCTTAAAAGTCATCACGATTCATTATCAAAGAGAACACGACCTTCGGATTGGACGAAAGATTTTTTACAAGAGTTGGTCTAGAATGGCGTCGTTCTGATCACCGCTCCTCAGGTTTCCTTTCCGATAGATTTCAGATTATATTTTTTTTCACATACCAGAGGCTCGTAAAAGTAATAATGTATTATTATCAAAGAGAACACGAACTTCGAATTGGACAAAAGATTTTTTACAAGAGTTGGTCTAGAATGGGGTCGCTCTGACCACCGCTCCGCAAGATTCCTTCCCGATATATTTAGGTTTATATTTTTTCACAAACTAGAGGGTCGTAAAAGTCATGATGATTCATAATCAAAAAGAATACGACCTTCGAATTGGACGAAAGATTTTTTACAAGAGTTGGTCTAGTATGGGGTTGCTCTGACCACCGCTCCTCAAGTTTCCTTTCCGATATATTTCGGTTTATATTTTTTTTCACATACTAGAGGTTCGTAAAAGTCATCACGTATTATTATCAAAGAGAACACGACCTTCGAATTGAACGAAATATTTTTTACAAAGTTGGTTTCGTATGGGGTCGCTCTGACCACCGTTCCTTAAGTTTCCTTTCCGATATATTTCGGATTATATATTTTTTCACATCCTAGAGGATCGTCAAAGTCATCATGATTCGTTATCAAAGAGAACACGACCTTCGAATTGGACGGAAGATTTTTTACAAGAGTTTGTCTAGAATGGGGTCGCTCTGACCACCGCTCCTCAAGTTTCCTTTCCGATATATTTCGATTTATATATTTTTTCACACACTAGAGGGTCGTAAAAGTCATCATGATTCATTATCAAACAGAACACGTCCTGCGAATTGGACGAAAGATTTTTTACAAGAGTTGGTGTAGAATGGGGTCGCTTTGACCACCGCTCCTCACGTTCCCTTTCCGATATATTTCGGTTTATATTTTTCTTCACATACTAGAGGGTTGCAAAAGTCATCACTATTCATTAACAAAGAGAACACGACATTCGAATTGGACAAAAGATTTTTTACAAGAGTTGGTGTAGAATGGGTCGCTTTGACCACCGCTCCTCACGTTCCCTTTTCGATATATTTCGGTTTATATTTTTCTTCACATACTAGAGGGTTGCAAAAGTCATCACTATTCATTATCAAACAGAACACGACCTTCGAATTGCACAAAAGATTTTTTACAAGAGTTGGTCTAGAATAGGGTCGCTCTGACCACCGCTCCGCAAGTTTCCTTCCCGATATATTTCGGTTTATATTTTTTTCACATACCAGAGGGTCGTAAAAGTCATCACGATTCATTATCAAAGAGAACACGACCTTCGAATTGCACGAAAGATTCTTTACAAGAGTTGGTCTAGAATGGGGTCGCTCTGACCACCGGTCCGCAAGTTTCCTTTCCGATATATTTCAGTTTATATATTTTTTCACATACCAGAGGATCGTAAAAGTCATCACGTATTATTATCAAAGAGAACACGAACTTTGAATTGGACGAAAGATTTTTTACAAGAGTTGGTCTAGAATGGGGTCGCTCTGACCGACGCTCCGCAAGTTTCCTTCCCGACATATTTCGGTTTATTTATTTTTTTACATACCAGAGGGTCGTAAAAGTCATGATGATTCATTATCAAAAAGAATACGACCTTCGAATTGGACGAAAGATTTTTTACACCAGTTGGTCTAGAATGGGGTTGCTCTGACCACCGCTCCTCAAGTTTCCTTTCCGATATATTTCGGTTTATATTTTTTTTCACAGACCAGAGGGTCGTATACGTCATCACGAATTAGCATCAAAGAGAACACGACCTTTCGAATTGGACGAACGATTTTTTACAAGTGTTGGTCTAGAATGGGGTTGCTCTGACCACCACTCCTCAAGTTTCCTTTCCGATATATTTCAGTTTATATTTTTTTTCACATACCAGAGGGTCGTAAAAGTCATCAGGTATTATTATCAAAGAGAACACGAACTTCGATTTGGACGAGAGATTTTTTACAAGAGTTGGTCTAGAATGGGGTCGCTCTGACCACCGCTCCTGAAGTTTCCTTTCCGATATATTTCGGTTTATATATTTTTTCACATACTAGAGGGTTGCAAAAGTCATCACTATTCATTATCAAAGAGAACACGACCTTCGAATTGGACAAAAGATTTTTTACAAGAGTTGGTCTGGAATGGGGTCGCTCTGACCACCGCTCCTGAAGTTTCCTTTCCGATATATTTCGGTTTATATATTTTTTCACACACTAGAGGGTCTTAAAAGTCATCACGATTCATTATCAAAGAGAACACGACCTTCGGATTGGACGAAAGATTTTTTACAAGAGTTGGTCTAGAATGGCGTCGTTCTGATCACCGCTCCACAGGTTTCCTTTCCGATAGATTTCAGATTATATTTTTTTTCACATACCAGAGGCTCGTAAAAGTAATAATGTATTATTATCAAAGAGAACACGAACTTCGAATTGGACGAAAGATTTTTTACAAGAGTTGGTCTAGAATGGGGTCGCTCTGACCACCGCTCCGCAAGTTTCCTTCCCGATATATTTAGGTTTATATTTTTTCACAAACTAGAGGGTCGTAAAAGTCATGATGATTCATAATCAAAAAGAATACGACCTTCGAATTGGACGAACGATTTTTTACAACAGTTGGTCTAGAATGGGGTTGCTCTGACCACCGCTCCTCAAGTTTCCTTTCCGATATATTTCGGTTTATATTTTTTTTTCACATACTAGAGGTTCGTAAAAGTCATCACGAATTATTATCAAAGAGAACACGACCTTCGAATTGAACGAAATATTTTTTACAAAGTTGGTTTAGAATGGGGTCGCTCTGACCACCGTTCCTTAAGTTTCCTTTCCGATATATTTCGGATTATATATTTTTTCACATCCTAGAGGATCGTCAAAGTCATCATGATTCGTTATCAAAGAGAACACGACCTTCGAATTGGTCGGAAGATTTTTTACAAGAGTTTGTCTAGAATGGGGTCGCTCTGACCACCGCTCCTCAAGTTTCCTTTCCGATATATTTCGATTTATATATTTTTTCACACACTAGAGGGTCGTAAAAGTCATCACGATTCATTATCAAACAGAACACGACCTGCGAATTGGACGAAAGATTTTTTACAAGAGTTGGTGTAGAATGGGGTCGCTTTGACCACCGCTCCTCACGTTCCCTTTCCGATATATTTCGGTTTATATTTTTCTTCACATACTAGAGGGTTGCAAAAGTCATCACTATTCATTATCAAAGAGAACACGACATTCGAATTGGACAAAAGATTTTTTACAAGAGTTGGTCTGGAATGGGGTCGCTCTGACCACAGCTCCTCAAGTTTCCTTTCCGATATATTTCCGTTTATATATTTTTTCACACACTAGAGGGTCGCAAAAGTCATCACGATTCATTATCAAAGAGAACACGACCTTCGAATTGGACGAAAGATTTTTTACAAGAGTTGGTCTGCAATGGGGTCGCTCTGACCACCGCTCCTGAAGTTTCCTTTCCGATATATTTCGGTTTATATATTTTTTCACACACTAGAGGGTCTTAAAAGTCATCACGATTCATTATCAAAGAGAACACGACCTTCGGATTGGACGAAAGATTTTTTACAAGAGTTGGTCTAGAATGGCGTCGTTCTGATCACCGCTCCACAGGTTTCCTTTCCGATAGATTTCAGATTATATTTTTTTTCACATACCAGAGGCTCGTAAAAGTAATAATGTATTATTATCAAAGAGAACACGAACTTCGAATTGGACGAAAGATTTTTTACAAGAGTTGGTCTAGAATGGGGTCGCTCTGACCACCGCTCCGCAAGTTTCCTTCCCGATATATTTAGGTTTATATTTTTTCACAAACTAGAGGGTCGTAAAAGTCATGATGATTCATAATCAAAAAGAATACGACCTTCGAATTGGACGAACGATTTTTTACAACAGTTGGTCTAGAATGGGGTTGCTCTGACCACCGCTCCTCAAGTTTCCTTTCCGATATATTTCGGTTTATATTTTTTTTCACATACTAGAGGTTCGTAAAAGTCATCACGAATTATTATCAAAGAGAACACGACCTTCGAATTGAACGAAATATTTTTTACAAAGTTGGTTTAGAATGGGGTCGCTCTGACCACCGTTCCTTAAGTTTCCTTTCCGATATATTTCGGATTATATATTTTTTCACATCCTAGAGGATCGTCAAAGTCATCATGATTCGTTATCAAAGAGAACACGACCTTCGAATTGGTCGGAAGATTTTTTACAAGAGTTTGTCTAGAATGGGGTCGCTCTGACCACCGCTCCTCAAGTTTCCTTTCCGATATATTTCGATTTATATATTTTTTCACACACTAGAGGGTCGTAAAAGTCATCACGATTCATTATCAAACAGAACACGACCTGCGAATTGGACGAAAGATTTTTTACAAGAGTTGGTGTAGAATGGGGTCGCTTTGACCACCGCTCCTCACGTTCCCTTTCCGATATATTTCGGTTTATATTTTTCTTCACATACTAGAGGGTTGCAAAAGTCATCACTATTCATTATCAAAGAGAACACGACATTCGAATTGGACAAAAGATTTTTTACAAGAGTTGGTCTGGAATGGGGTCGCTCTGACCACAGCTCCTCAAGTTTCCTTTCCGATATATTTCCGTTTATATATTTTTTCACACACTAGAGGGTCGCAAAAGTCATCACGATTCATTATCAAAGAGAACACGACCTTCGAATTGGACGAAAGATTTTTTACAAGAGTTGGTCTGCAATGGGGTCGCTCTGACCACCGCTCCTCAAGTTTCCTTTCCGATATATTTCAGTTTATATTTTTTTTCACATACCAGAGGGTCGTAAAAGTCATCACGATTCATTATCAAAGAGAACACGACCTTCGAATTGCACGAAAGATTCTCTACAAGAGTTGGTCTAGAATGAGGTCGCTCTGACCACCGGTCCGCAAGTTTCCTTTCCGATATATTTCATTTTATATTTTTTTTCACATACCAGAGGGTCGTAAAAGTCATCATGTATTATTATCAAAGAGAACACGAACTTCGAATTAGACGAAAGATTTTTTACAAGAGTTGGTCTAGAATGGGGTCGCTCGGACCACCGCTCCGCAAGTTTCCTTCCCGATATATTTCGGTTTATATATTTTTTTCACATACTAGAGGGTCGTAAAAGTCATCACGTATCATTATCAAAGATAACACTACCTTCGAATTGGACGAAAGATTTTTTACAAGACTCGGTCTGGAATGGGGCTGCTCTCACCACCGCTCCTCAAGTTTCCTTTCCGATATATTTCGGTTTATATATTTTTCCACATACCAGAGGGTAGGGTGATAATGAATCTAGATGACTCATAAAAGTCATCACGATTCATTATCAAAGAGAACACGACCTTCGAATTGGACGAAAGATTTTTTACAAGAGTTGGTCTGGAATGGGGTCGCTCTGACCACCGCTCCTCAAGTTTCCTTTCCGATATATTTCAGTTTATATATTGTTTCACATACCAGAGGGTCGTAAAAGTCATCACGTATTATTATCAAAGAGAACACGAACTTCGAATTGATCGAAAGATTTTTTACAAGAGTTGGTCTAGAATGGGGTCGCTCTGACCGACGCTCCGCAAGTTTCCTTCCCGATATATTTCGGTTTATATTTTTTTTCACATACCAGAGGGTCGTAAAAGTCATCACGATTCATTATCAAAGAGAACACGACCTTCGAATTGCACGAAAGATTTTTTACAAGAGTTGGTCTAGAATAGCGTCGTTCTGATCACCGCTCCTCAAGTTTCCTTTCCGATATATTTCAGTTTATATTTTTTTAAACATACCAGAGGATCGTAAAAGTCATCACGTATTATTATCAAAGAGAACACGAACTTCGAATTGGACGAAAGATTTTTTACAAGAGTTGGTCTGGAATGGGGCTGCTCTGACCACCGCTCCTCAAGTTTCCATTCCGATATATTTCGGTTTATATATTTTTTCACATACCAGAGGGTAGGGTGATAATGAACTTCGAATTGGACGAAAGATTTTTTACAAGAGTTGGTCTAGAATGGGGTCGCTCGGACCACCGTTCCGCAAGTTTCCTTCCCGATATATTTCGGTTTATATATTTTTTTCACATACTAGAGGGTCGTAAAAGTCATCACGTATCATTAACAAAGAGAACACGACCTTCGAATTGGACGAAAGATTTTTTACAAGAGTTGGTCTGGAATGGGGCTGCTCTGACCACCGCTCCTCAAGTTTCCAGTCCGATATATTTCGGTTTATATATTTTTTCACATACCAGAGGGTAGGGTGATAATGAATGGTGATTACTCAAAAAAGTCATCACGATTCATTATCAAAGAGAACACGACCTTCGAATTGGACGAAAGATTTTTTACAAGAGTTGGTGTAGAATGGGGTCGCTTTGACCACCGCTCCTCACGTTCCCTTTTCGATATATTTCGGTTTATATTTTTCTTCACATACTAGAGGGTTGCAAAAGTCATCACTATTCACTATCATACAGAACACGACCTTCGAATTGGACAAAAGATTTTTTACAAGAGTTGGTCTGGAATGGGGTCGCTCTGACCACCGCTCCTCAAGTTTCCTTTCCGATATATTTCAGTTTATATTTTTTTTCACATACCAGAGGGTCGTAAAAGTCATCACGTATTATTATCAAAGAGAACACGAACTTCGAATTGGACGAAAGATTTTTTACAAGAGTTGGTCTAGAATAGGGTCGCTCTGACCACCGCTCCGCAAGTTTCCTTCCCGATATATTTCGGTTTATATTTTTTTCACATACCAGAGGGTCGTAAAAGTCATCACGATTCATTATCAAAGAGAACACGACCTTCGAATTGCACGAAAGATTCTTTACAAGAGTTGGTCTAGAATGGGGTCGCTCTGACCACCGGTCCGCAAGTTTCCTTCCCGATATATTTCATTTTATATTTTTTTTCACATACCACAGGTTCGTAAAATTCATCATGTATTATTATCAAAGAGAACAAGAACTTCGAATTGCACGAAAGATTCTTTACAAGAGTTGGTCTAGAATGGAGTTGCTCTGCCCACCGCTCCTCAAGTTTCCTTTCCGATATATTTCGGTTTATATATTTTTTCACAGACTAGAGGGTCGTAAAAGTCATCACGATTCGTTATCAAAGAGACCACGACCTTCGAATTGGACGAAAGATTTTTTACAAAAGTTGGTCTGGAATGGGGTCGCTCTGACCACCGCTCCTCAAGTTTCCTTTCCGATATATTTCAGTTTATATTTTTTTTCACATACCAGAGGGTCGTAAAAGTCATCACGTATTATTATCAAAGAGAACACGAACTTCGAATTGGACGAAAGATTTTTTACAAGAGTTGGTCTAGAATTGGGTCGCTCTGACCACCGCTCCGCAAGTTTCCTTCCCGATATATTTTGGTTTATATTTTTTTCACATACCAGAGGGTCGTAAAAGTCATCACGATTCATTATCAAAGAGAACACGACCTTCGAATTGCACGAAAGATTCTTTACAAGAGTTGGTCTAGAATGGGGTCGCTCTGACCACCGCTCCTCAAGTTTCCTTTCCGATATATTTCAGTTTATATTTTTTTTCACATACCAGAGGTTCGGAAATGTCATCACGATTCATTATCAAAGAGAACACGACATTCGAATTGCACGAAAGATTCTTTACAAGAGTTGGTCTAGAATGGAGTTGCTTTGCCCACCGCTCCTCAAGTTTCCTTTCTGATATATTTCGGTTTATATATTTTTTCACAGACTAGAGGGTCGTAAAAGTCATCACGATTCATTATCAAAGAGACCACGACCTTCGAATTGGACGAAAGATTTTTTACAAAAGTTGGTCTGGAATGGGGTCGCTCTGACCACCGCTCCTCAAGTTTCCTTTCCGATATATTTCAGTTTATATTTTTTTTCACATACCAGAGGTTCGGAAAAGTCATCACGTATTATTATCAAAGAGAACACGAACTTCGAATTGGTCGAAAGATTTTTTACAAGAGTTGGTCTAGAATGGCGTCGTTCTGATCACCGCTCCTCAAGTTTCCTTTCCGATATATTTCAGTTTATATTTTTTTCACATACCAGAGGGTCGTAAAAGTCATCACGTATTATTATCAAAGAGAACACGAACTTCGAATTGGACGTAAGATTTTTTACAAGAGTTGGTGTAGAATGGGGTCGCTCTGACCACCGCCCCTCAAGTTTCCTTTCCGATATATTTCGGTTTATATATTTTTTCATATACTAGAGGATCGTAAAAGTCATGATGATTCGTTATCAAAGAGATCACGACCTTCGAATTGGACGAAAGATTTTTTACAAGAGTTGGTGTAGAATGGCGTCGCTTTGACCACCGCTCCTCACGTTCCCTTTTCGATATATTTCGGCTTATATTTTTCTTCATATACTAGAGCGTTGCAAAAGTCATCACTATTCATTATCAAAGAGAACACGAATTTCGAATTGGACGAAAGATTTTTTACAAGAGTTGGTCTGGAATGGGGTCGCTCTGACCACCGCTCCTCAAGTTTCCTTTCCGATATATTTCGGTTTATATATTTTTTCACATACCAGAGGGTAGGGTGATAATGAATCGTGATGCCTCATAAAAGTCATCACGATTCATTATCGAAGAGAACACGACCTTCGAATTGCACGAACGATTCTTTACAAGAGTTGTTCTAGTATGGGGTCGCTCTGACCACCGCTCCGCAAGTTTCCTTTCCGATATATTCCATTTAATATTTTTTTTCACATACCAGAGGTCCGTAGAAGTCATCATGTATTATTATCAAAGAGAACACGAACTTTGAATTGGACGATAGATTTTTTACAAGAGTGGGTCTAGAATGGGGTCGCTCTGACCACCGCTCCGCAAGTTTCCTTCCCGATTTATTTCGGTTTGTGTTTTTTTCATATACTAAAAGGTCGTAAAAGTCATCACGATTCATTATCAAAGAGAACATGGCCTTCGAATTGCACGAAAGATTCTTTACAAGAGTTTGTCTAGAATGGAGTTGCTCTGCCCACCGCTCCTCAAGTTTCCTTTCCGATATATATAGGTTAAAATTTTTTTCACATACTAGAGGGTCGTAAAAGTCAAGATGATTCATTATCAAAAAGAATACGACCTTCGAATTGGACGCACGATTTTTTACAAGAGTTGGTCTAGAATGGGGTTGCTCTGACCACCACTCCTCAAGTTTCCTTTCCGATATATTTCGGTTTATATTTTTTTTCACATACTAGAGGGTCGTATACGTCATCACGAATTAGTATCAAAGAGAACACGACCTTTCGAATTGGACGAACGATTTTTTACAAGAGTTGGTCTAGAATGAGGTCGCTCTGACCGTCATCACGAATTCGTCATCACGAATTATTATCAAAGAGAAAACGACCTTCGAATTGAACGAAATATTTTTTACAAAGTTGGTTTAAAATGGGGTCGCTATGACCACCGTTCCTTAAGTTTCCTGTCCGATATATTTCGGTTTATATATTTTTTCACATACTAGACGATCGTCAAAGTCATCATGATTCGTTATCAAAAAGAACACGACCTTCGAATTGGACGGAAGATTTTTGACAAGAGTTGGTCTAGAATGGGGTGGCTCTGAACACCGCTCCTCAAGTTCCCTTTCCGACATATTTCGGTTTATATTTCTCTTCACATACTAGAGGGTCGCAAAAGTCATCTCTATTCATTATCAAAGAGAACACGACCTTCGAATTGGACGAAAGATTTTTTACAAAAGTTGGTCTGGAATGGGGTCGCTCTGACCACCGCTCCTCAAGTTTCCTTTCCGATATATTTCGGTTTATATATTTTTTCACATACCAGAGGGCAGGGTCATAATGAATCGTGATGACTCATAAAAGTCATCAGGATTCATTATCAAAGAGAACACGCCCTTCGAATTGCACGAAAGATTCTTTACAAGAGTTGGTCAAGAATGGAGTTGCTCTGCCCACCGCTCCTCAAGTTTCCTTTCCGATATATTTAGCTTAATATTTTTTTCACATACTAGAGGGTCGTAAAAGTCATGATGATTCATTATCAAAAAGAATACGACATTCGAATTGGACGAAAGATTTATTACAAGAGTTGGTCTAGAATGGGGTTGCTCTGACCAGCGCTCCTCAAGTTTCCTTACCGATATATTTCAGTTTATATATTTTTTCACATACCAGAGGGTAGGGTGATAATGAATCGTGATGCCTCATAAAAGTCATCACGTATTATTATCAAAGAGAACACGACCTTCGAATTGGACGAAAGATTTTTTACAAGAGTTGGTCTGCAATGGGGTCGCTCTGACCACCGCTCCTCAAGTTTCCTTTCCGATATATTTCAGTTTATATTTTTTTTCACATACCAGAGGGTCGTAAAAGTCATCACGATTCATTATCAAAGAGAACACGACCTTCGAATTGCACGAAAGATTCTCTACAAGAGTTGGTCTAGAATGAGGTCGCTCTGACCACCGGTCCGCAAGTTTCCTTTCCGATATATTTCATTTTATATTTTTTTTCACATACCAGAGGGTCGTAAAAGTCATCATGTATTATTATCAAAGAGAACACGAACTTCGAATTAGACGAAAGATTTTTTACAAGAGTTGGTCTAGAATGGGGTCGCTCGGACCACCGCTCCGCAAGTTTCCTTCCCGATATATTTCGGTTTATATATTTTTTTCACATACTAGAGGGTCGTAAAAGTCATCACGTATCATTATCAAAGATAACACGACCTTCGAATTGGACGAAAGATTTTTTACAAGACTCGGTCTGGAATGGGGCTGCTCTCACCACCGCTCCTCAAGTTTCCTTTCCGATATATTTCGGTTTATATATTTTTCCACATACCAGAGGGTAGGGTGATAATGAATCGTGATGACTCATAAAAGTCATCACGATTCATTATCAAAGAGAACACGACCTTCGAATTGGACGAAAGATTTTTTACAAGAGTTGGTCTGGAATGGGGTCGCTCTGACCACCGCTCCTCAAGTTTCCTTTCCGATATATTTCAGTTTATATATTGTTTCACATACCAGAGGGTCGTAAAAGTCATCACGTATTATTATCAAAGAGAACACGAACTTCGAATTGATCGAAAGATTTTTTACAAGAGTTGGTCTAGAATGGGGTCGCTCTGACCGACGCTCCGCAAGTTTCCTTCCCGATATATTTCGGTTTATATTTTTTTTCACATACCAGAGGGTCGTAAAAGTCATCACGATTCATTATCAAAGAGAACACGACCTTCGAATTGCACGAAAGATTTTTTACAAGAGTTGGTCTAGAATAGCGTCGTTCTGATCACCGCTCCTCAAGTTTCCTTTCCGATATATTTCAGTTTATATTTTTTTAAACATACCAGAGGATCGTAAAAGTCATCACGTATTATTATCAAAGAGAACACGAACTTCGAATTGGACGAAAGATTTTTTACAAGAGTTGGTCTGGAATGGGGCTGCTCTGACCACCGCTCCTCAAGTTTCCATTCCGATATATTTCGGTTTATATATTTTTTCACATACCAGAGGGTAGGGTGATAATGAACTTCGAATTGGACGAAAGATTTTTTACAAGAGTTGGTCTAGAATGGGGTCGCTCGGACCACCGTTCCGCAAGTTTCCTTCCCGATATATTTCGGTTTATATATTTTTTTCACATACTAGAGGGTCGTAAAAGTCATCACGTATCATTAACAAAGAGAACACGACCTTCGAATTGGACGAAAGATTTTTTACAAGAGTTGGTCTGGAATGGGGCTGCTCTGACCACCGCTCCTCAAGTTTCCATTCCGATATATTTCGGTTTATATATTTTTTCACATACCAGAGGGTAGGGTGATAATGAATGGTGATTACTCAAAAAAGTCATCACGATTCATTATCAAAGAGAACACGACCTTCGAATTGGACGAAAGATTTTTTACAAGAGTTGGTGTAGAATGGGGTCGCTTTGACCACCGCTCCTCACGTTCCCTTTTCGATATATTTCGGTTTATATTTTTCTTCACATACTAGAGGGTTGCAAAAGTCATCACTATTCACTATCAAACAGAACACGACCTTCGAATTGGACAAAAGATTTTTTACAAGAGTTGGTCTGGAATGGGGTCGCTCTGACCACCGCTCCTCAAGTTTCCTTTCCGATATATTTCAGTTTATATTTTTTTTCACATACCAGAGGGTCGTAAAAGTCATCACGTATTATTATCAAAGAGAACACGAACTTCGAATTGGACGAAAGATTTTTTACAAGAGTTGGTCTAGAATAGGGTCGCTCTGACCACCGCTCCGCAAGTTTCCTTCCCGATATATTTCGGTTTATATTTTTTTCACATACCAGAGGGTCGTAAAAGTCATCACGATTCATTATCAAAGAGAACACGACCTTCGAATTGCACGAAAGATTCTTTACAAGAGTTGGTCTAGAATGGGGTCGCTCTGACCACCGGTCCGCAAGTTTCCTTCCCGATATATTTCATTTTATATTTTTTTTCACATACCACAGGGTCGTAAAATTCATCATGTATTATTATCAAAGAGAACAAGAACTTCGAATTGCACGAAAGATTCTTTACAAGAGTTGGTCTAGAATGGAGTTGCTCTGCCCACCGCTCCTCAAGTTTCCTTTCCGATATATTTCGGTTTATATATTTTTTCACAGACTAGAGGGTCGTAAAAGTCATCACGATTCGTTATCAAAGAGACCACGACCTTCGAATTGGACGAAAGATTTTTTACAAAAGTTGGTCTGGAATGGGGTCGCTCTGACCACCGCTCCTCAAGTTTCCTTTCCGATATATTTCAGTTTATATTTTTTTTCACATACCAGAGGGTCGTAAAAGTCATCACGTATTATTATCAAAGAGAACACGAACTTCGAATTGGACGAAAGATTTTTTACAAGAGTTGGTCTAGAATTGGGTAGCTCTGACCACCGCTCCGCAAGTTTCCTTCCCGATATATTTTGGTTTATATTTTTTTCACATACCAGAGGGTCGTAAAAGTCATCACGATTCATTATCAAAGAGAACACGACCTTCGAATTGCACGAAAGATTCTTTACAAGAGTTGGTCTAGAATGGGGTCGCTCTGACCACCGCTCCTCAAGTTTCCTTTCCGATATATTTCAGTTTATATTTTTTTTCACATACCAGAGGTTCGGAAATGTCATCACGATTCATTATCAAAGAGAACACGACATTCGAATTGCACGAAAGATTCTTTACAAGAGTTGGTCTAGAATGGAGTTGCTTTGCCCACCGCTCCTCAAGTTTCCTTTCTGATATATTTCGGTTTATATATTTTTTCACAGACTAGAGGGTCGTAAAAGTCATCACGATTCATTATCAAAGAGACCACGACCTTCGAATTGGACGAAAGATTTTTTACAAAAGTTGGTCTGGAATGGGGTCGCTCTGACCACCGCTCCTCAAGTTTCCTTTCCGATATATTTCAGTTTATATTTTTTTTCACATACCAGAGGTTCGGAAAAGTCATCACGTATTATTATCAAAGAGAACACGAACTTCGAATTGGTCGAAAGATTTTTTACAAGAGTTGGTCTAGAATGGCGTCGTTCTGATCACCGCTCCTCAAGTTTCCTTTCCGATATATTTCAGTTTATATTTTTTTCACATACCAGAGGGTCGTAAAAGTCATCACGTATTATTATCAAAGAGAACACGAACTTCGAATTGGACGTAAGATTTTTTACAAGAGTTGGTGTAGAATGGGGTCGCTCTGACCACCGCCCCTCAAGTTTCCTTTCCGATATATTTCGGTTTATATATTTTTTCATATACTAGAGGATCGTAAAAGTCATGATGATTCGTTATCAAAGAGATCACGACCTTCGAATTGGACGAAAGATTTTTTACAAGAGTTGGTGTAGAATGGCGTCGCTTTGACCACCGCTCCTCACGTTCCCTTTTTGGTATATTTCGGTTTATATTTTTCTTCATATACTAGAGCGTTGCAAAAGTCATCACTATTCATTATCAAAGAGAACACGACCTTCGAATTGGACAAAAGATTTTTTACAAGCGTTAGTCTGGAATAGGGTCGCTCTGACCACCGCTCCTGAAGTTTCCTTTCCGATATATTTCGGTTTATATATTTTATCACACACTAGAAGGTCGTAACAGTCATGATGATTCGTTATCAAAGAGATCACGACCTTCGAATTGGACGAAAGATTTTTTACAAGAGTTGGTGTAGAATGGCGTCGCTTTGACCACCGCTCCTCACGTTCCCTTTTCGGTATATTTCGGTTTATATTTTTCTTCATATACTAGAGCGTTGCAAAAGTCATCACTATTCATTATCAAAGAGAACACGACCTTCGAATTGGACAAAAGATTTTTTACAAGCGTTAGTCTGGAATAGGGTCGCTCTGACCACCGCTCCTGAAGTTTCCTTTCCGATATATTTCGGTTTATATATTTTATCACACACTAGAAGGTCGTAAAAGTCATGATGATTCGTTATCAAAGAGATCACGACCTTCGAATTGGACGAAAGATTTTTTACAAGAGTTGGTGTAGAATGGCGTCGCTTTGACCACCGCTCCTCACGTTCCCTTTTCGATATATTTCGGCTTATATTTTTCTTCATATACTAGAGCGTTGCAAAAGTCATCACTATTCATTATCAAAGAGAACACGAATTTCGAATTGGACGAAAGATTTTTTACAAGAGTTGGTCTGGAATGGGGTCGCTCTGACCACCGCTCCTCAAGTTTCCTTTCCGATATATTTCGGTTTATATATTTTTTCACATACCAGAGGGTAGGGTGATAATGAATCGTGATGCCTCATAAAAGTCATCACGATTCATTATCGAAGAGAACACGACCTTCGAATTGCACGAACGATTCTTTACAAGAGTTGTTCTAGTATGGGGTCGCTCTGACCACCGCTCCGCAAGTTTCCTTTCCGATATATTCCATTTAATATTTTTTTTCACATACCAGAGGTCCGTAGAAGTCATCATGTATTATTATCAAAGAGAACACGAACTTTGAATTGGACGATAGATTTTTTACAAGAGTGGGTCTAGAATGGGGTCGCTCTGACCACCGCTCCGCAAGTTTCCTTCCCGATTTATTTCGGTTTGTGTTTTTTTCATATACTAAAAGGTCGTAAAAGTCATCACGATTCATTATCAAAGAGAACATGGCCTTCGAATTGCACGAAAGATTCTTTACAAGAGTTTGTCTAGAATGGAGTTGCTCTGCCCACCGCTCCTCAAGTTTCCTTTCCGATATATATAGGTTAAAATTTTTTTCACATACTAGAGGGTCGTAAAAGTCAAGATGATTCATTATCAAAAAGAATACGACCTTCGAATTGGACGCACGATTTTTTACAAGAGTTGGTCTAGAATGGGGTTGCTCTGACCACCACTCCTCAAGTTTCCTTTCCGATATATTTCGGTTTATATTTTTTTTCACATACTAGAGGGTCGTATACGTCATCACGAATTAGTATCAAAGAGAACACGACCTTTCGAATTGGACGAACGATTTTTTACAAGAGTTGGTCTAGAATGAGGTCGCTCTGACCGTCATCACGAATTCGTCATCACGAATTATTATCAAAGAGAAAACGACCTTCGAATTGAACGAAATATTTTTTACAAAGTTGGTTTAAAATGGGGTCGCTATGACCACCGTTCCTTAAGTTTCCTGTCCGATATATTTCGGTTTATATATTTTTTCACATACTAGACGATCGTCAAAGTCATCATGATTCGTTATCAAAAAGAACACGACCTTCGAATTGGACGGAAGATTTTTGACAAGAGTTGGTCTAGAATGGGGTGGCTCTGAACACCGCTCCTCAAGTTCCCTTTCCGACATATTTCGGTTTATATTTCTCTTCACATACTAGAGGGTCGCAAAAGTCATCTCTATTCATTATCAAAGAGAACACGACCTTCGAATTGGACGAAAGATTTTTTACAAAAGTTGGTCTGGAATGGGGTCGCTCTGACCACCGCTCCTCAAGTTTCCTTTCCGATATATTTCGGTTTATATATTTTTTCACATACCAGAGGGCAGGGTCATAATGAATCGTGATGACTCATAAAAGTCATCAGGATTCATTATCAAAGAGAACACGCCCTTCGAATTGCACGAAAGATTCTTTACAAGAGTTGGTCAAGAATGGAGTTGCTCTGCCCACCGCTCCTCAAGTTTCCTTTCCGATATATTTAGCTTAATATTTTTTTCACATACTAGAGGGTCGTAAAAGTCATGATGATTCATTATCAAAAAGAATACGACATTCGAATTGGACGAAAGATTTATTACAAGAGTTGGTCTAGAATGGGGTTGCTCTGACCAGCGCTCCTCAAGTTTCCTTACCGATATATTTCAGTTTATATATTTTTTCACATACCAGAGGGTAGGGTGATAATGAATCGTGATGCCTCATAAAAGTCATCACGTATTATTATCAAAGAGAACACGACCTTCGAATTGGACGAAAGATTTTTTACAAGAGTTGGTCTGCAATGGGGTCGCTCTGACCACCGCTCCTCAAGTTTCCTTTCCGATATATTTCAGTTTATATTTTTTTTCACATACCAGAGGGTCGTAAAAGTCATCACGATTCATTATCAAAGAGAACACGACCTTCGAATTGCACGAAAGATTCTCTACAAGAGTTGGTCTAGAATGAGGTCGCTCTGACCACCGGTCCGCAAGTTTCCTTTCCGATATATTTCATTTTATATTTTTTTTCACATACCAGAGGGTCGTAAAAGTCATCATGTATTATTATCAAAGAGAACACGAACTTCGAATTAGACGAAAGATTTTTTACAAGAGTTGGTCTAGAATGGGGTCGCTCGGACCACCGCTCCGCAAGTTTCCTTCCCGATATATTTCGGTTTATATATTTTTTTCACATACTAGAGGGTCGTAAAAGTCATCACGTATCATTATCAAAGATAACACGACCTTCGAATTGGACGAAAGATTTTTTACAAGACTCGGTCTGGAATGGGGCTGCTCTCACCACCGCTCCTCAAGTTTCCTTTCCGATATATTTCGGTTTATATATTTTTCCACATACCAGAGGGTAGGGTGATAATGAATCGTGATGACTCATAAAAGTCATCACGATTCATTATCAAAGAGAACACGACCTTCGAATTGGACGAAAGATTTTTTACAAGAGTTGGTCTGGAATGGGGTCGCTCTGACCACCGCTCCTCAAGTTTCCTTTCCGATATATTTCAGTTTATATATTGTTTCACATACCAGAGGGTCGTAAAAGTCATCACGTATTATTATCAAAGAGAACACGAACTTCGAATTGATCGAAAGATTTTTTACAAGAGTTGGTCTAGAATGGGGTCGCTCTGACCGACGCTCCGCAAGTTTCCTTCCCGATATATTTCGGTTTATATTTTTTTTCACATACCAGAGGGTCGTAAAAGTCATCACGATTCATTATCAAAGAGAACACGACCTTCGAATTGCACGAAAGATTTTTTACAAGAGTTGGTCTAGAATAGCGTCGTTCTGATCACCGCTCCTCAAGTTTCCTTTCCGATATATTTCAGTTTATATTTTTTTAAACATACCAGAGGATCGTAAAAGTCATCACGTATTATTATCAAAGAGAACACGAACTTCGAATTGGACGAAAGATTTTTTACAAGAGTTGGTCTGGAATGGGGCTGCTCTGACCACCGCTCCTCAAGTTTCCATTCCGATATATTTCGGTTTATATATTTTTTCACATACCAGAGGGTAGGGTGATAATGAACTTCGAATTGGACGAAAGATTTTTTACAAGAGTTGGTCTAGAATGGGGTCGCTCGGACCACCGTTCCGCAAGTTTCCTTCCCGATATATTTCGGTTTATATATTTTTTTCACATACTAGAGGGTCGTAAAAGTCATCACGTATCATTAACAAAGAGAACACGACCTTCGAATTGGACGAAAGATTTTTTACAAGAGTTGGTCTGGAATGGGGCTGCTCTGACCACCGCTCCTCAAGTTTCCATTCCGATATATTTCGGTTTATATATTTTTTCACATACCAGAGGGTAGGGTGATAATGAATGGTGATTACTCAAAAAAGTCATCACGATTCATTATCAAAGAGAACACGACCTTCGAATTGGACGAAAGATTTTTTACAAGAGTTGGTGTAGAATGGGGTCGCTTTGACCACCGCTCCTCACGTTCCCTTTTCGATATATTTCGGTTTATATTTTTCTTCACATACTAGAGGGTTGCAAAAGTCATCACTATTCACTATCAAACAGAACACGACCTTCGAATTGGACAAAAGATTTTTTACAAGAGTTGGTCTGGAATGGGGTCGCTCTGACCACCGCTCCTCAAGTTTCCTTTCCGATATATTTCAGTTTATATTTTTTTTCACATACCAGAGGGTCGTAAAAGTCATCACGTATTATTATCAAAGAGAACACGAACTTCGAATTGGACGAAAGATTTTTTACAAGAGTTGGTCTAGAATAGGGTCGCTCTGACCACCGCTCCGCAAGTTTCCTTCCCGATATATTTCGGTTTATATTTTTTTCACATACCAGAGGGTCGTAAAAGTCATCACGATTCATTATCAAAGAGAACACGACCTTCGAATTGCACGAAAGATTCTTTACAAGAGTTGGTCTAGAATGGGGTCGCTCTGACCACCGGTCCGCAAGTTTCCTTCCCGATATATTTCATTTTATATTTTTTTTCACATACCACAGGGTCGTAAAATTCATCATGTATTATTATCAAAGAGAACAAGAACTTCGAATTGCACGAAAGATTCTTTACAAGAGTTGGTCTAGAATGGAGTTGCTCTGCCCACCGCTCCTCAAGTTTCCTTTCCGATATATTTCGGTTTATATATTTTTTCACAGACTAGAGGGTCGTAAAAGTCATCACGATTCGTTATCAAAGAGACCACGACCTTCGAATTGGACGAAAGATTTTTTACAAAAGTTGGTCTGGAATGGGGTCGCTCTGACCACCGCTCCTCAAGTTTCCTTTCCGATATATTTCAGTTTATATTTTTTTTCACATACCAGAGGGTCGTAAAAGTCATCACGTATTATTATCAAAGAGAACACGAACTTCGAATTGGACGAAAGATTTTTTACAAGAGTTGGTCTAGAATTGGGTAGCTCTGACCACCGCTCCGCAAGTTTCCTTCCCGATATATTTTGGTTTATATTTTTTTCACATACCAGAGGGTCGTAAAAGTCATCACGATTCATTATCAAAGAGAACACGACCTTCGAATTGCACGAAAGATTCTTTACAAGAGTTGGTCTAGAATGGGGTCGCTCTGACCACCGCTCCTCAAGTTTCCTTTCCGATATATTTCAGTTTATATTTTTTTTCACATACCAGAGGTTCGGAAATGTCATCACGATTCATTATCAAAGAGAACACGACATTCGAATTGCACGAAAGATTCTTTACAAGAGTTGGTCTAGAATGGAGTTGCTTTGCCCACCGCTCCTCAAGTTTCCTTTCTGATATATTTCGGTTTATATATTTTTTCACAGACTAGAGGGTCGTAAAAGTCATCACGATTCATTATCAAAGAGACCACGACCTTCGAATTGGACGAAAGATTTTTTACAAAAGTTGGTCTGGAATGGGGTCGCTCTGACCACCGCTCCTCAAGTTTCCTTTCCGATATATTTCAGTTTATATTTTTTTTCACATACCAGAGGTTCGGAAAAGTCATCACGTATTATTATCAAAGAGAACACGAACTTCGAATTGGTCGAAAGATTTTTTACAAGAGTTGGTCTAGAATGGCGTCGTTCTGATCACCGCTCCTCAAGTTTCCTTTCCGATATATTTCAGTTTATATTTTTTTCACATACCAGAGGGTCGTAAAAGTCATCACGTATTATTATCAAAGAGAACACGAACTTCGAATTGGACGTAAGATTTTTTACAAGAGTTGGTGTAGAATGGGGTCGCTCTGACCACCGCCCCTCAAGTTTCCTTTCCGATATATTTCGGTTTATATATTTTTTCATATACTAGAGGATCGTAAAAGTCATGATGATTCGTTATCAAAGAGATCACGACCTTCGAATTGGACGAAAGATTTTTTACAAGAGTTGGTGTAGAATGGCGTCGCTTTGACCACCGCTCCTCACGTTCCCTTTTCGGTATATTTCGGTTTATATTTTTCTTCATATACTAGAGCGTTGCAAAAGTCATCACTATTCATTATCAAAGAGAACACGACCTTCGAATTGGACAAAAGATTTTTTACAAGCGTTAGTCTGGAATAGGGTCGCTCTGACCACCGCTCCTGAAGTTTCCTTTCCGATATATTTCGGTTTATATATTTTATCACACACTAGAAGGTCGTAACGGTCATGATGATTCGTTATCAAAGAGATCACGACCTTCGAATTGGACGAAAGATTTTTTACAAGAGTTGGTGTAGAATGGCGTCGCTTTGACCACCGCTCCTCACGTTCCCTTTTCAATATATTTCGGCTTATATTTTTCTTCATATACTAGAGCGTTGCAAAAGTCATCACTATTCATTATCAAAGAGAACACGAATTTCGAATTGGACGAAAGATTTTTTACAAGAGTTGGTCTGGAATGGGGTCGCTCTGACCACCGCTCCTCAAGTTTCCTTTCCGATATATTTCGGTTTATATATTTTTTCACATACCAGAGGGTAGGGTGATAATGAATCGTGATGCCTCATAAAAGTCATCACGATTCATTATCGAAGAGAACACGACCTTCGAATTGCACGAACGATTCTTTACAAGAGTTGTTCTAGTATGGGGTCGCTCTGACCACCGCTCCGCAAGTTTCCTTTCCGATATATTCCATTTAATATTTTTTTTCACATACCAGAGGTCCGTAGAAGTCATCATGTATTATTATCAAAGAGAACACGAACTTTGAATTGGACGAAAGATTTTTTACAAGAGTGGGTCTAGAATGGGGTCGCTCTGACCACCGCTCCGCAAGTTTCCTTCCCGATTTATTTCGGTTTGTGTTTTTTTCATATACTAAAAGGTCGTAAAAGTCATCACGATTCATTATCAAAGAGAACATGGCCTTCGAATTGCACGAAAGATTCTTTTCAAGAGTTGGTCTAGAATGGAGTTGCTCTGCCCACCGCTCCTCAAGTTTCCTTTCCGATATATATAGGTTAAAATTTTTTTCACATACTAGAGGGTCGTAAAAGTCATGATGATTCATTATCAAAAAGAATACGACCTTCGAATTGGACGCACGATTTTTTACAAGAGTTGGTCTAGAATGGGGTTGCTCTGACCACCACTCCTCAAGTTTCCTTTCCGATATATTTCGGTTTATATTTTTTTTCACATACTAGAGGGTCGTATACGTCATCACGAATTAGTATCAAAGAGAACACGACCTTTCGAATTGGACGAACGATTTTTTACAAGAGTTGGTCTAGAATGAGGTCGCTCTGACCGTCATCACGAATTCGTCATCACGTATTATTATCAAAGAGAACACGAACTTCGAATTGGTCGAAAGATTTTTTACAAGAGTTGGTCTAGAATGGCGTCGTTCTGATCACCGCTCCTCAAGTTTCCTTTCTGATATATTTCGGTTTATATATTTTTTCACAGACTAGAGGGTCGTAAAAGTCATCACGATTCATTATCAAAGAGACCACGACCTTCGAATTGGACGAAAGATTTTTTACAAAAGTTGGTCTGGAATGGGGTCGCTCTGACCACCGCTCCTCAAGTTTCCTTTCCGATATATTTCAGTTTATATTTTTTTTCACATACCAGAGGTTCGGAAAAGTCATCACGTATTATTATCAAAGAGAACACGAACTTCGAATTGGTCGAAAGATTTTTTACAAGAGTTGGTCTAGAATGGCGTCGTTCTGATCACCGCTCCTCAAGTTTCCTTTCCGATATATTTCAGTTTATATTTTTTTCACATACCAGAGGGTCGTAAAAGTCATCACGTATTATTATCAAAGAGAACACGAACTTCGAATTGGACGTAAGATTTTTTACAAGAGTTGGTGTAGAATGGGGTCGCTCTGACCACCGCCCCTCAAGTTTCCTTTCCGATATATTTCGGTTTATATATTTTTTCATATACTAGAGGATCGTAAAAGTCATGATGATTCGTTATCAAAGAGATCACGACCTTCGAATTGGACGAAAGATTTTTTACAAGAGTTGGAGTAGAATGGCGTCGCTTTGACCACCGCTCCTCACGTTCCCTTTTCGGTATATTTCGGTTTATATTTTTCTTCATATACTAGAGCGTTGCAAAAGTCATCACTATTCATTATCAAAGAGAACACGACCTTCGAATTGGACAAAAGATTTTTTACAAGCGTTAGTCTGGAATAGGGTCGCTCTGACCACCGCTCCTGAAGTTTCCTTTCCGATATATTTCGGTTTATATATTTTATCACACACTAGAAGGTCGTAAAAGTCATGATGATTCGTTATCAAAGAGATCACGACCTTCGAATTGGACGAAAGATTTTTTACAAGAGTTGGTGTAGAATGGCGTCGCTTTGACCACCGCTCCTCACGTTCCCTTTTCAATATATTTCGGCTTATATTTTTCTTCATATACTAGAGCGTTGCAAAAGTCATCACTATTCATTATCAAAGAGAACACGAATTTCGAATTGGACGAAAGATTTTTTACAAGAGTTGGTCTGGAATGGGGTCGCTCTGACCACCGCTCCTCAAGTTTCCTTTCCGATATATTTCGGTTTATATATTTTTTCACATACCAGAGGGTAGGGTGATAATGAATCGTGATGCCTCATAAAAGTCATCACGATTCATTATCGAAGAGAACACGACCTTCGAATTGCACGAACGATTCTTTACAAGAGTTGTTCTAGTATGGGGTCGCTCTGACCACCGCTCCGCAAGTTTCCTTTCCGATATATTCCATTTAATATTTTTTTTCACATACCAGAGGTCCGTAGAAGTCATCATGTATTATTATCAAAGAGAACACGAACTTTGAATTGGACGAAAGATTTTTTACAAGAGTGGGTCTAGAATGGGGTCGCTCTGACCACCGCTCCGCAAGTTTCCTTCCCGATTTATTTCGGTTTGTGTTTTTTTCATATACTAAAAGGTCGTAAAAGTCATCACGATTCATTATCAAAGAGAACATGGCCTTCGAATTGCACGAAAGATTCTTTTCAAGAGTTGGTCTAGAATGGAGTTGCTCTGCCCACCGCTCCTCAAGTTTCCTTTCCGATATATATAGGTTAAAATTTTTTTCACATACTAGAGGGTCGTAAAAGTCATGATGATTCATTATCAAAAAGAATACGACCTTCGAATTGGACGCACGATTTTTTACAAGAGTTGGTCTAGAATGGGGTTGCTCTGACCACCACTCCTCAAGTTTCCTTTCCGATATATTTCGGTTTATATTTTTTTTCACATACTAGAGGGTCGTATACGTCATCACGAATTAGTATCAAAGAGAACACGACCTTTCGAATTGGACGAACGATTTTTTACAAGAGTTGGTCTAGAATGAGGTCGCTCTGACCGTCATCACGAATTCGTCATCACGAATTATTATCAAAGAGAAAACGACCTTCGAATTGAACGAAATATTTTTTACAAAGTTGGTTTAAAATGGGGTCGCTATGACCACCGTTCCTTAAGTTTCCTGTCCGATATATTTCGGTTTATATATTTTTTCACATACTAGACGATCGTCAAAGTCATCATGATTCGTTATCAAAAAGAACACGACCTTCGAATTGGACGGAAGATTTTTGACAAGAGTTGGTCTAGAATGGGGTGGCTCTGAACACCGCTCCTCAAGTTCCCTTTCCGACATATTTCGGTTTATATTTCTCTTCACATACTAGAGGGTCGCAAAAGTCATCTCTATTCATTATCAAAGAGAACACGACCTTCGAATTGGACGAAAGATTTTTTACAAAAGTTGGTCTGGAATGGGGTCGCTCTGCCCACCGCTCCTCAAGTTTCCTTTCCGATATATTTAGCTTAATATTTTTTTCACATACTAGAGGGTCGTAAAAGTCATGATAATTCATTATCAAAAAGAATACGACATTCGAATTGGACGAAAGATTTATTACAAGAGTTGGTCTAGAATGGGGTTGCTCTGACCAGCGCTCCTCAAGTTTCCTTACCGATATATTTCAGTTTATATATTTTTTCACATACCAGAGGGTAGGGTGATAATGAATCGTGATGCCTCATAAAAGTCATCACGTATTATTATCAAAGAGAACACGACCTTCGAATTGATCGAAAGATTTTTTACTAGAGTTGGTCTAGAATGGGGTCGCTCTGACCACCGCTCCGCAAGTTGCCTTCCCGATATATTTCGGTTTGTATTTTTTTCACATACTAGAGGGTCGTAAAAGTAATCACGATTCATTATCAAAGAAAACACGAACTTCGAATTGGACGAATGATTTTTTACAAGAGTTGTTCTAGAATGGGGTCGATCTGACCACCCCTCCGCAAGTTTCCTTCCCGATTTATTTCGGTTTGTGTTTTTTTCACATACTAGAAGGTCGTAAAAGTCATCACGATTCATTATCAAAGAGAACACGACCTTCGAATTGCACGAAAGATTCTTTACAAGAGTTGGTCTAGAATGGGGTCGCTCTGACAACCGGTCCGCAAATTTCCTTTCCGATATATTTCATTTTATATTTTTTTTCACATACCAGAGGGTCGTAAAAGTCATCATGTATTATTATCAAAGAGAACACGAACTTCGAATTGGACTAAAGATTTTTTACAAGACTTGGTCTGGAATGGGGTCGCTCTGACCACCGCTCCTCAAGTTTCCTTTCCGATATATTTCGGTTTATATATTTTTTCACATACCCGAGGGTAGGGTGATAATGAATCGTGATGTCTCATAAAAGTCATCACGATTCATTATCGAAGAGAACACGACCTTCGAATTGCACGAACGATTCTTTACAAGAGTTGTTCTAGTATGGGGTCGCTCTGACCACCGCTCCGCAAGTTTCCTTTCCGATATATTCCATTTAATATTTTTTTTCACATACCAGAGGGTCGTAGCAGTCATCATGTATTATTATCAAAGAGAACACGAACTTTGAATTGGACGAAAGATTTTTTACAAGATTTGGACTAGAATGAGGTCGCTCTGACCACCGCTCCTCAAATTTCATTTCCGATATATTTCGGTTTACATTTTTTTTCACATACTAGAGGGTCGTAAAAGTCATCACAAATTATTATCAAACAGAACACGACCTTCGAATTCAACGAAATATTTTTTACAAAGTTGGTTTAGAATGGGGTCGCTCTGACCACCGTTCCTTAAGTTTACTTTCCGATATATTTCGGATAAATATATTTTTTCACATACTAGAGGATCGTCAAAGTCATCACGATTCGTTTTCAAAGAGAACACGACCTTCGAATTGGACGGAAGATTTTTTACAAGAGTTGGTCTAGAATGGGGTCGCTCTGACCACCGTTCCTCAAGTTCCCTTTCCGATATTTTTCGGTTTATATTTCTCTTCAGATACTAGAGGGTCGCAAAAGTCATCACTATTCATTATCAAAGAGAACACGACCTTCGAATTGGACGAAAGATTTTTTACAAGAGTTGGTCTGGAATAGGGTCGCTATGACCACCGCTCCTCAAGTTTCCTTTCCGATATATTTCTATTTATATATTTTTTCACATACTAGAGGGTCGTAAAAGTCATCACGATTCATTATCAAACAGAACACGACCTTCGAATTGGACGAAAGAGTTTTTAGAAGAGTTGGTCTGGAATGGGGTTGGTCTGACCAGCGCTCCTCAAGTGTCCTTTCCGATATATTTCGGTTTATATATTTTTTCACATACCAGAGGGTAGGGTGATAATGAATTTTATGAGGCATCACGATTCATTATCAAAGAGAACACGACCTTCGAATTGCACGAAAGATTCTTTACAAGAGTTGGTCTAGTATGGGGTCGCGCTGACCACCGCTCCGCAAGTTTCCTTTCCGATATATTTCATTTTATATTTTTTTTCACATACCAGAGGGTCGTAGAAGTCATCATGTATTATTATCAAAGAGAACACGAACTTTGAATTGGACGAAAGATTTTTTACAAGAGTCGGTCTAGAATGGGTTCGCTCTTACCACCGCTCCGCATGTTTCCTTCCCGATATATTTCGGTTTATATATTTTTTCACATACTAGAGGATCGTCAAAGTCATCATGATTCGTTATCAAAGAGAATACGACCTTCGAATTGGACGGAAGATTTATTACAAGAGTTGGTCTAGGATGGGTTCGCTCTGACCAACGCTCCTCAAGTTCCCTTTCCGATATATTTCGGTTTATATATTTTTTCACACACTAGAGGGTCGTAAAAGTCATCACGATTCATTATCAAAGAGAACACGACCTTCGAATTGGACGAAAGATTTTTTACAAGAGTTGGTCTGGAATGGGGTTGCTCTGACCACCGCTCCTCAAGTTTCCTTTCCGATATATTTCGGTTTATATATTTTTTCACATACTAGAGGATCGTAAAAGTCATCATGATTCGTTATCAAAGAGAACACGACCTTCGAATTGGACGGAAGATTCTTTACAAGAGTTGGTCTAGAATGGGGTCGCTCTGATCACTGTTCCTTAGGTTTCCTTCCCGATATATTTCGGTTTATATTTTTTTTCACATACCAGACGGTCGTAAAAGTCATCACGATTCATTATCAAAGAGAACACGACCTTCGAATTGCACGAAATATTTTTTACAAGAGTTGGTCTAGAATAGCGTCGTTCTGATCACCGCTCCTCAAGTTTCCTTTCCGATATATTTCAGTTTATATTTTTTGTCACATACCAGAGGATCGTAAAAGTCATCACGTATTATTATCAAATAGAACACGAACTTCGAATTGGACGAAAGATTTTTTACAAGAGTTGGTCTGGAATGGGGTCGCTCTGACCACCGCTCCTTAAGTTTCCTTTCCGATATATTTCGGTTTATATATTTTTTCACATACCAGAGGGTAGGGTGATAATGAATCGTGATGAATCAAAAAAGTCATCACGATTCATTATCAAAGAGAACACGACCTTCGAATTCGACGAAAGATTTTTTACAAGAGTTGGTCTAGAATGGCGTCGTTCTGATCACCGCTCCTCAAGTTTCCTTTCCGATATATTTCAGTTTATATTTTTTTTCACATACCAGAGGGTCGTAAAAGTCATCACGTATTATTATCAAAGAGAACACGAACTTCGAATCGAACGAAAGATTTTTTACAAGAGTTGGTCTGGAATGGGGTCGCTCTGACCACCGCTCCTCAAGTTTCCTGTCCGACATATTTCGGATTATATATTTTTTCACATACCAGAGGGTAGTGTGATAATGAATCGTGATGACTCAAAAAAGTCATCACGATTCATTATCAAAGAAAACACGACCTTCGAATTGGACGAAAGATTTTTTACAAGAGTTGGTCTAGAATGGCGTCGTTCTGACCACCGCTCCTCAAGTTTCCTTTCCGATATATTTCAGTTCATATTTTTTTTCACATACCAGAGGGTCGTAAAAGTCATCACGTATTATTATCAAAGAGAACACGAACTTCGAATTGGACGAAAGCTTATTTACAAGAGTTGGTCTAGAATGGGGTCGCTCTGACCACCGCTCCGCAAGTTTCCTTCCCGATATATTTCGGTTTATATTTTTTTTCACATACCACAGGGTCGTAAAAGTCATCACGATTCATTATCAAAGAGAACACGACCGTCGAATTGCACGAAAGATTCTTTACAAGAGTTGGTCTAGAATGGGGTCGCTCTGACAACCGGTCCGCAAGTTTCCTTTCCGATATATTTCATTTTATATTTTTTTTCACATACCAGAGGGTCGTAAAAGTCATCATGTATTATTATCAAAGAGAACACGAACTTCGAATTGGACGAAAGATTTTTTACAAGAGTTGGTCTAGAATGGGGTCGCTCTGACCACCGCTCAGCAAGTTTCCTTCCCGATATATTTCAGTTTATATATTTTTTCACATACCAGAGGGTCGTAGAAGTCATCACGTATTATTATCAAAGAGAACACGAACTTCGAATTGAACGAAAGATTTTTTACAAGAGTTGGTCTAGAATGGGGTCGCTCTGACCGACGCTCCGCAAGTTTCCTTCCCGATATATTTCGGTTTATTTATTTTTTCACATACCAGAGGGTCGTAAAAGTCATCACGATTCATTATCAAAGAGAACTCGACCTTCGAATTGCACGAAAGATTTTTTACAAGAGTTGGTCTAGAATAGCGTCGTTCTGATCACCGCTCCTCAAGTTTCCTTTCCGATATATTTCAGTTTATATTTTTTTCACATACCAGAGGATCGTAAAAGTCATCACGAATTATTATCAAAGTGAACACGAACTTCGAATTGGACGAAAGATTTTTTACAAGAGTTGGTCTGGAATGGGGTCGCTCTGACCACCGCTCCTCAAGTTTCCTTTCCGATATATTTCGGTTTATATATTTTTTCACATACCAGAGGGTAGGGTGATAATGAATCGTGATGCCTCATAAAAGTCATCACGATTCTTTATCGAAGAGAACACGACCTTCGAATTGCACGAACGATTCTTTACAAGAGTTGGTCTAGTATGGGGTCGCTCTGACCACCGCTCCGCAAGTTTCCTTTCCGATATATTTCATTTTATATTTTTTTTCACATACCAGAGGGTCGTAGAAGTCATCATGTATTATTATCAAAGAGAACACGAACTTTGAATTGGATGAAAGACTTTTTACAAGAGTCGGTCTAGAATGGGGTCGCTCTGACCACCGCTCCGCATGTTTCCTTCCCGATATATTTCGGTTTATATATTTTTGCACATACTAGAGGATCGTCAAAGTCATCATGATTCGTTATCAAAGAAAACACGACCTTCGAATTGGACGGAAGATTTATTACAAGAGTTGGTCTAGGATGGGGTCGGTCTGACCACCGCTCCTCAAGTTCCCTTTCCGATATATTTCGGTTTATATTTGTCTACACATACTAGAGGGTCGCAAAAGTCATCACTATTCATTATCAAAGAGAACACGACCTTCGAATTGGACGAAAGATTTTTTACAAGAGTTGGTCTGGAATGGGGTCGCTATGACCACCGCTCCTCAAGTTTCCTTTCCGATATATTTCTATTTATATATTTTTTCACATACTAGAGGGTCGTAAAAGTCATCACGATTCATTATCAAAGAGAACACGACCTTCGAATTGGACGAAAGATTTTTTACAAGAGTTGGTCTGGAATGGGGTTGCTCTGACCACCGCTCCTCAAGTTTCCTTTCCGATATATTTCGGTTTATATATTTTTTCACATACTAGAGGATCGTAAAAGTCATCATGATTCGTTATCAAAGAGAACACGACCTTCGAATTGGACGGAAGATTCTTTACAAGAGTTGGTCTAGAATGGGGTCGCTCTGATCACTGTTCCTTAGGTTTCCTTCCCGATATATTTCGGTTTATATTTTTTTTCACATACCAGACGGTCGTAAAAGTCATCACGATTCATTATCAAAGAGAACACGACCTTCGAATTGCACGAAATATTTTTTACAAGAGTTGGTCTAGAATAGCGTCGTTCTGATCACCGCTCCTCAAGTTTCCTTTCCGATATATTTCAGTTTATATTTTTTGTCACATACCAGAGGATCGTAAAAGTCATCACGTATTATTATCAAATAGAACACGAACTTCGAATTGGACGAAAGATTTTTTACAAGAGTTGGTCTGGAATGGGGTCGCTCTGACCACCGCTCCTTAAGTTTCCTTTCCGATATATTTCGGTTTATATATTTTTTCACATACCAGAGGGTAGGGTGATAATGAATCGTGATGAATCAAAAAAGTCATCACGATTCATTATCAAAGAGAACACGACCTTCGAATTCGACGAAAGATTTTTTACAAGAGTTGGTCTAGAATGGCGTCGTTCTGATCACCGCTCCTCAAGTTTCCTTTCCGATATATTTCAGTTTATATTTTTTTTCACATACCAGAGGGTCGTAAAAGTCATCACGTATTATTATCAAAGAGAACACGAACTTCGAATCGAACGAACGATTTTTTACAAGAGTTGGTCTGGAATGGGGTCGCTCTGACCACCGCTCCTCAAGTTTCCTGTCCGATATATTTCGGATTATATATTTTTTCACATACCAGAGGGTAGTGTGATAATGAATCGTGATGACTCAAAAAAGTCATCACGATTCATTATCAAAGAAAACACGACCTTCGAATTGGACGAAAGATTTTTTACAAGAGTTGGTCTAGAATGGCGTCGTTCTGACCACCGCTCCTCAAGTTTCCTTTCCGATATATTTCAGTTCATATTTTTTTTCACATACCAGAGGGTCGTAAAAGTCATCACGTATTATTATCAAAGAGAACACGAACTTCGAATTGGACGAAAGCTTATTTACAAGAGTTGGTCTAGAATGGGGTCGCTCTGACCACCGCTCCGCAAGTTTCCTTCCCGATATATTTCGGTTTATATTTTTTTTCACATACCACAGGGTCGTAAAAGTCATCACGATTCATTATCAAAGAGAACACGACCGTCGAATTGCACGAAAGATTCTTTACAAGAGTTGGTCTAGAATGGGGTCGCTCTGACAACCGGTCCGCAAGTTTCCTTTCCGATATATTTCATTTTATATTTTTTTTCACATACCAGAGGGTCGTAAAAGTCATCATGTATTATTATCAAAGAGAACACGAACTTCGAATTGGACGAAAGATTTTTTACAAGAGTTGGTCTAGAATGGGGTCGCTCTGACCACCGCTCAGCAAGTTTCCTTCCCGATATATTTCAGTTTATATATTTTTTCACATACCAGAGGGTCGTAGAAGTCATCACGTATTATTATCAAAGAGAACACGAACTTCGAATTGAACGAAAGATTTTTTACAAGAGTTGGTCTAGAATGGGGTCGCTCTGACCGACGCTCCGCAAGTTTCCTTCCCGATATATTTCGGTTTATTTATTTTTTCACATACCAGAGGGTCGTAAAAGTCATCACGATTCATTATCAAAGAGAACTCGACCTTCGAATTGCACGAAAGATTTTTTACAAGAGTTGGTCTAGAATAGCGTCGTTCTGATCACCGCTCCTCAAGTTTCCTTTCCGATATATTTCAGTTTATATTTTTTTCACATACCAGAGGATCGTAAAAGTCATCACGAATTATTATCAAAGTGAACACGAACTTCGAATTGGACGAAAGATTTTTTACAAGAGTTGGTCTGGAATGGGGTCGCTCTGATCACCGCTCCTCAAGTTTCCTTTCCGATATATTTCGGTTTATATATTTTTTCACATACCAGAGGGTAGGGTGATTATGAATCGTGATGCCTCATAAAAGTCATCACGATTCTTTATCGAAGAGAACACGACCTTAGAATTGCACGAACGATTCTTTACAAGAGTTGGTCTAGTATGGGGTCGCTCTGACCACCGCTCCGCAAGTTTCCTTTCCGATATATTTCATTTTATATTTTTTTTCACATACCAGAGGGTCGTAGAAGTCATCATGTATTATTATCAAAGAGAACACGAACTTTGAATTGGATGAAAGACTTTTTACAAGAGTCGGTCTAGAATGGGGTCGCTCTGACCACCGCTCCGCATGTTTCCTTCCCGATATATTTCGGTTTATATATTTTTGCACATACTAGAGGATCGTCAAAGTCATCATGATTCGTTATCAAAGAAAACACGACCTTCGAATTGGACGGAAGATTTATTACAAGAGTTGGTCTAGGATGGGGTCGGTCTGACCACCGCTCCTCAAGTTCCCTTTCCGATATATTTCGGTTTATATTTGTCTACACATACTAGAGGGTCGCAAAAGTCATCACTATTCATTATCAAAGAGAACACGACCTTCGAATTGGACGAAAGATTTTTTACAAGAGTTGGTCTGGAATGGGGTCGCTCTGACCACCGCTCCTCAAGTTTCCTTTCCGATATGTTTCGGTTTATATATTTTTTCACATACTAGAAGATCGTAAAAGTCATCATCATTCGTTATGAAAGAGAACTCGACTTTCGAATTGGACGAAAGATTTTTTACAAGAGTTGGTGTAGAATGGGGTCGATTTGACCACCGCTCCTCACGTTCCCTTTCCGATATATTTCGGTTTATATTTTTCTTCACATACTAGAGGGCTGCAAAAGTCATCACTAATCATTATCGAAGAGAACACGACCTTCGAATTGGACAAAAGATTTTTTACAAGAGTTGGTCTGGAATGGGGTCACTCTGACCACCGCTCCTCAAGTTTCCTTTCCGATATATTTCAGTTTATATATTTTTTCACATACCAGAGGATCGTAAAAGTCATCACGTATTATTATCAAAGAGAACACGAACTTTGAATTGGACGAAAGATTTTATACAAGAGTTGGTCTAGAATGGGGTCGCTCTGACCGACGCTCCGCAAGTTTCCTTCCCGACATATTTCGGTTTATTTATTTTTTCACATACCAGAGGGTCGTAAAAGTAATGATGATTCATTATCAAAAAGAATACGACCTTCGAATTGGATGAAAGATTTTTTACACCAGTTGGTCTAGAATGGGGTTGCTCTGACCACCGCTCCTCAAGTTTCCTTTCCGATATATTTCAGTTTATATTTTTTTTCACATACCAGAGGGTCGTAAAAGTCATCAGGTATTATTATCAAAGAGAACACGTACTTCGATTTGGACGAGAGATTTTTTACATGAGTTGGTCTAGAATGGGGTCGCTCTGACCGACGCTCCGCAAGTTTCCTTCCCGATATATTTCGGTTTATATATTTTTTCACATACTAGAGGATCGTAAAAGTCATCATGATTCGTTATCAAAGAGAACACGACCTTCGAATTGGACGAAAGATTTTTTACAAGAGTTGGTGTAGAATAGCGTCGCTTTGACCACCGCTCCTCACGTTCCCTTTTCGATATATTTCGGTTTATATTTTTCTTCACATACTAGAGGGTTGCAAAAGTCATCACTATTCATTATCAAAGAGAACTCGACCTTCGAATTGGACAAAAGATTTTTTACAAGAGTTGGTCTGGAATGGGGTCGCTCTGACCACCGCTCCTGAAGTTTCCTTTCCGATATATTTCGGTTTATATATTTTTTCACACACTAGAGGGTCTTAAAAGTCATCACGATTCATTATCAAAGAGAACACGACCTTCGGATTGGACGAAAGATTTTTTACAAGAGTTGGTCTAGAATGGCGTCGTTCTGATCACCGCTCCTCAGGTTTCCTTTCCGATAGATTTCAGATTATATTTTTTTTCACATACCAGAGGCTCGTAAAAGTAATAATGTATTATTATCAAAGAGAACACGAACTTCGAATTGGACAAAAGATTTTTTACAAGAGTTGGTCTAGAATGGGGTCGCTCTGACCACCGCTCCGCAAGATTCCTTCCCGATATATTTAGGTTTATATTTTTTCACAAACTAGAGGGTCGTAAAAGTCATGATGATTCATAATCAAAAAGAATACGACCTTCGAATTGGACGAAAGATTTTTTACAAGAGTTGGTCTAGTATGGGGTTGCTCTGACCACCGCTCCTCAAGTTTCCTTTCCGATATATTTCGGTTTATATTTTTTTTCACATACTAGAGGTTCGTAAAAGTCATCACGTATTATTATCAAAGAGAACACGACCTTCGAATTGAACGAAATATTTTTTACAAAGTTGGTTTCGTATGGGGTCGCTCTGACCACCGTTCCTTAAGTTTCCTTTCCGATATATTTCGGATTATATATTTTTTCACATCCTAGAGGATCGTCAAAGTCATCATGATTCGTTATCAAAGAGAACACGACCTTCGAATTGGACGGAAGATTTTTTACAAGAGTATGTCTAGAATGGGGTCGCTCTGACCACCGCTCCTCAAGTTTCCTTTCCGATATATTTCGATTTATATATTTTTTCACACACTAGAGGGTCGTAAAAGTCATCATGATTCATTATCAAACAGAACACGTCCTGCGAATTGGACGAAAGATTTTTTACAAGAGTTGGTGTAGAATGGGGTCGCTTTGACCACCGCTCCTCACGTTCCCTTTCCGATATATTTCGGTTTATATTTTTCTTCACATACTAGAGGGTTGCAAAAGTCATCACTATTCATTAACAAAGAGAACACGACATTCGAATTGGACAAAAGATTTTTTACAAGAGTTGGTGTAGAATGGGTCGCTTTGACCACCGCTCCTCACGTTCCCTTTTCGATATATTTCGGTTTATATTTTTCTTCACATACTAGAGGGTTGCAAAAGTCATCACTATTCATTATCAAACAGAACACGACCTTCGAATTGCACAAAAGATTTTTTACAAGAGTTGGTCTAGAATAGGGTCGCTCTGACCACCGCTCCGCAAGTTTCCTTCCCGATATATTTCGGTTTATATTTTTTTCACATACCAGAGGGTCGTAAAAGTCATCACGATTCATTATCAAAGAGAACACGACCTTCGAATTGCACGAAAGATTCTTTACAAGAGTTGGTCTAGAATGGGGTCGCTCTGACCACCGGTCCGCAAGTTTCCTTTCCGATATATTTCAGTTTATATATTTTTTCACATACCAGAGGATCGTAAAAGTCATCACGTATTATTATCAAAGAGAACACGAACTTTGAATTGGACGAAAGATTTTTTACAAGAGTTGGTCTAGAATGGGGTCGCTCTGACCGACGCTCCGCAAGTTTCCTTCCCGACATATTTCGGTTTATTTATTTTTTTACATACCAGAGGGTCGTAAAAGTCATGATGATTCATTATCAAAAAGAATACGACCTTCGAATTGGACGAAAGATTTTTTACACCAGTTGGTCTAGAATGGGGTTGCTCTGACCACCGCTCCTCAAGTTTCCTTTCCGATATATTTCGGTTTATATTTTTTTTCACAGACCAGAGGGTCGTATACGTCATCACGAATTAGCATCAAAGAGAACACGACCTTTCGAATTGGACGAACGATTTTTTACAAGTGTTGGTCTAGAATGGGGTTGCTCTGACCACCACTCCTCAAGTTTCCTTTCCGATATATTTCAGTTTATATTTTTTTTCACATACCAGAGGGTCGTAAAAGTCATCAGGTATTATTATCAAAGAGAACACGAACTTCGATTTGGACGAGAGATTTTTTACAAGAGTTGGTCTAGAATGGGGTCGCTCTGACCACCGCTCCTGAAGTTTCCTTTCCGATATATTTCGGTTTATATATTTTTTCACATACTAGAGGGTTGCAAAAGTCATCACTATTCATTATCAAAGAGAACACGACCTTCGAATTGGACAAAAGATTTTTTACAAGAGTTGGTCTGGAATGGGGTCGCTCTGACCACCGCTCCTGAAGTTTCCTTTCCGATATATTTCGGTTTATATATTTTTTCACACACTAGAGGGTCTTAAAAGTCATCACGATTCATTATCAAAGAGAACACGACCTTCGGATTGGACGAAAGATTTTTTACAAGAGTTGGTCTAGAATGGCGTCGTTCTGATCACCGCTCCACAGGTTTCCTTTCCGATAGATTTCAGATTATATTTTTTTTCACATACCAGAGGCTCGTAAAAGTAATAATGTATTATTATCAAAGAGAACACGAACTTCGAATTGGACGAAAGATTTTTTACAAGAGTTGGTCTAGAATGGGGTCGCTCTGACCACCGCTCCGCAAGTTTCCTTCCCGATATATTTAGGTTTATATTTTTTCACAAACTAGAGGGTCGTAAAAGTCATGATGATTCATAATCAAAAAGAATACGACCTTCGAATTGGACGAACGATTTTTTACAACAGTTGGTCTAGAATGGGGTTGCTCTGACCACCGCTCCTCAAGTTTCCTTTCCGATATATTTCGGTTTATATTTTTTTTCACATACTAGAGGTTCGTAAAAGTCATCACGAATTATTATCAAAGAGAACACGACCTTCGAATTGAACGAAATATTTTTTACAAAGTTGGTTTAGAATGGGGTCGCTCTGACCACCGTTCCTTAAGTTTCCTTTCCGATATATTTCGGATTATATATTTTTTCACATCCTAGAGGATCGTCAAAGTCATCATGATTCGTTATCAAAGAGAACACGACCTTCGAATTGGTCGGAAGATTTTTTACAAGAGTTTGTCTAGAATGGGGTCGCTCTGACCACCGCTCCTCAAGTTTCCTTTCCGATATATTTCGATTTATATATTTTTTCACACACTAGAGGGTCGTAAAAGTCATCACGATTCATTATCAAACAGAACACGACCTGCGAATTGGACGAAAGATTTTTTACAAGAGTTGGTGTAGAATGGGGTCGCTTTGACCACCGCTCCTCACGTTCCCTTTCCGATATATTTCGGTTTATATTTTTCTTCACATACTAGAGGGTTGCAAAAGTCATCACTATTCATTATCAAAGAGAACACGACATTCGAATTGGACAAAAGATTTTTTACAAGAGTTGGTCTGGAATGGGGTCGCTCTGACCACAGCTCCTCAAGTTTCCTTTCCGATATATTTCCGTTTATATATTTTTTCACACACTAGAGGGTCGCAAAAGTCATCACGATTCATTATCAAAGAGAACACGACCTTCGAATTGGACGAAAGATTTTTTACAAGAGTTGGTCTGCAATGGGGTCGCTCTGACCACCGCTCCTGAAGTTTCCTTTCCGATATATTTCGGTTTATATATTTTTTCACACACTAGAGGGTCTTAAAAGTCATCACGATTCATTATCAAAGAGAACACGACCTTCGGATTGGACGAAAGATTTTTTACAAGAGTTGGTCTAGAATGGCGTCGTTCTGATCACCGCTCCACAGGTTTCCTTTCCGATAGATTTCAGATTATATTTTTTTTCACATACCAGAGGCTCGTAAAAGTAATAATGTATTATTATCAAAGAGAACACGAACTTCGAATTGGACGAAAGATTTTTTACAAGAGTTGGTCTAGAATGGGGTCGCTCTGACCACCGCTCCGCAAGTTTCCTTCCCGATATATTTAGGTTTATATTTTTTCACAAACTAGAGGGTCGTAAAAGTCATGATGATTCATAATCAAAAAGAATACGACCTTCGAATTGGACGAACGATTTTTTACAACAGTTGGTCTAGAATGGGGTTGCTCTGACCACCGCTCCTCAAGTTTCCTTTCCGATATATTTCGGTTTATATTTTTTTTCACATACTAGAGGTTCGTAAAAGTCATCACGAATTATTATCAAAGAGAACACGACCTTCGAATTGAACGAAATATTTTTTACAAAGTTGGTTTAGAATGGGGTCGCTCTGACCACCGTTCCTTAAGTTTCCTTTCCGATATATTTCGGATTATATATTTTTTCACATCCTAGAGGATCGTCAAAGTCATCATGATTCGTTATCAAAGAGAACACGACCTTCGAATTGGTCGGAAGATTTTTTACAAGAGTTTGTCTAGAATGGGGTCGCTCTGACCACCGCTCCTCAAGTTTCCTTTCCGATATATTTCGATTTATATATTTTTTCACACACTAGAGGGTCGTAAAAGTCATCACGATTCATTATCAAACAGAACACGACCTGCGAATTGGACGAAAGATTTTTTACAAGAGTTGGTGTAGAATGGGGTCGCTTTGACCACCGCTCCTCACGTTCCCTTTCCGATATATTTCGGTTTATATTTTTCTTCACATACTAGAGGGTTGCAAAAGTCATCACTATTCATTATCAAAGAGAACACGACATTCGAATTGGACAAAAGATTTTTTACAAGAGTTGGTCTGGAATGGGGTCGCTCTGACCACAGCTCCTCAAGTTTCCTTTCCGATATATTTCCATTTATATATTTTTTCACACACTAGAGGGTCGCAAAAGTCATCACGATTCATTATCAAAGAGAACACGACCTTCGAATTGGACGAAAGATTTTTTACAAGAGTTGGTCTGCAATGGGGTCGCTCTGACCACCGGTCCGCAAGTTTCCTTTCCGATATATTTCATTTTATATTTTTTTTCACATACCAGAGGGTCGTAAAAGTCATCATGTATTATTATCAAAGAGAACACGAACTTCGAATTAGACGAAAGATTTTTTACAAGAGTTGGTCTAGAATGGGGTCGCTCGGACCACCGCTCCGCAAGTTTCCTTCCCGATATATTTCGGTTTATATATTTTTTTCACATACTAGAGGGTCGTAAAAGTCATCACGTATCATTATCAAAGATAACACTACCTTCGAATTGGACGAAAGATTTTTTACAAGACTCGGTCTGGAATGGGGCTGCTCTCACCACCGCTCCTCAAGTTTCCTTTCCGATATATTTCGGTTTATATATTTTTCCACATACCAGAGGGTAGGGTGATAATGAATCTAGATGACTCATAAAAGTCATCACGATTCATTATCAAAGAGAACACGACCTTCGAATTGGACGAAAGATTTTTTACAAGAGTTGGTCTGGAATGGGGTCGCTCTGACCACCGCTCCTCAAGTTTCCTTTCCGATATATTTCAGTTTATATATTGTTTCACATACCAGAGGGTCGTAAAAGTCATCACGTATTATTATCAAAGAGAACACGAACTTCGAATTGATCGAAAGATTTTTTACAAGAGTTGGTCTAGAATGGGGTCGCTCTGACCGACGCTCCGCAAGTTTCCTTCCCGATATATTTCGGTTTATATTTTTTTTCACATACCAGAGGGTCGTAAAAGTCATCACGATTCATTATCAAAGAGAACACGACCTTCGAATTGCACGAAAGATTTTTTACAAGAGTTGGTCTAGAATAGCGTCGTTCTGATCACCGCTCCTCAAGTTTCCTTTCCGATATATTTCAGTTTATATTTTTTTAAACATACCAGAGGATCGTAAAAGTCATCACGTATTATTATCAAAGAGAACACGAACTTCGAATTGGACGAAAGATTTTTTACAAGAGTTGGTCTGGAATGGGGCTGCTCTGACCACCGCTCCTCAAGTTTCCATTCCGATATATTTCGGTTTATATATTTTTTCACATACCAGAGGGTAGGGTGATAATGAACTTCGAATTGGACGAAAGATTTTTTACAAGAGTTGGTCTAGAATGGGGTCGCTCGGACCACCGTTCCGCAAGTTTCCTTCCCGATATATTTCGGTTTATATATTTTTTTCACATACTAGAGGGTCGTAAAAGTCATCACGTATCATTAACAAAGAGAACACGACCTTCGAATTGGACGAAAGATTTTTTACAAGAGTTGGTCTGGAATGGGGCTGCTCTGACCACCGCTCCTCAAGTTTCCAGTCCGATATATTTCGGTTTATATATTTTTTCACATACCAGAGGGTAGGGTGATAATGAATGGTGATTACTCAAAAAAGTCATCACGATTCATTATCAAAGAGAACACGACCTTCGAATTGGACGAAAGATTTTTTACAAGAGTTGGTGTAGAATGGGGTCGCTTTGACCACCGCTCCTCACGTTCCCTTTTCGATATATTTCGGTTTATATTTTTCTTCACATACTAGAGGGTTGCAAAAGTCATCACTATTCACTATCATACAGAACACGACCTTCGAATTGGACAAAAGATTTTTTACAAGAGTTGGTCTGGAATGGGGTCGCTCTGACCACCGCTCCTCAAGTTTCCTTTCCGATATATTTCAGTTTATATTTTTTTTCACATACCAGAGGGTCGTAAAAGTCATCACGTATTATTATCAAAGAGAACACGAACTTCGAATTGGACGAAAGATTTTTTACAAGAGTTGGTCTAGAATAGGGTCGCTCTGACCACCGCTCCGCAAGTTTCCTTCCCGATATATTTCGGTTTATATTTTTTTCACATACCAGAGGGTCGTAAAAGTCATCACGATTCATTATCAAAGAGAACACGACCTTCGAATTGCACGAAAGATTCTTTACAAGAGTTGGTCTAGAATGGGGTCGCTCTGACCACCGGTCCGCAAGTTTCCTTCCCGATATATTTCATTTTATATTTTTTTTCACATACCACAGGTTCGTAAAATTCATCATGTATTATTATCAAAGAGAACAAGAACTTCGAATTGCACGAAAGATTCTTTACAAGAGTTGGTCTAGAATGGAGTTGCTCTGCCCACCGCTCCTCAAGTTTCCTTTCCGATATATTTCGGTTTATATATTTTTTCACAGACTAGAGGGTCGTAAAAGTCATCACGATTCGTTATCAAAGAGACCACGACCTTCGAATTGGACGAAAGATTTTTTACAAAAGTTGGTCTGGAATGGGGTCGCTCTGACCACCGCTCCTCAAGTTTCCTTTCCGATATATTTCAGTTTATATTTTTTTTCACATACCAGAGGGTCGTAAAAGTCATCACGTATTATTATCAAAGAGAACACGAACTTCGAATTGGACGAAAGATTTTTTACAAGAGTTGGTCTAGAATTGGGTCGCTCTGACCACCGCTCCGCAAGTTTCCTTCCCGATATATTTTGGTTTATATTTTTTTCACATACCAGAGGGTCGTAAAAGTCATCACGATTCATTATCAAAGAGAACACGACCTTCGAATTGCACGAAAGATTCTTTACAAGAGTTGGTCTAGAATGGGGTCGCTCTGACCACCGCTCCTCAAGTTTCCTTTCCGATATATTTCAGTTTATATTTTTTTTCACATACCAGAGGTTCGGAAATGTCATCACGATTCATTATCAAAGAGAACACGACATTCGAATTGCACGAAAGATTCTTTACAAGAGTTGGTCTAGAATGGAGTTGCTTTGCCCACCGCTCCTCAAGTTTCCTTTCTGATATATTTCGGTTTATATATTTTTTCACAGACTAGAGGGTCGTAAAAGTCATCACGATTCATTATCAAAGAGACCACGACCTTCGAATTGGACGAAAGATTTTTTACAAAAGTTGGTCTGGAATGGGGTCGCTCTGACCACCGCTCCTCAAGTTTCCTTTCCGATATATTTCAGTTTATATTTTTTTTCACATACCAGAGGTTCGGAAAAGTCATCACGTATTATTATCAAAGAGAACACGAACTTCGAATTGGTCGAAAGATTTTTTACAAGAGTTGGTCTAGAATGGCGTCGTTCTGATCACCGCTCCTCAAGTTTCCTTTCCGATATATTTCAGTTTATATTTTTTTCACATACCAGAGGGTCGTAAAAGTCATCACGTATTATTATCAAAGAGAACACGAACTTCGAATTGGACGTAAGATTTTTTACAAGAGTTGGTGTAGAATGGGGTCGCTCTGACCACCGCCCCTCAAGTTTCCTTTCCGATATATTTCGGTTTATATATTTTTTCATATACTAGAGGATCGTAAAAGTCATGATGATTCGTTATCAAAGAGATCACGACCTTCGAATTGGACGAAAGATTTTTTACAAGAGTTGGTGTAGAATGGCGTCGCTTTGACCACCGCTCCTCACGTTCCCTTTTCGATATATTTCGGCTTATATTTTTCTTCATATACTAGAGCGTTGCAAAAGTCATCACTATTCATTATCAAAGAGAACACGAATTTCGAATTGGACGAAAGATTTTTTACAAGAGTTGGTCTGGAATGGGGTCGCTCTGACCACCGCTCCTCAAGTTTCCTTTCCGATATATTTCGGTTTATATATTTTTTCACATACCAGAGGGTAGGGTGATAATGAATCGTGATGCCTCATAAAAGTCATCACGATTCATTATCGAAGAGAACACGACCTTCGAATTGCACGAACGATTCTTTACAAGAGTTGTTCTAGTATGGGGTCGCTCTGACCACCGCTCCGCAAGTTTCCTTTCCGATATATTCCATTTAATATTTTTTTTCACATACCAGAGGTCCGTAGAAGTCATCATGTATTATTATCAAAGAGAACACGAACTTTGAATTGGACGATAGATTTTTTACAAGAGTGGGTCTAGAATGGGGTCGCTCTGACCACCGCTCCGCAAGTTTCCTTCCCGATTTATTTCGGTTTGTGTTTTTTTCATATACTAAAAGGTCGTAAAAGTCATCACGATTCATTATCAAAGAGAACATGGCCTTCGAATTGCACGAAAGATTCTTTACAAGAGTTTGTCTAGAATGGAGTTGCTCTGCCCACCGCTCCTCAAGTTTCCTTTCCGATATATATAGGTTAAAATTTTTTTCACATACTAGAGGGTCGTAAAAGTCAAGATGATTCATTATCAAAAAGAATACGACCTTCGAATTGGACGCACGATTTTTTACAAGAGTTGGTCTAGAATGGGGTTGCTCTGACCACCACTCCTCAAGTTTCCTTTCCGATATATTTCGGTTTATATTTTTTTTCACATACTAGAGGGTCGTATACGTCATCACGAATTAGTATCAAAGAGAACACGACCTTTCGAATTGGACGAACGATTTTTTACAAGAGTTGGTCTAGAATGAGGTCGCTCTGACCGTCATCACGAATTCGTCATCACGAATTATTATCAAAGAGAAAACGACCTTCGAATTGAACGAAATATTTTTTACAAAGTTGGTTTAAAATGGGGTCGCTATGACCACCGTTCCTTAAGTTTCCTGTCCGATATATTTCGGTTTATATATTTTTTCACATACTAGACGATCGTCAAAGTCATCATGATTCGTTATCAAAAAGAACACGACCTTCGAATTGGACGGAAGATTTTTGACAAGAGTTGGTCTAGAATGGGGTGGCTCTGAACACCGCTCCTCAAGTTCCCTTTCCGACATATTTCGGTTTATATTTCTCTTCACATACTAGAGGGTCGCAAAAGTCATCTCTATTCATTATCAAAGAGAACACGACCTTCGAATTGGACGAAAGATTTTTTACAAAAGTTGGTCTGGAATGGGGTCGCTCTGACCACCGCTCCTCAAGTTTCCTTTCCGATATATTTCGGTTTATATATTTTTTCACATACCAGAGGGCAGGGTCATAATGAATCGTGATGACTCATAAAAGTCATCAGGATTCATTATCAAAGAGAACACGCCCTTCGAATTGCACGAAAGATTCTTTACAAGAGTTGGTCAAGAATGGAGTTGCTCTGCCCACCGCTCCTCAAGTTTCCTTTCCGATATATTTAGCTTAATATTTTTTTCACATACTAGAGGGTCGTAAAAGTCATGATGATTCATTATCAAAAAGAATACGACATTCGAATTGGACGAAAGATTTATTACAAGAGTTGGTCTAGAATGGGGTTGCTCTGACCAGCGCTCCTCAAGTTTCCTTACCGATATATTTCAGTTTATATATTTTTTCACATACCAGAGGGTAGGGTGATAATGAATCGTGATGCCTCATAAAAGTCATCACGTATTATTATCAAAGAGAACACGACCTTCGAATTGGACGAAAGATTTTTTACAAGAGTTGGTCTGCAATGGGGTCGCTCTGACCACCGCTCCTCAAGTTTCCTTTCCGATATATTTCAGTTTATATTTTTTTTCACATACCAGAGGGTCGTAAAAGTCATCACGATTCATTATCAAAGAGAACACGACCTTCGAATTGCACGAAAGATTCTCTACAAGAGTTGGTCTAGAATGAGGTCGCTCTGACCACCGGTCCGCAAGTTTCCTTTCCGATATATTTCATTTTATATTTTTTTTCACATACCAGAGGGTCGTAAAAGTCATCATGTATTATTATCAAAGAGAACACGAACTTCGAATTAGACGAAAGATTTTTTACAAGAGTTGGTCTAGAATGAGGTCGCTCTGACCACCGGTCCGCAAGTTTCCTTTCCGATATATTTCATTTTATATTTTTTTTCACATACCAGAGGGTCGTAAAAGTCATCATGTATTATTATCAAAGAGAACACGAACTTCGAATTAGACGAAAGATTTTTTACAAGAGTTGGTCTAGAATGGGGTCGCTCGGACCACCGCTCCTCAAGTTTCCTTTCCGATATATTTCGGTTTATATATTTTTCCACATACCAGAGGGTAGGGTGATAATGAATCGTGATGACTCATAAAAGTCATCACGATTCATTATCAAAGAGAACACGACCTTCGAATTGGACGAAAGATTTTTTACAAGAGTTGGTCTGGAATGGGGTCGCTCTGACCACCGCTCCTCAAGTTTCCTTCCGATATATTTCAGTTTATATATTGTTTCACATACCAGAGGGTCGTAAAAGTCATCACGTATTATTATCAAAGAGAACACGAACTTCGAATTGATCGAAAGATTTTTTACAAGAGTTGGTCTAGAATGGGGTCGCTCTGACCGACGCTCCGCAAGTTTCCTTCCCGATATATTTCGGTTTATATTTTTTTTCACATACCAGAGGGTCGTAAAAGTCATCACGATTCATTATCAAAGAGAACACGACCTTCGAATTGCACGAAAGATTTTTTACAAGAGTTGGTCTAGAATAGCGTCGTTCTGATCACCGCTCCTCAAGTTTCCTTTCCGATATATTTCAGTTTATATTTTTTTAAACATACCAGAGGATCGTAAAAGTCATCACGTATTATTATCAAAGAGAACACGAACTTCGAATTGGACGAAAGATTTTTTACAAGAGTTGGTCTGGAATGGGGCTGCTCTGACCACCGCTCCTCAAGTTTCCATTCCGATATATTTCGGTTTATATATTTTTTCACATACCAGAGGGTAGGGTGATAATGAACTTCGAATTGGACGAAAGATTTTTTACAAGAGTTGGTCTAGAATGGGGTCGCTCGGACCACCGTTCCGCAAGTTTCCTTCCCGATATATTTCGGTTTATATATTTTTTTCACATACTAGAGGGTCGTAAAAGTCATCACGTATCATTAACAAAGAGAACACGACCTTCGAATTGGACGAAAGATTTTTTACAAGAGTTGGTCTGGAATGGGGCTGCTCTGACCACCGCTCCTCAAGTTTCCATTCCGATATATTTCGGTTTATATATTTTTTCACATACCAGAGGGTAGGGTGATAATGAATGGTGATTACTCAAAAAAGTCATCACGATTCATTATCAAAGAGAACACGACCTTCGAATTGGACGAAAGATTTTTTACAAGAGTTGGTGTAGAATGGGGTCGCTTTGACCACCGCTCCTCACGTTCCCTTTTCGATATATTTCGGTTTATATTTTTCTTCACATACTAGAGGGTTGCAAAAGTCATCACTATTCACTATCAAACAGAACACGACCTTCGAATTGGACAAAAGATTTTTTACAAGAGTTGGTCTGGAATGGGGTCGCTCTGACCACCGCTCCTCAAGTTTCCTTTCCGATATATTTCAGTTTATATTTTTTTTCACATACCAGAGGGTCGTAAAAGTCATCACGTATTATTATCAAAGAGAACACGAACTTCGAATTGGACGAAAGATTTTTTACAAGAGTTGGTCTAGAATAGGGTCGCTCTGACCACCGCTCCGCAAGTTTCCTTCCCGATATATTTCGGTTTATATTTTTTTCACATACCAGAGGGTCGTAAAAGTCATCACGATTCATTATCAAAGAGAACACGACCTTCGAATTGCACGAAAGATTCTTTACAAGAGTTGGTCTAGAATGGGGTCGCTCTGACCACCGGTCCGCAAGTTTCCTTCCCGATATATTTCATTTTATATTTTTTTTCACATACCACAGGGTCGTAAAATTCATCATGTATTATTATCAAAGAGAACAAGAACTTCGAATTGCACGAAAGATTCTTTACAAGAGTTGGTCTAGAATGGAGTTGCTCTGCCCACCGCTCCTCAAGTTTCCTTTCCGATATATTTCGGTTTATATATTTTTTCACAGACTAGAGGGTCGTAAAAGTCATCACGATTCGTTATCAAAGAGACCACGACCTTCGAATTGGACGAAAGATTTTTTACAAAAGTTGGTCTGGAATGGGGTCGCTCTGACCACCGCTCCTCAAGTTTCCTTTCCGATATATTTCAGTTTATATTTTTTTTCACATACCAGAGGGTCGTAAAAGTCATCACGTATTATTATCAAAGAGAACACGAACTTCGAATTGGACGAAAGATTTTTTACAAGAGTTGGTCTAGAATTGGGTCGCTCTGACCACCGCTCCGCAAGTTTCCTTCCCGATATATTTTGGTTTATATTTTTTTCACATACCAGAGGGTCGTAAAAGTCATCACGATTCATTATCAAAGAGAACACGACCTTCGAATTGCACGAAAGATTCTTTACAAGAGTTGGTCTAGAATGGGGTCGCTCTGACCACCGCTCCTCAAGTTTCCTTTCCGATATATTTCAGTTTATATTTTTTTTCACATACCAGAGGTTCGGAAATGTCATCACGATTCATTATCAAAGAGAACACGACATTCGAATTGCACGAAAGATTCTTTACAAGAGTTGGTCTAGAATGGAGTTGCTTTGCCCACCGCTCCTCAAGTTTCCTTTCTGATATATTTCGGTTTATATATTTTTTCACAGACTAGAGGGTCGTAAAAGTCATCACGATTCATTATCAAAGAGACCACGACCTTCGAATTGGACGAAAGATTTTTTACAAAAGTTGGTCTGGAATGGGGTCGCTCTGACCACCGCTCCTCAAGTTTCCTTTCCGATATATTTCAGTTTATATTTTTTTTCACATACCAGAGGTTCGGAAAAGTCATCACGTATTATTATCAAAGAGAACACGAACTTCGAATTGGTCGAAAGATTTTTTACAAGAGTTGGTCTAGAATGGCGTCGTTCTGATCACCGCTCCTCAAGTTTCCTTTCCGATATATTTCAGTTTATATTTTTTTCACATACCAGAGGGTCGTAAAAGTCATCACGTATTATTATCAAAGAGAACACGAACTTCGAATTGGACGTAAGATTTTTTACAAGAGTTGGTGTAGAATGGGGTCGCTCTGACCACCGCCCCTCAAGTTTCCTTTCCGATATATTTCGGTTTATATATTTTTTCATACACTAGAGGATCGTAAAAGTCATGATGATTCGTTATCAAAGAGATCACGACCTTCGAATTGGACGAAAGATTTTTTACAAGAGTTGGTGTAGAATGGCGTCGCTTTGACCACCGCTCCTCACGTTCCCTTTTCGGTATATTTCGGTTTATATTTTTCTTCATATACTAGAGCGTTGCAAAAGTCATCACTATTCATTATCAAAGAGAACACGACCTTCGAATTGGACAAAAGATTTTTTACAAGCGTTAGTCTGGAATAGGGTCGCTCTGACCACCGCTCCTGAAGTTTCCTTTCCGATATATTTCGGTTTATATATTTTATCACACACTAGAAGGTCGTAAAAGTCATGATGATTCGTTATCAAAGAGATCACGACCTTCGAATTGGACGAAAGATTTTTTACAAGAGTTGGTGTAGAATGGCGTCGCTTTGACCACCGCTCCTCACGTTCCCTTTTCGATATATTTCGGCTTATATTTTTCTTCATATACTAGAGCGTTGCAAAAGTCATCACTATTCATTATCAAAGAGAACACGAATTTCGAATTGGACGAAAGATTTTTTACAAGAGTTGGTCTGGAATGGGGTCGCTCTGACCACCGCTCCTCAAGTTTCCTTTCCGATATATTTCGGTTTATATATTTTTTCACATACCAGAGGGTAGGGTGATAATGAATCGTGATGCCTCATAAAAGTCATCACGATTCATTATCGAAGAGAACACGACCTTCGAATTGCACGAACGATTCTTTACAAGAGTTGTTCTAGTATGGGGTCGCTCTGACCACCGCTCCGCAAGTTTCCTTTCCGATATATTCCATTTAATATTTTTTTTCACATACCAGAGGTCCGTAGAAGTCATCATGTATTATTATCAAAGAGAACACGAACTTTGAATTGGACGATAGATTTTTTACAAGAGTGGGTCTAGAATGGGGTCGCTCTGACCACCGCTCCGCAAGTTTCCTTCCCGATTTATTTCGGTTTGTGTTTTTTTCATATACTAAAAGGTCGTAAAAGTCATCACGATTCATTATCAAAGAGAACATGGCCTTCGAATTGCACGAAAGATTCTTTACAAGAGTTTGTCTAGAATGGAGTTGCTCTGCCCACCGCTCCTCAAGTTTCCTTTCCGATATATATAGGTTAAAATTTTTTTCACATACTAGAGGGTCGTAAAAGTCAAGATGATTCATTATCAAAAAGAATACGACCTTCGAATTGGACGCACGATTTTTTACAAGAGTTGGTCTAGAATGGGGTTGCTCTGACCACCACTCCTCAAGTTTCCTTTCCGATATATTTCGGTTTATATTTTTTTTCACATACTAGAGGGTCGTATACGTCATCACGAATTAGTATCAAAGAGAACACGACCTTTCGAATTGGACGAACGATTTTTTACAAGAGTTGGTCTAGAATGAGGTCGCTCTGACCGTCATCACGAATTCGTCATCACGAATTATTATCAAAGAGAAAACGACCTTCGAATTGAACGAAATATTTTTTACAAAGTTGGTTTAAAATGGGGTCGCTATGACCACCGTTCCTTAAGTTTCCTGTCCGATATATTTCGGTTTATATATTTTTTCACATACTAGACGATCGTCAAAGTCATCATGATTCGTTATCAAAAAGAACACGACCTTCGAATTGGACGGAAGATTTTTGACAAGAGTTGGTCTAGAATGGGGTGGCTCTGAACACCGCTCCTCAAGTTCCCTTTCCGACATATTTCGGTTTATATTTCTCTGCACATACTAGAGGGTCGCAAAAGTCATCTCTATTCATTATCAAAGAGAACACGACCTTCGAATTGGACGAAAGATTTTTTACAAAAGTTGGTCTGGAATGGGGTCGCTCTGACCACCGCTCCTCAAGTTTCCTTTCCGATATATTTCGGTTTATATATTTTTTCACATACCAGAGGGCAGGGTCATAATGAATCGTGATGACTCATAAAAGTCATCAGGATTCATTATCAAAGAGAACACGCCCTTCGAATTGCACGAAAGATTCTTTACAAGAGTTGGTCAAGAATGGAGTTGCTCTGCCCACCGCTCCTCAAGTTTCCTTTCCGATATATTTAGCTTAATATTTTTTTCACATACTAGAGGGTCGTAAAAGTCATGATGATTCATTATCAAAAAGAATACGACATTCGAATTGGACGAAAGATTTATTACAAGAGTTGGTCTAGAATGGGGTTGCTCTGACCAGCGCTCCTCAAGTTTCCTTACCGATATATTTCAGTTTATATATTTTTTCACATACCAGAGGGTAGGGTGATAATGAATCGTGATGCCTCATAAAAGTCATCACGTATTATTATCAAAGAGAACACGACCTTCGAATTGATCGAAAGATTTTTTACTAGAGTTGGTCTAGAATGGGGTCGCTCTGACCACCGCTCCGCAAGTTGCCTTCCCGATATATTTCGGTTTGTATTTTTTTCACATACTAGAGGGTCGTAAAAGTAATCACGATTCATTATCAAAGAAAACACGAACTTCGAATTGGACGAATGATTTTTTACAAGAGTTGGTCTAGAATGGGGTCGCTCTGACCACCCCTCCGCAAGATTCCTTCCCGATTTATTTCGGTTTGTATTTTTTTCACATACTAGAAGGTCGTAAGAGTCATCACGATTCATTATGAAAGAGAACACGACCGTCGAATTGGACGAAACATTTTTTACAAGAGTTGGTCTGGAATGGGGTCGCTCTGACCACTGTTCCTTAAGTTTCCTTTCCGATATATTTCGGTTTATATATTTTTTCACATACTAGAGGATAGTAAAAGTCATGATGTTTCGTTATCAAAGAAAACACGACCTTCGAATTGGACGAAAGATTTTTTACAAGAGTTGGTGTAGAATGGCGTCGCTTTGACCACCGCTCCTGAAGTTTCCTTTCCGATATATTTCGCTTTATATATTTTTTCACACACTAGAGGGTCGTAAGAGTCATCACGATTCATTATCAAAGAGAACACGCCCGTCGAATTGGACGAAAGATTTTTTACAAGAGTTGGTCTGGAATGGGGTCGCTCTGACCACCGCTCCTCAAGTTTCCTTCCCGATATATTTCGGTTTATATTTTTTTTCACATACCAGAGGGTCGTAAAAGTCATCACGATTCATTATCAAAGAGAACACGACCGTCGAATTGCACGAAAGAATCTTTACAAGAGTTGGTCTAGAATGGGGTCGCTCTGACAACCGGTCCGCAAGTTTCCTTTCCGATATATTTCATTTTATATTTTTTTTCACATACCAGAGGGTCGTAAAAGTCATCATGTATTATTATCAAAGAGAACACGAACTTCGAATTGGACTAAAGATTTTTTACAACACTTGGTCTGGAATGGGGTCGCTCTGACCACCGCTCCTCAAGTTTCCTTTCCGATATATTTCGGTTTATATATTTTTTCACATACCAGAGGGTAGGGTGATAATGAATCGTGATGCCTCATAAAAGTCATCACGATTCATTATCGAAGAGAACACGACCTTCGAATTGCACGAACGATTCTTTACAAGAGTTGTTCTAGTATGGGGTCGCTCTGACCACTGCTCCGCAAGTTTCCTTTCCGATATATTCCATTTAATATTATCTTTCACATACCAGAGGGTCGTTGCAGTCATCATGTATTATTATCAAAGAGAACACGACCTTCGAATTCAACGAAATATTTTTTACAAAGTTGGTTTAGAATGGGGTCGCTCTGACCACCGTTCCTTAAGTTTACTTTCCGATATATTTCGGATAAATATATTTTTTCACATACTAGAGGATCGTCAAAGTCATCACGATTCGTTTTCAAAGAGAACACGACCTTCGAATTGGACGGAAGATTTTTTACAAGAGTTGGTCTAGAATGGGGTTGGTCTGACCAGCGCTCCTCAAGTGTCCTTTCCGATATATTTCGGTTTATATATTTTTTCACATACTAGAGGGTCGTAAAAGTCATCACGATTCATTATCAAACAGAACACGACCTTCGAATTGGACGAAAGAGTTTTTAGAAGAGTTGGTCTGGAATGGGGTTGGTCTGACCAGCGCTCCTCAAGTGTCCTTTCCGATATATTTCGGTTTATATATTTTTTCACATACCAGAGGGTAGGGTGATAATGACTTTTATGAGGCATCACGATTCATTATCAAAGAGAACACGACCTTCGAATTGCACGAAAGATTCTTTACAAGAGTTGGTCTAGTATGGGGTCGCGCTGACCACCGCTCCGCAAGTTTCCTTTCCGATATATTTCCTTTTATATTTTTTTTCACATACCACAGGGTCGTAGAAGTCATCATGTATTATTATCAAAGAGAACACGAACTTTGAATTGGACGAAAGATTTTTTACAAGAGTCGGTCTAGAATGGGTTCGCTCTTACCACCGCTCCGCATGTTTCCTTCCCGATATATTTCGGTTTATATATTTTTTCACATACTAGAGGATCGTCAAAGTCATTATGATTCGTTATCAAAGAGAATACGACCTTCGAATTGGACGGAAGATTTATTACAAGAGTTGGTCTAGGATGGGTTCGCTCTGACCAACGCTCCTCAAGTTCCCTTTCCGATATATTTCGGTTTATATATTTTTTCACACACTAGAGGGTCGTAAAAGTCGTCACGATTCATTATCAAAGAGAACACGACCTTCGAATTGGACGAAACATTTTTTACAAGAGTTGGTCTGGAATGGGGTTGCTCTGACCACCGCTCCTCAAGTTTCCTTTCCGATATATTTCGGTTTATATATTTTTTCACATACTAGAGGGTCGTAAAAGTCATCACGTATCATTATCAAAGAGAACACGACCTTCGAATTGGACGAAAGATTTTTTACAAGACTTGGTCTGGAATGGGGCTGCTCTCACCACCGCTCCTCAAGTTTCCTTTCCGATATATTTCGGTTTATATATTTTTTCACATACCAGAGGGTAGGGTGATAATGAATCGTGATGAATCATAAAAGTCATCACGATTCATTATCAAAGAGAACACGACCTTCGAATTGGACGAAAGATTTTTTACAAGAGTTGGTCTGGAATGGGGTCGCTCTGACCACCGCTCCTCAAGTTTCCTTTCCGATATATTTCAGTTTATATATTTTTTCACATACCAGAGGGTCGTAAAAGTCATCACGTATTATTATCAAAGAGAACACGAACTTCGAATTGATCGAAAGATTTTTTACAAGAGTTGGTCTAGAATGGGGTCGCTCTGACCGACGCTCCGCAAGTTTCCTTCCCGATATATTTCGGTTTATATTTTTTTTCACATACCAGAGGGTCGTAAAAGTCATCACGATTCATTATCAAAGAGAACACGACCTTCGAATTGCACGAAAGATTTTTTACAAGAGTTGGTCTAGAATAGCGTCGTTCTGATCACCGCTCCTCAAGTTTCCTTTCCGATATATTTCAGTTTATATTTTTTTAAACATACCAGAGGATCGTAAAAGTCATCACGTATTATTATCAAAGAGAACACGAACTTCGAATTGGACGAAAGATTTTTTACAAGAGTTGGTCTGGAATGGGGCTGCTCTGACCACCGCTCCTCAAGTTTCCATTCCGATATATTTCGGTTTATATATTTTTTCACATACCAGAGGGTAGGGTGATAATGAACTTCGAATTGGACGAAAGATTTTTTACAAGAGTTGGTCTGGAATGGGGCTGCTCTGACCACCGCTCCTCAAGTTTCCATTCCGATATATTTCGGTTTATATATTTTTTCACATACCAGAGGGTAGGGTGATAATGAATGGTGATTACTCAAAAAAGTCATCACGATTCATTATCAAAGAGAACACGACCTTCGAATTGGACGAAAGATTTTTTACAAGAGTTGGTGTAGAATGGGGTCGCTTTGACCACCGCTCCTCACGTTCCCTTTTCGATATATTTCGGTTTATATTTTTCTTCACATACTAGAGGGTTGCAAAAGTCATCACTATTCACTATCAAACAGAACACGACCTTCGAATTGGACAAAATATTTTTTACAAGAGTTGGTCTGGAATGGGGTCGCTCTGACCACCGCTCCTCAAGTTTCCTTTCCGATATATTTCAGTTTATATTTTTTTTCACATACCAGAGGGTCGTAAAAGTCATCACGTATTATTATCAAAGAGATCACGAACTTCGAATTGGACGAAAGATTTTTTACAAGAGTTGGTCTGGAATGGGGTCGCTCTGACCACCGCTCCTCAAGTTTCCTTCCCGATATATTTCGGTTTATATATTTTTTCATATACTAGAGGATCGTAAAAGTCATCACGATTCATAATCAAAGAGAACACGACCTTCGAATTGCACGAAAGATTCTTTACAAGAGTTGGTCTAGAATGGGGTCGCTCTGACCACCGGTCCGCAAGTTTCCTTTCCGATATATTTTATTTTATATTTTTTTTCACATACCACAGGGTCGTAAAATTCATCATGTATTATTATCAAAGAGAACAAGAACTTCGAATTGCACGAAAGATTCTTTACAAGAGTTGGTCTAGAATGGAGTTGCTCTGCCCACCGCTCCTCAAGTTTCCTTTCCGATATATTTCGGTTTATATATTTTTTCACAGACTAGAGGGTCGTAAAAGTCATCACGATTCGTTATCAAAGAGACCACGACCTTCGAATTGGACGAAAGATTTTTTACAAAAGTTGGTCTGGAATGGGGTTGCTGTGACCACCGCTCCTCAAGTTTCCTTCCCGATACATTTCGGATTATATTTTTTTTCACATAATAGAGGGTCGTAAAAGTCATCACGATTCATTATCAAAGAGAACACGACCTTCGAATTGCACGAAAGATTCTTTACAATAGTTCGTTTAGAATGGGGTCGCTCTGACCACTGTTCCTTAAGTTTCCTTTCCGATATATTACGGTTTATATATTTTTTCACATACTAGAGGATCGTAAAAGTCATCATGATTCGTTATCAAAGAGAACAAGACCTTCGAATTGCAGGAAAGATTTTTTACAAGAGTTGGTCTGGAATGGGGTCGCTCTGACCACCGCTCCTGAAGTTTCCTTTCCGATATATTTCGGTTTATATATTTTTTCACAGACTAGAGGGTCGTAAAAGTCATCACGATTCATTATCAAAGAGAACACGACCTTCGAATTGGACGAAAGATTTTTTACAAAAGTTGGTGTAGAATGGGGTCGCTCTGACCACCGCCCCTCAGGTTTCCTTTCCGATATATTTCGGTTTATATATTTTTTCATATACTAGAGGATCGTAAAAGTCATCATGATTCGTTTTCAAAGAGAACACGACCTTCGAATTGGACGAAAGATTTTTTACAAAAGTTGGTCTGGAATGGGGTCGCTCTGACCACCGCTCCTGAAGTTTCCTTTCCGATATATTTCGGTTTATATATTTTATCACACACTAGAGGGTCGTAAAAGTAATCACGATTCATTATCAAAGAGAACACGACCTTCGAATTGGACGAAAGATTTTTTACAAAAGTTGGTCTGGAATGGGGTCGCTCTGACCACCGCTCCTCAAGTTTCCTTTCCGATATTTTTCAGTTTATATTTTTTTTCACATACCAGAGGTTCGGAAAAGTCATTACGTATTATTATCAAAAAGAACACGAACTTCGAATTGGACGAAAGATTTTTTACAAGAGTTGGTCTAGAATGGCGTCGTTCTGATCACAGCTCCTCAAGTTTCCTTTCCGATATAAATCAGTTTATATTTTTTTCACATACCAGAGGGTCGTAAAAGTCATCACGTATTATTATCAAAGAGAACACGAACTTCTAAATGGACGAAAGATTTTTTACAAGAGTTGATGTAGAATGGGGTCGCTCTGACCACCGCTCCGCAAGTTTCCTTCCCGATATATTTCAGTTTATATATTTTTTCACATACCAGAGGGTCGTAGAAGTCATCACGTATTATTATCAAAGAGAACACGAACTTCGAATTGGACGAAAGATTTTTTACAAGAGTTGGTCTAGAATGGGGTCGCTCTGACCGACGCTCCGCAAGTTTTCTTCCCGATATATTTCGGTTTATTTATTTTTTCACATACCAGAGGGTCGTAAAAGTCATCACGATTCATTATCAAAGAGAACTCAACCTTCGAATTGCACGAAAGATTTTTTACACGAGTTGGTCTAGAATAGCGTCGTTCTGGTCACCGCTCCTCAAGTTTCCTTTCCGATATATTTCTGTTTATATTTTTTTGACATACCAGAGGATCGTAAAAGTCATCACGTATTATTATCAAAGAGAACACGAACTTCGAATTGGACTAAAGATTTTTTACAAGCGTTGGTCTGGAATGGGGTCGCTCTGACCACCGCTCCTCAAGTTTCCTTTCCGATATATTTCGGTTTATATATTTTTTCACATACCAGAGGGTAGGGTGATAATGAATCGTGATGCCTCATGAAAGTCATCACGAATCATTATCGAAGAGAACACGACCTTCGAATTGCACGAACGATTCTTTACAAGAGTTGTTCTAGTATGGGGTCGCTCTGACCACCGCTCCGCAAGTTTCCTTTCCGATATATTCCATTTAATATTTTTTTTCACATACCAGAGGGTCGTAGAAGTCATCATGTATTATTATCAAAGAGAACACGAACTTTGAATTGGACGAAAGATTTTTTACAAGATTTGGACTAGAACGAGGTCGCTCTGACCACCGCTCCTCAAATTTCATTTCCGATATATTTCGGTTTACATTTTTTTCACATACTAGAGGGTCGGAAAAGTCATCACAAATTATTATCAAAGAGAACACGACTTTCGAATTCAACGAAATATTTTTTACAACGTTGGTTTAGAATGGGGTCGTTCTGACCACCGTTCCTTAAGTTTACTTTCCGATATATTTCGGATTATATATTTTTTCACATACTAGAGGATCGTCAAAGTCATCACGATTCGTTTTCAAAGAAAACACGACCTTCGAATTGGACGGAAGATTTTTTACAAGAGTTGGTCTAGAATGGGGTCGCTCTGACCACCGCTCCTCAAGTTCCCTTTCCGATATTTTTCGGTTTATATTTCTCTTCACATACTAGAGGGTCGCAAAAGTCATCACTATTCATTATCAAAGAGAACACGACCTTCGAATTGGACGAAAGATTTTTTACAAGAGTTGGTCTGGAATAGGGTCGCTATGACCACCGCTCCTCAAGTTTCCTTTCCGATATATTTCTATTTATATATTTTTTCACATACTAGAGGGTCGTAAAAGTCATCACGATTCATTATCAAACAGAACACGACCTTCGAATTGGACGCAAGAGTTTTTAGAAGAGTTGGTCTGGAATGGGGTCGCTCTGACCACCGCTCCTCAAGTTTCCTTTCCGATATATTTCGGTTTATATATTTTTTCACATACCAGAGGGTAGGGTGATAATGAATCGTGATGCCTCATGAAAGTCATCACGAATCATTATCGAAGAGAACACGACCTTCGAATTGCACGAACGATTCTTTACAAGAGTTGTTCTAGTATGGGTTCGCTCTTACCACCGCTCCGCATGTTTCCTTCCCGATATATTTCGGTTTATATATTTTTTCACATACTAGAGGATCGTCAAAGTCATCATGATTCGTTATCAAAGAGAATACGACCTTCGAATTGGACGGAAGATTTATTACAAGAGTTGGTCTAGGATGGGTTCGCTCTGACCAACGCTCCTCAAGTTCCCTTTCCGATATATTTCGGTTTATATATTTTTTCACATACTAGAGGGTCGTAAAAGTCATCACGATTCATTATCAAAGAGAACACGACCTTCGAATTGGACGAAAGATTTTTTACAAGAGTCGGTCTGGAATGGGGTTGCTCTGACCACCGCTCCTCAAGTTTCCTTTCCGATATATTTCGGTTTATATATTTTTTCACATACTAGAGGATCGTAAAAGTCATCATGATTCGTTATCAAAGAGAACACGACCTTCGAATTGGACGGAAGATTCTTTACAAGAGTTGGTCTAGAATAGCGTCGTTCTGATCACCGCTCCTCAAGTTTCCTTTCCGATATATTTCAGTTTATATTTTTTTTCACATACCAGAGGGTCGTGAAAGTCATCACGTATTATTATCAAAGAGAACACGAACTTCGCATTGGACGAAAGATTTTTTACAAGAGTTGGTCTAGAATGGGGTCGCTCTGACCATCGCTCCGCAAGTTTCCTTCCCGATATATTTCGGTTTATATTTTTTTTTCACATACTAGAGGGTCGTAAAAGTCATCACCTATTATTATCAAAGAGAACACGACCTTCGAATTGGACGAAAGATTTTTTACAAGAGTTGGTCTGGAATGGGGTTGCTCTGACCACCGCTCCTCAAGTTTCCTCTCCGATATATTTCGGTTTATATATTTTTTCACATACCAGAGGGTAGGGTGATAATCAATCGTGATGACTCATAAAAGTCATCACGATTCATTATCAAAGAAAACACGACCTTCGAATTGGACGAAAGATTTTTTACAATAGTTGGTCTAGAATGGTGTCGATCTGATCACCGCTCCTCAAGTTTCCTTTCCGATATATTTCAGTTGATATTTTTTTTCACATACCAGAGGATCGTAAAAGCCATAACATATTATTATCGAAGAGAACACGAACTTCGAATTGGACGAAAGATTTTTTACAAGAGTTGGTCTAGAATGGAGTTGCTCTGCCCACCGCTCCTCACGTTTCCTTTCCGATATATTTAGGTTTATATTTTTTTCACGTACTAGAGGGTCGTAAAAGTCATGATGATTCATTATCAAAAAGAATACGACCTTCGAATTGGACGAAAGATTTTTTACAAGAGTTGGTCTAGAATGGGGTGCCTCTGACCACCGCTCCTCCAGTTTCCTTTCCGATATATTTCGGTTTATATTTTTTTTCACATACTAGAGGGTCGTATACGTCATCACGAATTATTATCAAAGAGAACATGACCTTTCGAATTGGACGAACGATTTTTTACAAGAGTTGGTCTAGAATCAGGTCGCTCTGACCACAGTTCTTCAAATTTCCTTTCCGATATATTTCGGTTTATATTTTTTTTCACATACTAGAGGGTCGTAAAAGTCATCACGAATTATTATCAGAGAGAACACGACCTTCGAATTGAACGAAATATTTTTTACAAAGTGGGTTTAGAATGGGGTCGCTCTAACCACCGTTCCTTAAGTTTCCTTTCCGATATATATCGGTTTATATATTTTTTCACATACTAGAGGATCGTCAAAGTCATCATGTTTCGTTATCAAAAAGAACACGACCTTCGAATTGGACGGAAGATTTATTACAAGAGTTGGTCTAGAATGGGGTCGCTCTGACCACCGCTCCTCAAGTTCCCTTTCCGTTATATTTCGGTTTATATTTCTCTTCACTTCCTGGGGGGTCGTAAAAGTCATCACGATTCATTATCAATCGAACTTCAAATTGGATTTCGTCCAATTCGAAGGTCGTATCCTCTTTATAATGGATCGTAATGACTTTTAGGACTCTCCAGTATGGAAAAAAAATATGAACAGAAAGATAATGGAAGGGAAATTTGAGGAGCGGTGGTCAGAGCGACCCCATTCTGGACTGACTTTGCTAAAAAATCATTCGTGCAATTCAAAGGTTGTATCCACTTTTTTGGCGAATCATGGTGACTTTTAGGACTCTTTAGTATGTAAAAAAAAATATAAACCGAAAGATATCGGAAGGGAAACTTGAGGAGCGGTGGTCAGAGCGACCCCATTCTGGACCGACTTTGCTAAAAAATCATTCGTGCAATTCAAAGGTCGTATCCTCTTTTTTGGCGAATCATAGTGACTTTTAGGACTCTTCAGTATGTAAAAAAAAATATAAACCGAAAGATATCGGAAGGGAAATTGAGGATCGGTGGTCGGAGCGACCCCATTCTGGACCGACTCTAGTAATAATCTTTCGTTCAATTCGAAGGTCGTATCCTCTTTATTAACGAATCGTAATGACTTTTAGGACTCTCGAGTTAGAAAAAAATAAATAAACCGAAAGATAGTTGAAGGGAAATTTGAGGAACGGTGTTCAGAGCGACCCCATTCTGGACCGACTTTTGTAAAAATCGTTCGTCAAATTCGAAGGTCGTATCCTTTTTTTGACGTATGGTGATGACTTTTAGGACTCTGTAGTATGTACAAAAAATATAAACCGAAAGATATCGGTAGGGAAACTTGAAGAGCGGTGGTCGGAGCGACCCCATTCTGGATCGACTTTGCTAAAAAATTATCCGTCCAATTCAAACGTCGTATTCTCTTTATTGGCAAATCCTGATGACTTTTAGCAATCTAGTGTGTGAAAAAAAATATAAACCGAAAGATATCGGAAGGAAAACATGAGGATCGGTGGTCGGATCGACCCCATTCTGAACCGACTCTAGTAAAAATCTTTCGTTCAATTCGAAGGTCGTATCCTCTTTTTTAACGAATCGTAATGACTTTTAAGATTCTCTAGTATGTAAAAAAAATATAAACCTAAAGATATCGGAAGGGAAACTTGAGGAGCGGTGGTCGGATCGACCCCATTCTGGACCGACATTGGTAAAAATCTTTCGTCCAATTCGAAGGTCGTATCCTCTTTTTTAATCGATCGTAATGACTTTTAGGACTCTCTAGTATGGAAAAAAAAATATAAATAGAAAGATAATGTAAGGGAATCTTGACGAGCGGTGGTCAGAGCGACCCCATTCTGGACCGACTTTGCTAAAAAATCATTCGTGCAATTCAAAGGTCGTATCCTTTTTTTTGACGAATGGTGATGACTTGTAAGACTCTCTAGTATGTAAAAAAAATATAAAGCGAAAGATATCGGAAGGGAAACTTGAAGAGCGGTGGTCGGAGTGATCCCATTCTGGACCGACTTGGCTAAAAAATTATCCGCCCAATTCAAAGGCTGCATTCTCGTATTTGGTGAATTGTGGTGACTTTTAGGACTCTCTAGTGTGTGCAACAAAATATAAACCGAATGATATCGGAACGGAAACTTGAGGAGTGGTGGTCGGAGTGATCCCATTCTGGACCAACTGTGCTAAAAAATCATTCGTCCAATTCAAAGGTGGTATTCTCTTTTTTGGCGAATCGTGGTGACTTTTACGACTCTCAAGTGTGTGAAAAAAAATATAAACCGAAAGATATCGGATGGGAAACGTGAGGATCGGTGGTCGGAGCGACCCCATTCAGGACCGACTCTAGTAAAAATGTTTCGTTCAATTCGAAGGTCACATCCTCTTTTTTAACGAATCGTAATGACTTTTAAGACTCTCTAGTATGTAAAAAAAAATAAACCGAAAGATATCGGAAGGGAAACTTGAGGACCGGTGGTCGGAGCGAACCCATTCTGGACTGACTTTGCTAAAAAATCATTCTTCCAATTGAAAGGTCGTATCCTCTTTTTTGGCGAATCGTGGTAACTTTTAGGACTCTTTAGTATGTGAAAAAAAATATAAACTGGAAGATATTGGAAGGGAAACTTGAGGAGCGGTGGTCAGAGCGACCACATTCCGGACCGACTTTGGTAAAACTCTTTCGTCCAATTCGAAGGTCGTTTCCGCTTTTTGGCAAATGGTGATTACTTTTGGGACTTTCTAGTATGTGAAAAAAAATATGAACCGAAAGATTTTTGCAGGGAAACTTGAGGAGCGGTGGTCGGAGCGACCCCATTCTAGACCGACACTAGTATAAATCTTTCGTTCAATTCGAATGTCGTGTCCACTTTTTTGGTGAATCGTAATCACTTTTAGGACTCTCTAATATGTGATGAAAAATATAAACCGAAAGATATCAGCAGGGAAACTAGAGGAGCGGTCGTCAGAGCAACCCCATTCTGGACACTGGTAAAAATCTTTCGTCCAATTCGAAGGTCCTGTCCTCTTTTTTGACGAATGATAATGACTTTTGGGACTTTCTAGAATGAGGAAAAAAATATAAACCGAAAGATATCGGAAGGGAAACTTGAATAGCGGTGGTCGGAGCGACCCCATTCTGGACCGACTTTGCTAAAAAATTATTCGTCCAATCAAAAGGTCGTATCCTCTTTTTTGGCGACTCTCGGTGACTTTTAGGACTGTCTAGTATGGTAAAAAATATATAAACCGAAAGATAATGGAAGGGAAATTTGAGGAGCGATGGTCGGAGCGGCCCCATTCTGGACCGACTCTGGTAAAAATCGTTCGTCAAATTCGAAGGTCGTATCCTCTTTTTTAGCTAATCGTGATGACTTTTAGGACTCTCTAGTATGTAAAATGAATATAAACCGAACGATATCGGAACGGAAACTTGAGGAGCGGTGGTCGGAGCGACCCCATTCCGGACCGACTCTAGTAAAAATCTTTCGTCCAATTCGAAGGTCGTATCCTCTTTTTTAACGAATCGTGATGACGTTTAGGACTCTCTAGTATGTAAAATAAATATGAACCGAAAGATATCGGAAGGGAAACTTGAGGAGCGGTGGTCGGAGCGACCCCATTCTGGACCGACTTTGCTAAAAAATCATTCTTCCAATTCAAAGGTCGTATCCTCTTTTTTGGCGAATCGTAGTGACGTTTACGGCTCCTTATTATGTGAAAAAATATATAAACCGAAAGATTTAGGAAGGGAAACTTGAGGAGCGGTGGTCAGAGCGACCCCATTCCGGACCGAATTTGGTAAAAATCTTTCGTCCAATTCGAAGGTCGTTTCCGCTTTTTGGCAAATCCTGATTACTTTTGTGACTTTCTAGTATGTGGAAAAATATATATACCCAAAGATATCGGCAGGGAAACTTGAGGAGCGGTGGTCGGATCGATCCCATTCTGGACCGAATTTGGTAAAAATCTTTCGTCCAATTCGAAGGTCTTAACCTATTTTTTCACGAATCGTAATGAGTTTTAGGACTCTTTAGTATGTAAAAAAAATATAAACCGAAAGATATCGGAAGGGAAACTTGAGGAGCGGTGGTCGGAGCGACCGCATTCTGGACCGACTTGGCTACAAAATCATTCGTCCAATTCGAAGGTCGTATCCTTTTTTTTGACGAATGGCGATGACTTTTAGGACTGTTTTGTATGTGAAAAAAAATATGAACCGAAAGATATCGGAAGGGAAACTTGAAGAGCGGTGGTCGGAGCGACCCCATTCTGGATCGACTATGCTAAAAAATTATCCGTCCAATTCAAAGGTTGTATTCTCTTATTTGGCGAATTGTGGTGACTTTTAGGACTCTCTAGTGTGCAAAAAAATAGAAACCGAAAGATATCGGAAGGGAAACTTGAGGAGTGGTGGTCGGAGCGACCCCATTCTGGACCGACTTTGCTAAAAAATCATTCGTGCAATTCAAAGGTCGTATCCGGTTTTTGGCGAATCATGGTAACTTTTAGGACTCTTTAGTATGTACAAAAAAATATAAACCGAAAGATATCGGAAGGGAAACTTGAGGAGCGGTGGTCAGAGCGACCCCATTCTGGACCGACTTTGCTAAAAAATCATTCGTGCAATTCAAAGGTAGTATCCTCTTTTTTGGCGAATCATGGTGACTTTTAGGACTCTGGAGTATGTAAAAAAAAATATGAACCGAAAGATATCGGAAGGGAAACTTGAGGAGCGGTCGTCAGAGCGACCCCATTCTGGACCGACTCTGGTAAAAATCTTTCGTCCAATTCGAAGGTCGTATCCTTTTTTTTGACGAATGGTGATGACTTGTAAGACTCTCTAGTATGTAAAACAAATATAAACCGAAAGATATCGGAAGGGAAACTTGAAGAGCGGTGGTCGGAGTGATCCCATTCTGGACCGAATTTGCTAAAAAATTATCCGCCCAATTCAAAGGCCGTATTCTCTTATTTGGTGAATTTTGGTGACTTTTAGGACTCTCTAGTGTGTGCAAAAAAATATAAACCGAATGATATCGGAAGGGAAACTTGAGGAGCGGTGGTCGGAGTGATCCCATTCTGGACCAACTTTGCTAAAAAATCATTCGTCCAATTCAAAGGTGGTATTCTTTTTTTTGGCGAATCGTGGTGACTTTTACGACTCTCTAGTGTGTGAAAAAAAATATAAACCGAAAGATATCGGAAGGGAAACGTGAGGATCGGTGGTCGGATCGACCCCATTCTGGACCGACACTAGTAAAAATCTTTCGTTCAATTCGAAGGTCACATCCTATTTTTAACGAATCGTAATGACTTTTAAGACTCTCTAGTATGTAAAAAAAAATAAACCGAAAGATATCGGAAGGGAAACTTGAGCACCGGTAGTCGGAACGACCCCATTCTGGACTGACTTTGCTAAAAAATCATTCTTCTAATTGAAAGGTCGTATCCTCTTTTTTGGCGAATCGTGGTAACTTTTAGGACTCTTTAGTATGTGAAAAAAAATATAAACCGGAAGATATTGGAAGGGAAACTTGAGGAGCGGTGGTCAGAGCGACCCCATTCTAGACCGACACTAGTATAAATCTTTCGTTCAATTCGAATGTCGTGTCCACTTTTTTGGTGAATCGTAATCACTTTTAGGACTCTCTAATATGTGAAGAAAAATATAAACCGAAAGATATCAGCAGGGAAACTAGAGGAGCGATTGTCAGAGCAACCCCATTCTGGACCGACTCTGGTAAAAATCTTTCGTCCAATTCGAAGGTCCTTTCCGCTTTTTGGCAAATGGTGATTACTTTTGGGACTTTCTAGTATGTGAAAAAAAATATAAACCGAAAGATTTTTGAAGGGAAACTTGAGGAGCGGTGGTCGGAGCGACCCCATTCTAGACCGACACTAGTATAAATCTTTCGTTCAATTCGAATGTCGTGTCCACTTTTTTGGTGAATAGTAATCACTTTTAGGACTCTCTAATATGTGAAGAAAAATATAAACCGAAAGATATCAGCAGGGAAACTAGAGGAGCGATTGTCTGAGCAACCCCATTCTGGACCGACTCTGGTAAAAATCTTTCGTCCAATTCGAAGGTCGTGTCCTCTTTTTTCACGAATGATAATGACTTTTGAGACTTTCTAGAATGAGGAAAAAAATATAAACCGAAAGATATCGGAAGGGAAACTTGAATAGCGGTGGTCGGAGCGACCCCATTCTGGACCGACTTTGCTAAAAAATTATTCGTCCAATCAAAAGGTCGTATCCTCTTTTTTGGCGACTCGTGGTGACTTTTAGGACTCTTTAGTAGGTAAAAAAAAATATAAACCGAAAGTTATCGGAAGGGAAACTTGAGGAGCGGTGGTCGGTGCGATACCATTCTGGACCGACTCTGGTAAAAATCGTTCTTTAAATTCGAAGGTCGTATCCTCTTTTTTAACGAATCGTGATGACTTTTAGGACTCTCTAGTATGGTAAAAAATATATAAACCGAAAGATAATGGAAGGGAAATTTGAGGAGCGGTGGTCGGAGCGACCCCATTCCGGACCGACTCTAGTAAAAATCTTTCGTCCAATTCGAAGGTCGTATCCTCTTTTTTAGCTAATCGTGATGACTTTTAGGACTCTCTAGTATGTAAAATAAATATAAACCGAAAGATATCGGAAGGGAAACTTGAGGAGCGGTGGTCGGAGCGACCCCATTCTGGACCGACTTTGCTAAAAAATCATTCTTCCAATTCAAAGGTCGTATCCTCTTTTTTGGCGAATCGTAGTGACGTTTACGGCTCCTTATTATGTGAAAAAATATATAAACCGAAAGATTTAGGAAGGGAAACTTGAGGAGCGGTGGTCAGAGCGACCCCATTCCGGACCGAATTTGGTAAAAATCTTTCGTCCAATTCGAAGGTCGTTTCCGCTTTTTGGCAAATCCTGATTACTTTTGTGACTTTCTAGTATGTGGAAAAAAATATATACCCAAAGATATCGGCAGGGAAACTTGAGGAGCGGTGGTCAGATCGATCCCATTCTGGACCGAATTTGGTAAAAATCTTTCGTCCAATTCGAAGGTCTTATCCTATTTTTTAACGAATCGTAATGAGTTTTAGGACTCTTTAGTATGTAAAAAAAATATAAACCGAAAGATATCGGAAGGGAAACTTGAGGAGCGGTGGTCGGAGCGACCCCATTCTGGACCGACTTGGCTACAAAATCATTCGTCCAATTCGAAGGTCGTATCCTTTTTTTTGACGAATGGCGATGACTTTTAGGACTGTTTTGTACGTGAAAAAAAATATGAACCGAAAGATATCGGAAGGGAAACTTGAAGAGCGGTGGTCGGAGCGACCCCATTCTGGATCGACTATGCTAAAAAATTATCCGTCCAATTCAAAGGTTGTATTCTCTTATTTGGCGAATTGTGGTGACTTTTAGGACTCTCTAGTGTGCAAAAAAATAGAAACCGAAAGATATCGGAAGGGAAACTTGAGGAGTGGTGGTCGGAGCGACCCCATTCTGGACCGACTTTGCTAAAAAATCATTCGTGCAATTCAAAGGTCGTATCCGGTTTTTGGCGCATCATCGTAACTTTTAGGACTCTTTAGTATGTACAAAAAAATATAAACCGAAAGATATCGGAAGGGAAACTTGAGGAGCGGTGGTCAGAGCGACCCCATTCTGGACCGACTTTGCTAAAAAATCATTCGTGCAATTCAAAGGTAGTATCCTCTTTTTTGGCGAATCATGGTGACTTTTAGGACTCTGGAGTATGTAAAAAAAAATATGAACCGAAAGATATCGGAAGGGAAACTTGAGGAGCGGTCGTCAGAGCGACCCCATTCTGGACCGACTCTGGTAAAAATCTTTCGTCCAATTCGAAGGTCGTATCCTTTTTTTTGACGAATGGTGATGACTTGTAAGACTCTCTAGTATGTAAAAAAAATATAAACCGAAAGATATCGGAAGGGAAACTTGAAGAGCGGTGGTCGGAGTGATCCCATTCTGGACCGAATTTGCTAAAAAATTATCCGCCCAATTCAAAGGCCGTATTCTCTTATTTGGTGAATTGTGGTGACTTTTAGGACTCTCTAGTGTGTGCAAAAAAATATAAACCGAATGATATCGGAAGGGAAACTTGAGGAGCGGTGGTCGGATTGATCCCATTCTGGACCAACTTTGCTAAAAAATCATTCGTCCAATTCAAAGGTGGTATTCTCTTTTTTAACGAATCGTGATGACTTTTAGTACTCTCTAGTATGGTAAAAAATATATAAACCGAAAGATAATGGAAGGGAAATTTGAGGAGCGATGGTCGGAGCGACCCCATTCTGGACCGACTCGTAAAAATCGTTCGTCAAATTCGAAGGTCGTATCCTCTTTTTTAACGAATCGTGATGACTTTTAGGACTCTCTAGTATGTAAAATAAATATAAACCGATAGATATCGGATCGGAAACTTGAGGAGCGGTGGTCGGAGCGACCCCATTCCGGACCGACTCTAGTAAAAATCTTTCGTCCAATTCGAAGGTCGTATCCTCTTTTTTAACGAATCGTGATGACTTTTAGGACTCTCTAGTATGTAAAATAAATATAAACCGAAAGATATCGGAAGGGAAACTTGAGGAGCGGTGGTCGGAGCGACCCCATTCTGGACCGACTTGGCTAAAAAATCATTCGTCCAATTCGAAGGTCGTATCCATTTTATTGACGAATGGCGATGACTTTTAGGACTCTTTTGTATGTGAAAAAATATATAAACCGAAAGATTTAGGAAGGGAAACTTGAGGAGCGGTGGTCAGAGCGACCCCATTCCGGACCGAATTTGGTAAAAATCTTTCGTCCAATTCGAAGGTCGTATCCTATTTTTTAACAAATCGTAATGACTTTTAGGACTCTCTAGTATGTAAAAAAAATATAAACCGAAAGATATCGGAAGGGAAACTTGAGGAGCGGTGGTCGGATCGACCCCATTCTGAACCGACTTGGCTAAAAAATCATTCGTCCAATTCGAAAGTCGTATCCATTTTATTGACGAATGGCGATGACTTTTAGGACTCTTTTGTATGTGAAAAAAAATATGAACGGAAAGATATCGGAAGGGAAACTTGAAGAGCGGTGGTCGGAGCGACCCCATTCTGGAGCGACTTTGCTAAAAAATTATCCGTCCAATTCAAAGGTTGTATTCTCTTATTTGGCGAATTGTGGTGACTTTTAGGACTCTCTACTGTGCAAAAAGATAGAAACCGAAGTATATCGGAAGGGAAACTTGAGGAGTGGTGGTCGGAGCGACCCCATTCTGGACTGACTCTAGTATAAATATTTCGTTCAATTCGAATGTCGTATCCTCTTTTTTAACGAATCGTAATGACTTTTAAGACTCTCTAGTATGTAAAAAAATATAAACCGAAAGATATCGGAAGGGAAACTTGAGGAGCGGTGGTCGGAGCGACCCCATTCTGGACCGACTTTGCTAAAAAATTATTCGTCCAATTCAAAGGTCGTATCCTCTTTTTTGGCGAACTGTGGTGACTTTTAGGACTCTTTAGTATATGAAAGAAAAAATAAAGGGAAAGATATTGAAAGGGAAACTTGAGGAGCGGGGGTAAGAGCGACCCCATTCTGGACCGACACTGGTAAAAATCTTTCGTCCAATTCGAAGGTGGTATCCTTTTTTTGACGAATGGTGATGACTTTTAGGACTATTTAGTATGTGAAAAATCATATAAACCGAAAGATATCGGAAGGGAAACTTGAAGTGCGGTGGACAGAGCGACCCCATTCTGGATCGACTACGCTAAAAAATTATCCGTCCAATTCAAACGTCGTATTCTCGTTATTGGCAAATCGTGGTGACTTTTAGGACTCTAGTATGTGAAAAAATATATAAACCGAAAGATATCGGAAGGAAAACATGAGGATCGGTGGTCGGATCGACCCCATTCTGAACCGACTCTAGTAAAAATCTTTCGTTCAATTCGAAGGTCGTATCCTCTTTTTTAACGAATCGTAATGACTTTTAAGACTCTCTAGTATGTAAAAAATGAAATAAACCGAAAGCTGTGGGAGGGAAAACTTGAGGAGCGGTGGTCGGAGCGACCCCATTCTGGACAGACTTTGCTAATAAATCATTCGTGCAATTCAAAGGTCGTATCCTCTTTTTTGGCGAATCGTGGTGACTTTTAGGACGCTTTAGAATGTGAAAAAAAATATAAACCGAAAGATATTGGAAGGGAAACTTGAGGAGCGGTGGTCAGAGCGACCCCATTCCGGACCGACATTGGTAAAAATCTTCTGTCCTATTCGAAGGTCGTTTCTGCTTTTTGGCAAATGGTGATTACTTTTGGGACTTTCTAGTATGTGAAAAAAAATATAAACCGAAAGATTTTTGAAGGGAAACTTGAGGAGCGGTGGTCGGAGCGACCCCATTCTAGACCGACACTAGTATATATCTTTCGTTCAATTCGAATGTCGTGTCCACTTTTTTGGTGAATCGTAATCACTTTTAGGACTCTCTAATATATGAAGAAAAATATAAACCGAAAGATATCAGCAGGGAAACTAGAGGAGCGATTGTCAGAGCAACCCCATTCTGGACCGACACTGGTAAAAATCTTTCGTCCAATTCGAAGGTCGTGTCCTCTTTTTTGACGAATGATAATGACTTTTGGGACTTTCTAGAATGAGGAAAAAAATATAAACCGAAAGATATCGGAAGGGAAACTTGAAGAGCGGTGGTCGGAGCGATCCCATTCTGGACTGACTCTAGTATAAATATTTCGTTCAATTCGAATGTCGTATCCTCTTTTTTAACGAATCGTAATGACTTTTAAGACTCTCTAGTATGTAAAAAAATATAAACCGAAAGATATCGGAAGGGAAACTTGAGGAGCGGTGGTCGGAGCGACCCCATTCTGGACTGACTCTAGTATAAATATTTCGTTCAATTCGAATGTCGTATCCTCTTTTTTAACGAATCGTAATGACTTTTAAGACTCTCTAGTATGTAAAAAAATATAAACCGAAAGATATCGGAAGGGAAACTTGAGGAGCGGTGGTCGGAGCGACCCCATTCTGGACCGACTTTGCTAAAAAATTATTCGTCCAATTCAAAGGTCGTATCCTCTTTTTTGGCGAACTGTGGTGACTTTTAGGACTCTTTAGTATATGAAAGAAAAAATAAAGGGAAAGATATTGAAAGGGAAACTTGAGGAGCGGGGGTAAGAGCGACCCCATTCTGGACCGACACTGGTAAAAATCTTTCGTCCAATTCGAAGGTGGTATCCTTTTTTTGACGAATGGTGATGACTTTTAGGACTATTTAGTATGTGAAAAATCATATAAACCGAAAGATATCGGAAGGGAAACTTGAAGTGCGGTGGACAGAGCGACCCCATTCTGGATCGACTATGCTAAAAAATTATCCGTCCAATTCAAACGTCGTATTCTCGTTATTGGCAAATCGTGGTGACTTTTAGGACTCTAGTATGTGAAAAAATATATAAACCGAAAGATATCGGAAGGAAAACATGAGGATCGGTGGTCGGATCGACCCCATTCTGAACCGACTCTAGTAAAAATCTTTCGTTCAATTCGAAGGTCGTATCCTCTTTTTTAACGAATCGTAATGACTTTTAAGACTCTCTAGTATGTAAAAAATGAAATAAACCGAAAGCTGTGGGAGGGAAAACTTGAGGAGCGGTGGTCGGAGCGACCCCATTCTGGACAGACTTTGCTAATAAATCATTCGTGCAATTCAAAGGTCGTATCCTCTTTTTTGGCGAATCGTGGTGACTTTTAGGACGCTTTAGAATGTGAAAAAAAATATAAACCGAAAGATATTGGAAGGGAAACTTGAGGAGCGGTGGTCAGAGCGACCCCATTCCGGACCGACATTGGTAAAAATCTTCTGTCCTATTCGAAGGTCGTTTCTGCTTTTTGGCAAATGGTGATTACTTTTGGGACTTTCTAGTATGTGAAAAAAAATATAAACCGAAAGATTTTTGAAGGGAAACTTGAGGAGCGGTGGTCGGAGCGACCCCATTCTAGACCGACACTAGTATATATCTTTCGTTCAATTCGAATGTCGTGTCCACTTTTTTGGTGAATCGTAATCACTTTTAGGACTCTCTAATATATGAAGAAAAATATAAACCGAAAGATATCAGCAGGGAAACTAGAGGAGCGATTGTCAGAGCAACCCCATTCTGGACCGACACTGGTAAAAATCTTTCGTCCAATTCGAAGGTCGTGTCCTCTTTTTTGACGAATGATAATGACTTTTGGGACTTTCTAGAATGAGGAAAAAAATATAAACCGAAAGATATCGGAAGGGAAACTTGAAGAGCGGTGGTCGGAGCGATCCCATTCTGGACCGACTTTGCTAAAAAATTATTCGTCCGATCAAAAGGTCGTATCCTCTTTTTTGGCGACTCGTGGTGACTTTTAGGACTCTTTAGTAGGTAAAAAAAATATAAACCGAATGTTATCGGAAGGGAAACTTGAGGAGCGGTGGTCGGTGCGACACCATTCTGGACCGACTCTAGTAAAAATCGTGCGTCAAATTCGAAGGACGTATCCTCTTTTTTAACGAATCGTGATGACTTTTAGTACTCTCTAGTATGGTAAAAAATATATAAACCGAAAGATAATGGAAGGGAAATTTGAGGAGCGATGGTCGGAGCGACCCCATTCTGGACCGACTCGTAAAAATCGTTCGTCAAATTCGAAGGTCGTATCCTCTTTTTTAACGAATCGTGATGAATTTTAGGACTCTCTAGTATGTAAAATAAATATAAACCGAAAGATATCGGAACGGAAACTTGAGGAGCGGTGGTCGGAGCGACCCCATTCCGGACCGACTCTAGTAAAAATCTTTCGTCCAATTCGAAGGTCGTATCCTCTTTTTTTACGAATCGTGATGACTTTTAGGACTCTCTAGTGTGTAAAATAAATATAAACCGAAAGATATCGGAAGGGAAACTTGAGGAGCGGTGGTCGGAGCGACCCCATTCTGGACCGACTTGGCGAAAAAATCATTCGTCCAATTCGAAGGTCGTATCCATTTTATTGACGAATGGCGATGACTTTTAGGACTCTTTTGTATGTGAAAAAATATATAAACCGAAAGATTTAGGAAGGGAAACTTGAGGAGCGGTGGTCAGAGCGACCCCATTCCGGACCGAATTTGGTAAAAATCTTTCGTCCAATTCGAAGGTCGTATCCTATTTTTTAACGAATCGTAATGACTTTTAGGACTCTCTAGTATGTAAAAAAAATATAAACCGAAAGATATCGGAAGGGAAACTTGAGGAGTGGTGGTCGGAGCGACCCCATTCTGGACCCACTTGGCTAAAAAATCATTCGTCGAATTCGAAGGTCGTATCCATTTTATTGACGAATGGCGATGACTTTTAGGACTCTCTAGTATGTAAAATAAATATAAACCGAAAGATATCGGAAGGGAAACTTGAGGAGCGGTGGTCGGAGCGACCCCATTCTGGACCGACTTGGCTAAAAAATCATTCGTCCAATTCGAAGGTCGTATCCATTTTATTGACGAATGGCGATGACTTTTAGGACGCTTTAGAATGTGAAAAAAAATATAAACCGAAAGATATTGGAAGGGAAACTTGAGGAGCGGTGGTCAGAGCGACCCCATTCCGGACCGACATTGGTAAAAATCTTCCGTCCTATTCGAAGGTCGTTTCCGCTTTTTGGCAAATCGTGATTACTTTTGGGACTTTCTAGTATGTGAGAAAAATATAAACCGAAAGATATCGGAAGGGAAACTTGAGGAGCGGTGGTCGGATCGACCCCTTTCTGGACCGACGTTGGTCAAAATCTTTCGTCCAATTCGAAGGTCGTATCCTCTTTTCTGGCGAATCATGGTCACTTTTAGGACTCTTTAGTATATGAAAGAAAAAATAAACGGAAAGTTATTGGAAGGGAAACTTGAGGAGCGGTGGTCAGAGCGACTCCTTTCCGGACCGAACATGGTAAAAATCTTTCGTCCAATTCGAAGGTCGTTTCCGCTTTTTGGCAAATCGTGATTACTTTTGGGACTTTCTAGTATGTGAAAAAAAATATTAACCGATAGATATCGGAAGGGAAACTAGAGGAGCGGTTGTCAGAGCAACCCCAATCTGGACCGACTTTGGTAAAAATCTTTCGTCCAATTTGCCGCTCGTGTCCACTTTTTTGGTGAATCGTAATCACTTTTAGGACTCTCTAATATGTGAAGAAAAATATAAACCGAAAGATATCAGCAGGGAAACTAGAGGAGCGGTTGTCAGAGCAACCCCATTCCGGACCGACAATGGTAAAAATCTTTCGTCCGATTCGAAGTTCGTGTCCTCTTTTTTGACGAATCATAATGACTTTTGGGACTTTTTAGAATGTGAAAAAAAATATAAACCGAAAGATATCGGGAGGGAAACTTGAGGAGCGGTGGTCGGAGCGACCCCATTCTGGACCGACTCTAGTCAAAATCTTTCGTTCAATTCGAATGTCGTATCCTCTTTTTTAACGAATCCTAATGACTTTTAAGACTCTCTAGTATGTAAAAAAAATATAAACCGAAAGATATCGGAAGGGAAACTTGAGTAGCGGTGGTCGGAGCGACCCCAATCTGGACCGACTTTGCTAAAAAATCATTCTTCCAATTTAAAGGTCGTATCCTCTTCTTTGCGAATCATGGTGACTTTAAGGACTCTTTAGAATATGAAAGAAAAATTAAACGGAAAGATATTGGAAGGGAAACTTGAGGAGCGGTGGTCAGAGCGACCCCATTCCGGACCGACTCTAGTAAAAATGTTTTGTTCAATTCGAAGGTCGTATCCTCTTTTTTAAGGAATCGTGATGACTTTTAGGACTCTTTAGCATGTGCAAAATAATATAAACCGAAAGATACCGGAAGGGAAACTTGAGGAGCGGTGGTCGGAGCGACCCCTTTCTGGACCGACACTAGTAAAAATCTTTCGTTCAATTCGAAGGTCGTATCCTCTTTTTTAACGAATCCTAATGACTTTTAAGACTCTCTAGTATGTAAAAAAAATATAAACCGAAAGATATCGGAAGGGAAACTTGAAGAGCGGTGGTCGGAGCCACCCCATTCTGGATCGACTTTGCTAAAAAATGATCCGTCCAATTCAAAGGTCGTATTCTCTTATTTGGCGAATTGTGGTGACTTTTAGGACTCTTTAGTATGTAAAAAAAAATAGAAACCGAAAGATATCGGAAGGGAAACTTGAGGAGCGGTGGTCAGAGCGACCCCATTCTGGACCGACTCTGGTAAAAATCATTCGTCCAATTCGAAGGTCGTATCCTTTTTTTGACGAATGGTGATGACTTTTAGGACTCTTTAGTATGTGAAAAAAAATATGAACCGAAAGATACCGGAAGGGAAACTTGAGGAGCGGTGGTCGGAGCGACCCCTTTCTCGACCGACACTAGTAAAAATCTTTCGTTCAATTCGAAGGTCGTATCCTCTTTTTTAACGAATCCTAATGACTTTTAAGACTCTCTAGTATGTAAAAAAAATATAAACCGAAAGATATCGGAAGGGAAACTTGAAGAGCGGTGGTCGGAGCCACCCCATTCTGGATCGACTTTGCTAAAAAATGATCCGTCCAATTCAAAGGTCGTATTCTCTTATTTGGCGAATTGTGGTGACTTTTAGGACTCTCTAGTGTGCAAAAAAATAGAAACCGAAAGATATCGGAAGGGAAACTTGAGGAGCGGTGGTCGGAGCGACCCCATTCTGGACCGACTCTAGTCAAAATCTTTCGTTCAATTCGAATGTCGTATCCTCTTTTTTAACGAATCCTAATGACTTTTAAGACTCTCTAGTATGTAAAAAAAATATAAACCGAAAGATATCGGAAGGGAAACTTGAGGTGCGGTGGTCAGAACGACCCCATTCCGGACCGACTCTAGTAAAAATGTTTCGTTCAATTCGAAGGTCGTATCCTCTTTTTTAAGGAATCGTGATGACTTTTAGAACTCTTTAGCATGTGCAAAATAATATAAACCGAAAGATACCGGAAGGGAAACTTGACGAGCGGTGGACGGAGCGAACCCATTCTGGATCGACTTTGCTAAAAAATTATCCGTCCAATTCAAAGGTCGTATTCTCCTTTTTGGCAAATCGTGGTGACTTTTAGGACTCTCTAGTGTGTGAAAAAAATATAAACCGAAAGATAATGGAAGGGAAATTTGAGGAGCGGTGGTCAGAGCGACCCCATTCTAGACCGGCACTGGTAAAAATCTTTCGTACAATTCGAAGGTCGTATCCTTTTTTTTGACGAATGGTGATTAATTTTAGGACCCTTTAGTATGTGAAAAAAAATATAAACCAAAAGATATCGGAAGGGAAACTTGAAGAGCGGTGGACGGAGCGATCCCATTCTGGACCGACTTTGCTAAAAAATCATTAGACCAATTCAAAAGTCGTATTCTCTCTTTTCGCGAATCGTGGTGACTTTTACGACTGTCTAGTGTGTGAAAAAATATATAAACCGAAAGATAATGGAAGGGAAATTTGAGGAGCGGTGGTCAGAGCGACTCCATTCCGGACCGACTATGCTAAAAATCTTTCGTCCAATTCGAAGGTCGTTTCCGCTTTTTGGCAAATCGAGATTACTTTTGGGACTTTCTAGTATGAGAAAAAAAATATAAACCGAAAGATATCGGAAGGGAAACTTGAGGAGCGTCGGTCGGAGCGACCCCATTCTGGACCGACTCTAATAAAAATCTTTCTTTCAATTCGAAGGTCGTATCCTCTTTTTTAACGAAACGTAATGACTTTTAAGACTCTCTAGTATGTAAAAAAAATATAAACCGAAAGATATCGGAAGGGAAACTTGAAGAGAGGGAGTCGGAGTGATCCCATTCTGGACCGACTTTGCTAAAAAATCATTCGTCCAATTCAAAAGTCGTATCCTCTTTTTTCATGAATCGTGGTGACTTTTAGGACTCTTTGGTATGTAAAAAAAATATAAACCGAAAGATATCGAAAGGGAAACTTGAAAAAAAAAATCTATAAATCTTTCGTTCAATTCGAATGTCGTGTCCACTTCTTTGGTGAATCGTAATCACTTTTAGGACTCTCTAATATGGGAAGAAAAATATAAACCGAAAGATATCACCAGGGAAACTAGAGGAGCGGTTGTCAGAGCAACCCCATTCTGGACCGACATTGGTAAAAATCTTTCGTCCAATTCGAAGGTGGTGTCCTCTTTTTTGACGAATCATAATGACTTTTGGGACTTTCTAGAATGAGAAAAAAAATATAAACCGAAAGATATCGGAAGGGAAACTTGAAGAGCGGTGGTCGCAGCGACCCCATTCTGGACCGACTTTGCTAAGAAATTTTTCGTCCAATCAAAAGGTCGTATCCTCTTTTTTGGCGAATCGTGGTGACTTTTAGGACTCTGTAGTATGTAAAAAATATATAAACCGAAAGATATCCGAAGGGAAACTTGAGGAGCGGTGGTCGGTGCGACCCCATTCTGGAGCGACACTAGTATAAATCTTTCGTTCAATTCGAAGGTCGTATCCTCTTTTTAACGAATCGTAATGACTTTTAGGATTCTGTAGTATGTAAAAAAAATATAAACCGAAAGATATCAGAAGGGAAACTTGAGGAGCGGTGGTCGGTGCGACCCCATTCTGGAACGACACTAGTATAAATCATTCGTTCAATTCGAAGGCGTATCCTCTTTTTAACGAATCGTAATGACTTTTAGGATTCTGTAGTATGTAAAAAAAATATAAACCGAAAGATATCAGAAGGGGAACTTGAGGAGCGGTGGTCAGAGCGACCCCATTCCGGACCGACTATAGTAAAAATCTTTCGTTCAATTCGAACGTCGTATCCTCGTTTTTAACGAATCGTGATGACTTTTAGGACTCTGTAGTATATAAAAAAAATATAAACCGAAAGATATCGGAAGGGAAACTTGAGGAGCGGTGGTCGGAGCGACCCCATTCTGAACCGACTTTGCTACAAAATCATTCTTCCAATTCGAAGGTCGTATCCTTTTTTTTGACGAATGCTGATGACTTTTAGGACTCTTTAATATGTGAAAAAAAATATGAACCGAAAGATATCGGAAGTGAAACTTAAAGAGCGGTGGTCGGAGCGACCCCATTCTGGATCGACTTTGCTAAAAACGTATCCGTCAAATTCAAAGGTCGTATTCTCTTATTTGGCGAAGTGTGGTGACTTTTAGGATTCTCTAGTGTGCAAAAAAATACAAACCGAAAGATAACGGACGGGAAACTTGAGGAGCGGTGGTCGGAGGACCCCATTCTAGACCGACTCTAGTATAAATCTTTCGTTCAATTCGAATGTCGTGTCCACTTTTTTGGTGAATCGTAATCACTTTTAGGACTCTCTAATATGTGGAGAAAAATATTAACCGAAAGATATCAGCAGGGAAACTAGAGGAGCGGTTGTCAGAGCAACCCCATTATGGACCGACACTGGTAAAAATCCTTCGTCCAATTCGAATGTCGTGTCCTCTTTTTTGACGAATCATAATGACTTTTGGGACTTTCTGGAATGAGAAAAAAAATATAAACCGAAAGATAACGGAAGGGAAACTTGAAGAGCGGTGTTCGGAGCGACCCCATTCTGGACCGACTTTGCTAAGAAATTATTCGTCCAATCAAAAGGTCGTATCCTCTTTTTCGGCGAATCGTGGTGACTTTTAGGACTCTTTAGTATGTAAAAAAAAATATAAACCGAAAGATATCGGAAGGGAAACTTGAGGAGCGGTAGCCGGTGCGACCCCATTCTGGAACGACACTAGTAAAAATCTTTCGTTCAATTCGACGGTCGTATCCTCTTTTTTAATGAATCGTAATGACTTTTAGGACTCTCTAGTATGGAAAAAAATATGAACCGAAAGAAATCGGAAGCGAAACTTGAAGAGCGGTGGTCGGAGCGACCCCATTCTGGATCGATTTTGCTAAAAAATTATCCGTCCAATTCAAATGTCGTATTCTCTTATTTGGCGAATTGTGCTGACTTCTAGGACTCTCTAGTGTGTGCAAAATAATATAAACCGAACTTGAGGAGCGGTGGTCGGAGCGACCCCACTCCGGACCGACGCTAGCAAAAATCTTTCGTTCAATTCGAAGGTCGTATCCTCTTTTTTAACGGATCATAACGACTTTTAAGACTCTCTAGTATGTAAAAAAAATATAAACCGAAAGATATCGGAAGGGAAACTTGAGGAGCGGTGGTCGGAGCGACCCCATTCTGGACCAACTTTGCTAAAAAATCATTCTTCCAATTCAAAGATCGTATCCTCTTTTTTGGCGAATCGTGGTGACTTTTAGGACTCTTTAGTATATGAAAGAAAAGATAAACGGAAAAATATTGGAAGGGAATCTTGAGGAGCGGTGGTCAGAGCGACTCCATTCCGGACCGACTATGGTAAAGATCTCTCGTCCAATTCGAAGGTCGTTTCCGCTTTTTGGCAAATCGTGATTACTTTTGGGACTTTCTAGTATGTGAAAAAAAATATAAACGGAAAGACATCGGAAGGGAAACTTGAGGAGCGGAGGTCAGAGCGACCCCATTCCGGACCGACCCTAGTAAAAATCTTTCGTTCAATTCGAAGGTCGTATCCTCTTTTTTAACGAATCGTGATGACTTTTAGGACTCTCTAGTATGTAAAAAAAATATAAACCGAAAGATATCGGACGGGAAACTTGAGGAGCGGTGGTCAGAGCGACCCCATTCTGGACCGACTTTGCTAAAAAATCATTCTTCCAATTCAAAGGTCGTATCCTCTTTTTTGGCGAATCGTAGTGACGTTTACGGCTCCTTATTATGTGAAAAAATATATAAACCGAAAGATTTAGGAAGGGAAACTTGAGGAGCGGTGGTCAGAGCGACCCCATTCCGGACCGAATTTGGTAAAAATCTTTCGTCCAATTCGAAGGTCGTTTCCGCTTTTTGGCAAATCCTGATTACTTTTGTGACTTTCTAGTATGTGGAAAAAAATATATACCCAAAGATATCGGCAGGGAAACTTGAGGAGCGGTGGTCGGATCGATCCCATTCTGGACCGAATTTGGTAAAAATCTTTCGTCCAATTCGAAGGTCTTATCCTATTTTTTAACGAATCGTAATGAGTTTTAGGACTCTTTAGTATGTAAAAAAAATATAAACCGAAAGATATCGGAAGGGAAACTTGAGGAGCGGTAGTCGGAGCGACCCCATTCTGGATCGACTTTGCTAAAAAATTATCCGTCCAATTCAAAGGTTGTATTCTCTTATTTGGCGAATTGTGGTGACTTTTAGGACTCTCTAGTGTGCAAAAAAATAGAAACCGAAACATATCGGAAGGGAAACTTGAGGAGTGGTGGTCGGAGCGACCCCATTCTGGACCGACTTTGCTAAAAAATCATTCGTGCAATTCAAAGGTCGTATCCGGTTTTTGGCGAATCATGGTAACTTTTAGGACTCTTTAGTATGTACAAAAAAATATAAACCGAAAGATATCGGAAGGGAAACTTGAGGAGCGGTGGTCAGAGCGACCCCATTCTGGACCGACTTTGCTAAAAAATCATTCGTGCAATTCAAAGGTAGTATCCTCTTTTTTGGCGAATCATGGTGACTTTTAGGACTCTGGAGTATGTAAAAAAAAATATGAACCGAAAGATATCGGAAGGGAAACTTGAGGAGCGGTCGTCAGAGCGACCCCATTCTGGACCGACTCTGGTAAAAATCTTTCGTCCAATTCGAAGGTCGTATCCTTTTTTTTGACGAATGGCGATGACTTGTAAGACTCTCTAGTATGTAAAAAAAATATAAACCGAAAGATATCGGAAGGGAAACTTGAAGAGCGGTGGTCGGAGTGATCCCATTCTGGACCGAATTTGCTAAAAAATTATCCGCCCAATTCAAAGGCCGTATTCTCTTATTTGGTGAATTGTGGTGACTTTTAGGACTCTCTAGTGTGTGCAAAAAAATATAAACCGAATGATATCGGAAGGGAAACTTGAGGAGCGGTGGTCGGAGTGATCCCATTCTGGACCAACTTTGCTAAAAAATCATTCGTCCAGTTCAAAGGTGGTATTCTCTTTTTTGGCGAATCGTGGTGACTTTTACGACTCTCTAGTGTGTGAAAAAAAATATAAACCGAAAGATATCGGAAGGGAAACGTGAGGATCGGTGGTCGGAGCGACCCCATTCTGGACCGACACTAGTAAAAATCTTTCGTTCAATTCGAAGGTCACATCCTATTTTTAACGAATCGTAATGACTTTTAAGACTCTCTAGTATGTAAAAAAAAATAAACCGAAAGATATCGGAAGGGAAACTTGAGCACCGGTAGTCGGAACGACCCCATTCTGGACTGACTTTGCTAAAAAATCATTCTTCCAATTGAAAGGTCGTATCCTCTTTTTTGGCGAATCGTGGTAACTTTTAGGACTCTTTAGTATGTGAAAAAAAATATAAACCGGAAGATATTGGAAGGGAAACTTGAGGAGCGGTGGTCAGAGCGACCACATTCCGGACCGACTTTGGTAAAACTCTTTCGTCCAATTCGAAGGTCCTTTCCGCTTTTTGGCAAATGGTGATTACTTTTGGGACTTTCTAGTATGTGAAAAAAAATATAAACCGAAAGATTTTTGAAGGGAAACTTGAGGAGCGGTGGTCGGAGCGACCCCATTCTAGACCGACACTAGTATAAATCTTTCGTTCAATTCGAATGTCGTGTCCACTTTTTTGGTGAATCGTAATCACTTTTAGGACTCTCTAATATGTGAAGAAAAAATATAAACCGAAAGATATCAGCAGGGAAACTAGAGGAGCGATTGTCAGAGCAACCCCATTCTGGACCGACTCTGGTAAAAATCTTTCGTCCAATTCGAAGGTCGTGTCCTCTTTTTTCACGAATGATAATGACTTTTGAGACTTTCTAGAATGAGGAAAAAAATATAAACCGAAAGATATCGGAAGGGAAACTTGAAGAGCGGTGGTCGGAGCGATCCCATTCTGGACCGACTTTGCTAAAAAATTATTCGTCCGATCAAACGGTCGTATCCTCTTTTTTGGCGACTCGTGGTGACTTTTAGGACTCTTTAGTAGGTAAAAAAAAATATAAACCGAAAGTTATCGGAAGGGAAACTTGAGGAGCGGTGGTCGGTGCGACACCATTCTGGACCGACTCTAGTAAAAATCGTTCGTCAAATTCGAAGGTCGTATCCTCTGTTTTAACGAATCGTGATGACTTTTAGTACTCTCTAGTATGGTAAAAAATATATAAACCGAAAGATAATGGAAGGGAAATTTGACGAGCGACGGTCGGAGCGACCCCATTCTGGACCGACTCGTAAAAATCGTTCGTCAAATTCGAAGGTCGTATCCTCTTTTTTAACGAATCGTGATGAATTTTAGGACTCTCTAGTATGTAAAAAAAATATAAACCGAAAGATATCGGAAGGGAAACTTGAGGAGCGGTGGTCGGGGCGACCCCATTCCGGACCGACTTGGCTAAAAAATCATTCGTCCAATTCGAAGGTCGTATCCATTTTATTGACGAATGGCGATGACTTTTAGGACTCTTTTGTATGTGAAAAAAAATATGAACCGAAAGATATCGGAAGGGAAACTTGAGGACCGGTGGTCGGAGCGACCCCATTCCGGACCGACTCTAGTAAAAATCTTTCGTCCAATTCGAAGGTCGTATCCATTTTATTGACGAATGGCGATGACTTTTAGGACTCTTTTCTATGTGAAAAAATATATAAACCGAAAGATTTAGGAAGGGAAACTTGAGGAGCGGTGGTCAGAGCGACCCCATTCCGGACCGAATTTGGTAAAAATCTTTCGTCCAATTCGAAGGTCGTATCCTATTTTTTAACGAATCGTAATGACTTTTAGGACTCTCTAGTATGTAAAAAAAATATAAACCGAAAGATATCGGAAGGGAAACTTGAGGAGCGGTGGTCGGGGCGACCCCATTCCGGACCGACTTGGCTAAAAAATCATTCGTCCAATTCGAAGGTCGTATCCATTTTATTGACGAATGGCGATGACTTTTAGGACTCTTTTGTATGTGAAAAAAAATATGAACCGAAAGATATCGGAAGGGAAACTTGAGGAGCGGTGGTCGGTGCGACCCCATTCTGGAACGACACTAGTAAAAATCTTTCGTTCAATTCGAAGGTCGTATCCTCTTTTTAACGAATCGTAATGACTTTTAGGACTCTCTAGTATGTAAAAAAATATAAACCGAAAGATATCGGACGGGAAACTTGAGGAGCGGTGGTCAGAGCGACCCCATTCTGGACCGACTTTGCTAAAAAATCATTCTTCCAATTCAAAGGTCGTATCCTCTTTTTTGGCGAATCGTGGTGACTTTTAGGACTCCTTATTATGTGAAAAAATATATAAACCGAACGATTTAGGAAGGGAAACATGAGGAGCGGTGGTCAGAGCGACCCCATTCCGGACCGAATTTGGTAAAAATCTTTCGTCCAATTCGAAGGTCGTTTCCGCTTTTTGGCAAATCGTGATTACTTTTGGGACTTTCTAGTATGTGAAAAGAAATATATACCCAAAGATATCGGAAGGAAACCGACTTTGGTAAATTCTGGACCGAATTTGGTAAAAATCTTTCGTCCAATTCGAAGGTCGTATCCTCTTTTTTAACGAATCGTAATGACTTTTAGGACTCTCTAGTATGGAAAATAATATATAAACCGAAAGATAATGGAAGGGAAACTTGAGGAGCGGTGGTCAGAGCGACCCCATTCTGGACCGTCTCTTGTAAAAATCGTTCGTCAAATTCGAAGGTCGTATCCTTTTTTTTGACGAATGGTGATGACTTTTAGGACTCTGTAGTATGTAAAAAAAATGAACCGAAAGATATCGGGAGGGAAACTTGAAGAGCGGTGGTCGGAGCGACCCCATTCTGGACCGACTTTGCTAAAAAATCATTCGTCCAATTCAAAGGTCGTATTCTCTTTTTTGTCGAACTGTAGTGACTTTTAGGACTCTTTAGTAAGTGAAAAAATAGATAAACCGAAAGATATCGGTTGGGAAACTTGAAGACCGGTGGTCGGAGTGATCCCATTCTGAACCGACTTTGCTAAAAAATCATTCGTTCAATTCAAAGGTCGTATCCTCTTTTTTGTCGAACTGTGGTGACTTTTAGGACTCTTTAGTATGTAAAAAAAAATATAAACCGAAAGATATCGGAAGGGAAACTTGAGGAGCGGTGGTCAGAGTGACCCCATTCTGGACCGACTTTGCTAAAAAATCATTCTTCCAATTCAAAGGTCGTATCCTCTTTTTTGGCGAATCGTGGTGACTTTTAGGACTCCTTATTATGTGAAAAAATATATAAACCGAACGATTTAGGAAGGGAAACTTGAGGAGCTGTGGTCAGAGCGACCCCATTCCGGACCGAATTTGGTAAAAATCTTTCGTCCAATTCGAAGGTCGTTTCCGCTTTTTTGCAAATCGTGATTACTTTTGGGACTTTCTAGTATGTGAAAAAAAATATATACCCAAAGATATCGGACGGAAAACTTGAAGAGCGGTGGTCGGATCGATCCCATTCTGGACCGAATTTGGTAAAAATCTTTCGTCCAATTCGAAGGTCGTATCCTCTTTTTTAACGAATCGTAATGACTTTTAGGACTCTCGAGTATGGAAAATAATATATGAACCGAAAGATAATGGAAGGGAAACTTGAGGAGCGGTGGTCAGAGCGACCCCATTCTGGACCGACTCTTGTAAAAATCGTTCGTCAAATTCGAAGGTCGTATCCTTTTTTTTGACGAATCGTAATGACTTTTAGGACTCTCTAGTATGGAAAATAATATATAAACCGAAAGATAATGGAAGGGAAACTTGAAGAGCGGTGGTCGGAGCGACCCCATTCTGGACCGACTTTGCTAAAAAATCATTCGTCCAATTCAAAGGTCGTATTCTCTCATTTGGCGAATCGTGGTGACTTTTAGGACTCTTTAGTATGTAAAAAAAAATATAATCCGAAAGTTATCGGAAGGGAAACTGGAGGAGCGGTGGTCAGAGCGACCCCATTCTGGACCGACTCTGGTAAAAATCTTTCGTCCAATTCGAAGGTCGTATCCTTTTTGTTGACGAATGGTGATGACTTTTAGGGCTCTGTAGTATGTAAAAAAAAATGAACCGAAAGATATCGGAAGAGAAACTTGAAGAGCGGTGGTCGGAGTGATCCCATTCTGGACCGACTTTGCTAAAAAAGCATTCGTCCAATTCAAAGGTCGTATCCTCTTTTTTGGCGAATCGTGGTGACTTTTAGGACTCTCTAGTGTGTGAAAAAAAATATAAACCGAAAGATAATGGAAGGGAAATTTGAGGAGCGGTGGTCAGGGCGACCCCATTCTGGTCCGGCACTGGTAAAAATCTTTCGTCCAATTCGAAGGTCGTTTCCGCTTTTTGGCAAATCGTGATTACTTTTGGGACTTTTTAGTATGTGAAAAAAAATATAAACCAAAAGATATCGGAAGGGAAACTTGAAGAGCGGTGGACGGAGCGATCTCATTCTGGACCGACTTTGCTAAAAAATCATTCGTCCAATTCAAAGGTCGTATCCTCTTTTTTGGCGAACTGTAGTGACTTTTAGGACTCTTTAGTAAGTGAAAAAATAGATAAACCGAAAGATATCGGTTGGGAAACTTGAAGAGCGGTGGTCGGAGTGATCCCATTCTGGACCGACTTTGCTAAAAAAGCATTCGTTCAATTCAAAGGTCGTATCCTCTTTTTTGGCGAATCGTGGTGACTTTTAGGACTCTCTAGTGTGTGAAAAAAAATATAATCCGAAAGATAATGGAAGGGAAATTTGAGGAGCGGTGGTCAGTGCGACCCCATTCTGGTCCGGCACTGGTAAAAATCTTTCGTCCAATTCGAAGGTCGTTTCCGCTTTTTGGCAAATCGTGATTACATTTGGGACTTTCTAGTATGTGAAAAAAAATATAAACCAAAAGATATCGGAAGGGAAACTTGAAGAGCGGTGGACGGAGAGATCCCATTCTGGACCGACTTTGCTAAAAAATCATTAGACCAATTCAAAAGTCGTATTCTCTTTTTTCGCGAATCGTGGTGACTTTTACGACTCTCTAGTGTGTGAAAAAAAATATAAACCGAAAGATAATGGAAGGGAAATTTGAGGAGCGGTGGTCAGAGCGACTCCATTCCGGACCGACTATGCTAAAAATCTTTCGTGCAATTCGAAGGTCGTTTCCGCTTTTTCGCAAATCGTGATTACTTTTAGGACTTTCTAGTATGTGAAAAAAAATATAAACCAAAAGATATCGGAAGGGAAACTTGAAGAGCGGTGGACGGAGAGATCCCATTCTGGACCGACTTTGCTAAAAAATCATTAGACCAATTCAAAAGTCGTATCCTCTTTTTTAACGAATCGTAATGACTTTTAGGACTCTCGAGTATGGAAAATAATATATGAACCGAAAGATAATGGAAGGGAAACTTGAGGAGCGGTGGTCAGAGCGACCCCATTCTGGACCGACTCTTGTAAAAATCGTTCGTCAAATTCGAAGGTCGTATCCTTTTTTTTGACGAATCGTAATGACTTTTAGGACTCTCTAGTATGGAAAATAATATATAAACCGAAAGATAATGGAAGGGAAACTTGAAGAGCGGTGGTCGGAGCGACCCCATTCTGGACCGACTTTGCTAAAAAATCATTCGTCCAATTCAAAGGTCGTATTCTCTCATTTGGCGAATCGTGGTGACTTTTAGGACTCTTTAGTATGTAAAAAAAAATATAATCCGAAAGTTATCGGAAGGGAAACTGGAGGAGCGGTGGTCAGAGCGACCCCATTCTGGACCGACTCTGGTAAAAATCTTTCGTCCAATTCGAAGGTCGTATCCTTTTTGTTGACGAATGGTGATGACTTTTAGGGCTCTGTAGTATGTAAAAAAAAATGAACCGAAAGATATCGGAAGAGAAACTTGAAGAGCGGTGGTCGGAGTGATCCCATTCTGGACCGACTTTGCTAAAAAAGCATTCGTCCAATTCAAAGGTCGTATCCTCTTTTTTGGCGAATCGTGGTGACTTTTAGGACTCTCTAGTGTGTGAAAAAAAATATAAACCGAAAGATAATGGAAGGGAAATTTGAGGAGCGGTGGTCAGGGCGACCCCATTCTGGTCCGGCACTGGTAAAAATCTTTCGTCCAATTCGAAGGTCGTTTCCGCTTTTTGGCAAATCGTGATTACTTTTGGGACTTTTTAGTATGTGAAAAAAAATATAAACCAAAAGATATCGGAAGGGAAACTTGAAGAGCGGTGGACGGAGCGATCTCATTCTGGACCGACTTTGCTAAAAAATCATTCGTCCAATTCAAAGGTCGTATCCTCTTTTTTGGCGAACTGTAGTGACTTTTAGGACTCTTTAGTAAGTGAAAAAATAGATAAACCGAAAGATATCGGTTGGGAAACTTGAAGAGCGGTGGTCGGAGTGATCCCATTCTGGACCGACTTTGCTAAAAAAGCATTCGTTCAATTCAAAGGTCGTATCCTCTTTTTTGGCGAATCGTGGTGACTTTTAGGACTCTCTAGTGTGTGAAAAAAAATATAATCCGAAAGATAATGGAAGGGAAATTTGAGGAGCGGTGGTCAGTGCGACCCCATTCTGGTCCGGCACTGGTAAAAATCTTTCGTCCAATTCGAAGGTCGTTTCCGCTTTTTGGCAAATCGTGATTACATTTGGGACTTTCTAGTATGTGAAAAAAAATATAAACCAAAAGATATCGGAAGGGAAACTTGAAGAGCGGTGGACGGAGAGATCCCATTCTGGACCGACTTTGCTAAAAAATCATTAGACCAATTCAAAAGTCGTATTCTCTTTTTTCGCGAATCGTGGTGACTTTTACGACTCTCTAGTGTGTGAAAAAAAATATAAACCGAAAGATAATGGAAGGGAAATTTGAGGAGCGGTGGTCAGAGCGACTCCATTCCGGACCGACTATGCTAAAAATCTTTCGTGCAATTCGAAGGTCGTTTCCGCTTTTTCGCAAATCGTGATTACTTTTAGGACTTTCTAGTATGTGAAAAAAAATATAAACCAAAAGATATCGGAAGGGAAACTTGAAGAGCGGTGGACGGAGAGATCCCATTCTGGACCGACTTTGCTAAAAAATCATTAGACCAATTCAAAAGTCGTATTCTCTTTTTTCGCGAATCGTGGTGACTTTTACGACTCTCTAGTGTGTGAAAAAAAATATAAACCGAAAGATAATGGAAGGGAAATTTGAGGAGCGGTGGTCAGAGCGACTCCATTCCGGACCGACTATGCTAAAAATCTTTCCTCCAATTCGAAGGTCGTTTCCGCTTTTTGGCAAATCGTGATTACTTTTGGGACTTTCTAGTATGTGAAAATAAATATAAACCGAAAGATATCGGAAGGGAAACTTGAGGAGCGTCGGTCGGAGCGACCCCATTCTGGACCGACTCTAGTAAAAATCTTTCTTTCAATTCGAAGGTCGTATCCTCTTTTTTAACGAAACGTAATGACTTTTAAGACTCTCTAGTATGTAAAAAAAATATAAACCGAAAGATATCGGAAGGGAAACTTGAAGAGCGGTGGTCGGAGGACCCCATTCTAGACCGACTCTAGTATAAATCTTTCGTTCAATTCGAATGTCGTGTCCACTTTTTTGGTGAATCGTAATCACTTTTAGGACTCTCTAATATGTGGAGAAAAATATTAACCGAAAGATATCAGCAGGGAAACTAGAGGAGCGGTTGTCAGAGCAACCCCATTATGGACCGACACTGGTAAAAATCCTTCGTCCAATTCGAATGTCGTGTCCTCTTTTTTGACGAATCATAATGACTTTTGGGACTTTCTGGAATGAGAAAAAAAATATAAACCGAAAGATAACGGAAGGGAAACTTGAAGAGCGGTGTTCGGAGCGACCCCATTCTGGACCGACTTTGCTAAGAAATTATTCGTCCAATCAAAAGGTCGTATCCTCTTTTTCGGCGAATCGTGGTGACTTTTAGGACTCTTTAGTATGTAAAAAAAAATATAAACCGAAAGATATCGGAAGGGAAACTTGAGGAGCGGTAGCCGGTGCGACCCCATTCTGGAACGACACTAGTAAAAATCTTTCGTTCAATTCGACGGTCGTATCCTCTTTTTTAATGAATCGTAATGACTTTTAGGACTCTCTAGTATGGAAAAAAATATGAACCGAAAGAAATCGGAAGCGAAACTTGAAGAGCGGTGGTCGGAGCGACCCCATTCTGGATCGATTTTGCTAAAAAATTATCCGTCCAATTCAAATGTCGTATTCTCTTATTTGGCGAATTGTGCTGACTTCTAGGACTCTCTAGTGTGTGCAAAATAATATAAACCGAACGATATCGGAAGGGAAACTTGAGGAGCGGTGGTCGGAGCGACCCCACTCCGGACCGACGCTAGCAAAAATCTTTCGTTCAATTCGAAGGTCGTATCCTCTTTTTTAACGGATCATAACGACTTTTAAGACTCTCTAGTATGTAAAAAAAATATAAACCGAAAGATATCGGAAGGGAAACTTGAGGAGCGGTGGTCGGAGCGACCCCATTCTGGACCAACTTTGCTAAAAAATCATTCTTCCAATTCAAAGATCGTATCCTCTTTTTTGGCGAATCGTGGTGACTTTTAGGACTCTTTAGTATATGAAAGAAAAGATAAACGGAAAAATATTGGAAGGGAATCTTGAGGAGCGGTGGTCAGAGCGACTCCATTCCGGACCGACTATGGTAAAGATCTCTCGTCCAATTCGAAGGTCGTTTCCGCTTTTTGGCAAATCGTGATTACTTTTGGGACTTTCTAGTATGTGAAAAAAAATATAAACGGAAAGACATCGGAAGGGAAACTTGAGGAGCGGAGGTCAGAGCGACCCCATTCCGGACCGACCCTAGTAAAAATCTTTCGTTCAATTCGAAGGTCGTATCCTCTTTTTTAACGAATCGTGATGACTTTTAGGACTCTCTAGTATGTAAAAAAAATATAAACCGAAAGATATCGGACGGGAAACTTGAGGAGCGTTGGTCAGAGCGACCCCATTCTGGACCGACTTTGCTAAAAAATCATTCTTCCAATTCAAAGGTCGTATCCTCTTTTTTGGCGAATCGTAGTGACGTTTACGGCTCCTTATTATGTGAAAAAATATATAAACCGAAAGATTTAGGAAGGGAAACTTGAGGAGCGGTGGTCAGAGCGACCCCATTCCGGACCGAATTTGGTAAAAATCTTTCGTCCAATTCGAAGGTCGTTTCCGCTTTTTGGCAAATCCTGATTACTTTTGTGACTTTCTAGTATGTGGAAAAAAATATATACCCAAAGATATCGGCAGGGAAACTTGAGGAGCGGTGGTCGGATCGATCCCATTCTGGACCGAATTTGGTAAAAATCTTTCGTCCAATTCGAAGGTCTTATCCTATTTTTTAACGAATCGTAATGAGTTTTAGGACTCTTTAGTATGTAAAAAAAATATAAACCGAAAGATATCGGAAGGGAAACTTGAGGAGCGGTAGTCGGAGCGACCCCATTCTGGATCGACTTTGCTAAAAAATTATCCGTCCAATTCAAAGGTTGTATTCTCTTATTTGGCGAATTGTGGTGACTTTTAGGACTCTCTAGTGTGCAAAAAAATAGAAACCGAAACATATCGGAAGGGAAACTTGAGGAGTGGTGGTCGGAGCGACCCCATTCTGGACCGACTTTGCTAAAAAATCATTCGTGCAATTCAAAGGTCGTATCCGGTTTTTGGCGAATCATGGTAACTTTTAGGACTCTTTAGTATGTACAAAAAAATATAAACCGAAAGATATCGGAAGGGAAACTTGAGGAGCGGTGGTCAGAGCGACCCCATTCTGGACCGACTTTGCTAAAAAATCATTCGTGCAATTCAAAGGTAGTATCCTCTTTTTTGGCGAATCATGGTGACTTTTAGGACTCTGGAGTATGTAAAAAAAAATATGAACCGAAAGATATCGGAAGGGAAACTTGAGGAGCGGTCGTCAGAGCGACCCCATTCTGGACCGACTCTGGTAAAAATCTTTCGTCCAATTCGAAGGTCGTATCCTTTTTTTTGACGAATGGCGATGACTTGTAAGACTCTCTAGTATGTAAAAAAAATATAAACCGAAAGATATCGGAAGGGAAACTTGAAGAGCGGTGGTCGGAGTGATCCCATTCTGGACCGAATTTGCTAAAAAATTATCCGCCCAATTCAAAGGCCGTATTCTCTTATTTGGTGAATTGTGGTGACTTTTAGGACTCTCTAGTGTGTGCAAAAAAATATAAACCGAATGATATCGGAAGGGAAACTTGAGGAGCGGTGGTCGGAGTGATCCCATTCTGGACCAACTTTGCTAAAAAATCATTCGTCCAATTCAAAGGTGGTATTCTCTTTTTTGGCGAATCGTGGTGACTTTTACGACTCTCTAGTGTGTGAAAAAAAATATAAACCGAAAGATATCGGAAGGGAAACGTGAGGATCGGTGGTCGGAGCGACCCCATTCTGGACCGACACTAGTAAAAATCTTTCGTTCAATTCGAAGGTCACATCCTATTTTTAACGAATCGTAATGACTTTTAAGACTCTCTAGTATGTAAAAAAAAATAAACCGAAAGATATCGGAAGGGAAACTTGAGCACCGGTAGTCGGAACGACCCCATTCTGGACTGACTTTGCTAAAAAATCATTCTTCCAATTGAAAGGTCGTATCCTCTTTTTTGGCGAATCGTGGTAACTTTTAGGACTCTTTAGTATGTGAAAAAAAATATAAACCGGAAGATATTGGAAGGGAAACTTGAGGAGCGGTGGTCAGAGCGACCACATTCCGGACCGACTTTGGTAAAACTCTTTCGTCCAATTCGAAGGTCCTTTCCGCTTTTTGGCAAATGGTGATTACTTTTGGGACTTTCTAGTATGTGAAAAAAAATATAAACCGAAAGATTTTTGAAGGGAAACTTGAGGAGCGGTGGTCGGAGCGACCCCATTCTAGACCGACACTAGTATAAATCTTTCGTTCAATTCGAATGTCGTGTCCACTTTTTTGGTGAATCGTAATCACTTTTAGGACTCTCTAATATGTGAAGAAAAAATATAAACCGAAAGATATCAGCAGGGAAACTAGAGGAGCGATTGTCAGAGCAACCCCATTCTGGACCGACTCTGGTAAAAATCTTTCGTCCAATTCGAAGGTCGTGTCCTCTTTTTTCACGAATGATAATGACTTTTGAGACTTTCTAGAATGAGGAAAAAAATATAAACCGAAAGATATCGGAAGGGAAACTTGATGAGCGGTGGTCGGAGCGATCCCATTCTGGACCGACTTTGCTAAAAAATTATTCGTCCGATCAAACGGTCGTATCCTCTTTTTTGGCGACTCGTGGTGACTTTTAGGACTCTTTAGTAGGTAAAAAAAAATATAAACCGAAAGTTATCGGAAGGGAAACTTGAGGAGCGGTGGTCGGTGCGACACCATTCTGGACCGACTCTAGTAAAAATCGTTCGTCAAATTCGAAGGTCGTATCCTCTGTTTTAACGAATCGTGATGACTTTTAGTACTCTCTAGTATGGTAAAAAATATATAAACCGAAAGATAATGGAAGGGAAATTTGACGAGCGATGGTCGGAGCGACCCCATTCTGGACCGACTCGTAAAAATCGTTCGTCAAATTCGAAGGTCGTATCCTCTTTTTTAACGAATCGTGATGAATTTTAGGACTCTCTAGTATGTAAAAAAAATATAAACCGAAAGATATCGGAAGGGAAACTTGAGGAGCGGTGGTCGGGGCGACCCCATTCCGGACCGACTTGGCTAAAAAATCATTCGTCCAATTCGAAGGTCGTATCCATTTTATTGACGAATGGCGATGACTTTTAGGACTCTTTTGTATGTGAAAAAAAATATGAACCGAAAGATATCGGAAGGGAAACTTGAGGACCGGTGGTCGGAGCGACCCCATTCCGGACCGACTCTAGTAAAAATCTTTCGTCCAATTCGAAGGTCGTATCCATTTTATTGACGAATGGCGATGACTTTTAGGACTCTTTTCTATGTGAAAAAATATATAAACCGAAAGATTTAGGAAGGGAAACTTGAGGAGCGGTGGTCAGAGCGACCCCATTCCGGACCGAATTTGGTAAAAATCTTTCGTCCAATTCGAAGGTCGTATCCTATTTTTTAACGAATCGTAATGACTTTTAGGACTCTCTAGTATGTAAAAAAAATATAAACCGAAAGATATCGGAAGGGAAACTTGAGGAGCGGTGGTCGGGGCGACCCCATTCCGGACCGACTTGGCTAAAAAATCATTCGTCCAATTCGAAGGTCGTATCCATTTTATTGACGAATGGCGATGACTTTTAGGACTCTTTTGTATGTGAAAAAAAATATGAACCGAAAGATATCGGAAGGGAAACTTGAGGAGCGGTGGTCGGTGCGACCCCATTCTGGAACGACACTAGTAAAAATCTTTCGTTCAATTCGAAGGTCGTATCCTCTTTTTAACGAATCGTAATGACTTTTAGGACTCTCTAGTATGTAAAAAAATATAAACCGAAAGATATCGGACGGGAAACTTGAGGAGCGGTGGTCAGAGCGACCCCATTCTGGACCGACTTTGCTAAAAAATCATTCTTCCAATTCAAAGGTCGTATCCTCTTTTTTGGCGAATCGTGGTGACTTTTAGGACTCCTTATTATGTGAAAAAATATATAAACCGAACGATTTAGGAAGGGAAACATGAGGAGCGGTGGTCAGAGCGACCCCATTCCGGACCGAATTTGGTAAAAATCTTTCGTCCAATTCGAAGGTCGTTTCCGCTTTTTGGCAAATCGTGATTACTTTTGGGACTTTCTAGTATGTGAAAAGAAATATATACCCAAAGATATCGGAAGGAAACCGACTTTGGTAAATTCTGGACCGAATTTGGTAAAAATCTTTCGTCCAATTCGAAGGTCGTATCCTCTTTTTTAACGAATCGTAATGACTTTTAGGACTCTCTAGTATGGAAAATAATATATAAACCGAAAGATAATGGAAGGGAAACTTGAGGAGCGGTGGTCAGAGCGACCCCATTCTGGACCGTCTCTTGTAAAAATCGTTCGTCAAATTCGAAGGTCGTATCCTTTTTTTTGACGAATGGTGATGACTTTTAGGACTCTGTAGTATGTAAAAAAAATGAACCGAAAGATATCGGGAGGGAAACTTGAAGAGCGGTGGTCGGAGCGACCCCATTCTGGACCGACTTTGCTAAAAAATCATTCGTCCAATTCAAAGGTCGTATTCTCTTTTTTGTCGAACTGTAGTGACTTTTAGGACTCTTTAGTAAGTGAAAAAATAGATAAACCGAAAGATATCGGTTGGGAAACTTGAAGACCGGTGGTCGGAGTGATCCCATTCTGAACCGACTTTGCTAAAAAATCATTCGTTCAATTCAAAGGTCGTATCCTCTTTTTTGTCGAACTGTGGTGACTTTTAGGACTCTTTAGTATGTAAAAAAAAATATAAACCGAAAGATATCGGAAGGGAAACTTGAGGAGCGGTGGTCAGAGTGACCCCATTCTGGACCGACTTTGCTAAAAAATCATTCTTCCAATTCAAAGGTCGTATCCTCTTTTTTGGCGAATCGTGGTGACTTTTAGGACTCCTTATTATGTGAAAAAATATATAAACCGAACGATTTAGGAAGGGAAACTTGAGGAGCTGTGGTCAGAGCGACCCCATTCCGGACCGAATTTGGTAAAAATCTTTCGTCCAATTCGAAGGTCGTTTCCGCTTTTTTGCAAATCGTGATTACTTTTGGGACTTTCTAGTATGTGAAAAAAAATATATACCCAAAGATATCGGACGGAAAACTTGAAGAGCGGTGGTCGGATCGATCCCATTCTGGACCGAATTTGGTAAAAATCTTTCGTCCAATTCGAAGGTCGTATCCTCTTTTTTAACGAATCGTAATGACTTTTAGGACTCTCGAGTATGGAAAATAATATATGAACCGAAAGATAATGGAAGGGAAACTTGAGGAGCGGTGGTCAGAGCGACCCCATTCTGGACCGACTCTTGTAAAAATCGTTCGTCAAATTCGAAGGTCGTATCCTTTTTTTTGACGAATCGTAATGACTTTTAGGACTCTCTAGTATGGAAAATAATATATAAACCGAAAGATAATGGAAGGGAAACTTGAAGAGCGGTGGTCGGAGCGACCCCATTCTGGACCGACTTTGCTAAAAAATCATTCGTCCAATTCAAAGGTCGTATTCTCTCATTTGGCGAATCGTGGTGACTTTTAGGACTCTTTAGTATGTAAAAAAAAATATAATCCGAAAGTTATCGGAAGGGAAACTGGAGGAGCGGTGGTCAGAGCGACCCCATTCTGGACCGACTCTGGTAAAAATCTTTCGTCCAATTCGAAGGTCGTATCCTTTTTGTTGACGAATGGTGATGACTTTTAGGGCTCTGTAGTATGTAAAAAAAAATGAACCGAAAGATATCGGAAGAGAAACTTGAAGAGCGGTGGTCGGAGTGATCCCATTCTGGACCGACTTTGCTAAAAAAGCATTCGTCCAATTCAAAGGTCGTATCCTCTTTTTTGGCGAATCGTGGTGACTTTTAGGACTCTCTAGTGTGTGAAAAAAAATATAAACCGAAAGATAATGGAAGGGAAATTTGAGGAGCGGTGGTCAGGGCGACCCCATTCTGGTCCGGCACTGGTAAAAATCTTTCGTCCAATTCGAAGGTCGTTTCCGCTTTTTGGCAAATCGTGATTACTTTTGGGACTTTTTAGTATGTGAAAAAAAATATAAACCAAAAGATATCGGAAGGGAAACTTGAAGAGCGGTGGACGGAGCGATCTCATTCTGGACCGACTTTGCTAAAAAATCATTCGTCCAATTCAAAGGTCGTATCCTCTTTTTTGGCGAACTGTAGTGACTTTTAGGACTCTTTAGTAAGTGAAAAAATAGATAAACCGAAAGATATCGGTTGGGAAACTTGAAGAGCGGTGGTCGGAGTGATCCCATTCTGGACCGACTTTGCTAAAAAAGCATTCGTTCAATTCAAAGGTCGTATCCTCTTTTTTGGCGAATCGTGGTGACTTTTAGGACTCTCTAGTGTGTGAAAAAAAATATAATCCGAAAGATAATGGAAGGGAAATTTGAGGAGCGGTGGTCAGTGCGACCCCATTCTGGTCCGGCACTGGTAAAAATCTTTCGTCCAATTCGAAGGTCGTTTCCGCTTTTTGGCAAATCGTGATTACATTTGGGACTTTCTAGTATGTGAAAAAAAATATAAACCAAAAGATATCGGAAGGGAAACTTGAAGAGCGGTGGACGGAGAGATCCCATTCTGGACCGACTTTGCTAAAAAATCATTAGACCAATTCAAAAGTCGTATTCTCTTTTTTCGCGAATCGTGGTGACTTTTACGACTCTCTAGTGTGTGAAAAAAAATATAAACCGAAAGATAATGGAAGGGAAATTTGAGGAGCGGTGGTCAGAGCGACTCCATTCCGGACCGACTATGCTAAAAATTTTTCGTGCAATTCGAAGGTCGTTTCCGCTTTTTCGCAAATCGTGATTACTTTTAGGACTTTCTAGTATGTGAAAAAAAATATAAACCAAAAGATATCGGAAGGGAAACTTGAAGAGCGGTGGACGGAGAGATCCCATTCTGGACCGACTTTGCTAAAAAATCATTAGACCAATTCAAAAGTCGTATTCTCTTTTTTCGCGAATCGTGGTGACTTTTACGACTCTCTAGTGTGTGAAAAAAAATATAAACCGAAAGATAATGGAAGGGAAATTTGAGGAGCGGTGGTCAGAGCGACTCCATTCCGGACCGACTATGCTAAAAATCTTTCCTCCAATTCGAAGGTCGTTTCCGCTTTTTGGCAAATCGTGATTACTTTTGGGACTTTCTAGTATGTGAAAATAAATATAAACCGAAAGATATCGGAAGGGAAACTTGAGGAGCGTCGGTCGGAGCGACCCCATTCTGGACCGACTCTAGTAAAAATCTTTCTTTCAATTCGAAGGTCGTATCCTCTTTTTTAACGAAACGTAATGACTTTTAAGACTCTCTAGTATGTAAAAAAAATATAAACCGAAAGATATCGGAAGGGAAACTTGAAGAGCGGTAGTCGGAGTGATCCCATTCTGGACCGACTTTGCAAAAAAATCATTCGTCCAATTCAAAGCTCGTATCCTCTTTTTTGATGAATCGTGGTGACTTTTAGGACTCTTTAGTATGTAAAAAAAATATAAACCGAAAGATATCGGAAGGGAAACTTGAAAAAAAAAAATCTATAAATCTTTCGTTCAATTCGAATGTCGTGTCCACTTTTTTGGTGAATCGTAATCACTTTTAGGACCCTCTAATATGGGAAGAAAAATATAAACCGAAAGATATCAGCAGGGAAAGTAGAGGAGCGGTTGTCAGAGCAACCCCATTCTGGACCGACACTGGTAAAAATCTTTCGTCCAATTCGAAGGTGGTGTCCTCTTTTTTGACGAATCATAATGACTTTTGGGACTTTCTAGAATGAGAAAAAAAATATAAACCGAAAGATATCGGAAGGGAAACTTGAAGAGCGGTGGTCGGAGCGACCCCATTCTGGACCGACTTTGCTAAGAAATTATTCGTCCAATCAAAAGGTCGTATCCTCTTTTTTGGCGAATCGTGGTGACTTTTAGGACTCTTTAGTATGTAAAAAAAAATATGAACGGAAAGATATCGGAAGGGAAACTTGAGGAGCGGTAGCCGGTGCGACCCCATTCTGGAACGACACTAGTAAAAATCTTTCGTTCAATTCGAAGGTCGTATCCTCTTTTTTAACGAATCGTAATGACTTTTAGGACTCTCTAGTATGGAAAAAAAGATATAAACCGAATGATAATGGAAGGGAAACTTGAGGAGCGATGATCAGAGCGACCTCATTCTGGACCGACACTGGTAAAAATCGTTCGTCAAATTCGAACGTCGTATCCTTTTTTTTGACAAATGGTGATAACTTTTAGGACTCTGTAGTATGTAAAAAAAATATAAACCGAAAGATATCAGAAGGGAAACTTGAGGAGCGGTGGTCGGTGCGACCCCATTCTGGAGCGACACTAGTAAAAATCTTTCGTTCAATTCGAAGGTCGTATCCTCTTTTTAACGAATCGTAATGACTTTTAGGTTTCTGTAGTATGTTAAAAAAATATAAACCGAAAGATATCAGAAGGGAAACTTGAGGAGCGGTGGTCGGTGCGACCCCATTCTGGAACGACACTAGTAAAAATCTTTCGTTCAATTCGAAGGTCGTATCCTCTTTTTAACGAATCGTATTGACTTTTAGGATTCTGTAGTATGTAAAAAAAATATAAACCGAAAGATATCAGAAGGGAAACTTGAGGAGCGGTGGTCAGAGCGACCCCATTCCGGACCGACTCTAGTAAAAATCTTTCGTTCAATTCGAACGTCGTATCCTCTTTTTTAACGAATCGTGATGACTTTTAGGACTCTGTAGTATGTAAAAAAATATAAACCGAAAGATATCGGAAGGGAAACTTGAAGAGCGGTGGTCGGAGCGACCCCATTCTGAACCGATTTTGCTACAAAATCATTCTTCCAATTCGAAGGTCGTATCCTTTTTCTTGACGAATGCTGATGACTTTTAGGACTCTTTAATATGTGAAAAAAAATATGAACCGAAAGATAACGGAAGGGAAACTTAAAGAGCGGTGGTCGGAGCGACCCCATTCTGGATCGACTTTGCTAAAAAAGTATCCGTCAAATTCAAAGGTCGTATTCTCTTATTTGGCGGATTGTGGTGACTTTTAGGATTCTCTAGTGTGCAAAAAAATACAAACCGAAAGATATCGGACGGGAAACTTGAGGAGCGGTGGTCGGAGGACCCCATTCTAGACCGACTCTAGTATAAATCTTTCGTTCAATTCGAATGTCGTGTCCACTTTTTTGGTGAATCGTAATCACTTTTAGGACTCTCTGATATGTGGAGAAAAATATTAACCGAAAGATATCAGCAGGCAAACTAGAGGAGCGGTTGTCAGAGCAACCCCATTATGGACCGACACTGGTAAAAATCTTTCGTCGAATTCGAATGTCGTGTCCTCTTTTTTGACGAATCATAATGACTTTTGGGACTTTCTAGAATGAGAAAAAAAATATAAACCGAAAGATATCGGAAGGGAAACTTGAAGAGCGGTGGTCGGAGCGACCCCATTCTGGACCGACTTTGCTAAGAAATTATTCGTCCAATCAAAAGGTCGTATCCTCTTTTTTGGCGAATCGTGGTGACTTTTAGGACTCTTTAGTATGTAAAAAAAAAAATAAACCTAAAGATATCGGAAGGGAAACTTGAGGACCGGCGTTCGGAGCGACCCTATTCTGGACCGACTCTAGTAAAAATCTTTCGTTCAATTCGAAGGTCGTATCCTCTTGTTTAATAAATCGTAATGACTTTTAGGACTCTCTAGTATGGAAAAAAATATATAAACCTAAAGATAATGGAAGGGAAATTTGAGGAGCGATGATCAGAGCGACCTCATACTGGACCGACTCTGGTAAAAATCGTTCGTCAAATTCGAAGGTCGTATCCTTTTTTTGGAAAAATGGTGATGACTTTTAGGACTCTGTAGTATGTAAAAAAAATATAAACCGACAGATATCGGAAGGGAAACTTGAAGAGCGGTGGACGGAGCGATCCCATTCTGGACCGACTTTGCTAAAAAATCATTAGACCAATTCAAAGGTCGTATTCTCTTTTTTCGCGAATCGTGGTGACTTTTACGACTCTCTAGTGTGTGAAAAAAAATATAAACCGAAATATAATGGAAGGGAAATTTGAGGAGCGGTGGTCAGAGCGACTCCATTCCGGACCGACTATGCTAAAAATCTTTCGTGCAATTCGAAGGTCGTTTCCGCTTCTTCGCAAATCGTGATTACTTTTAGGACTTTCTAGTATGTGAAAAAAAATATAAACCGAAAGATATCGGAAGGGAAACTTGAGGAGCGGCGGTCGGAGCGACCCCATTCTGGAACGACACTAGTAAAAATCTTTCGTTCAATTCGAAGGTCGTATCCTCTTTTTAACGAATCGTAATGACTTTTAGGACTCTTTAGTATGTGAAAAAAAATATGAACCGAAAGAAATCGGAAGGGAAACTTGAAGAGCGGTGGTCGGAGCGACCCCATTCTGGATCGACTTTGCTAAAAAATTATCCGTCCAATTCAAAGGTCGTATTCTCTTATTTGGCGAATTGTGGAGACTTCTAGGACTCTCTAGTGTGTGCAAAATAATATAAACCGAACGATATCGGAAGGGAAACTTGAGGAGCGGTGGTCGGAGCGACCCCATTCCGGACCGACGCTAGCAAAAATCTTTCGTTCAATTCGAAGGTCGTATCCTCTTTTTTAACGGATCATAACGACTTTTAAGACTCTCTAGTATGTAAAAAAAATATAAACCGAAAGATATCGGAAGGGAAACTTGAGGAGCGGTGATCGGAGCGACCCCATTCTGGACCAACTTTGCTAAAAAATCATTCTTCCAATTCAAAGATCGTATCCTCTTTTTTGGCGAATCGTGGTGACTTTTAGGACTCTTTAGTATATGAAAGAAAAGATAAACGGAAAAATATTGGAAGGGAATCTTGAGGAGCGGTGGTCAGAGCGACTCCATTCCGGACCGACTATGGTAAAGATCTCTCGTCCAATTCGAAGGTCGTTTCCGCTTTTTGGCAAATCGTGATTACTTTTGGGACTTTCTAGTATGTGAAAAAAAATATAAACGGAAAGACATCGGAAGGGAAACTTGAGGAGCGGAGGTCAGAGCGACCCCATTCCGGACCGACCCTAGTAAAAATCTTTCGTTCAATTCGAAGGTCGTATCCTATTTTTTAACGAATCGTGATGACTTTTAGGACTCTCTAGTATGTAAAAAAAATATAAACCGAAAGATATCGGACGGGAAACTTGAGGAGCGGTGGTCAGAGCGACCCCATTCTGGACCGACTTTGCTAAAAAATCATTCTTCCAATTCAAAGGTCGTATCCTCTTTTTTGGCGAATCGTGGTGACTTTTAGGACTCCTTATTATGTGAAAAAATATATAAACCGAACGATTTAGGAAGGGAAACTTGAGGAGCGGTGGTCAGAGCGACCCCATTCCGGACCGAATTTGGTAAAAATCTTTCGTCCAATTCGAAGGTCGTTTCCGCTTTTTGGCAAATCGTGATTACTTTTGGGACTTTCTAGTATGTGAAAAGAAATATATACCCAAAGATATCGGAAGGAAAACTTGAGGAGCGGTGGTCGGATCGATCCCATTCTGGACCGAATTTGGTAAAAATCTTTCGTCCAATTCGAAGGTCGTATCCTCTTTTTTAACGAATCGTAATGACTTTTAGGACTCTCTAGTATGGAAAATAATATATAAACTGAAAGATAATGGAAGGGAAACTTGAGGAGCGGTGGTCAGAGCGACCCCATTCTGGACCGTCTCTTGTAAAAATCGTTCGTCAAATTCGAAGGTCGTATCCTTTTTTTTGACGAATGGTGATGACTTTTAGGACTCTGTAGTATGTAAAAAAAATGAACCGAAAGATATCGGGAGGGAAACTTGAAGAGCGGTGGTCGGAGCGACCCCATTCTGGACCGACTTTGCTAAAAAATCACTCGTCCAATTCAAAGGTCGTATTCTCATATTTGGCGAATCGTGGTGACTTTTAGGACTATTTAGTATGTAAAAAAAAATATAATCCGAAAGTTATCGGAAGGGAAACTTGAGGAGCGGTGGTCAGAGCGACCGCATTCTGGACCGACTCCGGTAAAAATCTTTCGTCCAATTCGAAGGTCGTATCCTTTTTGTTGACGAATGGTGATGACTTTTAGGATTCTGTAGTATGTAAAAAAAATGAACCGAAAGATATCGGAAGGGAAACTTGAAGAGCGGTGGTCGGAGCGACCCGATTCTGGACCGACTCTAGTAAAAATCTTTCGTTCAATTCGAATGTCGTATCCTCTTTTTTAACGAATCGTAATGACTTTTAAGACGCTCTAGTATGTAAAAAAAAAATAAACCGAAAGATATCGGAAAGGAAACTTGAGGAGCGGTGGTCGGAGACACCCCATTCTGGACCGACTTTGCTAAAAAATCATTCGTCCAATTCAAAGGTCGTATCCTCTTTTTTGGTGAACTGTAGTGACGTTTAGGACTCTTTAGTATGTGAAAAAATAGATAAACCAAAAGATATCGGTTGGGAAACTTGAAGAGCGGTGGTCGGAGTGATCCCATTCTGAACCGACTTTGCTAAAAAATCATTCGTTCAATTCAAAGGTCGTATCCTCTTTTTTGTCGAACTGTGGTGACTTTTAGGACTCTTTAGTATGTAAAAAAAAATATAAACCGAAAGATATCGGAAGGGAAACTTGAGGAGCGGTGGTCAGAGTGACCCCATTCTGGACCGACTTTGCTAAAAAATCATTCTTCCAATTCAAAGGTCGTATCCTCTTTTTTGGCGAATCGTGGTGACTTTTAGGACTCCTTATTATGTGAAAAAATATATAAACCGAACGATTTAGGAAGGGAAACTTGAGGAGCGGTGGTCAGAGCGACCCCATTCCGGACCGAATTTGGTAAAAATCTTTCGTCCAATTCGAAGGTCGTTTCCGCTTTTTGGCAAATCGTGATTACTTTTGGGACTTTCTAGTATGTGAAAAAAATATATACCCAAAGATATCGGACGGAAAACTTGAAGAGCGGTGGTCGGATCGATCCCATTCTGGACCGAATTTGGTAAAAATCTTTCGTCCAATTCGAAGGTCGTATCCTCTTTTTTAACGAATCGTAATGACTTTTAGGACTCTCGAGTATGGAAAATAATATATGAACCGAAAGATAATGGAAGGGAAACTTGAGGAGCGGTGGTCAGAGCGACCCCATTCTGGACCGACTCTTGTAAAAATCGTTCGTCAAATTCGAAGGTCGTATCCTTTTTTTTGACGAATCGTAATGACTTTTAGGACTCTCTAGTATGGAAAATAATATATAAACCGAAAGATAATGGAAGGGAAACTTGAAGAGCGGTGGTCGGAGTGATCCCATTCTGGACCGACTTTGCTAAAAAAGCATTCGTCCAATTCAAAGGTCGTATCCTCTTTTTTGGCGAATCGTGGTGACTTTTAGGACTCTCTAGTGTGTGAAAAAAAATATAAACCGAAAGATAATGGAAGGGAAATTTGAGGAGCGGTGGTCAGGGCGACCCCATTCTGGTCCGGCACTGGTAAAAATCTTTCGTCCAATTCGAAGGTCGTTTCCGCTTTTTGGCAAATCGTGATTACTTTTGGGACTTTCTAGTATGTGAAAAAAAATATAAACCAAAAGATATCGGAAGGGAAACTTGAAGAGCGGTGGACGGAGCGATCCCATTCTGGACCGACTTTGCTAAAAAAGCATTCGTCCAATTCAAAGGTCGTATCCTCTTTTTTGGCGAATCGTGGTGACTTTTAGGACTCTCTAGTGTGTGAAAAAAAATATAAACCGACAGATAATGGAAGGGAAATTTCAGGAGCGGTGGTCAGTGCGACCCCATTCTGGTCCGGCACTGGTAAAAATCTTTCGTCCAATTCTAAGGTCGTTTCCGCTTTTTGGCAAATCGTGATTACTTTTGGGACGTTCTAGTATGTGAAAAAAAATATAAACCAAAAGATATCGGAAGGGAAACTTGAAGAGCGGTGGACGGAGCGATCCCATTCTGGGCCGACTTTGCTAAAAAATCATTAGACCAATTCAAAAGTCGTATTCTCTTTTTTCGCGAATCGTGGTGACTTTTACGACTCTCTAGTGTGTGAAAAAAAATATAAACCGAAAGATAATGGAAGGGAAATTTGAGGAGCGGTGGTCAGAGCGACTCCATTCCGGACCGACTATGCTAAAAATCTTTCGTCCAATTCGAAGGTCGTTTCCGCTTTTTGGCAAATCGTGATTACTTTTGGGACTTTCTAGTATGTGAAAAAAAATATAAACCGAAAGATATCGGAAGGGAAACTTGAGGAGCGTCGGTCGGAGCGACCCCATTCTGGATCGACTCTAGTAAAAATCTTTCTTTCAATTCGAAGGTCGTATCCTCTTTTTAACGAAACGTAATGACTTTTAAGACTCTCTAGTATGTAAAAAAAATATAAACCGAAAGATATCGGAAGGGAAACTTGAAGAGCGGTGGTCGGAGCGACCCCATTCTGGACCGACTTTGCTAAAAAATCACTCGTCCAATTCAAAGGTCGTATTCTCTTATTTGGCGAATCATGGTGACTTTTAGGACTATTTAGTATGTAAAAAAAAATATAATCCGAAAGTTATCGGAAGGGAAACTTGAGGAGCGGTGGTCAGAGCGACCGCATTCTGGACCGACTCCGGTAAAAATCTTTCGTCCAATTCGAAGGTCGTATCCTTTTTGTTGACGAATGGTGATGACTTTTAGGATTCTGTAGTATGTTAAAAAAATGAACCGAAAGATATCGGAAGGGAAACTTGAAGAGCGGTGGTCGGAGCGACCCGATTCTGGACCGACTCTAGTAAAAATCTTTCGTTCAATTCGAATGTCGTATCCTCTTTTTTAACGAATCGTAATGACTTTTAAGACGCTCTAGTATGTAAAAAAAAAATAAACCGAAAGATATCGGAAAGGAAACTTGAGGAGCGGTGGTCGGAGACACCCCATTCTGGACCGACTTTGCTAAAAAATCATTCGTCCAATTCAAAGGTCGTATCCTCTTTTTTGGTGAACTGTAGTGACGTTTAGGACTCTTTAGTATGTGAAAAAATAGATAAACCAAAAGATATCGGTTGGGAAACTTGAAGAGCGGTGGTCGGAGTGATCCCATTCTGAACCGACTTTGCTAAAAAATCATTCGTTCAATTCAAAGGTCGTATCCTCTTTTTTGTCGAACTGTGGTGACTTTTAGGACTCTTTAGTATGTAAAAAAAAATATAAACCGAAAGATATCGGAAGGGAAACTTGAGGAGCGGTGGTCAGAGTGACCCCATTCTGGACCGACTTTGCTAAAAAATCATTCTTCCAATTCAAAGGTCGTATCCTCTTTTTTGGCGAATCGTGGTGACTTTTAGGACTCCTTATTATGTGAAAAAATATATAAACCGAACGATTTAGGAAGGGAAACTTGAGGAGCGGTGGTCAGAGCGACCCCATTCCGGACCGAATTTGGTAAAAATCTTTCGTCCAATTCGAAGGTCGTTTCCGCTTTTTGGCAAATCGTGATTACTTTTGGGACTTTCTAGTATGTGAAAAAAAATATATACCCAAAGATATCGGACGGAAAACTTGAAGAGCGGTGGTCGGATCGATCCCATTCTGGACCGAATTTGGTAAAAATCTTTCGTCCAATTCGAAGGTCGTATCCTCTTTTTTAACGAATCGTAATGACTTTTAGGACTCTCGAGTATGGAAAATAATATATGAACCGAAAGATAATGGAAGGGAAACTTGAGGAGCGGTGGTCAGAGCGACCCCATTCTGGACCGACTCTTGTAAAAATCGTTCGTCAAATTCGAAGGTCGTATCCTTTTTTTTGACGAATCGTAATGACTTTTAGGACTCTCTAGTATGGAAAATAATATATAAACCGAAAGATAATGGAAGGGAAACTTGAAGAGCGGTGGTCGGAGTGATCCCATTCTGGACCGACTTTGCTAAAAAAGCATTCGTCCAATTCAAAGGTCGTATCCTCTTTTTTGGCGAATCGTGGTGACTTTTAGGACTCTCTAGTGTGTGAAAAAAAATATAAACCGAAAGATAATGGAAGGGAAATTTGAGGAGCGGTGGTCAGGGCGACCCCATTCTGGTCCGGCACTGGTAAAAATCTTTCGTCCAATTCGAAGGTCGTTTCCGCTTTTTGGCAAATCGTGATTACTTTTGGGACTTTCTAGTATGTGAAAAAAAATATAAACCAAAAGATATCGGAAGGGAAACTTGAAGAGCGGTGGACGGAGCGATCCCATTCTGGACCGACTTTGCTAAAAAAGCATTCGTCCAATTCAAAGGTCGTATCCTCTTTTTTGGCGAATCGTGGTGACTTTTAGGACTCTCTAGTGTGTGAAAAAAAATATAAACCGACAGATAATGGAAGGGAAATTTCAGGAGCGGTGGTCAGTGCGACCCCATTCTGGTCCGGCACTGGTAAAAATCTTTCGTCCAATTCTAAGGTCGTTTCCGCTTTTTGGCAAATCGTGATTACTTTTGGGACGTTCTAGTATGTGAAAAAAAATATAAACCAAAAGATATCGGAAGGGAAACTTGAAGAGCGGTGGACGGAGCGATCCCATTCTGGGCCGACTTTGCTAAAAAATCATTAGACCAATTCAAAAGTCGTATTCTCTTTTTTCGCGAATCGTGGTGACTTTTACGACTCTCTAGTGTGTGAAAAAAAATATAAACCGAAAGATAATGGAAGGGAAATTTGAGGAGCGGTGGTCAGAGCGACTCCATTCCGGACCGACTATGCTAAAAATCTTTCGTCCAATTCGAAGGTCGTTTCCGCTTTTTGGCAAATCGTGATTACTTTTGGGACTTTCTAGTATGTGAAAAAAAATATAAACCGAAAGATATCGGAAGGGAAACTTGAGGAGCGTCGGTCGGAGCGACCCCATTCTGGATCGACTCTAGTAAAAATCTTTCTTTCAATTCGAAGGTCGTATCCTCTTTTTAACGAAACGTAATGACTTTTAAGACTCTCTAGTATGTAAAAAAAATATAAACCGAAAGATATCGGAAGGGAAACTTGAAGAGCGGTGGTCGGAGCGACCCCATTCTGGACCGACTTTGCTAAAAAATCACTCGTCCAATTCAAAGGTCGTATTCTCTTATTTGGCGAATCATGGTGACTTTTAGGACTATTTAGTATGTAAAAAAAAATATAATCCGAAAGTTATCGGAAGGGAAACTTGAGGAGCGGTGGTCAGAGCGACCGCATTCTGGACCGACTCCGGTAAAAATCTTTCGTCCAATTCGAAGGTCGTATCCTTTTTGTTGACGAATGGTGATGACTTTTAGGATTCTGTAGTATGTTAAAAAAATGAACCGAAAGATATCGGAAGGGAAACTTGAAGAGCGGTGGTCGGAGCGACCCGATTCTGGACCGACTCTAGTAAAAATCTTTCGTTCAATTCGAATGTCGTATCCTCTTTTTTAACGAATCGTAATGACTTTTAAGACGCTCTAGTATGTAAAAAAAAAATAAACCGAAAGATATCGGAAAGGAAACTTGAGGAGCGGTGGTCGGAGACACCCCATTCTGGACCGACTTTGCTAAAAAATCATTCGTCCAATTCAAAGGTCGTATCCTCTTTTTTGGTGAACTGTAGTGACGTTTAGGACTCTTTAGTATGTGAAAAAATAGATAAACCAAAAGATATCGGTTGGGAAACTTGAAGAGCGGTGGTCGGAGTGATCCCATTCTGAACCGACTTTGCTAAAAAATCATTCGTTCAATTCAAAGGTCGTATCCTCTTTTTTGTCGAACTGTGGTGACTTTTAGGACTCTTTAGTATGTAAAAAAAAATATAAACCGAAAGATATCGGAAGGGAAACTTGAGGAGCGGTGGTCAGAGTGACCCCATTCTGGACCGACTTTGCTAAAAAATCATTCTTCCAATTCAAAGGTCGTATCCTCTTTTTTGGCGAATCGTGGTGACTTTTAGGACTCCTTATTATGTGAAAAAATATATAAACCGAACGATTTAGGAAGGGAAACTTGAGGAGCGGTGGTCAGAGCGACCCCATTCCGGACCGAATTTGGTAAAAATCTTTCGTCCAATTCGAAGGTCGTTTCCGCTTTTTGGCAAATCGTGATTACTTTTGGGACTTTCTAGTATGTGAAAAAAAATATATACCCAAAGATATCGGACGGAAAACTTGAAGAGCGGTGGTCGGATCGATCCCATTCTGGACCGAATTTGGTAAAAATCTTTCGTCCAATTCGAAGGTCGTATCCTCTTTTTTAACGAATCGTAATGACTTTTAGGACTCTCGAGTATGGAAAATAATATATGAACCGAAAGATAATGGAAGGGAAACTTGAGGAGCGGTGGTCAGAGCGACCCCATTCTGGACCGACTCTTGTAAAAATCGTTCGTCAAATTCGAAGGTCGTATCCTTTTTTTTGACGAATCGTAATGACTTTTAGGACTCTCTAGTATGGAAAATAATATATAAACCGAAAGATAATGGAAGGGAAACTTGAAGAGCGGTGGTCGGAGTGATCCCATTCTGGACCGACTTTGCTAAAAAAGCATTCGTCCAATTCAAAGGTCGTATCCTCTTTTTTGGCGAATCGTGGTGACTTTTAGGACTCTCTAGTGTGTGAAAAAAAATATAAACCGAAAGATAATGGAAGGGAAATTTGAGGAGCGGTGGTCAGGGCGACCCCATTCTGGTCCGGCACTGGTAAAAATCTTTCGTCCAATTCGAAGGTCGTTTCCGCTTTTTGGCAAATCGTGATTACTTTTGGGACTTTCTAGTATGTGAAAAAAAATATAAACCAAAAGATATCGGAAGGGAAACTTGAAGAGCGGTGGACGGAGCGATCCCATTCTGGACCGACTTTGCTAAAAAATCATTCGTCCAATTCAAAGGTCGTATCCTATTTTTTGGCGAACTGTAGTGACTTTTAGGACTCTTTAGTAAGTGAAAAAATAGATAAACCGAAAGATATCGGTTGGGAAACTTGAAGAGCGGTGGTCGGAGTGATCCCATTCTGGACCGACTTTGCTAAAAAAGCATTCGTCCAATTCAAAGGTCGTATCCTCTTTTTTGGCGAATCGTGGTGACTTTTAGGACTCTCTAGTGTGTGAAAAAAAATATAAACCGACAGATAATGGAAGGGAAATTTCAGGAGCGGTGGTCAGTGCGACCCCATTCTGGTCCGGCACTGGTAAAAATCTTTCGTCCAATTCTAAGGTCGTTTCCGCTTTTTGGCAAATCGTGATTACTTTTGGGACTTTCTAGTATGTGAAAAAAAATATAAACCAAAAGATATCGGAAGGGAAACTCGAAGAGCGGTGGACGGAGCGATCCCATTCTGGACCGACTTTGCTAAAAAATCATTAGACCAATTCAAAAGTCGTATTCTCTTTTTTCGCGAATCGTGGTGACTTTTACGACTCTCTAGTGTGTGAAAAAAAATATAAACCGAAAGATAATGGAAGGGAAATTTGAGGAGCGGTGGTCAGAGCGACTCCATTCCGGACCGACTATGCTAAAAATCTTTCGTCCAATTCGAAGGTCGTTTCCGCTTTTTGGCAAATCGTGATTACTTTTGGGACTTTCTAGTATGTGAAAAAAAATATAAACCGAAAGATATCGGAAGGGAAACTTGAGGAGCGTCGGTCGGAGCGACCCCATTCTGGATCGACGCTTGTAAAAATCTTTCTTTCAATTCGAAGGTCGTATCCTCTTTTTAACGAAACGTAATGACTTTTAAGACTCTCTAGTATGTAAAAAAAATATAAACCGAAAGATATCGGAAGGGAAACTTGAAGAGCGGTAGTCGGAGTGATCCCATTCTGGACCGACTTTGCAAAAAAATCATTCGTCCAATTCAACGCTCGTATCCTCTTTTTTGATGAATCGTGGTGACTTTTAGGACTCTTTAGTATGTAAAAAAAATATAAACCGAAAGATATCGGAAGGGAAACTTGAAAAAAAAAAATCTATAAATCTTTCGTTCAATTCGAATGTCGTGTCCACTTTTTTGGTGAATCGTAATCACTTTTAGGACTCTCTAATATGGGAAGAAAAATATAAACCGAAAGATATCAGCAGGGAAAGTAGAGGAGCGGTTGTCAGAGCAACCCCATTCTGGACCGACACTGGTAAAAATCTTTCGTCCAATTCGAAGGTGGTGTACTCTTTTTTGACGAATCATAATGACTTTTGGGACTTTCTAGAATGAGAAAAAAAATATAAACCGAAAGATATCGGAAGGGAAACTTGAAGAGCGGTGGTCGGAGCGACCCCATTCTGGACCGACTTTGCTAAGAAATTATTCGTCCAATCAAAAGGTCGTATCCTCTTTTTTGGCGAATCGTGGTGACTTTTAGGACTCTTTAGTATGTAAAAAAAAAAATAAACCGAAAGTTATCGGAAGGGAAACTTGAGGAGCGGCGTTCGGAGCGACCCTATTCTGGACCGACTCTAGTAAAAATCTTTCGTTCAATTCGAAGGTCGTATCCTCTTCTTTAATAAATCGTAATGACTTTTAAGACTCTCTAGTATGGAAAAAAATATATAAACCGAAAGATAATGGAAGGGAAATTTGAGGAGCGATGATCAGAGCGACCTCATACTGGACCGACACTGGTAAAAATCGTTCGTCAAATTCGAAGGTCGTATCCTTTTTTTGGACAAATGGTGATGACTTTTAGGACTCTGTAGTATGTAAAAAAAATATAAACCGACAGATATCGGAAGGGAAACTTGAAGAGCGGTGGACCTAGCGATCCCATTCTGGACCGACTTTGCTAAAAAATCATTAGACCAATTCAAAGGTCGTATTCTCTTTTTTCGCGAATCGTGGTGACTTTTACGACTCTCTAGTGTGTGAAAAAAAATATAAACCGAAATATAATGGAAGGGAAATTTGAGGAGCGGTGGTCAGAGCGACTCCATTCCGGACCGACTATGCTAAAAATCTTTCGTGCAATTCGAAGGTCGTTTCCGCTTTTTCGCAAATCGTGATTACTTTTAGGACTTTCTAGTATGTGAAAAAAAATATAAACCGAAAGATATCGGAAGGGAAACTTGAGGAGCGGCGGTCGGAGCGACCCCATTCTGGAACGACACTAGTAAAAATCTTTCGTTCAATTCGAAGGTCGTATCCTCTTTTTAACGAATCGTAATGACTTTTAGGACTCTTTAGTATGTGAAAAAAAATATGAACCGAAAGAAATCGGAAGGGAAACTTGAAGAGCGGTGGTCGGAGCGACCCCATTCTGGATCGACTTTGCTAAAAAATTATCCGTCCAATTCAAAGGTCGTATTCTCTTATTTGGCGAATTGTGGAGACTTCTAGGACTCTCTAGTGTGTGCAAAATAATATAAACCGAACGATATCGGAAGGGAAACTTGAGGAGCGGTGGTCGGAGCGACCCCATTCCGGACCGACGCTAGCAAAAATCTTTTGTTCAATTCGAAGTTCGTATCATCTTTTTTAACGAATCATAACGACTTTTAAGACTCTCTAGTATGTAAAAAAAATATAAACCGAAAGATATCGGAAGGGAAACTTGAGGAGCGGTGGTCGGAGCGACCCCATTCTGGACCAACTTTGCTAAAAAATCATTCTTCCAATTCAAAGATCGTATCCTCTTTTTTGGCGAATCGTGGTGACTTTTAGGACTCTTTAGTATATAAAAGAAAAACTAAACGGAAAAATATTGGAAGGGAATCTTGAGGCGCGGTGGTCACAGCGACTCCATTCCGGACCGACTATGGTAAAGATCTCTCGTCCAATTCGAAGGTCGTTTCCGCTTTTTGGCAAATCGTGATTACTTTTGGGACTTTCTAGTATGTGAAAAAAAATATAAACGGAAAGTCATCGGAAGGGAAACTTGAGGAGCGGTGGTCAGAGCGACCCCATTCCGGACCGACCCTAGTAAAAATCTTTCGTTCAATTCGAAGGTCGTATCCTCTTTTTTAACGAATCGTGATGACTTTTAGGACTCTCTAGTATGTAAAAAAAATATAAACCGAAAGATATCGGAAGGGAAACTTGAGGAGCGGTGGTCGGAGCGACCCCATTCTGGACCGACTTTGCTAAAAAATCATTCTTCCAATTCAAAGGTCGTATCCTCTTTTTTGGCGAATCATGGTGACTTTTAGGACTCCTTATTATGTGAAAAAATATATAAACCGAACGATTTAGGAAGGGAAACTTGAGGAGCGGTGGTCAGAACGACCCCATTCCGGACCGAATTTGGTAAAAATCTTTCGTCCAATTCGAAGGTCGTTTCCGCTTTTTGGCAAATCGTGATTACTTTTGGGACTTTCTAGTATGTAAAAAAAAATATATACCCAAAGATATCGGAAGGAAAACTTGAAGAGCGGTGGTCGGATCGATCCCATTCTGGACCGAATTTGGTAAAATTCTTTCGTCCAATTCGAAGGTCGTAGCCTCTTTTTTAACGAATCGTAATGACTTTTAGGACTCTCTAGTATGGAAAATAATATATAAACCGAAAGATAATGGAAGGGAAACTTGAGGAGCGGTGGTCAGAGCGACCCCATTCTGGACCGACTCTTGTAAAAATCGTTCGTCAAATTCGAAGGTCGTATCCTTTTTTTTGACGAATCGTCATGACTTTTAGGACTCTTTAGTATGGAAAATAAAATATAAACCGAAAGATAATGGAAGGGAAACTTGAAGAGCGGTGGTCGGTGCGACCCCATTCTGGACCGACTTTGCTAAAAAATCATTCGTCCAATTCAAAGGTCGTATTCTCTTATTTGGCGAATCGTGGTGACTTTTAGGACTCTTTAGTATGTAAAAAAAAATATATTCCGAAAGTTATCGGAAGGGAAACTTGAGGAGCGGTGGTCAGAGCGACCCCATTCTGGACCGACTCTGGTAAAAATCTTTCGTCCAATTCGAAGGTCGTATCCTTTTTGTTGACGAATGGTGATGACTTTTAGGACTCTGTAGTATGTAAAAAAAAATGAACCGAAAGATATCGGAAGGGAAACTTGAAGAGCGGTGGACGGAGCGATCCCATTCTGGACCGACTTTGCTAAAAAATCATTGGACCAATTCAAAGGTCGTATTCTCTTTTTTCGCGAATCGTGGTGACTTTTACGACTCTCTAGTGTGTGAAAAAAAATATAAACCGAAAGATAATGGAAGGGAAATTTGAGGAGCGGTGGTCAGAGCGACTCCATTCCGGACCGACTATGCTAAAAATCTTTCGTCCAATTCGAAGGTCGTTTCCGCTTTTTCGCAAATCGTGATTACTTTTGGGACTTTCTAGTATGTGAAAAAAAATATAAACCGAAAGATATCGGAAGGGAAACTTGAGGAGCGGCGGTCGGAGCGACCCCATTCTGGACCGACTCTAGTAAAAATCTTTCTTTCAATTCGGAGGTCGTATCCACTTTTTCAACGAATCGTAATGACTTTTAAGACTCTCTAGTATGTAAAAAAAATATAAACCGAAAGATATCGGAAGGGAAACTTGAAGAGCGGTGGTCGGAGTGATCCCATTCTGGACCGACTTTGCTAAAAAATCATTCGTGCAATTCAAAGGTCGTATCCTCTTTTCTGGCGAATCATGGTGACTTTTAGGACTCTTCAGTATGTAAAAAAAAATATAAACCGAAAGATATCCGAAGGGAAACTTGAGGAGCGGTCGTCAGAGCGACCCCATTCTGGACCGACTCTGGTAAAAATCTTTCGACCAATTCGAAGGTCGTATCCTTTTTTATGACGAATGGTGATGACTTTTAGGATTCTTTAGTATGTGAAGAAAAATATAAACCGAAAGATATCGGAAGGGAAACTTGAAGAGCGGTGGACGGAGCGACCCCATTCTGGATCGACTTTGCTAAAAAATTATCCGTCCAATTCAAAGGTCGTATTCTCTTTTTTGGCAAATTGTGGTGACTTTTAGGACTCTCTAGTGTCCGCAAAAAAATATAAACCGAAAGATATCGGAAGGGAAACTTGAGGAGCGGTGGTCGGAGCGACCCCATTCTGGACCAACTCTAGTAAAAATCTTTCGTTCAATTCGAAAGTCGTATCCTCTTTTTTAACGAATCGTAATGACATTTAAGTCTATCTAGTATGTAAAAAAAATATAAACCAAAAGATATCGGAAGGGAAACTTGAGGAGCGGTGGTCGGAGCGACCCCATTCTGGACCGACTTTGCTAAAAAATTATTCGTCCAACTCAAAGGTCGTATCCTCTTTTTTGGCGAACTGTGGTGACTTTTAGGACCCTTTAGTATGTAAAAAAAAATATAAACCGAAAGATATCGGAAGGGAAACTTGAGGAGCGGTGGTCAGAGCGACCCCATTCTGGACCGACTTTGCTAAAAAATCATTCTTCCAATTCAAAGGTCGTATCCTCTTTTTTGGCGAATCATGGTGACTTTTAGGACTCCTTATTATGTGAAAAAATATATAAACCGAACGATTTAGGAAGGGAAACTTGAGGAGCGGTGGTCAGAGCGACCCCATTCCGGACCGAATTTGGTAAAAATCTATCGTCCAATTCGAAGGTCGTTTCCGCTTTTTGGCAAATCGTGATTACTTTTGGGACTTTCTAGTATGTAAAAAAAAATATATACCCAAAGATATCGGAAGGAAAACTTGAAGAGCGGTGGTCGGATCGATCCCATTCTGGACCGAATTTGGTAAAATTCTTTCGTCCAATTCGAAGGTCGTAGCCTCTTTTTTAACGAATCGTAATGACTTTTAGGACTCTCTAGTATGGAAAATAATATATAAACCGAAAGATAATGGAAGGGAAACTTGAGGAGCGGTGGTCAGAGCGACCCCATTCTGGACCGACACTTGTAAAAATCGTTGTCAAATTCGAAGGTCGTATCCTTTTTTTTGACGAATCGTCATGACTTTTAGGACTCTTTAGTATGGAAAATAAAATATAAACCGAAAGATAATGGAAGGGAAACTTGAAGAGCGGTGGTCGGTGCGACCCCATTCTGGACCGACTTTGCTAAAAAATCATTCGTCCAATTCAAAGGTCGTATTCTCTTATTTGGCGAATCGTGGTGACTTTTAGGACTCTTTAGTATGTAAAAAAAAATATATTCCGAAAGTTATCGGAAGGGAAACTTGAGGAGCGGTGGTCAGAGCGACCCCATTCTGGACCGACTCTGGTAAAAATCTTTCGTCCAATTCGAAGGTCGTATCCTTTTTGTTGACGAATGGTGATGACTTTTAGGACTCTGTAGTATGTAAAAAAAAATGAACCGAAAGATATCGGAAGGGAAACTTGAAGAGCGGTGGACGGAGCGACCCCATTCTGGATCGACTTTGCTAAAAAATTATCCGTCCAATTCAAAGGTCGTATTCTCTTTTTTGGCAAATTGTGGTGACTTTTAGGACTCTCTAGTGTCCGCAAAAAAATATAAACCGAAAGATATCGGAAGGGAAACTTGAGGAGCGGTGGTCGGAGCGACCCCATTCTGGACCAACTCTAGTAAAAATCATTCGTTCAATTCGAAAGTCGTATCCTCTTTTTTAACGAATCGTAATGACATTTAAGTCTATCTAGTATGTAAAAAAAATATAAACCAAAAGATATCGGAAGGGAAACTTGAGGAGCGGTGGTCGGAGCGACCCCATTCTGGACCGACTTTGCTAAAAAATTATTCGTCCAACTCAAAGGTCGTATCCTCTTTTTTGGCGAACTGTGGTGACTTTTAGGACTCTTTAGTATGTAAAAAAAAATATAAACCGAAAGATATCGGAAGGGAAACTTGAGGAGCGGTGGTCAGAGCGACCCCATTCTGGACCGACTTTGCTAAAAAATCATTCTTCCAATTCAAAGGTCGTATCCTCTTTTTTGGCGAATCATGGTGACTTTTAGGACTCCTTATTATGTGAAAAAATATATAAACCGAACGATTTAGGAAGGGAAACTTGAGGAGCGGTGGTCAGAGCGACCCCATTCCGGACCGAATTTGGTAAAAATCTTTCGTCCAATTCGAAGGTCGTTTCCGCTTTTTGGCAAATCGTGATTACTTTTGGGACTTTCTAGTATGTGAAAAAAAATATATACCCAAAGATATCGGAAGGAAAACTTGAAGAGCGGTGGTCGGATCGATCCCATTCTGGACCGAATTTGGTAAAATTCTTTCGTCCAATTCGAAGGTCGTAGCCTCTTTTTTAACGAATCGTAATGACTTTTAGGACTCTCTAGTATGGAAAATAATATATAAACCGAAAGATAATGGAAGGGAAACTTGAGGAGCGGTGGTCAGAGCGACCCCATTCTGGACCGACTCTTGTAAAAATCGTTCGTCAAATTCGAACGTCGTATCCTTTTTTTTGACGAATCGTCATGACTTTTAGGACTCTTTAGTATGGAAAATAAAATATAAACCGAAAGATAATGGAAGGGAAACTTGAAGAGCGGTGGTCGGTGCGACCCCATTCTGGACCGACTTTGCTAAAAAATCATTCGTCCAATTCAAAGGTCGTATTCTCTTATTTGGCGAATCGTGGTGACTTTTAGGACTCTTTAGTATGTAAAAAAAAATATATTCCGAAAGTTATCGGAAGGGAAACTTGAGGAGCGGTGGTCAGAGCGACCCCATTCTGGACCGACTCTGGTAAAAATCTTTCGGCCAATTCGAAGGTCGTATGCTTTTTGTTGACGAATGGTGATGACTTTTAGGACTCTGTAGTATGTAAAAAAAATGAACCGAAAGATATCGGAAGGGAAACTTGAAGAGCGGTGGACGGAGCGATCCCATTCTGGACCGACTTTGCTAAAAAATCATTGGACCAATTCAAAGGTCGTATTCTCTTTTTTCGCGAATCGTGGTGACTTTTACGACTCTCTAGTGTGTGAAAAAATATATAAACCGAAAGATAATGGAAGGGAAATTTGAGGAGCGGTGGTCAGAGCGACTCCATTCCGGACCGACTATGCTAAAAATCTCTCGTCCAATTCGAAGGTCGTTTCCTCTTTTTCGCAAATCGTGATTACTTTTGGGACTTTCTAGTATGTGAAAAAAAATATAAACCGAAAGATATCGGAAGGGAAACTTGAGGAGCGGCGGTCGGAGCGACCCCATTCTGGACCGACTCTAGTAAAAATCTTTCTTTCAATTCGGAGGTCGTATCCTCTTTTTTAACGAATCGTAATGACTTTTAAGACTCTCTAGTATGTAAAAAAAATATAAACCGAAAGATATCGGAAGGGAAACTTGAAGAGCGGTAGTCGGAGTGATCCCATTCTGGACCGACTTTGCTAAAAAATCATTCGTCCAATTCAAAGGTCGTATCCTCGTTTTTGATGAATCGTGGTGACTTTTCGGACTCTTTAGTATGTAAAAAAAATATAAACCGAAAGATATCGCAAGGGAAACTTGAAAAAAAAAATCTATAATTCTTTCGTTCAATTCGAATGTCGTGTCCACTTTTTTGGTGAATCGTAATCACTTTTAGGACTCTCTAATATGGGAAGAAAAATATAAACCGAAAGATATGAGCAGGGAAACTAGAGGAGCGGTTGTCAGAGCAACCCCATTCTGGACCGACACTGGTAAAAATCTTTCGTCCAATTCGAAGGTGGTGTCCTCTTTTTTGACGAATCATAATGACTTTTGGGCCTTTCTAGAATGAGAAAAAAAATATAAACCGAAAGATATCGGAAGGGAAACTTGAAGAGCGGTGGTCGGGGCGACCCCATTCTGGACCGACTTTGCTAAGAAATTATTCGTCCAATCAAAACGTCGTATCCTCTTTTTTGGCGAGTCGTGGTGACTTTTAGGACTCTTTAGTATGTAAAAAAAAATATGAACGGAAAGATATAGCAAGGGAAACTTGAGGAGCGGTAGCCGGTGCGACTGCATTCTGGAACGACACTAGTAAAAATCTTTCGTTCAATTCGAAGGTCGTATCCTCTTTTTTAACGAATCGTAATGACTTTTAGGACTGTCTAGTATGGAAAAAAAGATATAAACCGAATGATAATAGAAGGGAAATTTGAGGAGCGATGATCAGAGCGACCTCATTCTAGACCGACTCTGGTAAAAATCGTTCGTCAAATTCGAACGTCGTATCCTTTTTTTTTACAAATGGGGATGACTTTTAGGACTCTGTAGTATGTAAAAAAAATATAAACCGAAAGATATCAGAAGGGAAACTTGAGGAGCGGTGGTCGGTGCGACCCCATTCTGGAGCGACACTAGTAAAAATCTTTCGTTCAATTCGAAGGTCGTATCCTCTTTTTAACGAATCGTAATGACTTTTAGGATTCTGTAGTATGTAAAAAAAATATAAACCAAAAGATATCAGAAGGGAAACTTGAGGAGCGGTGGTCAGAGCGACCCCATTCTGGACCGACTTTGCTAAAAAATCATTCGTCCAATTCAAAGGTCGTATTCTCTTATTTGGCGAATCGTGGTGACTTTTAGGACTCTTTAGTATGTAAAAAACAATATATTCCGAAAGTTATCGGAAGGGAAACTTGAGGAGCGGTGGTCAGAGCGACCCCATTCTGGACCGACTCCGGTAAAAATCTTTCGTCCAATTCGAAGGTCGTATCCTTTTTGTTGACGAATGGTGATGACTTTTAGGATTCTGTAGTATGTAAAAAAAAATGAACCGAAAGATATCGGAAGGGAAACTTGAAGAGCGGTGGTCGGAGCGACCCGATTCTGGACCGACTCTAGTAAAAATCTTTCGTTCAATTCAAATGTCGTATCCTCTTTTTTAACGAATCGTAATGACTTTTAAGACGCTCTAGTATGTAAAAAAAATATAAACCTAAAGATATCGGAAAGGAAACTTGAGGAGCGGTGGTCGGAGACACCCCATTCTGGACCGACTTTGCTAAAAAATCATTCGTCCAATTCAAAGGTTGTATCCTCTTTTTTGGCGAACTGTAGTGACTTTTAGGACTCTTTAGTATATGAAAAAATAGATAAACCGAAAGATATCGGTTGTGAAACTTGAAGAGCGGTGGTCGGAGTGATCCCATTCTGGACCGACTTTGCTAAAAAATCATTCGTCCAATTCAAAGGTCGTATCCTCTTTATTGGCGAATCATGGTGACTTTTAGGACCCTCTAGTATGTAAAAAAAAATATAAACCGAAAGATATCGGAAGGAAAACTTGAGGAGCGGTGGTCAGAGCGACCCCATTCCGGACCGAATTTGGTAAAAATCTTTCGTCCAATTCGAAGGTCGTTTACGCTTTTTGGCAAATCGTGATTACTTTTGGGACTTTCTAGTATGTGAAAAAAAATATATACCCAAAGATATCGGAAGGAAAACTTGAAGAGCGGTGGTCGGATCGATCCCATTCTGGACCGAATTTGGTAAAAATCTTTCGTCCAATTCGAAGGTCGTATCCTCTTTTTTAACGAATCGTAATGACTTTTAGGACTCTCTAGTATGGAAAATAATATATAAACCGAAAGATAATGGAAGGGAAACTTGAAGAGCGGCGGTCGGAGCGACCCCATTCTGGACCGACTTTGCTAAAAAATCATTCGTCCAATTCAAAGGTCGTATTCTCTTATTTGGCGAATCCTGGTGACTTTTAGGACTCTTTAGTATGTAAAAAAAAATATAATCCGAAAGTTATCGGAAGGGAAACTTGAGGAGCGGTGGTCAGAGCGACCCCATTCTGGACCGACTCTGGTAAAAATCTTTCGTCCAATTCGAAGGTCGTATCCTTTTTGTTGACTAATGGTGATGACTTTTAGGACTCTGTAGTATGTAAAAAAAATGAACCTGAAGATATCGGAAGGGAAACTTGAAGAGCGGTGGTCGGAGCGACCCGATTCTGGACCGACTCTAGTAAAAATCTTTCGTTCAATTCGAATGTCGTATCCTCTTTTTTAACGAATCGTAATGACTTTTAAGAAGCTCTAGTATGTAAAAAAAATATAAACCGAAAGATATCGGAAAGGAAACTTCAGGAGCGGTGGTCGGAGACACCCCATTCTGGACCGACTTTGCTAAAAAATCATTCGTCCAATTCAAAGGTCGTATCCTCTTTTTTGGCGAACTGTAGTGACTTTTAGGACTCTTTAGTAAGTGAAAAAATAGATAAACCGAAAGATATCGGTTGGGAAACTTGAAGAGCGGTGGTCGGAGTGATCCCATTCTGGACCGACTTTGCTAAAAAAGCATTCGTCCAATTCAAAGGTCGTATTCTCTTTTTTCGCGAATCGTGGTGACTTTTACGACTCTCTAGTGTGTGAAAAAAAATATAAACCGAAAGATAATGGAAGGGAAATTTGAGGAGCGGTGGTCAGAGCGACTCCATTCCGGACCGACTATGCTAAAAATCTTTCGTCCAATTCGAAGGTCGTTTCCGCTTTTTGGCAAATCGTGATTACTTTTGGGACTTTCTAGTATGTGAAAAAAAATATAAACCGAAAGATATCGGAAGGGAAACTTGAGGAGCGGCGGTCGGAGCGACCCCATTCTGGACCGACTCTAGTAAAAATCTTTCTTTCAATTCGAAGGTCGTATCCTCTTTTTTAACGAATCCTACTGACTTTTAAGACTCTCTAGTATGTAAAAAAAATATGAACCGAAAGATATCGGAAGGGAAACTTGAAGAGCGGTAGTCGGAGTGATCCCATTCTGGACCGACTTTGCTAAAAAATCATTCGTCCAATTCAAACGTCGTATCCTCTTTTTTGATGAATCGTGGTGACTTTTAGGACTCTTTAGTATGTAAAAAAAATATAAACCGAAAGATATCGGAAGGGAAACTTGAAAAAAAAAATCTATAAATCTTTCGTTCAATTCGATTGTCGTGTCCACTTTTTTGGTGAATCGTAATCACTTTTAGGACTCTCTAATATGGGAAGAAAAATATAAACGGAAAGATATCAGCAGGGAAACTAGAGGAACGGTTGTCAGAGCAACCCCATTCTGGACCGACACTGGTAAAAATCTTTCGTCCAATTCGAAGGTGGTGTCCTCTTTTTTGACGAATCATAATGACTTTTGGGACTTTCCAGAATGAGAAAAAATAAATAAACCGAAAGATATCGGAAGGGAGACTTGAAGAGCGGTGGTCGGAGCGACCCCATTCTGGACCGACTTTGCTAAGAAATTATTCGTCCAATCAAAAGGTCGTATCCTCTTTTTTGGCGAATCGTGGTGACTTTTAGGACTCTTTAGTATGTAAAAAAAAATATGAACGGAAAGATATCGGAAGGGAAACTTGAGGAGCGGTAGCCGGTGCGACCCCATTCTGGAACGACACTAGTAAAAATCTTTCGTTCAATTCGAAGGTCGTATCCTCTTTTTTAACGAATCGTAATGACTTTTAGGACTCTCTAGTATGGAAAAAAATATATAAAGCGAAAGATAATGGACGGGAAATTTGAGGAGCGATGATCAGAGCGACCTCATTCTGGACCGACTCTGGTAAAAATCGTTCGTCAAATTCGAAGGTCGTATCCTTTTTTTTGACAAATGGTGATGACTTTTAGGACTCTGTAGTATGTAAAAAAAATATAAACCGAAAGATATCAGAAGGGAAACTTGAGGAGCGGTGGCTGGTGCGACCCCATTCTGGAAAGACACTAGTAAAAATCTTTCGTTCAATTCGAAGGTCGTATCCTCTTTTTAACGAATCGTAAAGACTTTTAGGATTCTGTAGTATGTAAAAAAAATATAAACCGAAAGATATCAGAAGGGAAACTTGAGGAGCAGTGGTCGGTGCTACCCCATTCTGGAACGATACTAGTAAAAATCTTTCGTTCAATTCGAAGGTCGTATCATCTTTTTAACGAATCGTATTGACTTTTAGTATTCTGTAGTATGTAAAAAATATATAAACCGAAAGATATCAGAAGGGAAACTTGAGGAGCGGTGGTCAGAGCGACCCAATTCCGGACCGACTCTAGTAAAAATCTTTCGTTCTATTCGAAGGTTGTATCCTCTTTTTTAACGAATCGTGATGACTTATAGGACTCTGTAGTATGTAAAAAAAATATAAACCGAAAGATATCGGAAGGGAAACTTGATGAGCGGTGGTCGGAGCGACCCCATTCTGAACCGACTTTGCTACACAATCATTCTTCCAATTCGAAGGTCGTATCCTTTTTTTGACGAATGCTGATGACTTTTAGGACTCTTTAATAAGTGAAAAAAAATATGAACCGAAAGATATCGGAAGGGAAACTTAAAGAGCGGTGGTCGGAGCGACCCCATTCTGGATCGACTTTGCTAAAAAAGTATCCGTCAAATTCAAAGGTCGTATTCTCTTATTTGGCGAATTGTGGTGACTTTTAGGATTCTCTAGTGTGCAAAAAAATACAAACCGAAAGATATCGGAAGGGAAACTTGAGGAGCGGTGGTCGGAGCGACCCCATTCTAGACCGACTCTAGTATAAATCTTTCGTTCAATTCGAATGTCGTGTCCACTTTTTTGGTGAATCGTAATCACTTTTAGGACTCTCTAATATGTGAAGAAAAATGTAAACCGAAAGATATCAGCAGGGAAACTAGAGGAGCGGTTGTCAGAGCAACCCCATTCTGGACCGACACTGGTAAAAATCTTTCGTCCAATTCGAAGGTGGTGTCCTCTTTGTTGACGAATCATAATGACTTTTGGGACTTTCCAGAATGAGAAAAAAAATATAAACCGAAAGATATCGGAAGGGAAACTTGAAGAGCGGTGGTCGGAGCGACCCCATTCTGGACCGATTTTGCTAAGAAATTATTCGTCCAATCAAAAGGTCGTTTCCTCTTTTTCGGCGAATCGTGGTGACTTTTAGGACTCTTTACTATGTAACAAAAAATATAAACCGAAAGATATCGGAAGGGAAACTTGAGGAGCGGTAGCCGGTGCGACCCCATTCTGGAACGACACTAGTAAAAATCTTTCGTTCAATTCGAAGGTCGTATCCTCTTTTTTAACGAATCGTAATGACTTTTAGGACTCTATAGTAGGGAAAAAAATATATAAACCGAAAGATAATGGAAAGGAAATTTGAGGAGCGATGATCAGAGCGACCTCATTCTGGACCGACTCTGGTAAAAATCGTTCGTCAAATTCGAAGGTCGTATCCTTTTTTTTTGACAAATGGTGATGACTTTTAGGACTCTGTAGTATGTAAAAAAAATATAAACCGAAAGATATCAGAAGGGAAACTTGAGGAGCGGTGGTCGGTGCGACCCCATTCTGGAACGACACTAGTAAAAATCTTTCGTTCAATTCGAAGGTCGTATCCTCTTTTTAACGAATCGTAAAGACTTTTAGGATTCTGTAGTATGTAAAAAAAATATAAACCGAAAGATATCAGAAGGGAAACTTGAGGAGCGGTGGTCGGTGCGACCCCATTCTGGAACGATACTAGTAAAAATCTTTCGTTCAATTCGAAGGTCGTATCCTCTTTTTAACGAATCGTATTGACTTTTAGGATTCTGTAGTATGTAAAAAATATATAAACCGAAAGATATCAGAAGGGAAACTTGAGGAGCGGTGGTCAGAGCGACCCCATTCCGGACCGACTCTAGTAAAAATCTTTCGTTTAATTCGAAGGTTGTATCCTCTTTTTTAACGAATCGTGATGACTTTTAGGACTCTGTAGTATGTAAAAAAAATATAAACCGAAAGATATCGGAAGGGAAACTTGAGGAGCGGTGGTCGGAGCGACCCCATTCTGAACCGACTTTGCTACAAAATCATTCTTCCAATTCGAAGGTCGTATCCTTTTTTTTGACGAATGCTGATGACTTTTAGGACTCTTTAATAAGTGAGAAAAAATATGAACCGAAAGATATCGGAAGGGAAACTTAAAGAGCGGTGGTCGGAGCGACCCCATTCTGGATCGACTTTGCTAAAAAAGTATCCGTCAAATTCAAAGGTCGTATTCTCTTATTTGGCGAATTGTGGTGACTTTTAGGATTCTCTAGTGTGCAAAAAAATACAAACCGAAAGATATCGGAAGGGAAACTTGAGGAGCGGTGGTCGGAGCGACCCCATTCTAGACCGACTCTAGTATAAATCTTTCGTTCAATTCGAATGTCTCGTCCACTTTTTTGGTGAATCGTAATCACTTTTAGGACTCTCTAATATGTGAAGAAAAGTGTAAACCGAAAGATATCAGCAGGGAAACAAGAGGAGCGGTTGTCAGAGCAACCCCATTCTGGACCGACACTGGTAAAAATCTTTCGTCCAATTCGAAGGTGGTGTCCTCTTTGTTGACGAATCATAATGACTTTTGGGACTTTCCAGAATGAGAAAAAAAATATAAACCGAAAGATATCGGAAGGGAAACTTGAAGAGCGGTGGTCGGAGCGACCCCATTCTGGACCGACTTTGCTAAGAAATTATTCGTCCAATCGAAAGGTCGTTTCCTCTTTTTCGGCGAATCGTGGTGACTTTTAGGACTCTTTACTATGTAACAAAAAATATAAACCGAAAGATATCGGAAGGGAAACTTGAGGAGCGGTAGCCGGTGCGACCCCATTCTGGAACGACACTAGTAAAAATCTTTCGTTCAATTCGAAGGTCGTATCCTCTTTTTTAACGAATCGTAATGACTTTTAGGACTCTCTAGTAGGGAAAAAAATATATAAACCGAAAGATAATGGAAGGGAAATTTGAGGAGCGATGATCAGAGCGACCTCATTCTGGACCGACTCTGGTAAAAATCGTTCGTCAAATTCGAAGGTCGTATCCTTTTTTTTGACAAATGGTGATGACTTTTAGGACTCTGTAGTATGTAAAAAAAATATAAACCGAAAGATATCAGAAGGGAAACTTGAGCAGCGGTGGTCGGTGCGACCCCATTCTGGAACGAAACTAGTAAAAATCTTTCGTTCAATTCGAAGGTCGTATCCTCTTTTTAACGAATCGTAATGACTTTTAGGACTCTTTAGTATGTGAAAAAAAATATGAACCGAAAGAAATCGGAAGGGAAACTTGAAGAGCGGTGGTCGGAGCGACCCCATTCTGGATCGACTTTGCTAAAAAATCTTTCGTCCAATTGGAAGTTCGTGTCCTCTTTTTTGACCAATCATAATGACTTTTGGGACTGTCTAGAATGTGAAAAAAAATATAAACCGAAAGACATCGGAAGGGAAACTTGAGGAGCGGTGGTCGGAGCGACCCCATTCTAGACCGACTTTGGTAAAAATCTTTCGTCCAATTTGACGGTCGTGTCCACTTTTTCGGTGAATCGTAATCACTTTTAGGACTCTCTCATATGTGAAGAAAAATATAAACCGAAAGATATCAGCAGGTTAACTAGAGGAGCGGTTCTCAGAGCATCCCCATTTTGGACCGACAATGGTAAAAATCTTTCGTCCAATTGGAAGTTCGTGTCCTCTTTTTTGACCAATCATAATGACTTTTGGGACTGTCTAGAATGTGAAAAAAAATATAAACCGAAAGATATCGGAAGGGAAACTTGAAGAGCGGTGGTCGGAGCGACCCCATTCTGAACCGACTTTGCTACAAAATCATTCTTCCAATTCGAAGGTTGTATCCTTTTTTTTGACGAATGCTGATGACTTTTAGGACTCTTTAATATGTGAAAAAAAATATGAACCGAAAAATATCGGAAGGGAAACTTAAAGAGCGGTGGTCGGAGCGACCCCATTCTGAACCGACTTTGCTACAAAATCATTCTTCCAATTCGAAGGTCGTATCCTTTTTTTTGACGAATGCTGATGACTTTTAGGACTCTTTAATATGTGAAAAAAAATATGAACCGAAAGATATCGGAAGTGAAACTTAAAGAGCGGTGGTCGGAGCGACCCCATTCTGGATCGACTTTGCTAAAAAAGTATCCGTCAAATTCAAAGGTCGTATTCTCTTATTTGGCGAATTGTGGTGACTTTTAGGATTCTCTAGTGTGCAAAAAAATACAAACCGAAAGATATCGGACGGGAAACTTGAGGAGCGGTGGTCGGAGGACCCCATTCTAGACCGACTCTAGTATAAATCTTTCGTTCAATTCGAATGTCGTGTCCACTTTTTTGGTGAATCGTAATCACTTTTAGGACTCTCTAATATGTGCAGAAAAATATTAACCGAAAGATATCAGCAGGGAAACTAGAGGAGCGGTTGTCAGAGCAACCCCATTCTGGACCGACACTGGTAAAAATCTTTCGTCCAATTCGAAGGTGGTGTCCTCTTTGTTGACGAATCATAATGACTTTTGGGACTTTCCAGAATGAGAAAAAAAATATAAACCGAAAGATATCGGAAGGGAAACTTGAAGAGCGGTGGTCGGAGCGACCCCATTCTGGACCGACTTTGCTAAGAAATTATTCGTCCAATCAAAAGGTCGTTTCCTCTTTTTCGGCGAATCGTGGTGACTTTTAGGACTCTTTACTATGTAACAAAAAATATAAACCGAAAGATATCGGAAGGGAAACTTGAGGAGCGGTAGCCGGTGCGACCCCATTCTGGAACGACACTAGTAAAAATCTTTCGTTCAATTCGAAGGTCGTATCCTCTTTTTTAACGAATCGTAATGACTTTTAGGACTCTCTAGTAGGGAAAAAAATATATAAACCGAAAGATAATGGAAGGGAAATTTGAGGAGCGATGATCAGAGCGACCCCATTCTGGACCGACTCTGGTAAAAATCGTTCGTCAAATTCGAAGGTCGTATCCTTTTTTTTGACAAATGGTGATGACTTTTAGGACTCTGTAGTATGTAAAAAAAATATAAACCGAAAGATATCAGAAGGGAAACTTGAGCAGCGGTGGTCGGTGTGACCCCATTCTGGAACGACACTAGTAAAAATCTTTCGTTCAATTCGAAGGTCGTATCCTCTTTTTAACGAATCGTAATGACTTTTAGGACTCTTTAGTATGTGAAAAAAAATATGAACCGAAAGAAATCGGAAGGGAAACTTGAAGAGCGGTGGTCGGAGCGACCCCATTCTGGATCGACTTTGCTAAAAAATTATCCGTCCAATTCAAAGGTCGTATTCTCTTATTTGGCGAATTGTGGTGACTTTTAGGACTCTCTAGTGTGCAAAAAAATAGAAACCGAAAGACATCGGAAGGGAAACTTGAGGAGCGGTGGTCGGAGCGACCCCATTCTAGACCGACTTTGGTAAAAATCTTTCGTCCAATTTGACGGTCGTGTCCACTTTTTCGGTGAATCGTAATCACTTTTAGGACTCTCTCATATGTGAAGAAAAATATAAACCGAAAGATATCAGCAGGTTAACTAGAGGAGCGGTTCTCAGAGCATCCCCATTTTGGACCGACAATGGTAAAAATCTTTCGTCCAATTGGAAGTTCGTGTCCTCTTTTTTGACCAATCATAATGACTTTTGGGACTGTCTAGAATGTGAAAAAAAATATAAACCGAAAGATATCGGAAGGGAAACTAGAAGAGCGGTGGTCGGAGCGACCCCATTCTGAACCGACTTTGCTACAAAATCATTCTTCCAATTCGAAGGTTGTATCCTTTTTTTTGACGAATGCTGATGACTTTTAGGACTCTTTAATATGTGAAAAAAAATATGAACCGAAAAATATCGGAAGGGAAACTTAAAGAGCGGTGGTCGGAGCGACCCCATTCTGGATCGACTTTGCTAAAAAAGTATCCGTCAAATTCAAAGGTCGTATTCTCTTATTTGGCGAATTGTGGTGACTTTTAGGATTCTCTAGTGTGCAAAAAAATACAAACCGAAAGATATCGGAAGGGAAACTTGAGGAGCGGTGGTCGGAGCGACCCCATTCTGGACCGACTCTAGTAAAAATCTTTCGTTCAATTCGAAGGTCGTATCCTTTTTTTGACAAATGGTGATGACATTTAGGACTCTGTAGTATGTAAAAAAAATATAAACCGAAAGATATCGGAAGGGAAACTTGAGGAGCGGTGGTCAGAGCGACCCCATCCCGGACCGACTCTAGTAAAAATCTTTCGTTCAATTCGAAGGTCGTATCCTCTGTTTTGACGAATCGTGATGACTTTTAGGACTCTCTAGTATGTAAAAAAAATATAAACCGAAAGATATCGGAAGGCAAACTTGAGGAGCGGTGGTCGGAGCGACCCCATTCTGGACCGACTTTGCTAAAAAATCATTCTTCCAATTCAAACGTCTTATCCTCTTTTTTGGCGAATCCTGGTGACGTTTAGGACTCCATATTATGTGAAAGAATATATAAACCGAAAGATTTAGGAAGGGAAACTTGAGGAGCGGTGGTCAGAGCGACCCCATTCCGACCGAATTTGGTAAAAATCTTTCGGCCAATTCGAAGGTCGTTTCCGCTTTTTGGCAAATCGTGATTACTTTTGGGACTTTCTAGTATGTGAAAAAAAATATATACCCAATGATATCGGAAGGGAAACTTAAGGAGCGGTGGTCGGATCGATCCCATTCTGGACCGAATTTGGTAAAAATCTTTCGTCCAATTCGAAGGTCGTATCCTCTTTTTTAACGAATCGTAATTACTTTTAGGACTCTCTAGTATGGAAACAAATATATAAACCGAACGATAATGGAAGGGAAATTTGAGGAGCGGTGGTCAGAGCGACCCCATTCTGGACCGACTCTTGTAAAAATTGTTCGTCAAATTCGAAGCTCGTATCCTTTTTTTTGACGAATGGTGATGACTTTTAGGACTCTGTAGTATGTAAAAAAAAATAAACCGAAAGATATCGGAAGGGAAACTTGAGGAGCGGTGGTCAGAGCGACCCCATTCCGACCGAATTTGGTAAAAATCTTTCGTCCAATTCGAAGGTCGTTTCCGCTTTTTGGCAAATCGTGATTACTTTTGGGACTTTCTAGTATGTGAAAAAAAATATATACCCAATGATATCGGAAGGGAAACTTAAGGAGCGGTGGTCGGATCGATCCCATTCTGGACCGAATTTGGTAAAAATCTTTCGTCCAATTCGAAGGTCGTATCCTCTTTTTTAACGAATCGTGATGACTTTTAGGACTCTCTAGTATGTAAAAAAAATATAAACCGAAAGATATCGGAAGGGAAACTTGAGGAGCGGTGGTCGGAGCGACCCCATTCTGGACCGACTCTAATAAAAATCTTTCTTTCAATTCGAAGGTCGTATCCTCTTTTTTAACGAAACGTAATGACTTTTAAGACTCTCTAGTATGTAAAAAAAATATAAACCGAAAGATATCGGAAGGGAACCTTGAAGAGCGGTAGTCGGAGTGATCCCATTCTGGACCGACTTTGCTAAAAAATCATTCGTCCAATTCAAAGGTCGTATCCTCTTTTTTGATGAATCGTGGTGACTTTTCGGACTCTTTAGTATGTAAAAAAAATATGAACCGAAAGATATCGAAAGGGAAACTTGAAAAAAAAAAATCTATAAATCTTTCGTTTAATTCGAATGTCGTGTCCACTTTTTTAGTGAATCGTAATCACTTTTAGGACTCTCTAATATGGGAAGAAAAATATAAACCGAAAGATATCAGCAGGGAAACTAGAGGAGCGGTTGTCAGAGCACCCCCATTCTGGACCGACACTGGTAAAAATCTTTCGTCTAATTCGAAGGTGGTGTCCTCTTTTTTGACGAATCATAATGACTTTTGGGACTTTCTAGAATGAGAAAAAAAATATAAACCGAAAGATATCGGAAGGGAAACTTGAAGAGCGGTGGTCGCAGCGACCCCATTCTGAACCGACTTTGCTAAGAAATTATTCGTCCAATCAAAAGGTCGTATCCTCTTTTTTGGCGAATCGTGGTGACTTTTAGGACTCTGTAGTATGTAAAAAATATATAAACCGAAAGATATCCGAAGGGAAACTTGAGGAGCGGTGGTCGGTGCGACCCCATTCTGGAACGACACTAGTATAAATCTTTCGTTCAATTCGAAGGTCGTATCCTCTTTTTAACGAATCGTAATGACTTTTAGGATTCTGTAGTATGTAAAAAAAATATAAACCGAAAGATATCAGAAGGGGAACTTGAGGAGCGGTGGTCAGAGCGACCCCATTCCGGACCGACTCTAGTAAAAATCTTTCGTTCAATTCGAACGTCGTATCCTCGTTTTTAACGAATCGTGATGACTTTTAGGACTCTGTAGTATATAAAAAAAATATAAACCGAAAGATATCGGAAGGGAAACTTGAGGAGCGGTGGTCGGAGCGACCCCATTCTGAACCGACTTTGCTACAAAATCATTCTTCCAATTCGAAGGTCGTATCCTTTTTTTTGACGAATGCTGATGACTTTTAGGACTCTTTAATATGTGAAAAAAAATATGAACCGAAAGATATCGGAAGGGAAACTTAAAGAGCGGTGGTCGGAGCGACCCCATTCTGGATCGACTTTGCTAAAAAAGTATCCGTCAAATTCAAAGGTCGTATTCTCTTATTTGGCGAATTGTGGTGACTTTTAGGATTCTCTAGTGTGCAAAAAAATACAAACCGAAAGATATCGGAAGGGAAACTTGAGGAGCGGTGGTCGGAGCGACCCCATTCTAGACCGACTCTAGTATAAATCTTTCGTTCAATTCGAATGTCGTGTCCACTTTTTTGGTGAATCGTAATCACTTTTAGGACTCTCTAATATGTGAAGAAAAGTGTAAACCGAAAGATATCAGCAGGGAAACAAGAGGAGCGGTTGTCAGAGCAACCCCATTCTGGACCGACACTGGTAAAAATCTTTCGTCCAATTCGAAGGTGGTGTCCTCTTTGTTGACGAATCATAATGACTTTTGGGACTTTCCAGAATGAGAAAAAAAATATAAACCGAAAGATATCGGAAGGGAAACTTGAAGAGCGGTGGTCGGAGCGACCCCATTCTGGACCGACTTTGCTAAGAAATTATTCGTCCAATCGAAAGGTCGTTTCCTCTTTTTCGGCGAATCGTGGTGACTTTTAGGACTCTTTACTATGTAACAAAAAATATAAACCGAAAGATATCGGAAGGGAAACTTGAGGAGCGGTAGCCGGTGCGACCCCATTCTGGAACGACACTAGTAAAAATCTTTCGTTCAATTCGAAGGTCGTATCCTCTTTTTTAACGAATCGTAATGACTTTTAGGACTCTCTAGTAGGGAAAAAAATATATAAACCGAAAGATAATGGAAGGGAAATTTGAGGAGCGATGATCAGAGCGACCTCATTCTGGACCGACTCTGGTAAAAATCGTTCGTCAAATTCGAAGGTCGTATCCTTTTTTTTGACAAATGGTGATGACTTTTAGGACTCTGTAGTATGTAAAAAAAATATAAACCGAAAGATATCAGAAGGGAAACTTGAGCAGCGGTGGTCGGTGCGACCCCATTCTGGAACGAAACTAGTAAAAATCTTTCGTTCAATTCGAAGGTCGTATCCTCTTTTTAACGAATCGTAATGACTTTTAGGACTCTTTAGTATGTGAAAAAAAATATGAACCGAAAGAAATCGGAAGGGAAACTTGAAGAGCGGTGGTCGGAGCGACCCCATTCTGGATCGACTTTGCTAAAAAATCTTTCGTCCAATTGGAAGTTCGTGTCCTCTTTTTTGACCAATCATAATGACTTTTGGGACTGTCTAGAATGTGAAAAAAAATATAAACCGAAAGACATCGGAAGGGAAACTTGAGGAGCGGTGGTCGGAGCGACCCCATTCTAGACCGACTTTGGTAAAAATCTTTCGTCCAATTTGACGGTCGTGTCCACTTTTTCGGTGAATCGTAATCACTTTTAGGACTCTCTCATATGTGAAGAAAAATATAAACCGAAAGATATCAGCAGGTTAACTAGAGGAGCGGTTCTCAGAGCATCCCCATTTTGGACCGACAATGGTAAAAATCTTTCGTCCAATTGGAAGTTCGTGTCCTCTTTTTTGACCAATCATAATGACTTTTGGGACTGTCTAGAATGTGAAAAAAAATATAAACCGAAAGATATCGGAAGGGAAACTTGAAGAGCGGTGGTCGGAGCGACCCCATTCTGAACCGACTTTGCTACAAAATCATTCTTCCAATTCGAAGGTTGTATCCTTTTTTTTGACGAATGCTGATGACTTTTAGGACTCTTTAATATGTGAAAAAAAATATGAACCGAAAAATATCGGAAGGGAAACTTAAAGAGCGGTGGTCGGAGCGACCCCATTCTGAACCGACTTTGCTACAAAATCATTCTTCCAATTCGAAGGTCGTATCCTTTTTTTTGACGAATGCTGATGACTTTTAGGACTCTTTAATATGTGAAAAAAAATATGAACCGAAAGATATCGGAAGTGAAACTTAAAGAGCGGTGGTCGGAGCGACCCCATTCTGGATCGACTTTGCTAAAAAAGTATCCGTCAAATTCAAAGGTCGTATTCTCTTATTTGGCGAATTGTGGTGACTTTTAGGATTCTCTAGTGTGCAAAAAAATACAAACCGAAAGATATCGGACGGGAAACTTGAGGAGCGGTGGTCGGAGGACCCCATTCTAGACCGACTCTAGTATAAATCTTTCGTTCAATTCGAATGTCGTGTCCACTTTTTTGGTGAATCGTAATCACTTTTAGGACTCTCTAATATGTGCAGAAAAATATTAACCGAAAGATATCAGCAGGGAAACTAGAGGAGCGGTTGTCAGAGCAACCCCATTCTGGACCGACACTGGTAAAAATCTTTCGTCCAATTCGAAGGTGGTGTCCTCTTTGTTGACGAATCATAATGACTTTTGGGACTTTCCAGAATGAGAAAAAAAATATAAACCGAAAGATATCGGAAGGGAAACTTGAAGAGCGGTGGTCGGAGCGACCCCATTCTGGACCGACTTTGCTAAGAAATTATTCGTCCAATCAAAAGGTCGTTTCCTCTTTTTCGGCGAATCGTGGTGACTTTTAGGACTCTTTACTATGTAACAAAAAATATAAACCGAAAGATATCGGAAGGGAAACTTGAGGAGCGGTAGCCGGTGCGACCCCATTCTGGAACGACACTAGTAAAAATCTTTCGTTCAATTCGAAGGTCGTATCCTCTTTTTTAACGAATCGTAATGACTTTTAGGACTCTCTAGTAGGGAAAAAAATATATAAACCGAAAGATAATGGAAGGGAAATTTGAGGAGCGATGATCAGAGCGACCCCATTCTGGACCGACTCTGGTAAAAATCGTTCGTCAAATTCGAAGGTCGTATCCTTTTTTTTGACAAATGGTGATGACTTTTAGGACTCTGTAGTATGTAAAAAAAATATAAACCGAAAGATATCAGAAGGGAAACTTGAGCAGCGGTGGTCGGTGTGACCCCATTCTGGAACGACACTAGTAAAAATCTTTCGTTCAATTCGAAGGTCGTATCCTCTTTTTAACGAATCGTAATGACTTTTAGGACTCTTTAGTATGTGAAAAAAAATATGAACCGAAAGAAATCGGAAGGGAAACTTGAAGAGCGGTGGTCGGAGCGACCCCATTCTGGATCGACTTTGCTAAAAAATTATCCGTCCAATTCAAAGGTCGTATTCTCTTATTTGGCGAATTGTGGTGACTTTTAGGACTCTCTAGTGTGCAAAAAAATAGAAACCGAAAGACATCGGAAGGGAAACTTGAGGAGCGGTGGTCGGAGCGACCCCATTCTAGACCGACTTTGGTAAAAATCTTTCGTCCAATTTGACGGTCGTGTCCACTTTTTCGGTGAATCGTAATCACTTTTAGGACTCTCTCATATGTGAAGAAAAATATAAACCGAAAGATATCAGCAGGTTAACTAGAGGAGCGGTTCTCAGAGCATCCCCATTTTGGACCGACAATGGTAAAAATCTTTCGTCCAATTGGAAGTTCGTGTCCTCTTTTTTGACCAATCATAATGACTTTTGGGACTGTCTAGAATGTGAAAAAAAATATAAACCGAAAGATATCGGAAGGGAAACTAGAAGAGCGGTGGTCGGAGCGACCCCATTCTGAACCGACTTTGCTACAAAATCATTCTTCCAATTCGAAGGTTGTATCCTTTTTTTTGACGAATGCTGATGACTTTTAGGACTCTTTAATATGTGAAAAAAAATATGAACCGAAAAATATCGGAAGGGAAACTTAAAGAGCGGTGGTCGGAGCGACCCCATTCTGGATCGACTTTGCTAAAAAAGTATCCGTCAAATTCAAAGGTCGTATTCTCTTATTTGGCGAATTGTGGTGACTTTTAGGATTCTCTAGTGTGCAAAAAAATACAAACCGAAAGATATCGGAAGGGAAACTTGAGGAGCGGTGGTCGGAGCGACCCCATTCTGGACCGACTCTAGTAAAAATCTTTCGTTCAATTCGAAGGTCGTATCCTTTTTTTGACAAATGGTGATGACATTTAGGACTCTGTAGTATGTAAAAAAAATATAAACCGAAAGATATCGGAAGGGAAACTTGAGGAGCGGTGGTCAGAGCGACCCCATCCCGGACCGACTCTAGTAAAAATCTTTCGTTCAATTCGAAGGTCGTATCCTCTGTTTTGACGAATCGTGATGACTTTTAGGACTCTCTAGTATGTAAAAAAAATATAAACCGAAAGATATCGGAAGGCAAACTTGAGGAGCGGTGGTCGGAGCGACCCCATTCTGGACCGACTTTGCTAAAAAATCATTCTTCCAATTCAAACGTCTTATCCTCTTTTTTGGCGAATCCTGGTGACGTTTAGGACTCCATATTATGTGAAAGAATATATAAACCGAAAGATTTAGGAAGGGAAACTTGAGGAGCGGTGGTCAGAGCGACCCCATTCCGACCGAATTTGGTAAAAATCTTTCGGCCAATTCGAAGGTCGTTTCCGCTTTTTGGCAAATCGTGATTACTTTTGGGACTTTCTAGTATGTGAAAAAAAATATATACCCAATGATATCGGAAGGGAAACTTAAGGAGCGGTGGTCGGATCGATCCCATTCTGGACCGAATTTGGTAAAAATCTTTCGTCCAATTCGAAGGTCGTATCCTCTTTTTTAACGAATCGTAATTACTTTTAGGACTCTCTAGTATGGAAACAAATATATAAACCGAACGATAATGGAAGGGAAATTTGAGGAGCGGTGGTCAGAGCGACCCCATTCTGGACCGACTCTTGTAAAAATTGTTCGTCAAATTCGAAGCTCGTATCCTTTTTTTTGACGAATGGTGATGACTTTTAGGACTCTGTAGTATGTAAAAAAAAATAAACCGAAAGATATCGGAAGGGAAACTTGAGGAGCGGTGGTCAGAGCGACCCCATTCCGACCGAATTTGGTAAAAATCTTTCGTCCAATTCGAAGGTCGTTTCCGCTTTTTGGCAAATCGTGATTACTTTTGGGACTTTCTAGTATGTGAAAAAAAATATATACCCAATGATATCGGAAGGGAAACTTAAGGAGCGGTGGTCGGATCGATCCCATTCTGGACCGAATTTGGTAAAAATCTTTCGTCCAATTCGAAGGTCGTATCCTCTTTTTTAACGAATCGTGATGACTTTTAGGACTCTCTAGTATGTAAAAAAAATATAAACCGAAAGATATCGGAAGGGAAACTTGAGGAGCGGTGGTCGGAGCGACCCCATTCTGGACCGACTCTAATAAAAATCTTTCTTTCAATTCGAAGGTCGTATCCTCTTTTTTAACGAAACGTAATGACTTTTAAGACTCTCTAGTATGTAAAAAAAATATAAACCGAAAGATATCGGAAGGGAACCTTGAAGAGCGGTAGTCGGAGTGATCCCATTCTGGACCGACTTTGCTAAAAAATCATTCGTCCAATTCAAAGGTCGTATCCTCTTTTTTGATGAATCGTGGTGACTTTTCGGACTCTTTAGTATGTAAAAAAAATATGAACCGAAAGATATCGAAAGGGAAACTTGAAAAAAAAAAATCTATAAATCTTTCGTTTAATTCGAATGTCGTGTCCACTTTTTTAGTGAATCGTAATCACTTTTAGGACTCTCTAATATGGGAAGAAAAATATAAACCGAAAGATATCAGCAGGGAAACTAGAGGAGCGGTTGTCAGAGCACCCCCATTCTGGACCGACACTGGTAAAAATCTTTCGTCTAATTCGAAGGTGGTGTCCTCTTTTTTGACGAATCATAATGACTTTTGGGACTTTCTAGAATGAGAAAAAAAATATAAACCGAAAGATATCGGAAGGGAAACTTGAAGAGCGGTGGTCGCAGCGACCCCATTCTGAACCGACTTTGCTAAGAAATTATTCGTCCAATCAAAAGGTCGTATCCTCTTTTTTGGCGAATCGTGGTGACTTTTAGGACTCTGTAGTATGTAAAAAATATATAAACCGAAAGATATCCGAAGGCAAACTTGAGGAGCGGTGGTCGGTGCGACCCCATTCTGGAACGACACTAGTATAAATCTTTCGTTCAATTCGAAGGTCGTATCCTCTTTTTAACGAATCGTAATGACTTTTAGGATTCTGTAGTATGTAAAAAAAATATAAACCGAAAGATATCAGAAGGGGAACTTGAGGAGCGGTGGTCAGAGCGACCCCATTCCGGACCGACTCTAGTAAAAATCTTTCGTTCAATTCGAACGTCGTATCCTCGTTTTTAACGAATCGTGATGACTTTTAGGACTCTGTAGTATATAAAAAAAATATAAACCGAAAGATATCGGAAGGGAAACTTGAGGAGCGGTGGTCGGAGCGACCCCATTCTGAACCGACTTTGCTACAAAATCATTCTTCCAATTCGAAGGTCGTATCCTTTTTTTTGACGAATGCTGATGACTTTTAGGACTCTTTAATATGTGAAAAAAAATATGAACCGAAAGATATCGGAAGTGAAACTTAAAGAGCGGTGGTCGGAGCGACCCCATTCTGGATCGACTTTGCTAAAAAAGTATCCGTCAAATTCAAAGGTCGTATTCTCTTATTTGGCGAATTGTGGTGACTTTTAGGATTCTCTAGTGTGCAAAAAAATACAAACCGAAAGATATCGGACGGGAAACTTGAGGAGCGGTGGTCGGAGGACCCCATTCTAGACCGACTCTAGTATAAATCTTTCGTTCAATTCGAATGTCGTGTCCACTTTTTTGGTGAATCGTAATCACTTTTAGGACTCTCTAATATGTGCAGAAAAATATTAACCGAAAGATATCAGCAGGGAAACTAGAGGAGCGGTTGTCAGAGCAACCCCATTATGGACCGACACTGGTAAAAATCTTTCGTCCAATTCGAATGTCGTGTCCTCTTTTTTGACGAATCATAATGACTTTTGGGACTTTCTGGAATGAGAAAAAAAATATTAACCGAAAGATAACGGAAGGGAAACTTGAAGAGCGGTGGTCGGAGCGACCCCATTCTGGACCGACTTTGCTAAGAAATTATTCGTCCAATCAAAAGGTCGTATCCTCTTTTTTGGCGAATCGTGGTGACTTATAGGACTCTTTAGTATGTAAAAAAAAATATAAACCGAAAGATATCGGAAGGGAAACTTGAGGAGCGGTAGCCGGTGCGACCCCATTCTGGAACGACACTAGTAAAAATCTTTCGTTCAATTCGAAGGTCGTATCCTCTTTTTTAATGACTCGTAATGACTTTTAGGACTCTCTAGTATGGAAAAAAATATATAAACCGAAAGATAATGGAAGGGAAATTTGAGGAGCGATGATCAGAGCGACCTCATTCTGGACCGACTCTGGTAAAAATCGTTCGTCAAATTCGAAGGTCGTATCCTTTTTTTTGACAAATGGTGATGACTTTTAGGACTCTGTAGTATGTAAAAAAAATATAAACCGAAAGATATCAGAAGGGAAACTTGAGGAGCGGTGGTCGGTGCGACCCCATTCTGGAACGACACTAGTAAAAATCTTTCGTTCAATTCGAAGGTCGTATCCTCTTTTTAACGAATCGTAATGACTTTTAGGATTCTGTAGTATGTAAAAAAAATATAAACCGAAAGATATCAGAAGGGGAACTTGAGGAGCGGTGGTCAGAGCGACCCCATTCCGGACCGACTCTAGTAAAAATCTTTCGTTCAATTCGAAGGTCGTATCCTCTTTTTAACGAATCGTAAAGACTTTTAGGATTCTGTAGTATGTAAAAAAAATATAAACCGAAAGATATCAGAAGGGAAACTTGAGGAGCACTGGTCGGTGCTACCCCATTCTGGAACGATACTAGTAAAAATCTTTCGTTCAATTCGAAGGTCGTATCATCTTTTTAACGAATCGTATTGACTTTTAGTATTCTGTAGTATGTAAAAAATATATAAACCGAAAGATATCAGAAGGGAAACTTGAGGAGCGGTGGTCAGAGCGACCCCATTCCGGACCGACTCTAGTAAAAATCTTTCGTTCTATTCGAAGGTTGTATCCTCTTTTTTAACGAATCGTGATGACTTATAGGACTCTGTAGTATGTAAAAAAAATATAAACCGAAAGATATCGGAAGGGAAACTTGATGAGCGGTGGTCGGAGCGACCCCATTCTGAACCGACTTTGCTACAAAATCATTCTTCCAATTCGAAGGTCGTATCCTTTTTTTTGACGAATGCTGATGACTTTTAGGACTCTTTAATAAGTGAAAAAAAATATGAACCGAAAGATATCGGAAGGGAAACTTAAAGAGCGGTGGTCGGAGCGACCCCATTCTGGATCGACTTTGCTAAAAAAGTATCCGTCAAATTCAAAGGTCGTATTCTCTTATTTGGCGAATTGTGGTGACTTTTAGGATTCTCTAGTGTGCAAAAAAATACAAACCGAAAGATATCGGAAGGGAAACTTGAGGAGCGGTGGTCGGAGCGACCCCATTCTAGACCGACTCTAGTATAAATCTTTCGTTGAATCCGAATGTCGTGTCCACTTTTTTGGTGAATCGTAATCACTTTTAGGACTCTCTAATATGTGAAGAAAAATGTAAACCGAAAGATATCAGCAGGGAAACTAGAGGAGCGGTTGTCAGAGCAACCCCATTCTGGACCGACACTGGTAAAAATCTTTCGTCCAATTCGAAGGTGGTGTCCTCTTTGTTGACGAATCATAATGACTTTTGGGACTTTCCAGAATGAGAAAAAAAATATAAACCGAAAGATATCGGAAGGGAAACTTGAAGAGCGGTGGTCGGAGCGACCCCATTCTGGACCGACTTTGCTAAGAAATTATTCGTCCAATCAAAAGGTCGTTTCCTCTTTTTCGGCGAATCGTGGTGTCTTTTAGGACTCTTTACTATGTAACAAAAAATATAAACCGAAAGATATCGGAAGGGAAACTTGAGGAGCGGTAGCCGGTGCGACCCCATTCTGGAACGACACTAGTAAAAATCTTTCGTTCAATTCGAAGGTCGTATCCTCTTTTTTAACGAATCGTAATGACTTTTAGGACTCTATAGTAGGGAAAAAAATATATAAACCGAAAGATAATGGAAAGGAAATTTGAGGAGCGATGATCAGAGCGACCTCATTCTGGACCGACTCTGGTAAAAATCGTTCGTCAAATTCGAAGGTCGTATCCTTTTTTTTTGACAAATGGTGATGACTTTTAGGACTCTGTAGTATGTAAAAAAAATATAAACCGAACGATATCAGAAGGGAAACTTGAGGAGCGGTGGTCGGTGCGACCCCATTCTGGAACGACACTAGTAAAAATCTTTCGTTCAATTCGAAGGTCGTATCCTCTTTTTAACGAATCGTAAAGACTTTTAGGATTCTGTAGTATGTAAAAAAAATATAAACCGAAAGATATCAGAAGGGAAACTTGAGGAGCGGTGGTCGGTGCGACCCCATTCTGGAACGATACTAGTAAAAATCTTTCGTTCAATTCGAAGGTCGTATCCTCTTTTTAACGAATCGTATTGACTTTTAGGATTCTGTAGTATGTAAAAAATATATAAACCGAAAGATATCAGAAGGGAAACTTGAGGAGCGGTGGTCAGAGCGACCCCATTCCGGACCGACTCTCGTAAAAATCTTTCGTTCAATTCGAAGGTTGTATCCTCTTTTTTAACGAATCGTGATGACTTTTAGGACTCTGTAGCATGTAAAAAAAATATAAACCGAAAGATATCGGAAGGGAAACTTGAGGAGCGGTGGTCGGAGCGACCCCATTCTGAACCGACTTTGCTACAAAATCATTCTTCCAATTCGAAGGTCGTATCCTTTTTTTTGACGAATGCTGATGACTTTTAGGACTCTTTAATAAGTGAGAAAAAATATGAACCGAAAGATATCGGAAGGGAAACTTAAAGAGCGGTGGTCGGAGGGACCCCATTCTGGATCGACTTTGCTAAAAAAGTATCCGTCAAATTCAAAGGTCGTATTATCTTATTTAGCGAATTGTGGTGACTTTTAGGATTCTCTAGTGTGCAAAAAAATACAAACCGAAAGATATCGAAAGGGAAACTTGAGGAGCGGTGGTCGGAGCGACCCCATTCTAGACCGACTCTAGTATAAATCTTTCGTTCAATTCGAATGTCGTGTCCACTTTTTTGGTAAATCGTAATCACTTTTAGGACTCTCTAATATGTGAAGAAAAATGTAAACCGAAAGATATCAGCAGGGAAACTAGAGGAGCGGTTGTCAGAGCAACCCCATTCTGGACCGACACTGGTAAAAATCTTTCGTCCAATTCGAAGGTGGTGTCCTCTTTTTTGACGAATCATAATGACTTTTGGGACTTTCCAGAATGAGAAAAAAAATATAAACCGAAAGATATCGGAAGGGAAACTTGAAGAGCGGTGGTCGGAGCGACCCCATTCTGGACCGACTTTGCTAAGAAATTATTCGTCCAATCAAAAGGTCGTTTCCTCTTTTTCGGCGAATCGTGGTGACTTTTAGGACTCTTTACTATGTAACAAAAAATATAAACCGAAAGATATCGGAAGGGAAACTTGAGGAGCGGTAGCCGGTGCGACCCCATTCTGGAACGACACTAGTAAAAATCTTTCGTTCAATTCGAAGGTCGTATCCTCTTTTTTAACGAATCGTAATGACTTTTAGGACTCTATAGTAGGGAAAAAAATATATAAACCGAAAGATAATGGAAAGGAAATTTGAGGAGCGATGATCAGAGCGACCTCATTCTGGACCGACTCTGGTAAAAATCGTTCGTCAAATTCGAAGGTCGTATTCTTTTTTTTGACAAATGGTGATGACTTTTAGGACTCTGTAGTATGTAAAAAAAATATAAACCGAAAGATATCAGAAGGGAAACTTGAGGAGCGGTGGTCGGTGCGACCCCATTCTGGAACGACACTAGTAAAAATCTTTCGTTCAATTCGAAGGTCGTATCCTCTTTTTAACGAATCGTAATGACTTTTAGGATTCTGTAGTATGTGAAAAAAAATATGAACCGAAAGAAATCGGAAGGGAAACTTGAAGATCGGTGGTCGGAGCGACCCCATTCTGGATCAACTTTGCTAAAAAATTATCCGTCCAATTCAAATGTCGTATTCTCTTATTTGGCGAATTGTGGTGACTTCTAGGACTCTCTAGTGTGTGAAAAATAATATAAACCGAACGATATCGGAAGGGAAACTTGAGGAGCGGTGGTCGGAGCGACCCCATTCCAGACCGACGCTAGCAAAAATCTTTCGTTCAATTCGAAGGTCGTATCCTCTTTTTTAACGGATCATAACGACTTTTAAGACTCTCTAGTATGTAAAAAAAATATAAACCGAAAGATATCGGAAGGGAAACTTGAGGAGCGGTGGTCGGAGCGACCCCATTCTGGACCAACTTTGCCAAAAAATCATTCTTCCAATTCAAAGATCGTATCCTCTTTTTGGCGAATCGTGGTGACTTTTAGGACTCTTTAGTAGATGAAAGAAAAGATAAACGGAAAAATATTGGAAGGGAATCTTGAGGAGCGGTGGTCAGAGCGACTCCATTCCGGACCGACTATGGTAAAGATCTCTCGTCCAATTCGAAGGTCGTTTCCGCTTTTTGGCAAATCGTGATTACTTTTGCGACTTTCTAGTATGTGAAAAAAAATATAAACGGAAAGACATCGGAAGGGAAACTTGAGGAGCGGTGGTCAGAGCGACCCCATTCCGGACCGACCCTAGTAAAAATCTTTCGTTCAATTCGAAGGTCGTATCCTCTTTTTTAACGAATCGTGATGACTTTTAGGACTCTCTAGTATGTAAAAAAAATATAAACCGAAAGATATCGGACGGGAAACTTGAGGAGCGGTGGTCACAGCGACCCCATTCTGGACCGACTTTGCTAAAAAATCATTCTTCCAATTCAAAGGTCGTATCCTCTTTTTTGGCGAATCGTGGTGACTTTTAGGACTCTTCAGTATGTAAAAAAAAATATAAACCGAAAGATATCCGAAGGGAAACTTGAGGAGCGGTCGTCAGAGCGACCCCATTCTGGACCGACGCTGGTAAAAATCTTTCGACCAATTCGAAGGTCGTATCCTTTTTTATGACGAATGGTGATGACTTTTAGGACTCTTTAGTATGTGAAGAAAAATATAAACCGAAAGATATCGGAAGGGAAACTTGAAGAGCGGTGGACGGAGCGACCCCATTCTGGATCGACTTTGCTAAAAAATTATCCGTCCAATTCAAAGGTCGTATTTTCTTTTTTGGCAAATTGTGGTAACTTTTAGGACTCTCTAGTGTTTGCAAAAAAATATAAACCGAAAGATATCGGAAGGGAAACTTGAGGAGCGGTGGTCGGAGCGACCCCATTCTGGACCGACTTTGCTAAAAAATTATTCGTCCATCTCAAAGGTCGTATCCTCTTTTTTGTCGAACTGTGGTGACTTTTAGGACTCTTTAGAATGTAAAAAAAAATATAAACCGAAAGATATCGGAAGGGAAACTTGAGGAGCGGTGGTCAGAGTGACCCCATTCTGGACCGACTTTGCTAAAAAATCATTCTTCCAATTCAAAGGTCGTATCCTCTTTTTTGGCGAATCGTGGTGACTTTTAGGACTCCTTATTATGTGAAAAAATATATAAACCAAACGATTTAGGAAGGGAAACTTGAGGAGCGGTGGTCAGAGCGACCCCATTCCGGACCGAATTTGGTAAAAATCTTTCGTCCAATTCGAAGGTCATTTCCGCTTTTTGGCAAATCGTGATTACTTTTGGGACTTTCTAGTATGTGAAAAAAAATATATACCCAAAGATATCGGAAGGAAAACTTGAAGAGCGGTGGTCGGATCGATCCCATTCTGGACCGAATTTGGTAAAAATCTTTCGTCCAATTCGAAGGTCGTATCCTCTTTTTTAACGAATCGTAATGACTTTTAGGACTCTCTAGTATGGAAAATAATATATAAACCGAAAGATAATGGAAGGGAAACTTGAGGAGCGGTGGTCAGAGCGACCCCATTCTGGACCGACTCTTGTAAAAATCGTTCGTCAAATTCGAAGGTCGTATCCTTTTTTTTGACGAATCGTAATGACTTTTAGGACTCTCTAGTATGGAAAATAATATATAAACCGAAAGATAATGGAAGGGAAACTTGAAGAGCGGTGGTCGGAGCGACCCCATTCTGGACCGACTTTGCTAAAAAATCATTCGTCCAATTCAAAGGTCGTATTCTCTTATTTGGCGAATCGTGGTGACTTTTAGGACTCTTTAGTATGTAAAAAAATATATAATCCGAAAGTTATCGGAAGGGAAACTGGAGGAGCGGTGGTCAGAGCGACCCCATTCTGGACCGACTCTGGTAAAAATCTTTCGTCCAATTCGAAGGTCGTATCCTTTTTGTTGACGAATGGTGATGACTTTTAGGACTCTGTAGTATGTAAAAAAAAATGAACCGAAAGATATCGGAAGAGAAACTAGAAGAGCGGTGGTCGGAGACACCCCATTCTGGACCGACACTAGTAAAAATCTTTCGTTTAATTCGAATGTCGTATCCTCTTTTTTAACGAATCGTAATGACTTTTAAGACGCTCTAGTATGTAAAAAAAATATAAACCTAAAGATATCGGAAAGGAAACTTGAGGAGCGGTGGTCGGAGTGATCCCATTCTGGACCGACTTTGCTAAAAAATCATTCGTCCAATTCAAAGGTCGTATCCTCTTTATTGGCGAATCATGGTGACTTTTAGGACCCTCTAGTATGTAAAAAAAAATATAAACCGAAAGATATCGGAAGGGAAACTTGAGGAGCGGTGGTAAGAGCGACCCCATTCTGGACCGACTTTGCTAAAAAATCATTCGTGCAATTCAAAGGTCGTATCCTCTTTTCTGGCGAATCATGGTGACTTTTAGGACTCTTCAGTATGTAAAAAAAAATATAAACCGAAAGATATCCGAAGGGAAACTTGAGGAGCGGTCGTCAGAGCGACCCCATTCTGGACCGACTCTGGTAAAAATCTTTCGACCAATTCGAAGGTCGTATCCTTTTTTATGACGAATGGTGATGACTTTTAGGACTCTTTAGTATGTGAAGAAAAATATAAACCGAAAGATATCGGACAGGAAACTTGAAGAGCGGTGATCGGAGTGATCCCATTCTGGACCGACTTTGCTAAAAAATCATTCGTCCAATTCAAAGGTCGTATCCTCTTTATTGGCGAATCATGGTGACTTTTAGGACCCTCTAGTATGTAAAAAAAAATATAAACCGAAAGATATCGGAAGGGAAACTTGAGGAGCGGTGGTAAGAGCGACCCCATTCTGGACCGACTTTGCTAAAAAATCATTCGTGCAATTCAAAGGTCGTATCCTCTTTTCTGGCGAATCATGGTGACTTTTAGGACTCTTCAGTATGTAAAAAAAAATATAAACCGAAAGATATCCGAAGGGAAACTTGAGGAGCGGTCGTCAGAGCGACCCCATTCTGGACCGACTCTGGTAAAAATCTTTCGACCAATTCGAAGGTCGTATCCTTTTTTATGACGAATGGTGATGACTTTTAGGACTCTTTAGTATGTGAAGAAAAATATAAACCAAAAGATATCGGAAGGGAAACTTGAAGAGCGGTGGACGGAGCGACCCCATTCTGGATCGACTTTGCTAAAAAATTATCCGTCCAATTCAAAGGTCGTATTCTCTTTTTTGGCAAATTGTGGTGACTTTTAGGACTCTCTAGTGTTCGCAAAAAAATATAAACCGAAAGATATCGGAAGGGAAACTTGAGGAGCGGTGGTCGGATCGACCCCATTCTGGACCAACTCTAGTAAAAATCTTTCGTTCAATTCGAAGGTCGTATCCTCTTTTTTAACGAATCGTAATGACATTTAAGTCTATCTAGTATGTAAAAAAAATATAAACCAAAAGATATCGGAAGGGAAACTTGAGGAGCGGTGGTCGGAGCGACCCCATTCTGGACCGACTTTGCTAAAAAATTATTCGTCCAACTCAAAGGTCGTATCCTCTTTTTTGGCGAACTGTGGTGACTTTTAGGACTCTCTAGTGTGTGAAAAAAAATATAAACGGAAAGACATCGGAAGGGAAACTTGAGGAGCGGTGGTCAGAGCGACCCCATTCCGGACCGACCCTAGTAAAAATCTTTCGTTCAATTCGAAGGTCGTATCCTCTTTTTTAACGAATCGTGATGACTTTTAGGACTCTCTAGTATGTAAACAAAATATAAACCGAAAGATATCGGAAGGGAAACTTGAGGAGCGGTGGACAGAGCGACCCCATTCTGGACCGAATTTGCTAAAAAATCATTCTTCCAATTCGAAGGTCGTATCCTTTTTTTTGACGAATGCTGATGACTTTTAGGACTCTTTAATATGTGAAAAAAAATATGAACCGAAAGATATCGGAAGTGAAACTTAAAGAGCGGTGGTCGGAGCGACCTCATTCTGGATCGACTTTGCTAAAAAAGTATCCGTCAAATTCAAAGATCGTATTCTCTTATTTGGCGAATTGTGGTGACTTTTAGGATTCTCTAGTGTGCAAAAAAATACAAACCGAAAGATATCGGACGGGAAACTTGAGGAGCGGTGGTCGGAGGACCCCATTCTAGACCGACTCTAGTATAAATCTTTCGTTCAATTCGAATGTCGTGTCCACTTTTTTGGTGAATCGTAATCACTTTTAGGACTCTCTAATATGTGGAGAAAAATATTAACCGAAAGATATCAGCAGGGAAACTAGAGGAGCGGTTGTCAGAGCAACCCCATTATGGACCGACACTGGTAAAAATCTTTCGTCCAATTCGAATGTCGTGTCCTCTTTTTTGACGAATCATAATGACTTTTGGGACTTTCTGGAATGAGAAAAAAAATATAAACCGAAAGATAACGGAAGGGAAACTTGAAGAGCGGTGGTCGGAGCGACCCCATTCTGGACCGACTTTGCTAAGAAATTATTCGTCCAATCAAAAGGTCGTATCCTCTTTTTTGGCGAATCGTGGTGACTTTTAGGACTCTTTAGTATGTAAAAAAAAATATAAACCGAAAGATATCGGAAGGGAAACTTGAGGAGCGGTAGCCGGTGCGACCCCATTCTGGAACGACACTAGTAAAAATCTTTCGTTCAATTCGAAGGTCGTATCCTCTTTTTTAACGAATCGTAATGACTTTTAGGACTCTCTAGTATGGAAAAAAATATATAAACCGAAAGATAATGGAAGGGAAATTTGAGGAGCGATGATCAGAGCGACCTCATTCTGGACCGACTCTGGTAAAAATCGTTCGTCAAATTCGAAGGTCGTATCCTTTTCTTTGACAAATGGTGATGACTTTTAGGACTCTGTAGTATGTAAAAAAAATATAAACCGAAAGATATCAGAAGGGAAACTTGAGGAGCGGTGGTCGGTGCGACCCCATTCTGGAACGACACTAGTAAAAATCTTTCGTTCAATTCGAAGGTCGTATCCTCTTTTTAACGAATCGTAATGACTTTTAGGACTCTTTAGTATGTGAAAAAAAATATGAACCGAAAGAAATCGGAAGGGAAACTTGAAGAGCGGTGGTCGGAGCGACCCCATTCTGGATCGACTTTGCTAAAAAATTATCCGTCCAATTCAAATGTCGTATTCTCTTATTTGGCGAATTGTGGTGACTTCTAGGACTCTCTAGTGTGTGCAAAATAATATAAACCGAACGATATCGGAAGGGAAACTTGAGGAGCGGTGGTCGGAGCGACCCCATTCCGGACCGACGCTAGCAAATATCTTTCGTTCAATTCGAAGGTCGTATCCTCTTTTTTAACGGATCATAACGACTTTTAAGACTCTCTAGGATGTAAAAAAAATATAAACCGAAAGATATCGGAAGGGAAACTTGAGGAGCGGTGGTCGGAGCGACCCCATTCTGGACCAACTTTGCTAAAAAATCATTCTTCCAATTCAAAGATCGTATCCTCTTTTTTGGCGAATCGTGGTGACTTTTAGGACTCTTTAGTATATGAAAGAAAAGATAAACGGAAAAATATTGGAAGGGAATCTTGAGGAGCGGTGGTCAGAGCGACTCCATTCCGGACCGACTATGGTAAAGATCTCTCGTCCAATTCGAAGGTCGTTTCCGCTTTTTGGCAAATCGTGATTACTTTTGCGACTTTCTAGTATGTGAAAAAAAATATAAACGGAAAGACATCGGAAGGGAAACTTGAGGAGCGGTGGTCAGAGCGACCCCATTCCGGACCGACCCTAGTAAAAATCTTTCGTTCAATTCGAAGGTCGTATCCTCTTTTTTAACGAATCGTGATGACTTTTAGGACTCTCTAGTATGTAAAAAAAATATAAACCGAAAGATATCGGACGGGAAACTTGAGGAGCGGTGGTCAGAGCGACCCCATTCTGGACCGACTTTGCTAAAAAATCATTCTTCCAATTCAAAGGTCGTATCCTCTTTTTTGGCGAATCGTGGTGACTTTTAGGACTCCTTATTATGTGAAAAAATATATAAACCGAACGATTTAGGAAGGGAAACTTGAGGAGCGGTGGTCAGAGCGACCCCATTCCGGACCGAATTTGGTAAAAATCTTTCGTCCCATTCGAAGGTCGTTTCCGCTTTTTGGCAAATCGTGATTACTTTTGGGACTTTCTAGTATGTGAAAAGAAATATATACCCAAAGATATCGGAAGGAAAACTTGAGGAGCGGTGGTCGGATCGATCCCATTCTGGACCGAATTTGGTAAAAATCTTTCGTCCAATTCGAAGGTCGTATCCTCTTTTTTAACGAATCGTAATGACTTTTAGGACTCTCTAGTATGGAAAATAATATATAAACCGAAAGATAATGGAAGGGAAACTTGAGGAGCGGTGGTCAGAGCGACCCCATTCTGGACCGTCTCTTGTAAAAATCGTTCGTCAAATTCGAAGGTCGTATCCTTTTTTTTGACGAATGGTGATGACTTTTAGGACTCTGTAGTATGTAAAAAAAAATGAACCGAAAGATATCGGGAGGGAAACTTGAAGAGCGGTGGTCGGAGCGACCCCATTCTGGACCGACTTTGCTAAAAAATCATTCGTCCAATTCAAAGGTCGTATTCTCTTATTTGGCGAATCGTGGTGACTTTTAGGACTCTTTAGTATGTGAAAAAAATATAAACCGAAAGATATCGGAAGGGAAACTTGAAGAGCGGTAGTCGGAGTGATCCCATTCTGGACCGACTTTGTTAAAAAATCATTCGTCCAATTCAAAGGTCGTATCCTCTTTTTTGATGAATCGTGGTGACTTTTAGGACTCTTTAGTATGTAAAAAAAATATAAACCGAAAAATATCGGAAGGGAAACTTAAAAAAAAAAAATCTATAAATCTTTCGTTCAATTCGAATGTCGTGTCCTCTTTTTTGACGAATCATAATGACTTTTGGGACTTTCTGGAATGAGAAAAAATATATAAACCGAAAGATAACGGAAGGGAAACTTGAAGAGCGGTGGTCGGAGCGACCCCATTCTGGACCGACTTTGCTAAGAAATTATTCGTCCAATCAAAAGGTCGTATCCTCTTTTTTGGCGAATCGTGGTGACTTTTAGGACTCTTTAGTATATAAAAAAAAATATAAACCGAAAGATATCGGAAGGGAAACTTGAGGAGCGGTAGCCGGTGCGACCCCATTCTGGAACGACACTAGTAAAAATCTTTCGTTCAATTCGAAGGTCGTATCCTCTTTTTTAACGAATCGTAATGACTTTTAGGACTCTCTAGTATGGAAAAAAATATATAAACCGAAAGATAATGGAAGGGAAATTTGAGGAGCGATGATCAGAGCGACCTCATTCTGGAACGACTCTGGTAAAAATCGTTCGTCAAATTCGAAGGTCGTATCCTTTTCTTTGACAAATGGTGATGACTTTTAGGACTCTGTAGTATGTAAAAAAAATATAAACCGAAAGATATCAGAAGGGAAACTTGAGGAGCGGTGGTCGGTGCGACCCCATTCTGGAACGACACTAGTAAAAATCTTTCGTTCAATTCGAAGGTCGTATCCTCTTTTTAACGAATCGTAATGACTTTTAGGACTCTTTAGTATGTGAAAAAAAATATGAACCGAAAGAAATCGGAAGGGAAACTTGAAGAGCGGTGGTCGGAGCGACCCCATTCTGGATCGACTTTGCTAAAAAATTATCCGTCCAATTCAAATGTCGTATTCTCTTATTTGGCGAATTGTGGTGACTTCTAGGACTCTCTAGTGTGTGCAAAATAATATAAACCGAACGATATCGGAAGGGAAACTTGAGGAGCGGTGGTCGGAGCGACCCCATTCCGGACCGACGCTAGCAAATATCTTTCGTTCAATTCGAAGGTCGTATCCTCTTTTTTAACGGATCATAACGACTTTTAAGACTCTCTAGAATGTAAAAAAAATATAAACCGAAAGATATCGGAAGGGAAACTTGAGGAGCGGTGGTCGGAGCGACCCCATTCTGGACCAACTTTGCTAAAAAATCATTCTTCCAATTCAAAGATCGTATCCTCTTTTTTGGCGAATCGTGGTGACTTTTAGGACTCTTTAGTATATGAAAGAAAAGATAAACGGAAAAATATTGGAAGGGAATCTTGAGGAGCGGTGGTCAGAGCGACTCCATTCCGGACCGACTATGGTAAAGATCTCTCGTCCAATTCGAAGGTCGTTTCCGCTTTTTGGCAAATCGTGATTACTTTTGCGACTTTCTAGTATGTGAAAAAAAATATAAACGGAAAGACATCGGAAGGGAAACTTGAGGAGCGGTGGTCAGAGCGACCCCATTCCGGACCGACCCTAGTAAAAATCTTTCGTTCAATTCGAAGGTCGTATCCTCTTTTTGAACGAATCGTGATGACTTTTAGGACTCTCTAGTATGTAAAAAAAATATAAACCGAAAGATATCGGACGGGAAACTTGAGGAGCGGTGGTCAGAGCGACCCCATTCTGGACCGACTTTGCTAAAAAATCATTCTTCCAATTCAAAGGTCGTATCCTCTTTTTTGGCGAATCGTGGTGACTTTTAGGACTCCTTATTATGTGAAAAAATATATAAACCGAACCATTTAGGAAGGGAAACTTGAGGAGCGGTGGTCAGAGCGACCCCATTCCGGACCGAATTTGGTAAAAATCTTTCGTCCCATTCGAAGGTCGTTTCCGCTTTTTGGCAAATCGTGATTACTTTTGGGACTTTCTAGTATGTGAAAAGAAATATATACCCAAAGATATCGGAAGGAAAACTTGAGGAGCGGTGGTCGGATCGATCCCATTCTGGACCGAATTTGGTAAAAATCTTTCGTCCAATTCGAAGGTCGTATCCTCTTTTTTAACGAATCGTAATGACTTTTAGGACTCTCTAGTATGGAAAATAATATATAAACCGAAAGATAATGGAAGGGAAACTTGAGGAGCGGTGGTCAGAGCGACCCCATTCTGGACCGTCTCTTGTAAAAATCGTTCGTCAAATTCGAAGGTCGTATCCTTTTTTTTGACGAATGGTGATGACTTTTAGGACTCTGTAGTATGTAAAAAAAAATGAACCGAAAGATATCGGGAGGGAAACTTGAAGAGCGGTGGTCGGAGCGACCCCATTCTGGACCGACTTTGCTAAAAAATCATTCGTCCAATTCAAAGGTCGTATTCTCTTATTTGGCGAATCGTGGTGACTTTTAGGACTCTTTAGTATGTGAAAAAAATATAAACCGAAAGATATCGGAAGGGAAACTTGAAGAGCGGTAGTCGGAGTGATCCCATTCTGGACCGACTTTGTTAAAAAATCATTCGTCCAATTCAAAGGTCGTATCCTCTTTTTTGATGAATCGTGGTGACTTTTAGGACTCTTTAGTATGTAAAAAAAATATAAACCGAAAGATATCGGAAGGGAAACTTAAAAAAAAAAAATCTATAAATCTTTCGTTCAATTCGAATGTCGTGTCCACTTTTTTGGTGAATCGTAATCACTGTTAGGACTCTCTAATATTGGAAGAAAAATATAAACCGAAAGATATCAGCAGGGAAACTAGAGGAGCGGTTGTCAGAGCAACCCCATTCTGGACCGACACTGGTAAAAATCTTTCGTCCAATTCGAAGGTGGTGTCCTCTTTTTTGACGAATCATAATGACTTTTGGTACTTTCTAGAATGAGAAAAAAAATATAAACCGAAAGATATCGGAAGGGAAACTTGAAGAGCGGTGGTCGGAGCGACCCCATTCTGGACCGACTTTGCTAAGAAATTATTCGTCCAATCAAAAGGTCGTATCCTCTTTTTTGGCGAATCGTGGTGACTTTTAGGACTCTTTAGTATGTAAAAAAAAATATGAACGGAAAGATATCGGAAGGGAAACTTGAGGAGCGGTAGGCGGTGCGACCCCATTCTGGAACGACACTAGGAAAAATCTTTCGTTCAATTCGAAGGTCGTATCCTCTTTTTTAACGAATCGTAATGACTTTTAGGACTGTCTAGTATGGAAAAAAAGATATAAACCGAATGATAATGGAAGGGAAATTTGAGGAGCGATGATCAGAGCGACCTCATTCTGGATCGACTCTGGTAAAAATCGTTCGTCAAATTCGAACGTCGTATCCTTTTTTTTTACAAATGGTGATGACTTTAGGACTCTGTAGTATGTAAAAAAAATATAAACCGAAAGATATCAGAAGGGAAACTTGAGGAGCGGTGGTCGGTGCGACCCCATTCTGGCGCGACACTAGTAAAAATCTTTCGTTCAATTCGAAGGTCGTATCCTCTTTTTAACGAATCGTAATGACTTTTAGGACTCTTTAGTATGTGAAAAAAAATATGAACCGAAAGAAATCGGAAGGGAAACTTGAGGAGCGGTGGTCGGAGCGACCCCATTCTGGACCAACTTTGCTAAAACATCATTCTTCCAATTCAAAGATCGTATCCTCTTTTTTGGCGAATCGTGGTGACTTTTAGGACTCTTTAGTATATGAGAGAAAAAATAAACGGAAAAATATTGGAAGGGAATCTAGAGGAGCGGTGGTCAGAGCGACTCCATTCCGGACCGACTATGGTAAAGATCTCTCGTCCAATTCGAAGGTCGTTTCCGCTTTTTGGCAAAGCGTGATTACTTTTGGGACTTTCTAGTATGTGAAAAAAAATATAAACGGAAAGACATCGGAAGGGAAACTTGAGGAGCGGTGGTCAGAGCGACCCCATTCCGGACCGACCCTAGTAAAAATCTTTCGTTCAATTCGAAGGTCGTATCCTCTTTTTTAACGAATCGTGATGACTTTTAGGACTCTCTAGTATGTAAACAAAATATAAACCGAAAGATATCGGAAGGGAAACTTGAGGAGCGGTGGACAGAGCGACCCCATTCTGGACCGAATTTGCTAAAAAATCATTCTTCCATTTCAAAGGTCGTATCCTCTTTTTTGGCGAATCGTGGTGACTTTTAGGACTCCTTATTATGTGGAAAAATTTATAAACCGAACGATTTATGAAGGGAAACTTGAGGAGCGGTGGTCGGATCGATCCCATTCTGGACCGAAATTGGTAAAAATCTTTCGTCCAATTCGAAGGTCGTATCCTCTTTTTTAACGAATCTCAATGACTTTTAGGACTCTCTAGTATGGAAAATAATATATAAACCGAAAGATAATGGAAGGGAAACTTGAGGAGCGGTGGTCAGAGCGACCCCATTCTGGACCGTCTCTTCTAAAAATCGTTCGTCAAATTCGAAGGTCGTATCCTTTTTTTTGACGAATGGTGATGCCTTTTAGGACTCTGTAGTATGTAAAAAAAAATGATCCGAAAGATATCGGAAGGGAAACTTGAAGAGCGGTGGTCGGAGCGACCCCATTCTGGACCGACTTTGCTAAAAAATCATTCCTCCAATTCAAAGGTCGTATTCTCTTATTTGGCGAATCGTGGTGACTTTTAGGACTCTTTAGTATGTAAAAAAAAATATAATCCGAAAGTTATCGGAAGGGAAACTTGAGGAGCGGTGGTCAGAGCGACCCCATTCTGGACCGACTCCGGTAAAAATCTTCCGTCCAATTCGGAGGTCGTATCCTTTTCGTTGACGAATGGTGATGACTTTTAGGATTCTGTAGTATGTAAAAAAAAATGAACCGAAAAATATCGGAAGGGAAACTTGAAGAGCGGTGGTCGGAGCGACCCGATTCTGGACCGACACTAGTAAAAATCTTTCGTTCAATTCGAATGTCGTATCCTCTTTTTTAACGAATCGTAATTACTTTTAAGACGCTCTAGTATGTAAAAAAAAATATGAACCGAAAGATATCGGAAGGGAAACTTGAAGAGCGGTAGTCGGAGTGATCCCATTCTGGACCGACTTTGCTAAAAAATCATTCGTCCAATTCAAAGGTCGTATCCTCTTTTTTGGCGAACTGTAGTGACTTTTAGGACTCTTTAGTATATGAAAAAATAGATAAACCGAAAGATATCGGTTGGGAAACTTGAAGAGCGGTGGTCGGAGTGATCCCATTCTGGACCGACTTTGCTAAAAAATCATTCGTCCAATTCAAAGGTCGTATCCTCTTTATTGGCGAATCGTAATGACTTTTAAGACTCTCTAGTATGTAAAAAAAATATGAACCGAAAGATATCGGAAGGGAAACTTGAAGAGCGGTAGTCGGAGTGATCCCATTCTGGACCGACTTTGCTAAAAAATCATTCGTCCAATTCAAAGGTCGTATCCTCTTTTTTGATGAATCGTGGTGACTTTTAGGACTCTTTAGTATGTAAAAAAAATATAAACCGAAAGATATCAGAAGGGAAACTTGAGGAGCGGTGGTCGGTGCGACCCCATTCTGGAACGATACTAGTAAAAATCTTTCGTTCAATTCGAAGGTCGTATCCTCTTTTTAACGAATCGTATTGACTTTTAGGATTCTGTAGTATGTAAAAAATATATAAACCGAAAGATATCAGAAGGGAAACTTGAGGACCGGTGGTCAGAGCGACCCCATTCCGGACCGACGCTAGTAAAAATCTTTCGTTCAATTCGAAGGTCGTATCCTCTTTTTAACGAATCGTAAAGACTTTTAGGATTCTGTAGTATGTAAAAAAAATATAAACCGAAAGATATCGGAAGGGAAACTTGAGGAGCGGTGGTCGGAGCGACCCCATTCTGAACCGACTTTGCTACAAAATCATTCTTCCAATTCAAAGGTCGTATCCTTTTTTTTGACGAATGCTGATGACTTTTAGGACTCTTTAATAAGTGAGAAAAAATATGAACCGAAAGATATCGGAAGGGAAACTTAAAGAGCGGTGGTCGGAGCGACCCCATTCTGGAACGACACTAGTAAAAATCTTTCGTTCAATTCGAAGGTCGTATCCTCTTTTTAACGAATCGTAATGACTTTTAGGACTCTTTAGTATGTGAAAAAAAATATGAACCGAAAGAAATCGGAAGGGAAACTTGAAGAGCGGTGGTCGGAGCGACCCCATTCTGGATCGACTTTGCTAAAAAATTATCCGTCCAATTCAAATGTCGTATTCTCTTATTTGGCGAATTGTGGTGACTTCTAGGACTCTCTAGTGTGTGCAAAATAATATAAACCGAACGATATCGGAAGGGAAACTTGAGGAGCGGTGGTCGGAGCGACCCCATTCCGGACCGACGCTAGCAAATATCTTTCGTTCAATTCGAAGGTCGTATCCTCTTTTTTAACGGATCATAACGACTTTTAAGACTCTCTAGGATGTAAAAAAAATATAAACCGAAAGATATCGGAAGGGAAACTTGAGGAGCGGTGGTCGGAGCGACCCCATTCTGGACCAACTTTGCTAAAAAATCATTCTTCCAATTCAAAGATCGTATCCTCTTTTTTGGCGAATCGTGGTGACTTTTAGGACTCTTTAGTATATGAAAGAAAAGATAAACGGAAAAATATTGGAAGGGAATCTTGAGGAGCGGTGGTCAGAGCGACTCCATTCCGGACCGACTATGGTAAAGATCTCTCGTCCAATTCGAAGGTCGTTTCCGCTTTTTGGCAAATCGTGATTACTTTTGCGACTTTCTAGTATGTGAAAAAAAATATAAACGGAAAGACATCGGAAGGGAAACTTGAGGAGCGGTGGTCAGAGCGACCCCATTCCGGACCGACCCTAGTAAAAATCTTTCGTTCAATTCGAAGGTCGTATCCTCTTTTTTAACGAATCGTGATGACTTTTAGGACTCTCTAGTATGTAAAAAAAATATAAACCGAAAGATATCGGACGGGAAACTTGAGGAGCGGTGGTCAGAGCGACCCCATTCTGGACCGACTTTGCTAAAAAATCATTCTTCCAATTCAAAGGTCGTATCCTCTTTTTTGGCGAATCGTGGTGACTTTTAGGACTCCTTATTATGTGAAAAAATATATAAACCGAACGATTTAGGAAGGGAAACTTGAGGAGCGGTGGTCAGAGCGACCCCATTCCGGACCGAATTTGGTAAAAATCTTTCGTCCCATTCGAAGGTCGTTTCCGCTTTTTGGCAAATCGTGATTACTTTTGGGACTTTCTAGTATGTGAAAAGAAATATATACCCAAAGATATCGGAAGGAAAACTTGAGGAGCGGTGGTCGGATCGATCCCATTCTGGACCGAATTTGGTAAAAATCTTTCGTCCAATTCGAAGGTCGTATCCTCTTTTTTAACGAATCGTAATGACTTTTAGGACTCTCTAGTATGGAAAATAATATATAAACCGAAAGATAATGGAAGGGAAACTTGAGGAGCGGTGGTCAGAGCGACCCCATTCTGGACCGTCTCTTGTAAAAATCGTTCGTCAAATTCGAAGGTCGTATCCTTTTTTTTGACGAATGGTGATGACTTTTAGGACTCTGTAGTATGTAAAAAAAAATGAACCGAAAGATATCGGGAGGGAAACTTGAAGAGCGGTGGTCGGAGCGACCCCATTCTGGACCGACTTTGCTAAAAAATCATTCGTCCAATTCAAAGGTCGTATTCTCTTATTTGGCGAATCGTGGTGACTTTTAGGACTCTTTAGTATGTGAAAAAAATATAAACCGAAAGATATCGGAAGGGAAACTTGAAGAGCGGTAGTCGGAGTGATCCCATTCTGGACCGACTTTGTTAAAAAATCATTCGTCCAATTCAAAGGTCGTATCCTCTTTTTTGATGAATCGTGGTGACTTTTAGGACTCTTTAGTATGTAAAAAAAATATAAACCGAAAAATATCGGAAGGGAAACTTAAAAAAAAAAAATCTATAAATCTTTCGTTCAATTCGAATGTCGTGTCCTCTTTTTTGACGAATCATAATGACTTTTGGGACTTTCTGGAATGAGAAAAAATATATAAACCGAAAGATAACGGAAGGGAAACTTGAAGAGCGGTGGTCGGAGCGACCCCATTCTGGACCGACTTTGCTAAGAAATTATTCGTCCAATCAAAAGGTCGTATCCTCTTTTTTGGCGAATCGTGGTGACTTTTAGGACTCTTTAGTATGTAAAAAAAAATATAAACCGAAAGATATCGGAAGGGAAACTTGAGGAGCGGTAGCCGGTGCGACCCCATTCTGGAACGACACTAGTAAAAATCTTTCGTTCAATTCGAAGGTCGTATCCTCTTTTTTAACGAATCGTAATGACTTTTAGGACTCTCTAGTATGGAAAAAAATATATAAACCGAAAGATAATGGAAGGGAAATTTGAGGAGCGATGATCAGAGCGACCTCATTCTGGAACGACTCTGGTAAAAATCGTTCGTCAAATTCGAAGGTCGTATCCTTTTCTTTGACAAATGGTGATGACTTTTAGGACTCTGTAGTATGTAAAAAAAATATAAACCGAAAGATATCAGAAGGGAAACTTGAGGAGCGGTGGTCGGTGCGACCCCATTCTGGAACGACACTAGTAAAAATCTTTCGTTCAATTCGAAGGTCGTATCCTCTTTTTAACGAATCGTAATGACTTTTAGGACTCTTTAGTATGTGAAAAAAAATATGAACCGAAAGAAATCGGAAGGGAAACTTGAAGAGCGGTGGTCGGAGCGACCCCATTCTGGATCGACTTTGCTAAAAAATTATCCGTCCAATTCAAATGTCGTATTCTCTTATTTGGCGAATTGTGGTGACTTCTAGGACTCTCTAGTGTGTGCAAAATAATATAAACCGAACGATATCGGAAGGGAAACTTGAGGAGCGGTGGTCGGAGCGACCCCATTCCGGACCGACGCTAGCAAATATCTTTCGTTCAATTCGAAGGTCGTATCCTCTTTTTTAACGGATCATAACGACTTTTAAGACTCTCTAGAATGTAAAAAAAATATAAACCGAAAGATATCGGAAGGGAAACTTGAGGAGCGGTGGTCGGAGCGACCCCATTCTGGACCAACTTTGCTAAAAAATCATTCTTCCAATTCAAAGATCGTATCCTCTTTTTTGGCGAATCGTGGTGACTTTTAGGACTCTTTAGTATATGAAAGAAAAGATAAACGGAAAAATATTGGAAGGGAATCTTGAGGAGCGGTGGTCAGAGCGACTCCATTCCGGACCGACTATGGTAAAGATCTCTCGTCCAATTCGAAGGTCGTTTCCGCTTTTTGGCAAATCGTGATTACTTTTGCGACTTTCTAGTATGTGAAAAAAAATATAAACGGAAAGACATCGGAAGGGAAACTTGAGGAGCGGTGGTCAGAGCGACCCCATTCCGGACCGACCCTAGTAAAAATCTTTCGTTCAATTCGAAGGTCGTATCCTCTTTTTGAACGAATCGTGATGACTTTTAGGACTCTCTAGTATGTAAAAAAAATATAAACCGAAAGATATCGGACGGGAAACTTGAGGAGCGGTGGTCAGAGCGACCCCATTCTGGACCGACTTTGCTAAAAAATCATTCTTCCAATTCAAAGGTCGTATCCTCTTTTTTGGCGAATCGTGGTGACTTTTAGGACTCCTTATTATGTGAAAAAATATATAAACCGAACCATTTAGGAAGGGAAACTTGAGGAGCGGTGGTCAGAGCGACCCCATTCCGGACCGAATTTGGTAAAAATCTTTCGTCCCATTCGAAGGTCGTTTCCGCTTTTTGGCAAATCGTGATTACTTTTGGGACTTTCTAGTATGTGAAAAGAAATATATACCCAAAGATATCGGAAGGAAAACTTGAGGAGCGGTGGTCGGATCGATCCCATTCTGGACCGAATTTGGTAAAAATCTTTCGTCCAATTCGAAGGTCGTATCCTCTTTTTTAACGAATCGTAATGACTTTTAGGACTCTCTAGTATGGAAAATAATATATAAACCGAAAGATAATGGAAGGGAAACTTGAGGAGCGGTGGTCAGAGCGACCCCATTCTGGACCGTCTCTTGTAAAAATCGTTCGTCAAATTCGAAGGTCGTATCCTTTTTTTTGACGAATGGTGATGACTTTTAGGACTCTGTAGTATGTAAAAAAAAATGAACCGAAAGATATCGGGAGGGAAACTTGAAGAGCGGTGGTCGGAGCGACCCCATTCTGGACCGACTTTGCTAAAAAATCATTCGTCCAATTCAAAGGTCGTATTCTCTTATTTGGCGAATCGTGGTGACTTTTAGGACTCTTTAGTATGTGAAAAAAATATAAACCGAAAGATATCGGAAGGGAAACTTGAAGAGCGGTAGTCGGAGTGATCCCATTCTGGACCGACTTTGTTAAAAAATCATTCGTCCAATTCAAAGGTCGTATCCTCTTTTTTGATGAATCGTGGTGACTTTTAGGACTCTTTAGTATGTAAAAAAAATATAAACCGAAAGATATCGGAAGGGAAACTTAAAAAAAAAAAATCTATAAATCTTTCGTTCAATTCGAATGTCGTGTCCACTTTTTTGGTGAATCGTAATCACTGTTAGGACTCTCTAATATTGGAAGAAAAATATAAACCGAAAGATATCAGCAGGGAAACTAGAGGAGCGGTTGTCAGAGCAACCCCATTCTGGACCGACACTGGTAAAAATCTTTCGTCCAATTCGAAGGTGGTGTCCTCTTTTTTGACGAATCATAATGACTTTTGGTACTTTCTAGAATGAGAAAAAAAATATAAACCGAAAGATATCGGAAGGGAAACTTGAAGAGCGGTGGTCGGAGCGACCCCATTCTGGACCGACTTTGCTAAGAAATTATTCGTCCAATCAAAAGGTCGTATCCTCTTTTTTGGCGAATCGTGGTGACTTTTAGGACTCTTTAGTATGTAAAAAAAAATATGAACGAAAAGATATCGGAAGGGAAACTTGAGGAGCGGTAGGCGGTGCGACCCCATTCTGGAACGACACTAGGAAAAATCTTTCGTTCAATTCGAAGGTCGTATCCTCTTTTTTAACGAATCGTAATGACTTTTAGGACTGTCTAGTATGGAAAAAAAGATATAAACCGAATGATAATGGAAGGGAAATTTGAGGAGCGATGATCAGAGCGACCTCATTCTGGATCGACTCTGGTAAAAATCGTTCGTCAAATTCGAACGTCGTATCCTTTTTTTTTACAAATGGTGATGACTTTAGGACTCTGTAGTATGTAAAAAAAATATAAACCGAAAGATATCAGAAGGGAAACTTGAGGAGCGGTGGTCGGTGCGACCCCATTCTGGCGCGACACTAGTAAAAATCTTTCGTTCAATTCGAAGGTCGTATCCTCTTTTTAACGAATCGTAATGACTTTTAGGACTCTTTAGTATGTGAAAAAAAATATGAACCGAAAGAAATCGGAAGGGAAACTTGAGGAGCGGTGGTCGGAGCGACCCCATTCTGGACCAACTTTGCTAAAACATCATTCTTCCAATTCAAAGATCGTATCCTCTTTTTTGGCGAATCGTGGTGACTTTTAGGACTCTTTAGTATATGAGAGAAAAAATAAACGGAAAAATATTGGAAGGGAATCTAGAGGAGCGGTGGTCAGAGCGACTCCATTCCGGACCGACTATGGTAAAGATCTCTCGTCCAATTCGAAGGTCGTTTCCGCTTTTTGGCAAAGCGTGATTACTTTTGGGACTTTCTAGTATGTGAAAAAAAATATAAACGGAAAGACATCGGAAGGGAAACTTGAGGAGCGGTGGTCAGAGCGACCCCATTCCGGACCGACCCTAGTAAAAATCTTTCGTTCAATTCGAAGGTCGTATCCTCTTTTTTAACGAATCGTGATGACTTTTAGGACTCTCTAGTATGTAAACAAAATATAAACCGAAAGATATCGGAAGGGAAACTTGAGGAGCGGTGGACAGAGCGACCCCATTCTGGACCGAATTTGCTAAAAAATCATTCTTCCATTTCAAAGGTCGTATCCTCTTTTTTGGCGAATCGTGGTGACTTTTAGGACTCCTTATTATGTGGAAAAATTTATAAACCGAACGATTTATGAAGGGAAACTTGAGGAGCGGTGGTCGGATCGATCCCATTCTGGACCGAAATTGGTAAAAATCTTTCGTCCAATTCGAAGGTCGTATCCTCTTTTTTAACGAATCTCAATGACTTTTAGGACTCTCTAGTATGGAAAATAATATATAAACCGAAAGATAATGGAAGGGAAACTTGAGGAGCGGTGGTCAGAGCGACCCCATTCTGGACCGTCTCTTCTAAAAATCGTTCGTCAAATTCGAAGGTCGTATCCTTTTTTTTGACGAATGGTGATGCCTTTTAGGACTCTGTAGTATGTAAAAAAAAATGATCCGAAAGATATCGGAAGGGAAACTTGAAGAGCGGTGGTCGGAGCGACCCCATTCTGGACCGACTTTGCTAAAAAATCATTCCTCCAATTCAAAGGTCGTATTCTCTTATTTGGCGAATCGTGGTGACTTTTAGGACTCTTTAGTATGTAAAAAAAAATATAATCCGAAAGTTATCGGAAGGGAAACTTGAGGAGCGGTGGTCAGAGCGACCCCATTCTGGACCGACTCCGGTAAAAATCTTCCGTCCAATTCGGAGGTCGTATCCTTTTCGTTGACGAATGGTGATGACTTTTAGGATTCTGTAGTATGTAAAAAAAAATGAACCGAAAAATATCGGAAGGGAAACTTGAAGAGCGGTGGTCGGAGCGACCCGATTCTGGACCGACACTAGTAAAAATCTTTCGTTCAATTCGAATGTCGTATCCTCTTTTTTAACGAATCGTAATTACTTTTAAGACGCTCTAGTATGTAAAAAAAAATATGAACCGAAAGATATCGGAAGGGAAACTTGAAGAGCGGTAGTCGGAGTGATCCCATTCTGGACCGACTTTGCTAAAAAATCATTCGTCCAATTCAAAGGTCGTATCCTCTTTTTTGGCGAACTGTAGTGACTTTTAGGACTCTTTAGTATATGAAAAAATAGATAAACCGAAAGATATCGGTTGGGAAACTTGAAGAGCGGTGGTCGGAGTGATCCCATTCTGGACCGACTTTGCTAAAAAATCATTCGTCCAATTCAAAGGTCGTATCCTCTTTATTGGCGAATCGTAATGACTTTTAAGACTCTCTAGTATGTAAAAAAAATATGAACCGAAAGATATCGGAAGGGAAACTTGAAGAGCGGTAGTCGGAGTGATCCCATTCTGGACCGACTTTGCTAAAAAATCATTCGTCCAATTCAAAGGTCGTATCCTCTTTTTTGATGAATCGTGGTGACTTTTAGGACTCTTTAGTATGTAAAAAAAATATAAACCGAAAGATATCAGAAGGGAAACTTGAGGAGCGGTGGTCGGTGCGACCCCATTCTGGAACGATACTAGTAAAAATCTTTCGTTCAATTCGAAGGTCGTATCCTCTTTTTAACGAATCGTATTGACTTTTAGGATTCTGTAGTATGTAAAAAATATATAAACCGAAAGATATCAGAAGGGAAACTTGAGGACCGGTGGTCAGAGCGACCCCATTCCGGACCGACGCTAGTAAAAATCTTTCGTTCAATTCGAAGGTCGTATCCTCTTTTTAACGAATCGTAAAGACTTTTAGGATTCTGTAGTATGTAAAAAAAATATAAACCGAAAGATATCGGAAGGGAAACTTGAGGAGCGGTGGTCGGAGCGACCCCATTCTGAACCGACTTTGCTACAAAATCATTCTTCCAATTCAAAGGTCGTATCCTTTTTTTTGACGAATGCTGATGACTTTTAGGACTCTTTAATAAGTGAGAAAAAATATGAACCGAAAGATATCGGAAGGGAAACTTAAAGAGCGGTGGTCGGAGCGACCCCATTCTGGAACGACACTAGTAAAAATCTTTCGTTCAATTCGAAGGTCGTATCCTCTTTTTAACGAATCGTATTGACTTTTAGGATTCTGTAGTATGTAAAAAATATATAAACCGAAAGATAATGGAAGGGAAATTTGAGGAGCGATGATCAGAGCGACCTCATTCTGGACCGACTCTGGTAAAAATCGTTCGTCAAATTCGAAGGTCGTATCCGTTTTTTTGACAAATGGTGATGACTTTTAGGACTCTGTAGTATGTAAAAAAAATATAAACCGAAAGATATCAGAAGGGAAACTTGAGCAGCGGTGGTCGGTGCGACCCCATTCTGGAACGACACTAGTAAAAATCTTTCGTTCAATTCGAAGGTCGTATCCTCTTTTTAACGAATCGTAATGACTTTTAGGACTCTTTAGTATGTGACAAAAAATATGAACCGAAAGAAATCGGAAGGGAAACTTGAAGAGCGGTGGTAGGAGCGACCCCATTCTGGATCGACTTTGCTAAAAAATTATCCGTCCAATTCAAAGGTCGTATTCTCTTATTTGGCGAATTGTGGTGACTTTTAGGACTCTCTAGTGTGCAAAAAAATAGAAACCGAAAGACATCGGAAGGGAAACTTGAGGAGCGGTGGTCGGAGCGACCCCATTCTTGACCGACTTTTGTAAAAATCTTTCGTCCAATTTGACGGTCGTGTCCACTTTTTCGGTGAATCGTAATCACTTTGAGGACTCTCTCATATGTGAAGAAAAATATAAACCGAAAGATATCAGCAGGTTAACTAGAGGAGCGGTTCTCAGAGCAACCCCATTTTGGACCGACACTGGTAAAAATCTTTCGTCCAATTGGAAGTTCGTGTCCTCTTTTTTGACCAATCATAATGACTTTTGGGACTGTCTAGAATGTGAAAAAAATATAAAAACCGAAAGATATCGGAAGGGAAACTTGAAGAGCGGTGGTCGGAGCGACCCCATTCTGAACCGACTTTGCTACAAAATCATTCTTCCAATTCGAAGGTTGTATCCTTTTTTTTGACGAATGCTGATGACTTTTAGGACTCTTTAATATGTGAAAAAAAATATGAACCGAAAAATATCGGAAGGGAAACTTAAAGAGCGGTGGTCGGAGCGACCCCATTCTGGATCGACTTTGCTAAAAAAGTATCCGTCCAATTCAAAGGACGTATACTCTTTTTTGGCGAATCGTGGTGACTTTTAGGACTCTTTAGTATGTAAAAAAAGTAAAATCCGAAAGATATCGGAAGGGAAACTTGAGGAGCGCTGGTCAGAGCGACCCCATTCTGGACCGACTCTGGTAAAAATCTTTCGTCCAATTCGAAGGTCGTATCCTTTTTTTGACAAATGGTGATGACTTTTAGGACTCTTTAGTATGTGAAAAAAAATATGAACCGAAAGATATCGGAAGGGAAACTTGAAGAGCGGTGGTCGGATCGACCCCATTCTGGATCAACTTTGCTAAAAAACTATCCGTCCAATTCAAAGGTCGTATTCTCTTATTTGGCGAATTGTGGTGACTTTTATGACTCTCTAGTGTGCAAAAAAAATAGAAATCGAAAGATATCGGAAGGGAAACTTGAGGAGCGGTGGTCGGAGCGACCCCATTCTGGACCGACTCTAGTAAAAATCTTTCGTTCAATTCGAATGTCGTATCCTCTTTTTTAACGAATGGTGATGACTTTTAGGACTCTGTCGTATGTAAAAAAAATATAAACTGAAAGATATCGGAAGGGAAACTTGAAGAGCGGTCGTCGGAGCGATCCCATTCTGGACCGACTCTGGTAAAAATCTTTCGTCCAATTCGAAGGTCGTATCCTTTTTTTGACAAATGGTGATGACTTTTAGGACTCTTTAGTATGTGAAAAAAAATATGAACCGAAAGATATCGGAAGGGAAACTTGAAGAGCGGTGGTCGGATCGACCCCATTCTGGATCAACTTTGCTAAAAAACTATCCGTCCAATTCAAAGGTCGTATTCTCTTATTTGGCGAATTGTGGTGACTTTTATGACTCTCTAGTGTGCAAAAAAAATAGAAATCGAAAGATATCGGAAGGGAAACTTGAGGAGCGGTGGTCGGAGCGACCCCATTCTGGACCGACTCTAGTAAAAATCTTTCGTTCAATTCGAATGTCGTATCCTCTTTTTTAACGAATGGTGATGACTTTTAGGACTCTGTCGTATGTAAAAAAAATATAAACTGAAAGATATCGGAAGGGAAACTTGAAGAGCGGTCGTCGGAGCGATCCCATTCTGGACCGACTTTGCTAAAAAATCATTCGTCCAATTCAAAGGTCGTATTCTCTTTTTTGGCGAATCGTGGTGACTTTTACGACTCTCTAGTGTGTGAAATAAAATATAAACCGAAAGATATCGGAAGGGAAACTTGAGGATCGGTGGTCGGAGCCACCCCATTCTGGACCGACTCTGGTAAAAAATCTTACGTTCAATTCGAAGGTCGTATCCTGTTTTTTAACGAATCGTAATGACTTTTAAGACTCTCCAGTATGTAAAAAAAAAATAAACCGCAAGATATCGGAAGGGAAACTTGAAGAGCGGAGGTCGGAGCAATCCCATTCTGGACCGACTTTGCTAAAAAATCATTCGTCCAATTGAAAGGTCGTATTCTCTTTTTTGGCGAATCGTGGTGACTTTTACCACTCTCTAGTGTGTGAAAAAAAATATAAACCGAAAGATATCGGAAGGGAAACTTGAGGATCGGTTGTCAGAGCAACCCCATTCTGGACCGACACTGGTAAAAATCTTTCGTCCAATTCGAAGGTCGTGTCCTCTTTTTTGACGAATGATAATGACTTTTGGGACTTTCTAGAATGTGAAAAAAAATATAAACTGAAAGGTACCGGAAGGGAAACTTGAAGAGCGGTGGACGGAGCGATCCCATTCTGGAACGACTTTGCTAAAAAATCATTAGTCCAATTCAAAGGTCGTTTTCTCTTTTTTGGCGAATCGTGGTGACTTTTACGACTCTCTAGGGTGTGAAAAAAAATATAAACCGAAAGATAATGGAAGGGAAATTTGAGGAGCGGTGGTCAGAGCGACCCCATTCTGGACCGTCTCTTCTAAAAATCGTTCGTCAAATTCGAAGGTCGTATCCTTTTTTTTGACGAATGGTGATGCCTTTTAGGACTCTGTAGTATGTAAAAAAAAATGATCCGAAAGATATCGGAAGGGAAACTTGAAGAGCGGTGGTCGGAGCGACCCGATTCTGGACCGACACTAGTAAAAATCTTTCGTTCAATTCGAATGTCGTATCCTCTTTTTTAACGAATCGTAATTACTTTTAAGACGCTCTAGTATGTAAAAAAAAATATGAACCGAAAGATATCGGAAGGGAAACTTGAAGAGCGGTAGTCGGAGTGATCCCATTCTGGACCGACTTTGCTAAAAAATCATTCGTCCAATTCAAAGGTCGTATCCTCTTTTTTGGCGAACTGTAGTGACTTTTAGGACTCTTTAGTATATGAAAAAATAGATAAACCGAAAGATATCGGTTGGGAAACTTGAAGAGCGGTGGTCGGAGTGATCCCATTCTGGACCGACTTTGCTAAAAAATCATTCGTCCAATTCAAAGGTCGTATCCTCTTTATTGGCGAATCGTAATGACTTTTAAGACTCTCTAGTATGTAAAAAAAATATGAACCGAAAGATATCGGAAGGGAAACTTGAAGAGCGGTAGTCGGAGTGATCCCATTCTGGACCGACTTTGCTAAAAAATCATTCGTCCAATTCAAAGGTCGTATCCTCTTTTTTGATGAATCGTGGTGACTTTTAGGACTCTTTAGTATGTAAAAAAAATATAAACCGAAAGATATCGGAAGGGAAACTTGAAAAAAAAAAATCTATAAATCTTTCGTTCAATTCGAATGTCGTGTCCACTTTTTTGGTGAATCGTAATCACTTTTAGGACTCTCTAATATGGGAAGAAAAATATAAACGGAAAGATATCAGCAGGGAAACTAGAGGAACGGTTGTCAGAGCAACCCCATTCTGGACCGACACTGGTAAAAATCTTTCGTCCAATTCGAAGATGGTGTCCTCTTTTTTGACGAATCATAATGACTTTTGGGACTTTCCAGAATGAGAAAAAATAAATAAACCGAAAGATATCGGAAGGGAAACTTGAAGAGCGGTGGTCGGAGCGACCCCATTCTGGAGCGACTTTGCTATGAAATTATTCGTCCAATCAAAAGGTCGTATCCTCTTTTTTGGCGAAACGTGGTGACTTTTAGGACTCTTTAGTATGTAAAAAAAAATATGAACGGAAAGATATCGGAAGGGAAACTTGAGGAGCGGTAGCCGGTGCGACCCCATTCTGGAACGACACTAGTAAAAATCTTTCGTTCAATTCGAAGGTCGTATCCTCTTTTTTAACGAATCGTAATGACTTTTAGGACTCTCTAGTATGGAAAAAAATATATAAACCGAAAGATAATGGAAGGGAAATTTGAGGAGCGATGATCAGAGCGACCTCATTCTGGACCGACTCTGGTAAAAATCGTTCGTCAAATTCGAAGGTCGTATCCGTTTTTTTGACAAATGGTGATGACTTTTAGGACTCTGTAGTATGTAAAAAAAATATAAACCGAAAGATATCAGAAGGGAAACTTGAGGAGCGGTGGTCGGTGCGACCCCATTCTGGAACGATACTAGTAAAAATCTTTCGTTCAATTCGAAGGTCGTATCCTCTTTTTAACGAATCGTATTGACTTTTAGGATTCTGTAGTATGTAAAAAATATATAAACCGAAAGATATCAGAAGGGAAACTTGAGGACCGGTGGTCAGAGCGACCCCATTCCGGACCGACGCTAGTAAAAATCTTTCGTTCAATTCGAAGGTCGTATCCTCTTTTTAACGAATCGTAAAGACTTTTAGGATTCTGTAGTATGTAAAAAAAATATAAACCGAAAGATATCGGAAGGGAAACTTGAGGAGCGGTGGTCGGAGCGACCCCATTCTGAACCGACTTTGCTACAAAATCATTCTTCCAATTCGAAGGTCGTATCCTTTTTTTTGACGAATGCTGATGACTTTTAGGACTCTTTAATAAGTGAGAAAAAATATGAACCGAAAGATATCGGAAGGGAAACTTAAAGAGCGGTGGTCGGAGCGACCCCATTCTGGAACGACACTAGTAAAAATCTTTCGTTCAATTCGAAGGTCGTATCCTCTTTTTAACGAATCGTATTGACTTTTAGGATTCTGTAGTATGTAAAAAATATATAAACCGAAAGATAATGGAAGGGAAATTTGAGGAGCGATGATCAGAGCGACCTCATTCTGGACCGACTCTGGTAAAAATCGTTCGTCAAATTCGAAGGTCGTATCCGTTTTTTTGACAAATGGTGATGACTTTTAGGACTCTGTAGTATGTAAAAAAAATATAAACCGAAAGATATCAGAAGGGAAACTTGAGGAGCGGTGGTCGGTGCGACCCCATTCTGGAACGATACTAGTAAAAATCTTTCGTTCAATTCGAAGGTCGTATCCTCTTTTTAACGAATCGTATTGACTTTTAGGATTCTGTAGTATGTAAAAAATATATAAACCGAAAGATATCAGAAGGGAAACTTGAGGACCGGTGGTCAGAGCGACCCCATTCCGGACCGACGCTAGTAAAAATCTTTCGTTCAATTCGAAGGTCGTATCCTCTTTTTAACGAATCGTAAAGACTTTTAGGATTCTGTAGTATGTAAAAAAAATATAAACCGAAAGATATCGGAAGGGAAACTTGAGGAGCGGTTGTCGGAGCGACCCCATTCTGAACCGACTTTGCTACAAAATCATTCTTCCAATTCGAAGGTCGTATCCTTTTTTTTGACGAATGCTGATGACTTTTAGGACTCTTTAATAAGTGAGAAAAAATATGAACCGAAAGATATCGGAAGGGAAACTTAAAGAGCGGTGGTCGGAGCGACCCCATTCTGGAACGACACTAGTAAAAATCTTTCGTTCAATTCGAAGGTCGTATCCTCTTTTTAACGAATCGTATTGACTTTTAGGATTCTGTAGTATGTAAAAAATATATAAACCGAAAGATAATGGAAGGGAAATTTGAGGAGCGATGATCAGAGCGACCTCATTCTGGACCGACTCTGGTAAAAATCGTTCGTCAAATTCGAAGGTCGTATCCGTTTTTTTGACAAATGGTGATGACTTTTAGGACTCTGTAGTATGTAAAAAAAATATAAACCGAAAGATATCAGAAGGGAAACTTGAGCAGCGGTGGTCGGTGCGACCCCATTCTGGAACGACACTAGTAAAAATCTTTCGTTCAATTCGAAGGTCGTATCCTCTTTTTAACGAATCGTAATGACTTTTAGGACTCTTTAGTATGTGACAAAAAATATGAACCGAAAGAAATCGGAAGGGAAACTTGAAGAGCGGTGGTAGGAGCGACCCCATTCTGGATCGACTTTGCTAAAAAATTATCCGTCCAATTCAAAGGTCGTATTCTCTTATTTGGCGAATTGTGGTGACTTTTAGGACTCTCTAGTGTGCAAAAAAATAGAAACCGAAAGACATCGGAAGGGAAACTTGAGGAGCGGTGGTCGGAGCGACCCCATTCTTGACCGACTTTTGTAAAAATCTTTCGTCCAATTTGACGGTCGTGTCCACTTTTTCGGTGAATCGTAATCACTTTGAGGACTCTCTCATATGTGAAGAAAAATATAAACCGAAAGATATCAGCAGGTTAACTAGAGGAGCGGTTCTCAGAGCAACCCCATTTTGGACCGACACTGGTAAAAATCTTTCGTCCAATTGGAAGTTCGTGTCCTCTTTTTTGACCAATCATAATGACTTTTGGGACTGTCTAGAATGTGAAAAAAATATAAAAACCGAAAGATATCGGAAGGGAAACTTGAAGAGCGGTGGTCGGAGCGACCCCATTCTGAACCGACTTTGCTACAAAATCATTCTTCCAATTCGAAGGTTGTATCCTTTTTTTTGACGAATGCTGATGACTTTTAGGACTCTTTAATATGTGAAAAAAAATATGAACCGAAAAATATCGGAAGGGAAACTTAAAGAGCGGTGGTCGGAGCGACCCCATTCTGGATCGACTTTGCTAAAAAAGTATCCGTCAAATTCAAAGGTCGTATTCACTTATTTGGCGAATTGTGGTGACTTTTAGGATTCTCTAGTGTGCAAAAAAATACAAACCGAAAGATATCGGAAGGGAAACTTGAGGAGCGGTGGTCGGAGCGACCCCATTCTGGACCGACTCTAGTAAAAATCTTTCGTTCAATTCGAAGGTCGTATCCTTTTTTTTGACAAATGGTGATGACATTTAGGACTCTGTAGTATGTAAAAAAAATATAAACCGAAAGATATCGGAAGGGAAACTTGAGGAGCGGTGGTCAGAGCGACCCCATCCCGGACCGACTCTAGTAAAAATCTTTCGTTCAATTCGAAGGTCGTATCCTCTGTTTTAACGAATCGTGATGACTTTTAGGACTCTCTAGTATGTAAAAAAAATATAAACCGAAAGATATCGGAAGGGAAACTTGAGGAGCGGTGGTCGGAGCGACCCCATTCTGGACCGACTTTGCTAAAAAATCATTCTTCCAATTCAAACGTCGTATCCTCTTTTTTGGCGAATCCTGGTGACGTTTAGGACTCCTTATTATGTGAAAGAATATATAAACCGAAAGATTTAGGAAGGGAAACTTGGGGAGCGGTGGTCAGAGCGACCCCATTCCGACCGAATTTGGTAAAAATCTTTCGTCCAATTCGAAGGTCGTATCCTCTTTTTTAACGAATCATAATTACTTTTAGGACTCTCTAGTATGGAAACAAATATATAAACCGAACGATAATGGAAGGGAAATTTGAGGAGCGGTGGTCAGAGCGACCCCATTCTGGACCGACTCTTGTAAAAATCGTTCGTCAAATTCGAAGCACGTATCCTTTTTTTTGACGAATGGTGATGACTTTTAGGACTCTAGTATGTAAAAAAAAATAAACCGAAAGATATCGGAAGAGAAACTTGAAGAGCGGTGGTCGGAGCGACCCCATTCTGGACCGACTTTGCTAAAAAATCATTCGTCCAATTCAAAGGACGTATACTCTTTTTTGGCGAATCGTGGTGACTTTTAGGACTCTTTAGTATGTAAAAAAAGTAAAATCCGAAAGATATCGGAAGGGAAACTTGAGGAGCGCTGGTCAGAGCGACCCCATTCTGGACCGACTCTGGTAAAAATCTTTCGTCCAATTCGAAGGTCGTATCCTTTTTTTGACAAATGGTGATGACTTTTAGGACTCTTTAGTATGTGAAAAAAAATATGAACCGAAAGATATCGGAAGGGAAACTTGAAGAGCGGTGGTCGGATCGACCCCATTCTGGATCAACTTTGCTAAAAAACTATCCGTCCAATTCAAAGGTCGTATTCTCTTATTTGGCGAATTGTGGTGACTTTTATGACTCTCTAGTGTGCGAAAAAAATAGAAATCGAAAGATATCGGAAGGGAAACTTGAGGAGCGGTGGTCGGAGCGACCCCATTCTGGACCGACTCTAGTAAAAATCTTTCGTTCAATTCGAATGTCGTATCCTCTTTTTTAACGAATGGTGATGACTTTTAGGACTCTGTCGTATGTAAAAAAAATATAAACTGAAAGATATCGGAAGGGAAACTTGAAGAGCGGTCGTCGGAGCGATCCCATTCTGGACCGACTTTGCTAAAAAATCATTCGTCCAATTCAAAGGTCGTATTCTCTTTTTTGGCGAATCGTGGTGACTTTTACGACTCTCTAGTGTGTGAAATAAAATATAAACCGAAAGATATCGGAAGGGAAACTTGAGGATCGGTGGTCGGAGCCACCCCATTCTGGACCGACTCTGGTAAAAAATCTTACGTTCAATTCGAAGGTCGTATCCTGTTTTTTAACGAATCGTAATGACTTTTAAGACTCTCCAGTATGTAAAAAAAAAATAAACCGCAAGATATCGGAAGGGAAACTTGAAGAGCGGAGGTCGGAGCAATCCCATTCTGGACCGACTTTGCTAAAAAATCATTCGTCCAATTGAAAGGTCGTATTCTCTTTTTTGGCGAATCGTGGTGACTTTTACCACTCTCTAGTGTGTGAAAAAAAATATAAACCGAAAGATATCGGAAGGGAAACTTGAGGATCGGTTGTCAGAGCAACCCCATTCTGGACCGACACTGGTAAAAATCTTTCGTCCAATTCGAAGGTCGTGTCCTCTTTTTTGACGAATGATAATGACTTTTGGGACTTTCTAGAATGTGAAAAAAAATATAAACTGAAAGGTACCGGAAGGGAAACTTGAAGAGCGGTGGACGGAGCGATCCCATTCTGGAACGACTTTGCTAAAAAATCATTAGTCCAATTCAAAGGTCGTTTTCTCTTTTTTGGCGAATCGTGGTGACTTTTACGACTCTCTAGGGTGTGAAAAAAAATATAAACCGAAAGATAATGGAAGGGAAATTTGAGGAGCGGTGGTCAGAGCGACCCCATTCTGGACAGACACTGGTAAAAATCTTTCGTCCAATTCGAAGGTCGTATCCTTTTTTTTGACGAATGGTGATGACTTTTAGGACTCATTAGTATGTGAAAAAAATGTGAACCGAAAGATATCGGAAGGGAAACTAGAAGAGCGGTGGTTGGAGCGACCCCATTCTGGATCGAATTGCTAAAAAATTATCCGTCCAATTCAAAGGTCGTATTCTCTTATTTGGCGAAATGTGGTGACTTTTAGGACTCTCTAGTATGGAAACAAATATATAAACCGAACGATAATGGAAGGGAAATTTGAGGAGCGGTGGTCAGAGCGACCCCATTCTGGACCGACTCTTGTAAAAATCGTTCGTCAAATTCGAAGCTCGTTTTCGTTTTTTTGACGAATAGTCATGACTTTTAGGACTCTTTAGTATGTGAAAAAAAATATAAACCGAAAGATATCGGAAGGGAAACTTGAAGAGCGGTGGACGGAGCGATTCCATTCTGGACCGACTTTGCTAAAAAATCATTCGGCCAATTCAAAGGTCCTATTCTCTTTTTTGGCGAATCGTGGTGACTTTTACGACTCTCTAGTATGTGAAAAAAAATATAAACCGAAAGACATCGGAAGGGAAACTTGAGGATCGGTGGTCGGAGAGACCCCATACTGGATCGACATTGGTAAAACTCTTTCGTCCAATTCGAAGGTCGTATTCTCTTTTTTAACGAATCGTAATGACTTTTAGGATTTTGTAGTATGTAAAAAAAATATAAACCGAAAGATATCAGAAGGGAAACTTGAGGAGCGGTGGTCGTCGCGACCCCATTCTGGAACGACACTAGTAAAAATCTTTCGTTCAATTCGAAGGTCGTATCCTCTTTTTAACGAATCGTAATGACTTTTAGGACTCTCTACTGTGTGAAAAAAAATATAAACCGAAAGATATCGGAAGGGAAACTTGAAGAGCGGTGGACGGAGCGATTCCATTCTGGACCGACTTTGCTAAAAAATCATTCGGCCAATTCAAAGGTCGTATTCTCTTTTTTGGCGAATCGTGGTGACTTTTACGACTCTCTAGTGTGTGAAAAAAAATATAAACCGAAAGACATCGGAAGGGAAACTTGAGGAGCGGTGGTCAGACCGACCCCATTCTGGACCGACTCTGGTAAAAATCGTTCGTCAAATTCGAAGGTCGTATCCTTTTTTTGACAAATGGTGATGACTTTTAGGACTCTGTAGTATGTAAAAAAAATATAAACCGAAAGATATCGGAAGGGAAACTTGGGGAGCGGTGGTCAGAGCGACCCCATTCCGGACCGACTCTAGTAAAAATCTTTCGTTCAATTCGAAGGTCGTATCCTCTTTTTTAACGAATCGTGATGACTTTTAGGACTCTTTAGTATGTGAAAAAAAATATGAACCGAAAGATATTGGAAGGGAAACTTGAGGAGCGGTGGTCAGATCGACCCCATTCCGTACCGAACTTGGTAAAAATCTTTCGTCCAATTCGAAGGTCGTTTCCGCTTTTTGGCAAATCGTAATTACTTTTGGTACTTTCTAGTATGTGAGTAAAATATAAACCGAAATATATCGGAAGGGAAACTTAAGGAGCGGTGGTCGGAGACACCCCATTCAGGACCGACTATGCTAAAAAATCATTCGTCCAATTCAAATGTCGTATCCTCTTTTTTGGCGATCTGTGGTGACTTTTAGGACTCTTTAGTATGTGAAAAAATACATAAACCGAAAGATATCGAATGGGAAACTTGAAGAGCGGTGGGCGGAGTGATCCCATTCTGGACCGACTTTGCTAAAAAATCATTCGTCCAATTCAAAGGTCGTATCCTCTTTTTTGGCGCATAGTGGTGACTTTTAGGACTCTTTAGTATATAAAAGAAAAAATAAACGGAAAGTTATTGGAAGGGAAACTTGAGGAGCGGGGGTCAGAGCGACCCCATTCTGGACCGACTCTGGTGAAAATCTGTCGTCCAATTAAAAGGTCGTATCATTTTTTTGACGAATGGTGATGACTTTTAGGACTCTTTAGTATGTAAAAAAAAATATAATCCGAAAGATATCGGAAGGGAAACTTGAGGAGCGGTCGTCAGAGCGACCCCATTCTGGACCGACACTGGTAAAAATCTTACGTCCAATTCGAAGGTCGTATCCTTTTTTTTGACGAATGGTGATTAATTTTAGGTCCCTTTAGTATGTGAAAAAAAATATAAACCGAAAGATATCGGAAGGGAAACTTGAAGAGCGGTGGACGGAGCGATCCCATTCTGGACCGACTTTGCTAGAAAATCATTAGTCCAATTCAAAGGTCGTATTCTCTTTTTTCTCGAATCGTGGTGACTTTTACGACTCTCTAGGGTGTGAAAAAAAATATGAACTGAAAGTTAATGGAAGGGAAACTTGAGGATCGGTGGTCGCAGCGACCCCATTCCGGACCGACATTGGTAAAACTCTTTCGTCCAATTCGAAGGTCGTATTCTCTTTTTTAACGAATCGTAATGACTGTTAAAACTCTCTAGTATGTAAAAAAAATATAAACCGAAAGATATCGGAAGGGAAATTTGAGGAGCGGTGGTCGGAGCGACCCCATTCTGGACTGACTTTGCTAAAAAATCATTCTTCCAATTGAAAGGTCGTATCCTCTATTTTAACGAATCGTGATGACTTTTAGGACCCTCTAGTATGTAAAAAAAATATAAACCGAAAGATATCGGAAGGGAAACTTGAGGAGCGGGGTCAGAGCGACCCCATTCTGGACCGACTCAGGTAAAAATCTTCCGTCCAATTCGAAAGTCGTATCCTTTTTTTGACGAAAGGTGATGACTTTTAGGACTCTTTAGTATGTAAAAAAAAATATGAACCGAAAGATATCGGAAGGGAAACTTGAAGAGCGGTGGTCAGAGCGACCCCATTCCGGACCGACATTGGTAAAACTCTTTCGTCCAATTCGAAGGTCGTATTCTCTTGTTTCGCGAATCGTGGTGACTTTTACGACTCTCTAGTATGTGAAAAAAAATATAAACCGAAAGATTTTGGAACGGAAACTTGAGGAGCGGTGGTCGGAGCGACCCCATTCTAGCCCGACTTTGGTAAAAATCTTTCGTCCAATTTGACGGTCGTGTCCACTTTTTTGGTGAATCGTAATCATTTTTAGGACTCTCTCATATGTGAAGAAAAATATAAACCGAAAGATATCAGCAGATAAACTAGATGAGCGGTTCTCGGAGCAACCCCATTCTGGACCGACACTGGTAAAAATCTTTCGTCCAATTGGAAGGTCTTGTCCTCTTTTTTGTCCAATCATAATGACTTTTGGGACTTTCTAGTTTGTGAAAAAAAATATAAACCGAAATATATCGGAAGGGAATCTTGAGGAGCGGTGGTCGGTGCGACCCCATTCTGGAACGAAACTAGTAAAAATCTTTCGTTCAATTCGAAGGTCGTATCCTCTTTTTAACGAATCGTAATGACTTTTAGGATTCTGTAGTATGTACAATAAATATAAACAGAAAGATATCGGAAGGGAAACTTGAGGAGCGGTGGTCAGAGCGACCCGATTCTGGACCGACTCAGGTAAATATCTTCCGTCCAATTCGAAAGTCGTATCCTTTTTTTGACGAAAGGTGATGACTTTTAGGACTCTTTAGTATGTGAAAAAAAATATGAACCGAAAGATATCGGAAGGGAAACTTGAAGAGCGGTGGTCGGAGCGACCCCATTCAGTATCAACTTTGCTAAAAAACTATCCGTCGAATTCAAAGTTCGTATTCTCTTATTTGGCGAATTGTGGTGACTTTTATGACTCTCTAGTGTGCAAAAAAATAGAAACCGAAAGATATCGGAAGGGAAACTTGAGGAGCGGTGGTCGGAGCGACTTCATTCTGGACCGACTCTAGTAAAAATCTTTCGTTCAATTCGAATGTCGTATCCTCTTTTTTAACGAATGGTGATGACTTTTAGGACTCTGTAGTATGTAAAAAAAATATAAACCGAAAGATATCGGAAGGGAAACTTGAAGAGCGGTGGTCGGAGCAACCCCATTCTGAACCGACTCTAGTAAAAATCTTTCGTTCAATTCGAATGTCGTATCCTCTTTTTTAACGAACCGTAATGACTTTTAAGACGCTCTAGTATGTGAAAAAATAGATAAACCGAAAGATATCGGTTGGGAAACTTGAAGAGCGGTGGTCGGAGTGATCCCATTCTGGGCCGACTTGGCTAAAAAATCATTCGTCCAATTCAAAGGTCGTATGCTCTTTTTTGGTGAATCGTGGTGACTTTTAGGACTCTTTAGTATATAAAAGAAAAAATAAACGGAAAGTTATTGGAAGGGAAACTTGAGGAGCAGGGATCAGAGCGACCCCATTCTGGACGGACTCTGCTAAAAATCTTTTGTCCAATTCGAAGGTCGTATCCTTTTTTTGACGAATGGTGATGACTTTTAGGACTCTTTAGTATGTGAAAAAAAATATGAACCGAAAGATGTCGGAAGGGAAACTTGAAGAGCCGTGGACGGAGCGACCCCATTCTGGACCGAAGCTTGTAAAAATCGTTCGTCAAATTCGAAGGTCGTATCCTCTTTTTTGGCGAATCGTGGTGACTTTTAGGACTCTTTAGTATGTAAAAAAAAATATAATCCGAAGCATATCGGAAGGGAAATTTGAGGACCGGTGGTCAGAGCGACCCCATTCTGGACCGATCTTACTAAAAAATCATTCGTCCAATTCAAAGGTCGTGTTCTCTTTATTAGCGAATCATGGTGACTTTTACGACTCTCTAGTGTGCAAAAAAATAGAAACCGAAAGATATCGGAAGGGAAACTTGAGGATCGGTGGTCGGAGCGACCCCATTCTGGACCTACTATGGTAAAAAATCTTTCGTTCAATTCGAAGGTCGTATCCTGTTTTTTAACGAATCGTAATGACTTTTAAGACTCTCCAGTATGTAAAAAAAAAATAAACCGAAAGATATCGGAAGGGAAACTTGAGTAGCGGTGGTCGGAGCGACCCCATTCTGCACCGACTTTGCTAAAAAATTATTCGTCCAATTCAAAGGTCGTATCCTCTTTATTGGCGAACTGTGGTGACTTTTAGGACTCTTTAGTATGTAAAGAAAAATATAAACCGAAAGATATCGGAAGGGAAACTTGAGGAGCGGTCGTCAGAGCGACCACATTCTGGACCGACACTGGTAAAAATCTTTCGTCCAATTCGAAGGTCGTATTCTTTTTTTTGACGAATGGTCATGACTTTTAGGACTCTTTAGTATGTGAAAAAATACATAAACCGAAAGATATCGGATGGGAAACTTGAAGAGCGGTGGGCGGAGTGATCCCATTCTGGACCGACTTTGCTAAAAAATCATTCGTCCAATTCAAAGGTCGTATCCTCTTTTTTGGCGAATAGGGTGACTTTTAGGACTCTTTAGTATATAAAAGAAAAAATAAACGGAAAGTTATTGGAAGGGAAACTTGAGGAGCGGGGGTCAGAGCGACCCCATTCTGGACCGACTCTGGTGAAAATCTGTCGTCCAATTGAAAGGTCGTATCCTTTTTTTGACGAATGGTGATGACTTTTAGGACTCTTTAGTATGTAAAAAAAAATATAATCCGAAAGATATCGGAAGGGAAACTTGAGGAGCGGTCGTCAGAGCGACCCCATTCTGGACCGACACTGGTCAAAATCTTCCGTCCAATTCGAAGGTCGTATCCTTTTTTTTGACGAATGGTGATTAATTTTAGGTCCCTTTAGTATGTGAAAAAAAATATAAACCCAAAGATATCGGAAGGGAAACTTGAAGAGCGGTGGACGGAGCGATCCCATTCTGGACCGACTTTGCTAGAAAATCATTAGTCCAATTCAAAGGTCGTATTCTCTTTTTTCTCGAATCGTGGTGACTTTTACGACTCTCTAGGGTGTGAAAAAAAATATGAACTGAATGATAATGGAAGGGAAATTTGAGGAGCGGTGGTCAGAGCGACCCCATTCTGGACCGACACTGGTAAAAATCTTTCGTCCAATTCGAAGGTCGTATCCTTTTTTTTGACGCATGGGGATGACTTTTAGGACTCTTTAGTATGTGAAAAAAATGTGTACCGAAAGATATCGGAAGGGAAACTTGAAGAGCGGTGGTTGGAGCGACCCCATTCAGGATCGACTTTGCTAAAAAATTATCCGACCAATTCAAAGGTCGTATTCTCTTATTTGGCGAATTGTGGTGACTTTTAGGACTCTCTAGTGTGCAAAAAAATAGAAACCGAAAGATATCGGAAGGGAAACTTGAGGCGTGGTGGTCGGAGCGACCCCATTCTGGACCGACTCTAGTATAAATCTTTCGTTCAATTCGAATTTCGTATCCTCTTTTTTAACGAATCGTAATGACTTTTAAGACTATCTAGTATGTAAAAAAAAAATAAACCGAAAGATATCGGAAGGGAAACTTGAGTAGCGGTGGTCGGAGCGACCCCATTCTGCACCGACTTTGCTAGAAAATTATTCGTCCAATTCAAAGGTCGTATCCTCTTTATTGGCGAACTTTGGTGACTTTTAGGACTCTTTAGTATGTAAAGAAAAATATAAACCGATAGATATCGGAAGGGAAACTTGAGGAGCGGTCGTCAGAGCGACCACATTCTGGACCGACACTGGTAAAAATCTTTCGTCCAATTCGAAGGTCGTATTCTTTTTTTTGACGAATGTTCATGACTTTTAGGACTCTTTAGTATGTGAAAAAAAATATAAACCGAAAGATATCGGAAGGGAACCTTGAAGAGCGGTGGACGGAGCGATCCCATTCTGGATCGACTTTGCTAAAAAATTATCGGTCCAATTCAAAGGTCGTATTCTCTTATTTGGCGAATTGTGGTGACTTTTAGGACTCTCTAGTGTGCAAAAAAATAGAAACCGAAAGATATCGGAAGGGAAACTTGAGGAGTGGTGGTCGGAGCGACCCCATTCTGGACCGACTCTAGTATAAAGCTTTCCTTCAATTCGAATGTCGTATCCTCTTTTTTAACGAATCGTAATGACTTTTAAGACTATCTAGTATGTAAAAAAAATATAAACCGAAAGATATCGGAAGGGAATCTTGAGGAGCGGTGGTCGGAGCGACCCCATTCTGGACCGACTTTGCTAAAAAATTATTGGTCCAATTCAAAGGTCGTATCCTCTTTTTTGGCGAACTGTGGTGACTTTTAGGACTCTTTAGTATGTAAAAAAATATATAATCCGAAAGATATCGGAAGGGAAACTTGAGGAGCGGTCGTCAGAGCGACCCCATTCTGGACCGACACTGGTAAAAATCTTTCGTCCAATTCGAAGGTCGTATCCTTTTTTTTGACGAATGGGGATGACTTTTAGGAATCTTTAGTATGTGAAAAAAATGTGTACCGAAAGATATCGGAAGGGAAACTTGAAGAGCGGTGGTTGGAGCGACCCCATTCTGGATCGACTTTGCTAAAAAATTATCGGTCCAATTCAAAGGTCGTATTCTCTTATTTGGCGAATTGTGGTGACTTTTAGGACTCTCTAGTGTGCAAAAAAATAGAAACCGAAAGATATCGGAAGGGAAACTTGAGGAGTGGTGGTCGGAGCGACCCCATTCTGGACCGACTCTAGTATAAATCTTTCCTTCAATTCGAATGTCGTATCCTCTTTTTTAACGAATCGTAATGACTTTTAAGACTATCTAGTATGTAAAAAAAATATAAACCGAAAGATATCGGAAGGGAATCTTGAGGAGCGGTGGTCGGAGCGACCCCATTCTGGACCGACTATGCTAAAAAATTATTGGTCCAATTCAAAGGTCGTATCCTCTTTTTTGGCGAACTGTGGTGACTTTTAGGACTCTTTAGTATGTAAAGAAAAATATAAACCGAAAGATATCGGAAGGGAAACTTGAGGAGCAGTCGTCAGAGCGACCCCATTCTGGACCGACTCTGGTAAAAATCTTTCGTCCAATTCGAAGGTCGTATTCTCTTTTTTGGCGAATCGTGGTGACTTTTACGACTCTCTAGTGTGTGAAAAAATATATAAACCGAAAGATATCGGAAGGGAAACTTGAGGATCGGTGGTCGGAGCGACCCCATTCTGGACCGACTTTGCTAAAAAATTATCCGTCCAATTCAAAGGTCGTATTCTCTTATTTGGCGAATTGTGGTTACATTTAGAACTCTCTAGTGTGCAAAAAAATACAAACCGAAAGATATCGGAAGGGAAACTTGAGGAGCGGTGGGCGGAGTGATCCCATTCTGGACCGACTTTGCTAAAAAATCATTCGTCCAATTCAAAGGTCGTATCCTCTTTTTCGGGGAATAGTGGTGATTTTTAGGACTCTTTAGTATATAAAAGAAAAAATAAACGGAAAGTTATTGGAAGGGAAACTTGAGGAGCGGGGGCTGACCCCCGCTCCTCATCGGGTCCTCGTCGGGTCATGGGGTCGGAGCGACCCCATTCTGGACCGACGCTGGTGAAAATCTGTGGTCCAATTCGAAGGTCGTATCCTTTTTTTGACGAATGGTGATGACTTTTAGGACTCTTTAGTATGTAAAAAAATATATAATCCGAAAGATATCGGAAGGGAAACTTGAGGAGCGGTCGTCACAGCGACCCCATTCTGGACCGACACTGGTAAAAATCTTTCGTTCAATTCGAATGTCGTATCCTCTTTGTTAAAGAATGGTGATGACTTTTAGGACTCTGTCGTATGTAAAAAAAATATAAACTGAAAGATATCGGAAGGGAAACTTGAAGAGCGGTCGTCGGAGGGATCCCATTCTGGACCGACTTTGCTAAAAAATTATCCGTCCAATTCAAAGGTCGTATCCTCTTTTTTGGCGAACTGTGGTGACTTTTGGGACTCTTTAGTATGTGAAAAAATACATAAACCGAAAGATATCGGATGGGAAACTTGATGAGCGGTGGTCGGAGTGATACCATTCCGGACCGACTTTGCTAAAAAATCATTCGTCCAATTCAAAGGTCGTATCCTCTTTTTTGGCGAATCGTGGTGACTTTTAGGACTCTTCAGTATGTAAAAAAAATATGATCCGATGGTATCGGAAGGGAAATTGAGGAGCGGTGGTCGGAGCGACCCCATTCTGGACCGACTCTGGTAAAAATCTTTCGTTCAATTCGAAGGTCGTATCCTGTTTTTTAACGAATCGTAATGACTTTTAGGACTCTCTAGTATGGAAAAAAATATATAAACCGAAAGATAATGGAAGGAAAACTTGAGGAGCGGTGGTCAGAGCGACCCCATTCTGGACCGACTCTTGTACAAATCGTTCGTCAAATTCGAATTTCGAATTCTTTTTTTTTGACGAATGGTGATGACTTTTAGGACTCTGTAGTATGTAAAAAAAAATAAACCGAAAGATATCGGAAGGGAAACTTGAAGAGCGGTCGTCGGAGCGACCCCATTCTGGACCGACTTTGCTAAAAAATTATCCGTCCAATTCAAAGGTCGTATCCTCTTTTTTGGCGAACTGTGGTGACTTTTGGGACTCTTTAGTATGTGAAAAAATACATAAACCGAAAGATATCGGATGGGAAACTTGATGAGCGGTGGTCGGAGTGATACCATTCCGGACCGACTTTGCTAAAAAATCATTCGTCCAATTCAAAGGTCGTATCCTCTTTTTTGGCGAATCGTGGTGACTTTTAGGACTCTTCAGTATGTAAAAAAAATATGATCCGATGGTATCGGAAGGGAAATTGAGGAGCGGTGGTCGGAGCGACCCCATTCTGGAACGACATTAGTAAAAATCTCTCGTTCAATTCGAAGGTCGTATCCTTTTTTTTGACGAATGTCGATGACTTTTAGGACTCTTAAGTATGTAAAAAAAAATATAATCCGAAGCATATCGAAAGGGAAACTTGAGGAGCGGTGGTCAGAGCGACCCCATTCTGGACCGACTCTGGTAAAAATCTTTCGTTCAATTCGAAGGTCGTATCCTGTTTTTTAACGAATCGTAATGACTTTTAGGACTCTCTAGTATGGTAAAAAATATATAAACCGAAAGATAATGGAAGGAAAACTTGAGGAGCGGTGGTCAGAGCGACCCCATTCTGGACCGACTCTTGTACAAATCGTTCGTCAAATTCGAATTTCGAATTCTTTTTTTTTGACGAATGGTGATGACTTTTAGGACTCTGTAGTATGTAAAAAAAAATAAACCGAAAGATATCGGAAGGGAAACTTGAAGAGCGGTCGTCGGAGCGACCCCATTCTGGACCGACTTTGCTAAAAAATCATTCGTCCAATTCAAAGGTCGTATCCTCTTTTTTGACGAATCGTGGTGACTTTTAGGACTCTTTCGTATGTAAAAAAAAATATAATCCGAATGATATCGAAAGGGAAACTTGAAGAACGGTGGTCGGAGCGATCCCATTCTGGACCGACTTTGCTAAAAAATCATTCGTCCAATTTAAAGGTCGTATCCTCTTTTTTGGCGAATCGTGGTGACTTTTAGGACTCTTCAGTATGTAAAAAAAATATGAACCGATGGTATCGGAAGGGAAACTTGAGGAGCGGTGGTCGGAGCGACCCCATTCTGGACCGACTCTAGTAAAAATCTTTCCTTCAATTCGAAGGTCGTATCCTCTTTATTAACGAATCGTAATGACTTTTAGGACTCTGTAGTACGTCCACTAGTATGGAAAAAAATAAATAAACCGAAAGATAATGGGAGGGCAATTTGAGGAGCGGTGGTCAGAGCGACCCCATTCGGGACCGACTTTTGTAAAAATCGTTCGTCAAATTCGAAGGTCGTATCCTTTTTTTTGAAGAATGGTGATGAATTTTAGGACTCTGTAGTATGTAAAAAAAATATAAACCGAAGGTTATCGGAAGGGAAACTTGAAGAGCGGTGGTCGGAGCGATCCCATTCTGGACCAACTTTGCTAAAAAATCATTCGTCCAATTCAAAGGTCGTATTCTCTTTTTTGGCGAATCGTGGTGACTTTTAGGACTCTCTAGTGTGTGAAAAAATATATAAACCGAAGGATATCGGAAGGGAAACTTGAGGATCGGTGGTCGGAGCGACCCCGTTCTGGACCGACTTTGCTAAAAAATCATTCGTCCATTTCAAAGTTCGTATCCTCTTTTTTGGCGATTCATGGCGACTTTTAGGACTCTTTAGGATGTGAAAAAAAATATAAACCGAAAGACATCGGAAGATAAACTTGAAGAGCGGTGGTCGGAGCAACCCCATTCTTGACCGACTTTTCTAAAAAATTATTCGTCCAATCAAAAGGTCGTATCCTCTTTTTTGGCGAATCGTGGTGACTTTTAGGACTCTTTAGTATGTAGAAAAAATATAAACCGAAAGATATCGGAAGGGAAACTTGAAGAGCGATGGTCGGAGCGACCCCATCTGCACCGACTCTAGTAAAAATCTTTCGTTCAATTCGAAGGTCGTATCCTCTTTTTTGGCGAATCGTGGTGACTTTTAGGACTCTTTAGTATGCAAAAAATAAAATAAAGCGAAGATATCGGAAGGGAAACTTGAGGAGCGTTGGTCGGAACGACCCCATTCTGGACCGACTTTGCTAAAAAATCATTCTTCCAATTCAAAGGTCGTATCGTCTTTTTTGGCGAATCGTGGTGACTTTTAGGACTCCTCATTATGTGAAAAAATATATAAGCCGAAAGATTTAGGACGGGAAACTTGAGGAGCGGTCGTCAGAGCGACCGCATTCCGGACCGAATTTGGTAAAAATCTTTCGTCCAATTCGAAGGTCGTTTCCGCTTTTTGGCAAATCGTGATTACTTTTGGGACTTTCTAGTATGTGAAAAAAAATATATACCCAAAGATATCGGAAGTTAAACTTGAGGAGCGGTGGTCGGATCGATCCCATTCTGGACCGACTTTGGTAAAAAAAATCTTTCGTCCAATGCGAAGGTCGTTTCCTCTTTTTTAACGAATCGTCATGACTTTTAGGACTCTCTAGTATGGAAAAAAATATATAAACCGAAAGATAATGGAAGTGAAATTTGAGGAGCGGTGGTCAGAGCGACCCCATTCTGGACCGACTCTTGTAAAAATCGTTCGTCAAATTCGAAGGTCGTATCCTTTTTTTTGACGAATGGTGATGACTTTTAGGACTTTGTAGTATGTAAAAAAAATATAAACCGAAAGATATCGGATGGGAAACTTGAAGAGCGGTTATCAGAGCAACCCCATTCTGGACCGACACCTGTATAAATCTTTCGTCCAATCCGAAGGTCGTGTCCTCTTTTTTGACGAATCATGATGACTTTTGGGACTTTCTAGATTGTGAAAAAAAATATAAACCGAAAGATAATGGAAGTGAAATTTGAGGAGCGGTGGTCAGAGCGACCCCATTCTGGACCGACTCTTGTAAAAATCGTTCGTCAAATTCGAAGGCCGTATCCTTTTTTTTACAAATGGTGATGACTTTTAGGACTCTGTAGTATGTAGAAAAAATATAAACCGAATGATATCGGAAGGGAAACTCGAGGAGCGGTGGTCAGAGCGACCCGATTCCGGACCGACTCTAGTAAAAATCTGTCGTTATTGAACGACAGATTTTTACTAGAGTCGGTCCGGTCTTGTCGAAGGTCGTATCCTGTTTTTTAATGAATCGTGATGACTTTTAGGCCTCTCTAGTATGGAAAAAAAATATAAACCGAAAGATAATGGAAGGGAAATTTGAGGAGCGGTGGTCAGAGCGACCCCATTCTGGACAGACTCTGGTACAAATCGTTCGTCACATCGAAGGTCGTATCCTTTTTTTTTACGAATGGCGATGACTTTTCGGACTCTTTAGTATCTGAAAAAAAATATGAACCGAAAGATATCGGAAGGCAAACTTGAGGATCGGTGGTCGGAGCGACCCCATTCTGGATCGACTTTGCTAAAAAATTATCCGTCCAATTCAAAGGTCGTATTCTATTTTTTGGCGAATTGTTGTGACTTTTAGGACTCTCTAGTGTGTGAAAAAAAATATAAACCGAAGGATATCGGAATGGAAACTTGAGGAGCGGTGGTCGGAGCGACCCCATTCTGTACCGATTTTGCTACAAAATAATTCGTCGAATTCAAAGGTCGTATCCTCTTTTTTGGCGAATTGTTGTGACTTTTAGGACTCTTTAGTATGTGAAAAAAAATTTATATTTTTTTTCACATACTAAACCGCTCCTCAAGTTTCCCTTCCTAAATCTTTCGGTTTATACCGAAAGATTTAGGAAGGGAAACTTGAGGAGCGGTGGTCAGAGCGACCCCTTTCCGGACCGAATTTGGTAAAAATCTGTCGTCTAATTCGAAGGACGTTTCCGCTTTTTGGCAATCGTGAATACTTTTGAGATTATCGGGGATCAGGGATTCAGGAATTTCTGACAAAATAATAGTTTAATGTTTGATATTTATTGAGAGCCCTAAAATAGGGTATGTACCGAAATATATCAGAAGTAAAACTTGAGGGCCGGTGCTGAGAGCGACCATTGGGTCGCTCTCAGCACCGCCCTAATCGACGAATCACTCTAATTGACGAATGTCCTCCAGAATTGTCTGGAGGACATTCGTCAATTAGAGTGAGTGCAGAATGGGGTTGATCTGACAACCGCTCCGCAAGTTTCCCTTCCGATATCTTTCGGTTTATATATTTTTTTACATTCTAGAGAGTCCTAAAAGTCATCACGAACCGTCTTAAAATAGGATACCACCTTCGAATTAAACGAAAGATTTTCACAAGAGTCGGTCCGGAATGGGATCGCTCTGACCCGGGCTCCTCAAGTTTCCCTTCCGATATCTTTCGGTTTATATTTTTTTTCACTTACTAGTAAGTCCCAAAAGTAATCAGGATTTGCCAAAAAGCGGAAACGACCTTCGAATTGGACGAAAGATTTTTACCAAATTCGGTCCTGAATGGGGTCGCTCGACCACCGCTCCTCAAGATTCCCTTCCGATATCTTTCGTTTTATATTTTTTTTCTACACACTAGAGAGTCCTAAAAGTCACGACGATTCGCCAAAAAAGAAAATACGACCTTTGAATTGAACGAATGATTTTTTAGCATAGTCGGTCCAGAATGGGGTCGCTCTGACCACAGCTTCTCAAGTTTCCCTTCCGATATCTTTCGGTTTATATATTTTTTCAAACACTAGAGAGTCCTAAAAGTCATCACGCTTCGTCCAAAAAGAGGATACGACCTTCGAATTGGACGAAAGATTTTTACCAGATTCGGTCCAGAATGGGGTCGCTCCGACCACCGCTCCTCAAGTTTCCCTTCCGATATATTTCGGTTTATATTTTTTTTTACGTACTAGAGAGTCCTAAAAGTCATCTCGATTCATCTAAAAAGAGGATCCCACCTTCGAATTAATATAAAATATCTTTCGGTTTATATTTTTTTTCACTTACTAGAAAGTCCAAAAAGTAATCACGATTTGCCAAAAAGCGGAAGCTACCTTCGAATTGGACGAAAGATTTTTACCAAATTCGGTCCGGAATGGGGTCGCTCCGACCGCCGCTCTTCAAGTTTCCCTTCCGATATCTTTCGGTTTATATATTTTTTTATATACTAAAGAGTCCTATAAGTCACCACGATTCGCCAAAAAAGAGGATACGACCTTTGAATTGAACGAATGATTTTTTAGCAAAGTCGGTCCAGAATGGTGTCGCTCTGACCACCGCTCCTCAAGTTTCCCTTCCAATATCTTTCGGTTTATATTTTTTTTCACACACTAGAGAGTCCTAAAAGTCATCACGATTCGTCAAAAAAGAGGATACGACCTTCGAATTGGACGAAAGATTTTTACCCGATTCGGTCCAGAATGGGGTTGCTCCGACCACCGCTCCTCAAGTTTCCCTTCCGATATCTTTCGGTGTATTTTTTTTTCACATACACTAGAGAGTCCTAAAAGTCACCACGATTTACCAACAAAGAGGATACGTCCTTCGAATCGGACGAAATACTTTTTAGCAAGGCAACGACCAATGCCTATAGTTTCGCAAGTATGGGAATTTTCCAAAATATTCCCATATTTTGCACAGTATGGGAAATCAGAATTTTTTCATACTTTGTAGAGTATGGGAAGTCAGACCTTTTCCCATACTTTCGCAAAATATGGGAATTCTTTGAAATATCCCCAATACTTTTTCCCATACTTTGCAACGTATGGGAAAATTTCTAAATTTAGAGATGTCCAGTAAACTCGCAGCCAACGAGAAATTCCAACTTTCGCAAAGTATGGCTAAAAATGCAGCAGACTACCTCGGTATTCTGCTGCATTTTTAGCCATACGTGAAAAAATTTATTTTAACTTATTTATTTCGATCTCGTTAAGGTGTCTGATGTGCCAGAGCGCTAGGGTCTGAAGGCATGAAATGGTTGAAAGGAATGGGAATATTTTTTTCTCGGAATGATCATGCATTCATTTTCGAGAAAAAAAGCGTTAAGCAAATTGGTTGACATTTTAAGTGTGATCCTTATTGATGTTGAAACGATAAATGACATCTCGATGTCATTTATCGCTTCAACATCAATAAGGATCACACTTAAAATGTCAACCAATTTGCTTAACGCTTTTTTTCTCGAAAATGAATGCATGATCATTCCGAGAAAAAAATATTCCCATTCCTTTCAACCATTTCATGCCTTCAGACCCTAGCGCTCTGGCACATCAGACACCTTAACGAGATCGAAATAAATAAGTTAAAATAAATTTTTTCACGTCGCCTTTGTAAAGTGCTTTTTTTTCAGATTATTGAAAATGATATCAGTTCAATAGGAAAACAATTATCTCACTCCTTCGTACCAATAAAGTACGTGATAAAGCTCATTGGAAATAAAAGTACCTGACCCGAAGTCGAACCCAGGATTGCCACATTGTGAATCCGACGTTTCATCCATTGGATCATCGATCGCTATTGCAAATGCGAATGACCAATCCAGACATGTTTGTCAGTTGCTTTGTATTTGCAAAAAAAATGTATTCCCGTTCACCGTGTTGACCGACAGCTTATCAAACATTCCTGCTCACTACGATGAAAGAGAATACATTCTTTTTCTTTACAGTAAATAAATGATATCATTACGCTGGCGAGAAATCAATATTTCCGTGCATTTTAATCTTTTCATGCACGAGGTCTCGACGAGATCGAACTGAGAGCCATTTAAATAATCTTTCACGATGAAGACTCATGTATGAATTCATGAATGCCATCGAGATCTCGACACTAGTGCTACTTGATTCAAAATAATTAAAAAATTCAATTGACCCGCATTACACTGCCGAAAATGATGACAGTCGCTCATTCATTTGTTTGCCGCTCGGTTCGAGTAACTACACCCGCTGGTGTTCAAACACATTTTTTTATAATTTCTTTTTCGGTAATGAAATAATTACACGTCTTTGTTTTCTAAATATTTGATATTTGGCCGAATAAAGAAAGAGAGAAAAGAATCAAATCTGATCGGAAAAACAATCCACAATCCAATACGCCGAATTCTACTCTCCGCGGTTCACAACTAGCTTCGAGCCGAGTATCTCCGACCACTTTCACCGTCACTTGTTATCCGTCGATTTTGCCGGGGTTGTGAAAAAATGCACGGTACATTCATCACTCGACCGATACAATTTATATTGTCAAAATTAAAAAACTTTGACCGTCGATTAATGGGCCCATTTTGATCGCAAAATTTTTTTTAAAAAAGCTTTCTGCTTGGCTTGCCATGCCTCACAATCTCACTGCCGTTGACTATTATGTTATTTTACACCCTGTATAATTTTCTTTGTACGGTGTAATATACAGAAAATTATCCGCGGCCTTCCGTAATAATTGTGCCTACGTCGTGACAATATCGAATTTTTTGACATTTTTGGATCATACTGAATCGTCGAGATTCGGTTTAGCTTCTTGGATCTGTAATATTCAACGGAAGAAAAAGTAAACATACGCCGGATGATCAACGATTTGCGGCAGTCGAAATCTTAGAACGTTGCCTTTTCGAAGTTCCACACAATGTTCAAACCCACCGGTTTAAGAAACTATATCTTTTTCCATTTTGGCTTCCTCATAGAGGAACTTGAGCATCGTGTGAAATTTCGAAGAAGTAAACGTTCAAGTCGCAAGTTGCACCTTGATGAGAAATAAATATTTCCCTGCATTTTAATGTTTTTAAATTATTTAAAAAGATTACAAAGCTTAAATCTGAACTATTTAAAACAACAGTTCATTGGAAAAAAATTATCTCACTCCTTCTTATGAATGCGATACATAATAAGGCACGAAGAAAAAAAAAAAAAAAAAATTCTGACCCGGGATCGACCCTCGAATCCCTTGTGGCGAATCTGACTCCTTTCCGCAGGGCCATCGATCGCTATTACAAACGTGACTGATGAATCCAATCATGTTGGTCACCTGCATTTCATTTAAAAAAAATGTATTCTCTTTCACCGCGTTGACCGACAGCCTATTTTATGCATATCTGGGCCTCTACGATGAAAAAGAATACTTTTTTTTTCATTGCAGTAAATAAATGATCTCACTTGGTTGACGAGAAATAAGTATTTTCGTGGATTTTAATGTTTTTATGCACGAGATCATCGTATCGCCGAAAAGAGCAGCAGATTACCGAGAATTCATTTATCGTTTCAGACGCCTAGAGCGCTCTCGCACATCAGAGACCTTAACGAGAACGAAATTAATAAGTTAAAATTAATTTTCGTACGGCGCCATTGTAAATGTCCTTTTTTTTCAGATTATTAAAAATAATAGTTCAATAGCCAAACAATTATCTCACTCCTTCGTAACAATGAGGTACGTGATGAAGCTCATAGAAAGGGGAAATAAAAAAAACATCTGACCTGGACTCGAACCCAGGAGGGTTCGAGTCCAGGTCAGATGTGTTTGTCACATTGCGAATCCGACGTCTTATTCACAGGACCATCGATCGCTATTAGAAATGTGACTGACAAATCCAATCACATTCGTCAGTTGCTTTTTATGTATAAAAAAACATGTATTCTCTTTCACCGTGTTGACCGACACCTTATCAAACACTATCTGATCACTACGATGAAAGAGAATACATTTTTTCCTTTACAGTAAATAAACGATGTCATTACGCTGGCGAGAAATTAATATTTCCGTGCATTTTAATCTCTTCATGCACGAGGCCTCGACGAGATCGAAATGAGAAATATTTTTAAAATATCTCACGATGAAGACTAATGTATGAGTTCATGAGTGCCATCGAGATTTCGGCAATAGAGTAGCTTTATTTTAAATGATAAAAAATTCAATTGATCCGCATTACACGGCCGAGAATGATGACAGCCGCGCATTCAATTGTCTGCGGCTCGGTTCGAGCAACCACACTCGTCGGCTGTTTTTTGACATCGAAGTCCACTGAAGTTGGCGCACTTTTTGGAGCGCCGAGACGCGGTCAGATCGATGAGAATGCTCGGCTGTGCCGAGCATTCTCATGGAGTCGACCAATCACAATTGGTCGACTTCAAACCCTTATAACTCGGTAACTACTCATCGTACGACATTTTACCGCAGACCATTTTACTCGGGTGATCGTCCCGCGTCTCGTGGTATCAACCGTGTTCGCCATTTACGTTACACCCTGTATATATAGATATATATAGGTGCATGACGAACAAACTCTACAGAGATTCAAGGTATTTTAGTCGCAAAATATGAAAAAAATGGGTATACTTTGCGAACTCAGCGCAGCTTATAAATATTCCGTTTGGTATATATGTATTAATAACAGCTATATTTGTTAAAAAAATTATAACATATGGGTCATGTTTTGATAACAACAATTTTACAAACAACCTTATTTGGATACTATCCGCAAAAAAGCAAATTTGCGTTTTGTGCCGAGTATAAAATAATAATACAGGACTTTTTAATGTTTGTACTATCACGTAATCAAAAACTTTATTTTCAAAATTGTGCAATTTACAATGTTTGGTACATTTTTTGGGGTCAACTTTATAGCATCATTTTCGCGAACATAACAAAAAAAAACTGAAAATACTGACTTGGTAAGGAACTATACGAACTAAATTGTAATCGACTGTAAATTATTTTGCCTCGCAGATACCATTAAAACAATTCAAAGTGCTATGGGTGGTGTTTTTTGGTTACTTAATGTGATAACATTAATCACCTCTCAAATCATTGTACGATAGTACAATGATTTGAGAGGTGATTCAGAAAAATTAACCATGTGTGTGACGCATAATAACATTCGTACTGAGTATAAAAATTGGAATCTTTATGGAATTTTTTTGTCCGTGCATAATGTCATTAATGAGCGAATCATAACTGTCTGAACGGAAGCATAGGATATATACTGCAATGCGTGAGGTTTCAACAACACAAAAGTTTGTTCATCGGTTGATATTATTCGGTCGGTATTATTGAATGCGCAATCATTCGTTTTGAAAATAATTTTTACAAATTGTGCCGGGGTTCTAGTAAAGTAAATTTTTTCATTTTTTTTTTCAACAAAATAACGACATTTTTGTAATCGGACAATGTGGTGGACAGTTCGAAATTTCTTTCCGTCAACGAAGAAATGCATTGTGAAACGATCGTATTTATTGGTCAAAATTAGTAACTCGTAATCACCCGTTGCGATATATTCGTTGACGGTAACACTTGCGTTGAGGGTAAATGTTCCCGCAATATATCCGCGGTATATTTGCCATAAACTTGCGCATCAAACCCCAAAAGCGCAATAAAATGAACAATGGGTAAATCTACCAATTTTGACACGTTAGCCGATGTACCGAAGGGTACTTTAAAATAATGACCGTTGGTATCGACCAATTTTCTTTAATTACCTGAATAAAAAAATTCAAACTAACTGTAGACGTGTTAAAATATTCGGCAGCTCCGACGTGCACTCAGCAATTCACTTGAGCAATTCAGTTTCGTTATATAATTCGCAATACGATTAGAATGCTCCGAAATATTTTCCGGGTGCTGCGTTGATTTAGCACCAAGAGCTGGTTTAGCATATGAAACTGTTTTTGGTTTTATCTGGATAAAGTCGGATAGTTCGAAAATTACATTCACTGTTCGGGGGTGGATTGTCAAATACTTTTCTAATAATGTCCGTGCCAAAAGTATTTTTTTCCTGCGGGCACTTGGCATTTTCGACCGTAAGGTTTTGGATCCACATTTTCATTAATCCAACTCTCTCGCCTTACAGATTCCAACATGTGCTACGTTGGTTCGCTCGAAGACCGCGATAAGCTCGTAGTTCTGAATCACCGAGATATCGTTGGTCGTCATTGGAGTACGTGGCATCGGGTCCGATCATTGCTTCCACATCCCGAAGGTAATCGTCAAATGCGTAAGCATCAAATTGTCCGTCGATATAATTATTCGCCGACGCGTTGGACAATATGCAAAACATCGAGCTAAAGTAAAACATTGCGTTTTCATAACAACAATTTCGTTCGGTAATGGTGTAATAACTATACCGCGTAACACTATACTGCGTAACATTACCAATGCCTCGATATCGTATTCCTCGGGATTAGCCATACTAGATCTGAAATAAAATGTTTGCGCGTCAAATTTAAAAAATCTCAGCACCTCCGACTAATATGTTCTGAGCGTATAATTAACTTCGCATTTCAAACGCAAATTATAATTTGCGTTTGACCGCGTTAAATTCGTAATTATATTTTTTAACGTCGCGACGTTAAAAAATAAAATTACGAATTTAACAAATCGAGTGATCTAAACTGAGTTCAAAATAAAAATTTGTAACTGGTATCGCGAATAGTACTATTTAATTTCGGCACCCGATATAAAAGGCTCAAAGAAAAAAGATTATTCGCAAAAAAAAAGTTTTTTTCATGGGAACAAAGTAAAATTTAAGAATATTCACAATTTTCACATTCAAAACAAAAATTTCGCAATTTTTCTACGCCTATAAACTCAACTCCTCGCTTAAAAAAACATCACTAAATATAGAAAATTTATTTGCCAATAACATTTCGGTATGCCATATAGCTTTCCGAACACCACAACGGCCATCGGAGTCACTCGGAATGGGAAAGGCTATTTTTCGAATGTTTGTATAGAGAATCCACGTTTATTGTATGAAAATGAAACAAAAAATTGTATTCAAAGTATTGCCCACATCGCTCGCTATACATTTTTCTCAGCTTTCTGACAATTTGTGGATGCCACGCCAAAAAAACTATTGCTCTTTTGAGGCAGTCATCAAGGCATTTTCGTATATTTTCACAAAAAGTGAAGCGCTACTCAACAAATGCGTGATAAAGTAGGAGAAACGGAACAAAACTAGTAATTGGATGGCCGTTTATAGGTACCTTGGAAATATTAAGATCCCTTCAATCACTGACACATCGCCGATGCAAAGACCACCTCATTGCTTGACCGACATATTGTGCGCGTACAAAATTTTAAATACTAATGAGCTTAGGGTTGGAGACAATTCGCAGCATATATAGTAAGGTTTTCATCATCGTATGGGATAGGGGAAATCAAGCGGCTCATCATCTCCACCAATGTTCTGCGTGATGCGGAGACGCAATTTCTTATCGCATACGACGTAGTGGTTGAAGGCGACACCAACAAACCCTATACAATCGGCGGTGGATCCGGGGGGAGAGGTGACTCGGACGAAAGAACGATTTCCTTTATCACAGAATAAGTTCTGTGATAAAGGAAATCGTTCTTTCGAATCGTTCTTTTCGAGGGAATCGTTTTTATGACTTTCGAATTTTATGAATTCGTTACTATGTCAGCGTTACGTAATGGTCGATAAACAAATATTACCCGTTTTCGAAAAAATACCGGCAGTATTTACGCCCTACTATTTATTTTCATCATACGAAATAATGCAAAACCAAGTCATGGACGAAATAATTACATTTACGCCAGTACCCGGTTCGAGAACTAATGAGAAAATACGACAAATAAGTGTTCGAAATTAAAAAAAAAATTAACAAACAATTTTTTGTAGGCATTTTTTTAAATTTCGAACACTTATTTGTCTCATTTTCTCATATTTTTCTTTTATTTAATTGAGTATCTGTTTCTCCTTTAAGCGTGCATCCAACAGGATGCCCGCTTAAAGGAGAAACAGATACTATATGCTCACACGAAACGATTGGAAAACTTGGCGGACAACCGCCAAGTTTCCGCGAATACTATACGATTAATTAATCGTATAGTATTCGTCGTATAGTTTGATTCTCTGCCATAACATCTCGATGTTATGGCAGAATTCCGATCAAAATAAAAGTGTTAATTTAGTTGGCAAACTAAATTAACACTTTTATTTTGATCGGAATTCTGCCATAACATCGAGATGTTATGGCAGAGAATCAAACTTTGCGGGTGGCTCAATTGTATAAAACTTACGTTACTTTACATTGGAGTATATAAATGGAATGAAACCAATGATGCCAATGCTTCTTAGGTTATTTCTTCCAAACTCTCTATCCTTAGATAGAGAGTTTGGTGCGAGAGAGAGGGAGAGAGAGAAACTAGACGCAATATCATATAGCGTCCGACGCAAAACCGAAATAGACTATGGAAGTCGCGCCTTTCGGCTGAAATCTACCTTGTAATTTGCTATTTCAGTTTTGCGTCGGACGCTATGATATTGCGTCCGACGCTAAATCGAAGTAGCCTATGAGAGTTGCGTCTTTCCCCTGAAGACACGACTCTCTTACCGATATTTTAATGCTGTCAGAGACATTCACGGACGACAATCATCCTCCTGTACCGATTCCAAACTTTGAGTTTGTCGGTAGATTTCAGCGTAATGAAAAAAAGAAATTCAGGCGTTATTACCATTTATCATAATCAAGGAGACAAGTGTCATATTGTTATGCCTCATCTGGATATAAAGGCTCCTTACATGAGTGACGCTGAAATAAAGATTTCAACATCAGCAAGAATTGGTGACTTGTGTGCAATACAATGCTAAATCAGGAATCGCGAACATTTAACACAAAAACTGATTTTAGTAGCAGTCTACATATCACCCAATTCTGCAATCCGTGACATCAAACTGTTCCTCCTTGGTGCCACTGTCGATTGCAGGTTTCCAAGCACTCGCAGAACTTATTGGAGAACATGTAGGTTACGCAGAACAACCAGTAGTTCTTGCTGGAGATTTCAACGTCAATTTTTCCAACCCAGAGTCTCAAGCAATACTAGATTTTCTAAATGACAAATTTGCATTTAAAATGATTAACGGTAGGGAATGATCCCACGACAAAAGGTGGCACAACAATCGACGCGGTTTTTGCGAGAAATTTGCACAATATACAGCTGAAACATTTTATTTCATGGTTCAGCTATCATAATCTAAATTGTTAATGTTGTACATTTAAATACACCGCTGACGGATAACTCAGTGGGAAATACGTGAAGTTTTTTCAGAAAACAAAATTCTCAATTAAAAAATATCAATTAAATTACCATTTGTTGACTCAGTGATTTAATGTGTTTTTTAATCTCTCTCCTGCTCACTATCCTCTTCAACATCTTACCCCTTCCCTCTACGAATACATACGAGAAGTTTCACTTTAATCGTGTGTTACGACACACTAGATGTTTTTTTATTCGAAACCAACATCGTGGCACGTGGAGAGGAAAAAATAGATACTTTTTTCGGCGAATAAATGAATGGTCGCGATGTTTGCAATCATTACTCGGCGGGAATGACCGTGCCGAAAATTCGTTTATTTGCGTCGATTATATATTCTTCCGGGATATAATATCGCGACAAAAGTGTCACGCTTTACTTCTTCTCGGTTCTATAGTAGTATTAATTTAGTAAATGTCTTCGGCATAACTAGCGAGGGCCCAAGATTTGGCTATGTTCGTTGCGCCAAATCTATACGAATATGTATTATTATTGGTGTAAAATTCCGTAAATCGTTACGGAATTTTACGCCGCCTATAGAGATAGGCGGCGATACGAGCGTATCACTGGGATCCGCCTCGTACTGCGTATGTAGCAGTAGGCAACGGTCGTTTATTTTTTCAATTGTTGGAATCATTGACGCGTCCCAACCACAGTCTCTACTTGCGTAAATGTAATATTTTAATTTCGTTGGCGAATTAAACGTAATGGGATATTGGTAATTTTACCAATATCCCATTACGTTTAATTCGCCAACGAAATTAAAATATTACATTTCCCTATATTTATAGGGACATGCGTATTGTTGGATTCCGAATATTTCCACATTTTGTCATTGAGATCGGCAAAGTCATCGTCAACTTTACTTCTTGAAAATACTATTTAGCCGTTTGTTACTATGCGCCACGACATCATTTTGCCAATAATTGCTGTAGTGCAGGGACTGTAATGGTGGTGGAATTGTTTCGTGGTCCCAAAACATTATTATATTTTCGTAATGCGAACTAACATTGGGCACATGCTCGCGTAGTTGAATGAGATCTAACGGGCATGCTACCTGAGCTACGGGATAACTGTCTCGGAGGGAAAACATTAAATTTTCAAATCGCGTTTTTACATTCAACAATTCTTTATCGAAGACACTCACATTTTTATTCACGCAATATATGGCTCTTTGCGCGTGATGCGTTATGTACGAATTTGGAATTTGTTCGGAGTCTCGAGGTTGATTTTCCGCAAGAATATATCATCAAACGTTTGTGATCGAAATTATGTGATAATGATTGCTGTGCTACTGAGATATCTGTCGGTATATTTCCAATTGGCTAATGCATTATTAACAACTTCGATGGCAATTGCATTTTTTTGTCTTATCAGTTGAGCGCGAGTTTCATTTACGCCCGCAGGAAAATTCTGTTTTATATCTAAAATAAATTTGCCCGAATCCACTTTTATCGAATTGATCGTCAAAGCCAAAACGACACAATTTTCGCGGTCTTTGATCACTGCAGGCTGTATTTGTATTCTTTAAAAATATAAAGACTTTTGTACGGAATCGAGGTACCGAGTAATATTAAAAAATTTTGCTCATATAGTTTAGAATCTGGAATATTGGAATATATATATATTTATCATTTTTCGTATGGTTATAATCGTTGGTGTTGAATAACAGCAGTAGTAGCATTGTAGAAATGCTACAATGCTACGACTGCTGTTATTCAACACCAACGATATTCCACCAGCGGATATTTCCGCTATTGAAAATTATATTTTGTTAATATGCTATAATTATTATTATAGCATATTAACAAAATATAACTTGACTGATAATAATATCATAGAAAATAAAATCAATTATTATCGATTTTATTTTCTATGATATTATTATCAGTTGTGATCATGATGCAAGGTCTGTACTTTTGAAAATTATTTGATTTGCAAATCGATTCAATTATTTGATATGCGTATGTTTCTTTAACGTTACGCAACAACGAGAATATAATTACTCGTTTCATGTAAGAATACGATTCAAAAAATTTCGCATTCATTTCCAATTTCAGTGCCGACGGATTACATTCAATTATATGGGAATTTTGGTTATTGAATAATTTCAATTTTTTATCGTTCCAAAGTTTATACTTGATCGATGGAATAATATAGATATAATCATTGTTATTGCGAGTTATATGTATGTACTTCGTTAGGCGCGATATTATATGTTTCGGTTATGGGAACCGATGGAATAATATGTATATCGGTCGAAATTAGTTATCCAACAACGGTTGAATAATTAATTTTGTAAGAAATCGCACCGTTCGTCGCCTCAATTAATTTATCCGAAATTGTCAAATCCCATGCGTTTGAACTTGAATTGTTGGTGCCGACGACGAATGTGAGATATGCGTCAATACGCCTGGTGGTATACATTGCCAGACGTTAATACCCGATTTTGCCTGGAGTAACAATAATCTCTTGCCGTATATATTTATCGCGCCATCAACGCTCGGCAAGGTTAATGTTGTTTGTTCGTAATTTAGCAAAGTTAATTCTTGTTGAAATTCAGAATCGGTCCATAACGACGGAGTATCTTTAAACTGGCCTATAAATAATTGGCCGGATACCCGTAGGAGTATTTATTAAATTCACGGCCTTGGAAATGGTATTATTATTGCCTTGCCTCAGGAAAATGACATATTTTAATTTATTGCTGTTTGGCAACGGCTCGGGCTCAGTTTGGATTTGTTATAACGCAGACTGGTTATTTAAAAAAAAATGTTATTTTCCGGATACAAATTATATTGGTCCAATTTGGCTACCGAGTGCTACCTTTATGTAATTAGATTCAGAATCTTCGCACAACTTGGCGATAGAACTACAATTGCTAGCCAAATTAACTTTGCCGATTGTTTGCTGCGATAATGAGACGGCATAGTATGATTCCGCAAGTACAGAGTCCACCGGGTTGTCAGTCTCGAAAAATTTTGGCAACAGACAGGTATACACTTTTTCTGCCACCGCCATCGGTATTGACTGGGAATATGGAGTAGCGCATATTGGATAAAAAATACATTGGGTTTATATTTAAACACGTGCACATTGCGGTTCATAAAGTTTTTACTCTCAAATGTATATTGGTTGTCGACTTTAATTTTACACCAAATCATTTTTATATTCAAATATGATTCCAATGACTCGAACGAATAAATTAAATTTTCGAGCAACCATTGATCGATTGATTGATTATCTTTACGTCATCTTCGCTCAAATATACAATTAAACAATCGCAATCGATATTTATCGATTGCGATTGTTTGCCACTGTCCAATGCAAATTTAATATTTGCCGGAAATATCTCAAACGTAGAATAATAATTCTTATTTTCTTCTGACTCCGATGCCGTCTTGTCCACAAATATGGAATTTGTACACAGTGTCGCGAACTCATTGAATTTACCGCTTTACTCTGGACGAATTTGTTTGTCGCGTTCAAATAAAAATCTGCGAGGCTTCTATTTTGGCTATTCTGCATCTCCGTGTGGATACTGTATGATTCTGAACCGTTCAATTTCCACAATAATATTGTATTATTTTGATGGGACTAAATTGTTTGATTAGCGAATATTGCTATCTTTGAATCCGTATTAATTATCATGGTTCCTCCTCGGCTCACTGTTTTTTTTAAATAAACTCACGATGTAGTATTTTTCCTAATCGTATATTTTTGTGAATTTGTAGCATATAATGGTCAAACATTCATTTTCATTGGTTAGATGAATCAAGGAATTAATGAGCTTGCAGATATTTTTAACATCGGTAACGTAGTATGCAAAAATAAATCGTCTAGTTGTTTGCACAATTTGGGTTTGATTAAACGTTGCGCGGTAACTATTCGAGCAAAATTCACATACATCAGCAACTAAACCAGCGAACAATTGGTTGGATTCAATTTTACTGCATGCATTGTCGAAATTTGGTACGGTTACGTCACCCATTGGTTACGTCACCCATTGGCGTTTAATGATGGGTCCACATCGTTTAACGATATAAAATAATCCGAGTATGACGTCGATGAAATTTTACTCTTCGTCCAACTGATTACAAGATGATGTTCATCTTTACATTTTTTTTATTATTAGATCTGCGCAATTTTATTTCATCATCCGAGCTCGAATGAAAAGAATCGGTGACCAAATATAAATCTTTAGTGGAATTCTTTTCAAATATTTTATAAATGTCGTAACCTCTGTCTGGAATTGTGTTGTCTGATTGAATCGTCGATATTGTTCTTTGCTATATTAATGATAAATGAATATGTATTTTTTGGGGGCAATGAGTGAAGTACCAATATTGAATTCGTGATATTCTCATCCCCCCCCCAACCACCCCCCAAAATATCGATTTAAAAATCGATATTTTCAAGATGAGAATGTAATGCTTGTCAAATTCCGCGCGATATTTTTAGTTGGGTGGTATTTGTGAATTTTACCGTTCGGCAAGTTTAATCTAATTCCGTTTCTCGAATTAGTCATTTGCGGAGACGCATTAAGTGAACTCGAATTACCCATAACAACTTCTTACTTATTTCATTTTTTCAAGAATATTTTTTTTACATTCTTCTTCGGGAGATTGCGTAAATTCATCACGATATTAGTGTAAAACGCGTTCCTGTAACGTACAAAAGGCTTGATAATGTTTTATCAAAAATGTGTCGTTTAGGTCGGTAAAGAACGTACCGATAAACATAAATCATTTCACTCTAAGACCGTTCCAAACATCGGTCATTTGGCGATATGTATCGATATTTGGTTTTAAATCAAACTGAGATTTTACCTGTCTATATAGACAGGTAAAATCTCAGTTTGATTTAAAACCAAATATCGACATACTTTCACACAGCTCACCTGTTTTTTTTTTATTAAACAATGACTTTGTTGGTTTAGATCCGCAACCGGCATCGCCTTGACAATTATGGCATATCTGTGATAAATTAACAAAAAATTCCTCCTCAATGAAGTTTCCATCATTAAATAAATCACTCGATACACCGCCCATCTTGATTTCGGGCTTATATTATTAAGCTGAATATTTGACGATTATTGGGACAGAGAAAAACAACACTTTGGTTATGGAACGCGCCACTGGATCCACCGACATTGTTTACAAAAATATTATACCCCAGATGTGAAAATATTAAATCGGTTTTTATTACATTAGGTTTTTTGCATTATTAGTAATGTCATTTATGTTATGCCTTAATTTTGTTCGATTTAATACAAATTTTTCAAATACATTTATAGTGATGATTATTATATCGTTTTCATGTTATATGCTATTTATATCGACGCACATGCCCAAACCCACGTAATGTGCCGCGTAAATAAAACGCGCTAAACAATCCATATGTAGTGGACAAATTAGGAGTTCAGTGATGCTCCGAGTGTTGTCGGGTAAGAGAGTTGGTGCTCAAACAGAACGAGAGAAATTAAACTCGCCCGTGATACATTTTCGTATACAGATTATAAAATAATTGTAGTATATCGATATCAACGCGTCGCTGATTACCGCGATATAAAATGTAATTAACCTGCGTACAATAATACTTTTTCGTATAGTTTCGATACAATGCTTTGACCAGATATATTTTTACGTGATACGATTTTACAAATTGTCGAAATTCAAAAACATCCATCTTCGGCAAATATATTTTTTTCATTTCACAGATGGCCGACGCGTTTACTTTGCTCCCACAAGGCATGGTCAATGGACGATACGGCTGTTCTAAAACAAACCACCGCTTTAACTTTCGTTACTGTTCGGGAATATCCAATCGCAATTGGAACATGAACTGCATCGAATATCTGCAAACGAGACATTTTTTATTTTGGTTACCGAAAATGTGCGTGCCTGTGACAGGGAGTGATATCAACTCGCAAGACTTTATCATGACGTTAATTCCAACAAAAGCACGACAAAGCAAATCTTCGCGGGAATCATCAACTAATCAATATATAAAACGTCCATTACCTGAATTTGTATACGGCCGAGGACAATTCGAAGTTGTCAACGAAATTGAGGCATTTTATAATGACGAGAGCGGTGATCCAATGTTGACTTTACTCGTAGACGGCTCAGCGGGAATTGGTAAAACTGTTGGCCTATCGCAGTTTCACAGAGACACGTCTTTACATTTTACGTCTCTCGAGAGTGATGAACGGTCTAAGCAGGTAGAGTCATCCGCAAAAGCCGCACCAGAAATCCAAAATTTTCATCAACAATCGGCTTTTTGATGGGCATTAAGATTGAGCTGGATTGAGCGTTTGTTGAAACGCGGACGGGGTATTCTGAATCACGAAGAACGCTCTGATAAGGTAGTATGGTCGGATTTGAGATCTTCGTTCAAAAACCGCATCAGGGTAGGTGTGATCACAAATTTAAAGCACTTAGATGTGAGCTCATTCATGAAGGACTGCATGACACGGTGCCGCTCAAAAATTAAGCATGTACTGAGCAGAGAAAAAAGGTCCGTGAAGATTTATACAGTGCTGACAGCAAAATTCAGTATCGTAAAAAACAATGAAGAAATACCGGAGATGAAGTATTTCAACACCAAGGCTATACCAATGTTTCCCACGACTAACATAAGAGGGTGGTTCATGGCGAACGTTAAAGAGTCCCTTCAGAGGGGAATAGAGGAATTTGAGCAACAGGGCTCATGGTGGAGACTGCACTCCATCATTAGCTTGACAGTGAACATTAACAAGTTCAATCCGATGCGCGGTAGTTCAACTGTGGATCTACCGGAAATGATACGCAACAAGGAGGCGTGTGTTAACGTGAGGAACAACGACGAAATGTGTTTCATGTGGGCTATATACTGCGGACAGTAGTCCGCACTACATTCAACACACCACTCCGCTCGTGTCTCCGAGTACAGAGAGCATGAGCTTCAATTAAACTTTCACGAAATAGAATTTCCCGTGATGCCTCGGCAAATTCATAAAATTGAAAAACAAAATGATGTGTCGGTCACAATGTATATATCCTAACAAAATGCCGACGCTCGTTCAACACCACACTCCTCCACGTAACATCTACAAGATCACTATGTCGATGACGAGGAGGAGGAGGGTGAAAACATTGAATACTACACGAAACCGAGATTCCACTATGAGTGGATCAAAGACCTATCACGTTTAGTGTCGAATCAGCTATCTAAGAGAGTTCACAAGCATCATATTTGTGATCGTTGCCTCCACTATTTCCGCTGTGAAGACAAACTCGCTGCACATGAAAGTGATTCCAAAGAGTACGATTAGAATGCCAAAATGCGTGAATCAGATACAACGTTTCAGAAATCATTACAACGAGAAGAGAGTGCCGTTCATTGTATACGGCGACTTTGAGTGCCTGCTGAAGGCTATTGGTGACGAGAACGCATACCAGAAACATGAAGCGTTTAGCGTAGGATACTACGTGAAGTGCAGCTATGATGAGTCGTTGTTAAAGTACCGCAGCTACAGAGGAACGAAACCGGCAGAATGGTTCGTTCATGAACTGCAACAGCTTGCTAAAGATGTTGAGTCAATACTCGAGGACGTTAAGCCGATGGTGAGGTTGACGTTGCGCCAGGAGAGGGATTTCCATGGCATCATCGACGCTGTGTCACATCTGCGAGAAACCTCTACCGACCAACGGCAGAGTGAGAGATCACTGTCATCTGACGGGAAGGTATCCCGATACCCGGGGCCCAGCACATAATGAGTGTAATCTTAATTATTAGAATACCCGAACCATACCCGTAGTCTTTCACAATCACTCCGGATACGATTCGCACCTTTATCATACGCGAAATCGTGACGTGCTTCGACGTAACCGTCGAAGCACGTCTGACGTTACTACGTCAGACGTGCTTCGATGTGCTTTCATTCAGATGACACCGTTCAGGAAACCGTCAGGTTTCCTGAACGGTGTCAGCGTAGTAAGGAAACCTGACGGTTTCCTTACTACGTCAGATGAAAGAACATCGATACATCTCGATACATCTCGTTCATGAAACATGTCGCGGAAAGTGATATGAAATTTCGACTCACTCCGTTTCATGGATTCGTCACTCGACAAATTGGCCTCATTCTTGAAAGATCTGAAGATTGTTAGAGGAAAGGGGTATTCCCGTACGAGTGCGTTGAATCATTGGGCAAACTCGACGATGACGAACTACCATCGAGAGCGGCATTCTATAGTTCACTGAATGACATTATTGTCCTCAACCGAGACGTTATCGTCTCGGTTGAGGATTATGAGCACGCCAAGCGGGTATGGGACGCGTTTGGTATTCGTAGCTTGGGCGAATACTCCGATCTCTATCTGAAAACCGATGTGCTTCTCTTGGCCGACGTCTTTGAGAATCTCCGCAACAACGGCATCAATGCTTATAGCCTGGGCCCAGCACACTACTATACAACGCCAGGTTACTCGTGGGACACAATGCTCACAATGCTCAATGCGTGGTGGAGTTCTCACTCCACCACGCACTCCTCGTTCAATGAACAAGTGCATGTCCAGTTCCGTGAGGAGTTGTAACTCAATCTTCGTACGATTGCAACACTGTCTCCAGTGTTGCAATCGTTACGCTCACGCTAACAACAAGTACATCATAAGTGATTACGATTCGCACGAGGAGAGTAAGTATCTCAAATGTACTACGATGTAAACAACCTCTATGGCTGGGCAATGGAGCAATGGCGCCCTCGAGTGGGTTGAAAATGTTGACTTTCGCAACATCCCCGATGATTCACGGATAGGCTATATCATTGAGGTCGATCTAGAATACCCTGGGAGTCGCGATTAATGACTGGGGTTAACCTCAGTCATTAATTATTGAATTTCCCCTGATCGCGATCTTTAAAATCTTGTAGTCAGTCACCGTTAACCCCAGTAATTAATTATTGAATTTCCCTTGAACGCTATCTGCAAAATCTTCTATTTCAGTCACCGTTAATAATTAATTACTGGGGTTCAGTAATTACTGAACCCCAGTAATTAATTATTAACGGTGACTGAAATAGAAGATTTTGCAGATCAAGGAAGCGTTCAAGGGAAATTCAATAATTAATTACTGGGGTTAACGGTGACTGACTATTTCAAAGATAGCGGTCAGGGAATCCAATAATTAATTAATTATTGGATTCCCTGACCGCTATCTTTGAAATATTGTATTTCCGCCATCGTTAACCCCAGTAATTACTGGGGTTAACACAATAATTATTACTGGGGTTAGAAATAATTATTTCTTGATTTCCGTCACCGCTATTTCTAAAATCTTGTATTTCCGTTATCGTTAACCCCAGCAAATATTTCATTCTTGCTTTTACCGTTACCTTCGCCATATTGTATTTCCGCCATCGTTAACGCCAGTAAATTTTCATTATTTCTTTGACCGCTACCTTTGAAATTCCGTATTAATATACGGAATTATTACTGGGGTTAGAAATAATTATTTTTTGATTTCCGTGACCGCGATCTCTAAAATCTTGTATTTCCGTTATCGTTAGGGTTAACGATAACGGAAATACAAGATTTTAGAGATCGCAAATATTTCATTCTTGCTTTGACCGTTACCGCAAGTGAACGGTCGACCTTGACATACAGGCTATATTGATGATAGCCTGTATGTCAAGGTCGACCGTTCACTTTACGCGTCGCCTCAAATAACAAGTTTCCATGCGATTTCCATGATAAGTCAGGTTTGAATATTATGTCCGTCAATGTAGCTGAATAACTTGGCTGGTATAGAAGGTTCAACAATCAACAATTTTGATGTAGGCCGTGAGACGGAAATAAATATTTTATTCCTTGGCCCTTGAACCATACCGATACCTTTTTTTTTTAACAGCAGCCGGACCGCGACCTGGGAATCGCCGGTACAAATGACAATATATATATACATATACTCCGAGTCTGATCCACGAACGGAGCTCTAACAAACATCAAATTAAAAATTATTGAACGTTACGCCAGGACGTAACACCTCCCCCCTAAAAACGGTTATTGGGCTGAAAGACCAATAATCGATTTCAGAGATCTCCCTCAGGCTTGTTACTATTTGGATCAGTGGATGTTTTGGCTCTACAACAATGAATTTAAATTTCCGTCTTCCGATTGCTTTACATGTCTGATTCTAAAGCATATTTCTATTTAATGGTTTTGGATGTTTTACTTGTAGTTCTACGAGTGAATTTTCTTTGGACAGGGTTAACTATGAACGGTGCAAATACTATAAAGGACCACCCTGTATGGTTGAATGTTGTGCAATATCCATTTGTTGTTGGATGGATCCCAATATTGCCTTTTTTACATCTACTTCGGTGATTACTAATTCAACTTGTTGTCCCTCTGGTAATACGTCATGTGCGTTTGTATACCGGATGCCTCCGATTACAGCAGATTTCCCTAGTTGAGGTATCAGGAGTGTCCATTCGTTTAATATGCAGTCCGGTACATCTCTCCATTCAGGTGGTACGTATAGACCTTGAACGAATTCCCAGTGTAAAAGAAAGAATGCAAATAAAACATTTGAGACTACCTAGTCTCAAACTAAAAAGAAACTGAGTACACCTGTACTCAGTTTCTTTTTTCCCTCCTATCTCATAGCAGATTGGTTATAATGATTGTGGACAGATGAATACATCTGTCCTTCAGTACGGGCTGGACAGATTTGTATGTTATTGGGATATGCAGTTGCCCATCGTCAGTAATAGAAAGACACCACAACACGTATGGGTGCCCCCCGAATGGAGGAAACTTTCAGCTTCGACAAGACGTCAATGGGGACTCAAATTAGCTACGAAACCAGATGAACCGGCTATACTGGGACAAATCTGGTATTACTGGCACCACCGAACCATCGTCCCTCGAGGGCAACTTATAGACAAAATAGTTTATATAGGAAATAAAAGGAAGGTTTACGGCCAAAATTGGGATGACGGAAAAGACATTCAGGAATTTACCAAATGCCATGGAAGAACAACTTGACTGCGAATCAGCAGGTCTTTCCGACCAACCAACGAACCTATCAATACCAAAATTACTACCCCGAACCAAATAACCATAGAGGATATGTATGGTGAATTCAACTATTGATAATTGGTCAGGACCTTGGGACTATCAAGATTGCCCTATTTACGGAAATAGGGCAATAGGGTGATACGGATCAGACCTCGAAGAGGAATTGGATAAGGACCTCATGAGACAATTGATATAGTGACGTGGGTATAACACAACGGGCAAGAGGTAAATTCTTGATGACTGCAGAGATTGTTTTCTGTTCAAGGGAACCAACTTAAGTAATATAGAGATACTTACCATATAATCATGGCTATAATAATAATATACCTATATTGATAATCTTAACAAAATAACTAACCTAATGAACAAAGCTTATTATAACCACAATCATTATAACCAATCTGCTATGAGATAGGAGGGAAAAAAGAAACTGAGTACACCTAGTCTCAAATGTTTTATTTGCATTGCCATCCATTTGCCATCCATTTCGTCCATATATTGGCACTTTGGTATTCCAAAGTGCCAATATATGGACGAAATGGATGGCCAACTACAACTGAATCTGCAACGTATTGGAGGACTCAAACTAAGAGGAATCATTATCGGAAGCATCTCCCGGTTGTTTTAAATCGTTCACATACCGTCATTCAGTAATGACGGTATGTGACCGATTTTTGTGTAAAGCGTATCCGTGTATTCACGGATACGCTTTACACACTGTGTATGGTTGGTCTATATATCTCCTCGGAGCGATATGGGGCTCAGTCACCAATCTTCTCTTACATCTAAGTCGACACCATAATATGGTGTCGATATATTATTATCGACACCATAAGCTTAATAAGCTTGAGAATAATGGCCATTCCTATCATTCCTGCACTTATTTGGCTAAATTTCATGAGGTGCCCCCATGTCTTGTCCCATCATGATTATACGATTTTGTTAATTATTTGATCGTCAAATAAATTAGAAACAGATCCCCCTTGACTAACGGCATGTTCCTCGGGCCAGTCATTCTTCGGGCGAGAGCGTTTAGGATGGCTGGTCTTTCGACGGGAAACATAATATGATCGCGAAGTTGGTCTATTTCTTTCTGTGAATAGATGCCGCTTGTTGCTTGCAGTGTTGTATCTTTGGAGATACAACACTTTAGGCGTGAGGCGTGCATTAGGCGTTAACTTAATGGGTTCTCCTATACTACGTGTGCGCTGCCCAAACGTAAACCAAGCACCACGTAAACAGTGCTATTAATACCTGGCATGAAATTTGCGTTCCTGTTTTGATTAGTACATGTGTCCGTGGTTGTAAAACGAATGAAAAATTTCCTCTGGCTACGGGTAATTCATTGTAACATTCCTCGCGGTTTCCGTCGGGGGGGGCCCTGATATCGACATTCACAGGAATGCATTGCACTATATATGCTACTTCACCTGCTATTACTGCCGTATAACCTGGCCCTTTCATAAGATTGTAGGCAAAATCTGCTGTACTGTGCCTAGCATTCCCGATTGTGTTTAGTAACATCTGACGTTCTATTAGGCATTGTTGGGTTAAAACATCCCGGTACATTTCTCCCATTTGTTTTCGAATATGCATTTCTACGTACACAAATTTAGAGTTTACATAGGTGAAGATGTCTAGATTTGTTACTGCAATGGGAACCTTTATAACAAATGGGTCATTACGTGAGGTTTCGACTATAAGTAATTTGGGGTGTTCCGTGAGCAGGAGAGGGGTTCCGCATTTTTTAATAGTTTTCCGGGTGGTGAGAGCAAAGGTTATATCACCAGAAGTTATAGAATATATAGTTCGCTGCATAACTGAACATTTTACTACTTTCTCCTTCATATAATACTCCAAATTTTCCAACCCCACACTTAAAAAACACTTACGCTTACGCGTAAAATACACTTACGCTCGGGGACTATATGCGAATTTACAGCATCTCAGTGCAACGATATTGAGGGAGGAAATACCTATTGGCATTCAATTCCTGAAGATAGTTATCTTCAGGAATTGAATGCCAATAGGTATTTCCTCCCTCAATATCGTTGCACTGAGATGCTGTAAATTCGCATATAGTCCCCGAGCGTAAGTGTATTTTATTTGTTTCTGTGCTGACTGAGGCAGTGTATTCTTGGAGAGTTATTTTCACGTAACCCTGTACTACAGCATGTTCCCAAGTGTCGTATGGGTCTGAATATGAGGTGCCCTCACATTTCCCGTCATTATGCAAAGATCCAGCTATCATCACTGGTCTGCTAATGGTTTGATTTAGTTTTAGACAGACCGTCTATTGCAGTTCTTCCTATCCTTGTCTTACCGTATCGGTGCATGTCATGACATTCATCTCGTGATACACTGTCAATGTAATCGTATTGCCCATTTAATGTGTCCATAGAATGTGAAAACATACCACATATCTTGATAGTCCGAAAAATCTCGACCTTACACTGAATTACTTCAATGGAGCCAAATTCGTTTAAGTTGGATTAGTTGAATATAAGGATGAGTGACGTCTACGTCATGGTGCGGTATGTTGCAATCTCCTACCGCCATCAGGGATATGGTACTGATGTTAGCGGCAGCTCCCCCACAATCGTACCCAATTAATCCATGCCCCCGATGGATTTTACCGAAACCAGGTGTAAGATCATCATTATCTTTGAGATTTGCGCCTTCATTCTCTGTAACCTAGGTAGCGTTAATATCTCTCTATATTATATCAATATTTCGCCGCCGCCGCCGCCGCCGCGGTGTACAAGAGTTGAGGAGAGCGAGCGGGATCGAGTAGGCTGGGTGAGCGGATCGATCGGCGGCGGGGAGGCGCGGGTGGGGGCGTGGTTGGGTGGGGGCGGGCGGCGCGCGAAGCGCGCAGGGGGGCAGAGCCCCCCTAGTATATATATATATATATACTAGGGGGCTCTGCCCCCCTGCGCGCTTCGCCCCCCCCCGCCCGCGCCTCCCCCCACCCACGTCCCCACCCACGCCTCCCCCGCCGCCGCTCGATCCGCTCACCCAGCCTACTCGATCCCGCTCGCTCTCCTCAACTCTTGTACACGGCGGCGGCGGCGGCGACGGCGGCGGCGAAATATTTATATAATATAGAGAGATATTTCTTTCCTTTCCCCCTTTTTCCTAAATATTGGTGAACCTCTATGTTCTATTTGCGTGAGCTTTAGGAGCGGGGTTTGCTTATACGGAATAAGGTATTGTTTAATTGTTATATATTCTAACCCGATATCATCAGATTTAGATGAATCTATTCCCTCTGAAGTGGGTATTTACTGGTAGGATCAATTAATGAAGATATTCTTAAACATCTTCCTTTTATTTTATCAGTAATTTATTAAATTCAGTGGTTAATTTACATGATAATTTATTAATTACATAAGCATATCTTTATGTGGATATTTTTGGTATCAATAATTTCGTTCTTCGTTATATGTTAAAATTAGTGGTTATTTTATGCTTCTTCATTCGCTACCCAACTCTTCCTCATACCCTTTTTATCGGGGGTGTACATATATGCTTTCATTAATATTATTTAGGTGTGTTTTATTTTTTCTATTTTTATTATGTATATTTTGTGTATATTTTTATTATTTATTATTATATTCTTTTTTTTTTTTTCTCGTTTTTGTTTTTTTTTTGTTTTTTTTTTTTACTAATTTTTGTCTTGCATTTGTCAATATATCTCTAAATATCTCTATATTTTCCTCCATATCTCTAAATTTTCACCGCCTTTATTCCCAATAATAGGTTTAAAATTATATTTCCTTATCATGTGTAAAAGCGTGATTTCCCATCTTTACTTTCATTGTTATTATCAATTTCTCTTGTTTGTTCTTACTTGTTTGTTGCCTTTACTTTAGACCAATGTACAGGGACCACATATGACTTTCCTTGAGGGAATGTAATTTATCGTTATTTTGCTTTAATAAGGTTTATCAATGTTTTCCCCTGTATCGATTTTGAATGTTATTCTCCTCCTAATCCAAAGTGGTGGTGACTTCCGGACTCGGCGGAGGATTTTTAGGGTGATGTATCCATATCCATGCCGTTTCTTCCTTGTCTTTGTCAATAACTTCAATGGAGTTATTGCTTGAGGATTCTGCATTCGTGAGGGTGGAAAAACCCTTGTTACAGAGCTGACCAATTGTTCCCACGATCCCTTCCAGAGAATGTTTGGTTTCCACCCGGGGTACTCTTCTTCGTCTTCTCTCGTTCGGGTTCGTTCTAGTTTGCGTCCCTGAGACGTTAGCTTTGATTGAACTTATTTCATAAGGTGACAATTCTAAATCGTTCCCCTTGTCAAGCTTTCCTTTTTTAGTCAGGGTTTCGTTATTGTCCTGGCTATTTCCCGGGTCGGGGGAATACGGTACGAGCAACGGCAGGGACATAATTCACATTTTACAGCATGTAAGTCATCTCTGCGCTCTGCTTCATGCAATTTCACTTGTGGTTCCTCATGTGCTTGTAGTTTGGTACGACTTTCTTTCTGGTTTCCCTCATTTCCGGAGTCCTCACTGTCCGAACTTCCACTGTCCGAAACCATGCGAATTCCCCGTATCCTATGGTTTCTACTATAGTGGGTCGTTGTTGACCCACTGGCATTATGTCACAGTTCCGATACCAAAAGTAGTGTACACCTCCCAGGATAATACCCTTCTCCTGATGTTCATCGAGATGCCTCTTCCACATATCCCTCGCTTGTTTAGTTAGGAGTCTCCCCTCAGGGGGTACAAATACTCCCCTTCCCGAATACCTTCGGGACACACTTTCCAGTAACAGTAATATTTCTCTATTCCGGTCACGTATTCCGTAGGAATCGGGCGATTAATGTTGATGGGTAGGTTGGTCCCATCGGAGTATCGCACCCTAGGTGCGGCCCAAGTTAGAATTTCCTCGTGAAAGTCAGACATCCGCTTGTATCCGGGTATGGGGATCGTTGAAAGCTTCTGTCCTTTTGGTACTAAGGCGCTTGGATCAGCCACCCTATGGTATCTTGTAGCTCCCAGGGTTATATCTTCGTATGGTTTATCCCGAATCCTGCCTACCCATTCCTCCAATATGTCTGGGCGTATTGCCCTCCATTCGGGTGGTACGTACAAGGTAATGTATACATTACCTTGTACGTACCACCGCGATTACGTCCGCGATACGTCCGCGATTTCTAGATAAATCCGCATCTTCCAGTAGTAAAACAGTGACTCCGTTCCGGGTACAGGTTTTTTTGGTATCTTCTGATTTATTCGCACTACAAGTACCTCGTTGCAGGGATAATGGGTATGCCTTCGTACGTTGTAGATTCCCGACTTGATGATGCCATGATTCCTTCTGGGGTTGAATAATTTAGGGTCAATGGGGCATCAACGAATCGTTTGAATAAAGTTAAGATGATTGGTCGGCTTGAGTGAGTGAATGGAGAAACAGTCAAACACAGTGTGGAGAACTAGAGGATAACACCATGCGTTTTAAAGTTATTCATCTCTTTCTTCCTTCTTATTTGATTATATATGTATATGAATATGGATATTTTTGTTCTTCTTTCCCCTCTTTCCAAGTTAAATAATACCGCTGGTTATTAGTGTCTTTCTTTATAACAAGGTTATTTTATTACTGTTATTAGTGTTATTACTGTTATTTACTGTTATTACAGTTATTTATACATCATCCTTATTTATATATTTATTATTATTTTGTATTACATTCCCCTCCCCTTTTTTCCTGGCTACGATTATATCGATTCCTTTTGTCAAAGTTGTTTCACTTCGCACCATCCTGTATCAGAATTTTATTTCGGAATTGCCGAGAGGAGGTCCTCAATACTTTTACCGACAAGGATATTTTGAGTAGCAGTGAGGAAATCCCTGGGTCCCACAGTCGTGATCATACTTATATTCTGACCTTCTGGCACTATGTTGGAACCGTGCCATATATATCTTACTCCGCCCAGTGTGATGTCTTGCCCCGCGTATACTGCTAACATTGGCCCAGTACGTCCTTGCACTTTCAGTAAGACGTCTCCATTCCGGTGGTACCCAGACATCTTGGATAACCCGTTAAAGGAAGCCTCCAGTAGCTAAAATATTTTTCCATTCCATCCATGTATATTTCCGGCATCGGGCGATTTATGGTGATTTCCAGTTTGGTCCCATCTGAATATTGCACCCTGGGTTTATTCCAGTGTGGAACATGATCCTGATGAAAGCTTGGTATGGGTAGGATCGGAACACTTTCCCCATAAAGTATGAGAATGTTTGATGTCCTATGATATCTCGATGGTCCCAAAGATATATCCTCATAAGGGTTATCACGTAATTTTCCAATCCATTCGTCTAACACGTCTGGCCTGTTTGCCATTCCTGGGGTACATTTATTTCAATATTTTGATGAGCCAACTCCAGATGGATTGATATCCTCCAGAATAGGCGATTCATCCCTGTTCCAGTCACTCGATTTTCCGGGTACCCCGGTTTTCCCGCTTCTCGAGATGAATCTTGTAACTTGCTGTTGCTTCCCTTTAAGCGTCTCCTCACCGAAGGGATAGTCAAATAATTCCATGAATCATTTAATTATATGAGACCATGCTGCATAGGCTCTGGTAAATGAGTATATTGTTTTTTTTTATACTAATTTTCCTTCCCCTTCCCCTTTTCCCAGATTGTAGTTATCAATTCCGACAGTATTGTAGAGGGTTAAATAGGGCGTATTCTTTTTAATTGCGGGGTGACTGTACGTGTATAGTAGTTATACGCTGTGAGCACAATGGACATTGTGATGTTCGCGGGACGCATCCGGCGCAGATGACATTATGTGCACAAAGGGCCTACAAGTACATTGGGTACCGCCTCGTGGCATGCCATGCATTCGTTCCGGACGTATGGAGTCCGCCTGTCCCCTGCGATTCTCCGCCAAGCTATATTCGGTTCATTTCCTAATATCATTTCACCCCCTCGTCTCCTATTAAAATGACATTTTCCAAAAACTCTAGCATGCATGGGTAAAACATGCGTTTTACCCATGGGTTATCTTGAATTTCCCAGTTGATTATTTTCGTTCCACAATGATGACATTTGGTTCGGTTTCCTTGCCCCGATTGATTAAATCCTGCTTCTGCCAATATCTCTTTTGCAAGTGCATTCTCAGGCCATGACCGGAATGAACGTAATCGTTGTTCATAAAGACCGAACTCAGGATATAATCCCATGGAAGCCAGCGCTTCCATGGGATTCGAGCCCTGCGTTCGCGCAAGAGCGGCCCCACATGGTCCTCCCTGTAGTGTGGTAGAGGAGCCTGTGGCCCCGTCTCACATCCATATTGTATGCGAATACTTTCTTGTATATTCCGCGGCATACCCACAGACCCAGGGTTCTGTCCAAGGGGTACATTACCGCAGGGCAGATTTCGTATAAACCGACATCGTGGTTGCCAACACAGATGGTCTCCCAAAGGATTGTCTTCTATATGGTATAGACCATATAGAAGACAATCCTTTGGGAGACCATCTGTGTTGGTGAATTAGAAATCAGGCAACCACCATAGGGTGGTTGCCTGATTTCTAATTCACATTCAAAACAGCGGACCACTGCGGCCGTTCCGGTATAGTAGAAACCCGCATATGCCAATTGTAGTGGTGATATATATGCTACCATCCAATTTCTGTAACTTTCTAATCTTGCTGCCTCGCTACGGTACCTCCTTGAAATAGCCATATTGTGTTCCTCTGAATATTTTACGGTTGAGTAACTATAGGTGTAACTAATAACTAAACAAGAATTTCTAATTTAAATATACTCAATTGAACTAACGTTATGTGTATTTGTTGATACAGTACTCGTTGATACTTTGTATGGTTTTGATGCTGGTTAGTGCAAACCAGCATCAAAATATATAACTACATATGTAACTACTTATGAACCGTTTGACAAAAGCTTCGGCTATAGCCACAGCAGTGGCTATAGCCACTGCTGTTGCGTTGGGTAAAGGCAACAGCAGTGGCCATAGAGAATTTTGTTAGTTGATCTTGAATTGTTAGGATATATTCGTTATCTCGATGTGTCTTGTTCAGGGGACCGACTATATCCATTGCTAACTTATCGAAAGCAGTTGGTGCATCGTTAATAATAAAATAACCATAGGTTGCTTCGTTTTTACCCTAACTAACTTTTTTAATTGACATTGCAGGCATTGCTGTACGTATTGTTGTACATCGTGCTTCATATTTTTCCAATAGTACTCATGACGAATTCTACCGTATGTTTTATTCACTCCCCTGGATCCTCCTATTGGGGAAGTATGCATTTCCTTAATAATTTCATTTTGTAATTCAGGAGAGGGTTCTCTAACAAGTCCGTTACAAATAATGACCTTGAAATTGTCAAGACCCCATATTGTATGAAACTGGTCTAAACCAGAACATTAAGACTTGTTTAAACAGTTGCAAACAATGGCAATTTTAATTGAAAGTATTAGTTTTTAATTGGAAGTATTAGTTAGTACTAATACTCATTTCTCCCATGATACATTACAGATATACGTGGCTTGGCCACGCTAACCGTTCGCAGGTTCAGTTTTTCAATTAAAATTGCCATTGTTTGCAACTGTTTAAACAAGTCTTAATGTTCTCTAGGACTAGAGTTGGACCCTCACTACAGTCACTCGTGATAGGTAGCGCGATATTAAATCGTAGCCCCCTTTTCATTGATTGCGCGTGATTTAATTTTCATTTCTTTGTTTGTAAATAATCATCATTTTCCTGTAATAATTCTGCTCCCATAAGGGAGCAGAATTATTACCTATGGTTAGACCTATGGTTATTATTAACGAGGAAAACCCTTGGATAACCAAGGGTTTCCTTGTACCGAGATTTGATGTATTTACATCAAATTATCTTTCCTAGCGTGGAGCAGATCTCGTGAGTATTTAACTAAGGCTTGAAGGTTTGCATTAAAATGCAAAGTGATTCAAGCCTCCAAAATATTGGAGGCTTGAATCACTTTGCATTTTAATGCAAACCTTAGTAGGAAACTTTAGTTTCTTCTTGTAAATTGTTATAGTGCGTGGGGACTACATTTTCTATTCCATTGTTCCTCTTTTTGATTACATCCGTTATCTCTTTCAAATCTCCTACCTCCTCCTCTTCTCCTCTTCTCCACTGGAAGAATCGGTACTATCCCTCGTATTTTGTTTTTCCGTTGTCTCTGGTATGTAATTGCATCGTTTACTAAATCACTATCTCTTGACCCGGTCTTTGAAGTTCTCTCCCTTCCATTACTTTTTCTGACGTCCTCATCGTTGATCTTGAATGGGGGTGTATCCTCATCTGACACCATGTTTGGTATAATTTATTGTGATTTTCCAATTCTTCTAACGGCTCCTTCTCCCACTCACATTCATCTATTTCTTGTTCCACTATTATTTCGTTCAATTCATCTCTTTCGATGTCTTCCTCCTCAGATTCACTCCCTTCTATGTCCTCTCTATCAGAAGCGTCTTCCAGTAGTGCCTGGATATCTTCTTCCGTTAAATTATCTCTTTTTCTAGGTTTGATATCTGTTATGGGTTTACCTTGGATGATCATAATTTCCTCCGAGGTTTCAGCTTCCTTTACTGGATTTCTTGAAAGTGCATCAGCATTGACGTTTGTTTTTCCCGCCTTGTCGACCATGTCGTATTCGTATTCGGCTAATTTTAGTCGCCATCTTAATACTCTTGCGTTGCCATCGGTGGCTTTCCTGAACCATAAGAGGGGTTTATGGTCGGTTACTACTGTAAACCGTCGTCCATATAAATAAGGACGATAATGTAGTACACAATACACTGTAGTGTATTGTGTACTACATTATCGTCCTTAGCCAGGGCCTCCTTTTCATACGTGTCGTATTTTTCCTCAGCTTTGTTTAAACCCCGCGAATCATATGCGCACGGATGGTCATGGTTGATTTTTCCTTGTGATAAGATTCCACCTATAGCGGCGCCTGAGGCATCTGTTGTTAAAATAAACGGCTTGGAGAAATCTGGATACCGAAGTACGGGTGCAGTGCACAGTTTTAATTTTAACAATTCGAAGGCTTCTTGTTGTTTCGTAGTCCATTCAAAGTTGTGATGTCTTTGCGAAGAAGAGATGTGAGAGGTTTTGAGATGTTTGCGTATCCTTCTATAAATCGTCGATTATTATCGACGATCTCCCGGGTATTCCCGGTTAGACCTAAAAATTGTCTAATATTTTTTACATTATTGAGTATAGGGTATTCGCGCACAGCTTCTAATTTCTTCAGGTCTGGTTTAATTCCGTTTTTGCTGATAATATGACCGAGATAAGTAACCTCTCTTTTCAAAAATTCACATTTATCTGGTTGTAACTTAAAGTTAGCTGCCTCCAATCGTTTAATCATTTCTCTATATATTGTTATGGAACAATATATAGAGAAATGATTAAACGATTGGAGGCAGCTAACTTTAAGTTACAACCAGATAAATGTGAATTTTTGAAAAAAAAGAATTGATAGAATTGAAAAAGAAAAAATCGAGTTGAAGAATTTTTGAAGAAAAGAATTCAATTGAAGAATTGAATTGGATTTTTGAATTTTTGATGCGAAAAGTCTTAGTGAACATGGGCTCACTAAGACTTTTCGCATAAATAACTATATCATCGAGATAAACGAATACACCTCTTCCCATAATTGCGCCCAACGTCAGATCCATGACCCGTTGAAAGGTGGGTGGTGCTCCACCTACCTTTCCCATTGCCATTTGGCCTGCGGAATGCTTTCCGCAGGCCAAATGGCATTCTTACGAACTCGAAGTGTCCACGAGGCGTAGTAAAAAAAGCAGTCTTATGTCTATCTTCAGGACTGACTTCGATTTGATGAAATCCAGAGGCCAAGTCAAATACTGAAAAATACTGAGCTCCTCCCAATTGATCCATTATGTCGGTTATGTTAGGGATTGGGTATGCATCAGCTATTATTTTTTCGTTCAAAGATCGTTAATCAAACACTACCCGCCATCGTAAATTTCCCTTGGAATCAGCCTTCTTTGGCACAACCCATACCGGACAGTTGTAAGGCGAGGTAGACGGTATAATTATTCCATTTTCTAGCATTTCATCCATCTGGCGAGCTATTTCATTTTTCGTCACTTCGGGCCATCGATAACTCCGGGTGTTGATAGGTAAATCGTCAATTGTAGGTATACGGTGTTGTAATACTGTCGTACAGGATAAGCTTTCGTCAGCCAAGTGATATAGTTGTATACTTTCTCTGAGAAGCCCTTCTATATTTTCATTTTCCTCCGGACACATAATCCATCCAATCTCAGTAATCCTTGAACGCTTTTAAATCGTTCGTTAATTATTGAGTCCTTGATTAAATAGCAACACCTTTCGTTAAGAGCTACTGGGTTTTCCCTGTGCTCCCCGAGTCGTGCTAAAGCGTTCAACTAATTCAGGATTGATGATTCCGTACCCTTGGCCATTGGTCAGCCGTTTCTAGGAATCAGGGGGTCAGGAACATTTCTAGGAATCTCAAGTGAAGATAAAGAAAAGGGCGTACTAAGCATCTCGAAATTTAATGGTACTACGGAAGCCCATGGGAATTTACGAATTTCGCAAAATATTAAAAATGAACACAGTGAGTCAGAATATCAACAAAAAACTAATAAAGTTGTAGGGCACGATGAATGGCCAAGCTTTGGAGAAAATGAGAACACTGAATCTTGGGAAAGTTCTTCAGATGTAATCGAAATAAATTCCTCGAAGGAATTATCTTCAAAACCTTACTGCACAATAAAAAAAAATCAACATTCCTTTTTACTGTTCTTTTACTGTTTCCCCTAAATAATCTCTTATTTGATGAAATAGCCAAAGGTGAAAGACCCAATCCGGATCATCATCCAGATTGGGTCCTTTCACCTAGATCCCTATGGAGATAGGGATCTAGGTGAAAGGGGATCAGGGGGGGGGGGGGGGAAGGTGAATCTAGGGATCATTTTTGTATTACCGGAGGGTAATACAAAAATGATCCATTACAACAAAATTCTCAACGGAGCCAGAACTAGACACTCCCGTTGAACTAATATAAGTTTCTCATAACATGGTTTTATATCTTCATTACACGTTCTCCTTTCATTGAATATGGTCGTCTCCATTGGTTCTAACAAAATCTCTGTACTTAAATCCTTAGTTAATTCGCTTAGTCCTTCATCTCTTAATGATGCTACTGAATTTAAATCTCTTACATCAATAAATCTTTATTCGAACCGATATCTCGTTGAAAACTCACTTCTTGTTTTAAATCTTTATCATTTCCTGAACATTTCCCTGCTTCGTTATTTCCTGTCGTTGGTCTCATATTAACGCCGTAAACATAAAAATCTTGGGGTACTGCACCTTCCATGACTAATTCTGAATTATTTTCATCGTTTTCTTACTCAATATCATAATCAACGTGATGACGTTGATTATGAAAAAAACTATAAAACTATAAAAACTATATAAACTATAGTTTATATAGTTTTTATAGTTTTATAGTTTTATAGTTTATATAAACTATAAACTATAAAAACTATAAAAAGGAAAATTATTGCAAAGGAAATTACACGATCAAGTAAGTACACGGATGCGTGTACTTACTTGATCGTGTAATTTCCTTTGCAATAATTTTCCTTTTTATAGTGACATAATTACTTTGGTCATAATCGTTTTCAAATCTCCCAGCCTCTATGGCTAATTCTAAGTTAATTTCATCTTTTTCAATATCATAGTCATCTTCTATATATGGTTCGAATCGCCTGGAACGTGTATTTTTCTTTTTGATATTTCACGTTAACGTCACATCATCATCATCGTCGTCTTCATTTAACGTTACATCATTACTATAGTAATAACCCCCCCTCCTTATAAGGAGGGGGGGTTTCGAACCTCCTACCCTCCATTGCTAGTTGTAGGTTAATAGCATCGTTTTCCTTTTCAATATCATAATCATCGATATCCTCATATAGTTTAAACTGACCCGAGTGTGTGCTTCTTTTTCCCATAACACTATGACCACATGAATTCCCAACATCTTCAGTTTCCAATCTTAATTCTGGGTTAATTTTATCCTTTACTTTCCCGGTATCAAAGGCACTTTCTTCCTTAAGTCGTTTAAATTTACTTGATTGTAATAATTCTTCATCTGGTTGGAGCTCTAACACTGGTATTTGCACAAATACTGAATAGGGATTAGCATTAGTAACATGGATGTAGGCTTTACCATTGTTATTTTCCACAAAACCGCTGTTTATAACAAGTCCTTCCCCTGCGTTCAAGACCGGTACGTATCCCTTTAGAATCTCTAAGTTCTTAACTCGTATAAAACACAACTTTGTTGTCTCGGCAGGAATTAACATCATCTCTGAGTGGCGAAGGGTATTTTAATATTCTGCATTCGTAACTGCCTTTGTTCGTAATCGATATTAACGCGATTCCCATCCAAATAATCCAAATAATCCGATCCCAAAATTCCGTCCTCAATAATTGGAAAATCATTTCCCACTACATATAGTGGGAAATGATTACTATAGAAGCATTTGGGCGTTATGCTACTTTCCATAGAAAGTAGCATAACGCCCAAATGCTTCTACCCCCAAATGTTCTTCGCCAAATGTTACCGCGCGCGGGCGCTGGTTGCGGCCTACTGTTTATGCGATACGACGGTACCACTTGGGATTATGTCCCCCATACAGCGTCTTCCTTTTAAGGTTGCAGTTGATAACTCCAGTTTTCCTTCGATGATTAATAAAGGTGAAAAATACTCGGAAATAAGAATTCCCATATAAACCCAATTTTATTAGCAAGGTTATATACCCAATATGTTTTCCGATTTTTTATCATTCGCGACACCGTTGGCAGTTTCGGCGCTGGGGAGGTGGACCGTCAATATGATCTCCTGTGTTAGAAGTATTCCAATGCTCCATACATGGCAAGTATGAGACAACCTCTGTATCTCTACGAAGATGTTCGGGTAATCGCTCCCACAAATTTACAATGTTCCTTCCCCAAAATTCAAGAAGTAAAAATTTCGGAATGTTCCGGAGTTCACTTTCAGTGATTTCGTTAAGTTTTTTTCGAAACACACTCGTCTTTATTCCCCACGGATTTTGATCGCTCATATTCCTTGGATTTTAACCCTACACCATTCCTTTAGATTTCCTACTCCCCAAGATATTCCAGTAAACACAAATGATTTTCGAGTTTGTTCAAAGTTGATAGAAGTATAAATTTATGAAGGATTAAAAATTCACCCTGTATAAACAGGGTGAATTTTTAATCCTTCATAAATTTATACTTCTATCAACTTTGAACAAACTCCAAAATCATTTGTGTTTACTGGAATATCTTGGGGAGTAGGAAATCTCCACGGACTACTTAGTGCAAGTCCACGAGCTGAATCTCTGTCGGTTTCCTCAAGGAAACCGACAGAGATTCATTAAAAGTGGACCGACTCAAGTCGGTCCACTTTTAATGAATTACGCACCTTCATTATTGAAGGTGCGTAATTCCCCCCCATATTGCAGGTCACAATCAGACTCAGCATTTTGCGTACATTCTGGAAGCCGCAATTTTCATCTGAAATCAAACTAGGTTGGAATTTACTTTTATTATATGTCCCTCTTCTATATGAACCTAAATGCTGTCAAAAAAATAGAAAATTGAATTTTTTACAGGGATCAAAACCAAAAAAGCATGATTTTTTGCCATTTTTTACAACTATATTTGCAAAAAAAAATTATTTTAAATAAAGATAATATTCCGATTTTAGGTTCATATAGAGCGCAATACTATGAAGAAAGTAACTGCCAATTTTCAAAACGATTGTTTCAAAACTTTTCAAACTAGCGTGTACGCAAGTTCAAAAAAAGTCGTTTTCAGAAAAACGCGTTTGAAAAAGTGGCACGTTCGGGGCCAGAAGGAGTGTTACTCACTTTAATGGCTTATAACAATAGAACGAGTAGGAATTTTCATTTAGAATTTTGGGAACATATTTTTCAATAGTTTTAGTAACAATTTATGAAATAAAAAAAAATCGATTTTTTGAACCGTCTAACCCTATTTCCCCCTTTAAACATGCTCTTAAGGAGACATATATAATTAGACGGGAGAAAAAATTAGCCAATTTTAAGGATTTTTTTTTATTAAGAAATATTTATTCTGCATTTATCAGACTGCAGGTATACTTTAGTGGTATATTTAAGTACTTGAAACAATTTTTTTAAATTCATTTGTCATGAAAATGGCGGAACTGTGTAGCAGAGTGTTGCAGCAAGGTTTGCGGCGGGAGTTCCGAATCGGCGTGCAGTCCAGCTTCCCATAGACTTTGATCTACAACAAAATTCAAAAAAATCTTTCAGTTAGAACATGCGTTGTTTCTATTTGACGGTAATTAAAATGAAGAAAATGCAAATAAAAAACGGCACGCTTTTAAAGGAAAAATTTGTTCTAAAAAAGTTCTTTTTTTTAAAAAGGAGGGGTAGGAGTCTACCCAGTACACCCGCAGCGAATTCAGTTTCCCCGATATAGGCCCTATATCCCAAATGTGTGGCTTCCAAATTGGGCTTAGGCCCAATGGCTTTGGGAAAGGAAGGTCTCGGCATTTCATTAGTGAAATGCCGAGACCTTCGGTTTCTTTTACTTCGTTTGATTTTACGTAGATGATAGTGACGGTCTGCTTGCTTATCCTCCTTTCCCATTATACATTTAGAAATTAGGCGAATATATTAAGCGAGGAAGGAAAATAATAAAACGAATTAAATTGTTATAACGAACACCTAATTTCTTACTTGCTGTACGTTATAACAAGTATTATCGTGAGTGTGACTAAGGATACAAAATGGCTCGATTATTACGTATGACCTTGGCAAGGAGGAATCAATGCCTATATGAGATTTTGGTTTTACAGTTGCGGCGTCCACTGATTCGGTACGGTGTTGCACAGTTTTTTTCAAATTAGCATATGCCTTCCGCAATTTTTTTAACTGGTTTTTCCTCTTTCCTTTACGAAAGCGTGCCATGAGAGAAAAAAGAAATGTAGAGCAAAGGGTCTATTAAAAGTTTTCAGTAGCCATAAAGCCTAACTTCCCTTTCAACTCGCAGTACGACTACCTTTCATAGGTAGAACGTTTATCCTATGATGAGCTCGAAAGATAAAGAAAGAATGATGATATTTCTATAACCATCCCCTGTCCCTTTTACATATACAAATGAAATCTGTACGCAAACCCTAAATTCCATAGAGTAGTCCATGAAGCTATAAAAACCTTCGCACGTTTCCCCCATATAAAAAAAAAGGAGTTTCAATGATAGAAGAGGAAAGTGTAAAATTCAGATTGTATCGTTAGGTAATTTCAAGAATTACGGATGGTAATCCCTTAGGAAGGAAACGGAACGGAGGAATCTCCGTTCCTTTTATTACTTCCTCTCAACAATTTTTTCACGTGTATTTCCTGTTTCCTAAGGGATTACCATCCGTAATTCTTGAAAAGGAGCAAAACCAGGCTTTCTATGATCCCGAGAGACATCCGGATTTCCGTATGATTTACGCGTTTTTCCTCTTTTTTTTTTTTAAATTCACACAGTTTCGTTTCTATTCTCCCTCCTTTTTTTTGAGAATATCTTACATTCCAATTCGCATTAGCTCAGGATACCTCGAAACTAAAACAATTAGGTTCGAGATAATATACACAATTCTTGAAGAAGTTATTACATGATTTCCTGAGGGGAAATCATGTAATAACTTCTCCTTAACTAATCCTTTTGGATTATTGAATCCAAAAACCTGGGAAAAAAAAAGCTACAAAATTTTGTCACCTGGTTTTAACTCGGTAGGATTTAATTCCTACCGGTTACAAGTCGTTAAATTTTCCCAGGTTTTTACCTGGCGAGATAGCATCTTTCACATACACGCGCTCGTCTCAGTCCGTTATCCGGAATTCCTTCCAAATAATAATTTGGAAGGAATTTATTATTTTCCTTTCAATAATTTGCGATGGAATCGGTGAATTTCCAATCATTCATTATTATTATCGTTTTTATTATTCGCCATGTTATAGATTTTAATATCGCTATAGATATGCTATAGATTATAATCTATAGCATGGCGAATAATAAAAACGATAATAATAATGAATAATTGGAAATTCACCGATTCCATCGCAAATTATTGAAAGGAAAATAAGAAATTCCTTCCAAATTATTATTTGGAAGGAATTCCGGATAACGGACTGAGACGAGCGCGTGTATGTGAAAGATGCTATCTCGCACACACGTGCAAAGGTACGTGTGTGAAAATAAACCTTCGATTATCTTTATAATCGAGGGTTTACCTTCGATTATCTTTGTAATAACTTTACCGTAATCGGTAAAGTTATTGCAACCTGATATTACTGATGGGAGTTTTTTGCTGGTAGGCAAAATATCGTAATGTTTTGCCTATGTTTTTATTGTTCCGCTATTTCATGTTGGATGAGTTTTGCGAATGATACACTTATTCGTTGTATAATTATTGCTTCTCAAGTTATTACCTCAAATGCTACGATAAAATTATATTAGAAATTTTTTTTGGCGGTACTTCTATTTCTGTGACTTGTTAATACGAGTCACAAAAATAGATGTACCGCCAAAAAAATTTTTGGCAAAAAAAATCCAATCAGTAATATCACGTTGCAATAATTCATCCGACATGAAGTAACCAAACAATAAAAGTGCGAGCAGAAAAATAGTTGGCAGAAAAATCCAATCAGTAATATCACGTTGCATAACTCATCCGACATTTTCATGTCGGATGAGTTATGCAACGTTTCGTTATTTCTAACGAAACAATAAAAGTACGAGCAGAAAAATTGTTGGTAAAAAAATCCAATCAGTTATTACTGATCGGATTTTTGGGTAAAATTATTGCAATGTGATATTTCACATTGCAATAACTTTACCGATTAACAATTCACAAAAATAAAACTATACTGCGAATAATTTCACAAACGAAAAATTATATTTACGTTAAGATAATTAATATAACGTCAGAGACACGAGTAACTCACAACATCATATTCGGAAAAACTATTGAGACATTAATTTATTCGCCAAAATATCACGTGCGATCAAATTATTATGAAAAACATCAAATTAAAAATTCATATAAATATGTGTATATGTGCATATGTGTGTGTATATGTGTGTGTAAACACACACATATACACACACAAATATACATCAAATTAAAAATTTATATAAATATGTGTATATGTGTATATGTGTATATGAGTGTGTATATGTGTATATGTGCATATGTGTATATGTGTGTGTATATGTGCATATGTGTATATGTGTGTTTTGTACAAATATTCATATATATTTTTTTTTTCAGTGATATTTTTTACTTCGAATCTATCCAGTAGGATAGATTCGAAGTTAAAAATATCAGTGTCGTTATAAAACACTTACTTACCTTCGCGGATATGAAATAACCGAAAAATTATTTCACGGTAAGAAAAATCATTAACATTTCAAACCGTGGGCTTTACAGGTTCATAATATTAACCAATCATAATACATAATAATATGGCATTATAATATTATTACTCGAGTGTGAACGTATGGGTCAAGCTGCGCGTGTATAGAAGGACGTCTTTTTATAGGTAAGTACTTGGTAAATTATTCGTTGCCGTTGTTTCATTTATCCCAAACATATCTTTTTGTTTTCAATTTTCATTTCAGATTATTCAGTTTGCAAAACTCATCCGACATGAAATATCCAAACAATAAAAGTACGAGCAGAAAAATTGTTGGTAAAAAAATCCAATCAGTAATATCACATTGCAATAACTTCACCGATTAACAATTCACAAAAATAAAACTATACTGCGAATAATTTCACAAACGAAAAATTATATTTACGTTAAGATAATGAATATAACGTCAGAGACACGACTAACTCACAAGATCATATTCGGACAAACTATTGAGACATTAATTTATTCCCCAAAATATCACGTGCGGTCATATTATTATGAAAAACATCACATTAAATATTTTGTACTGGATTGATATTTCAATCCAGTACAAAATATTTAATATAAACTGAATAATCTGAAATGAAAATTGCCCGCGCTACCACGTGACGTCGAACGTCCCTCAGCGTAGTGTCCCAGTTCACCACCGGGCAGAAATACAGAAAGTCACTCTCGTACTCCGGCTCCTGAGCAAGGAACTAGAATACTAGAGTGTATCTGTCGTACCGGCCCAGTCGTAAGGAAAACAGATACTCCGTGAAATAGGTGAGTAGGAAGAGAAGGAGAGAGGAAAAGAAACCAAAAAGAACGCTGGTTTACTCACGTTATTTTACCGGCCTTGTGGTAGGGAACGCGTGGGTGAGCAAGGGAACACGAAGAGTTCAAAATCTATAACAGAAAGATGTAGGAAACGTGTAAAAGAATTATTTATCGAATTAGAGAAATTGAGAAAGAAAATAAAAGAAACATACCAACAGATGGCGGCTTTCGGATAATCCGGTCCATTATCATGTGAGATAATGGACCGGATTATCCGAAAGCCGCCACCTGTTGGTATGTTTCTTTTATTTTCTTTCTCAATTTCTCTAATTCGATAAATAATTCTATTACACGTTTCCTCCCTCTTAGGAGGCGACTTGCTAAAAGAGAAGAAAGAAATAAAAAGAATTACTCAACGAATAAACTGAAGTGAGAAAGAAAATAAAATCAACTTACCAATAGATGATAGCATCCGCATTATCCGGTCCATGATTCCCATGCAGGAGAAATTTGCTAAAAATAAATCGAAATAATTAATAGAATTATTATCATGCCAAAAGAGACCTAAAGTGAAAAGCGGAACGTTGGAAGCTGGACCGTGGCGTGGATAGAAAGGCGGGATCGGACAAGGATCCAAGGGAAAGCGGAACGGTGGAAACCGGACTGGTTGGCGGAATTTGGTATTGCTGTGGTCTTCAAGTTTGCTGTTATCATTTGCGCAACCCCCACAGCAATAATTGGTGACCCCGACGTGATCTATAAAGTATAAAAAAAAACAAGCGATATTGAGCACGTGTATTGCTCGCTCTCCTCTCGACGAGGAACCACATGACCCAATTCAACCCAATAACCCGGTAACCCAATTCAAGCTTTACGCCGCGAATAACACCGTTATCAACACCTTCGGGAGCAAGCTTTTACACCTCAATCTCAAACTCCGACGCTCGTTAAGCTGGGTTTTCACTGTTGCTAACGTTACACGAGCTATTCTCGGAGCCGACTTTCTAGCGCATTACGGATTGCTCGTCGACCTGAGGACTAAACGTCTCGGCGATTCGCAAACACAACTCTGCTCGATCGGCATCGTCGATTACGAAGAGTACACGAGCATTATTTCGACGATCTCGAGTAACACCCCATTCAAGGAGCTCCTCGAAAAATTCGCCACTATCACACGCCCAATCCGATTCCTCCAATTCAAAGAATTGGAGGAGAGATTTTTTAGCAAATTCGGTCGAGAATGGGGTCGCTCTGATCACCGCTCCTCAAATTTCCGTTCCGATATCTTTCGGTTTATATTTTTTTTTCGATACTAGAGAGTCCTAAAAGTCATCACGATTCGTCAAAACGAGCACACGACCTTCGAATTCGAAGGTCGTGTGAAAAAAATATAAACCGAAAAATAACGGAAGGGAATCTTGAGAAGCGGTGGTCTGTGAAACTTGAGGAGCGGTGGTATGTGAAAAAAATATAAAGCTAATGATATCGGACGGGTAACTTGACGATCGGTATGACTACCGGTCCTCAAGTTACCCGTCCGATATCATTAGCTTTATATTTTTCCAGAATGGGGTCGCTCGTCAGAGCGACCCCATTCTTTTTTCACATACCACCGCTCCTCAAGTTTCACAGACCACCGCTTCTCAAGATTCCCTTCCGTTATTTTTCGGTTTATATTTTTTTGCACACACTAGAGAGTCCTAAAAGTCACCACAATTCACCAAATAAGAGAATACGACCTGTGAATTGGACGGATAATTTTTTAGCAAAGTCGATCCAGAATGGGGTCGCTCCGACCACCGCTCTTCAAGTTTCCCTTCCTATCGGAAAAATATGAACCGAGAGATATCTCTCTCGGTTCATATTTTTTTTCACATACTAAAGAGTCCTAAAAGTCCTAAAAGTCGGTCCGGAATGGGGTCGCTCTGACCACCGCTCCTCAAGTTTCCCTTCCGATATCTTTAGGTTTATATTTTTTTTCACATACTAAAGAGTCCTAAAAGTCACCACGATTCCCCAAAAAAGAGGATTCGACCTTTCAATTGGAAGAATGATTTTTTAGCAAAGTCGCTCCAGAATGCGATCGCTCCGACTACCGCTCTTCAATTTCCCTTCCGACGATATCTTTCGGCTCACATTTTTTTACACATACTAAAGTCACCACGATTCACCAAAAAAGAGGATACGAGCTTTGAATTGGACGAATGATTTTCTAGCAAAGTCGGTCCAGACAGGGGTCGCTCCGACCATCGTTCTTCAAGTTTCCCTTCCAATATCTTTCGGCTTATATTTTTTTTACATACTACAGAGTCCTAAAAGTCATCACCATTTGTCAAAAAAAAGGATACGACATTCGAATTTGACGAACGATTTTTACCAGAGTCGGTCCAGAATGGGGTCGCTCTGGCCATGGCTCTTCAAATGTCCCTTCCATTATCTTTCGGTTTATATATTTTTTCCCATACTAGAGAGTCCTAAAAGTCATTCGATTCGTCAAAAAAGAGGATACGACCTTCGATTTGAATGAAAGATTTTTACTAGAGTCGTTTCAGAACGGGGTCGCTCCGAACATCGCTCTTCAAGTTCAAAAAAGAGGACACGACCTTCTAATTGGACGAAAGATTTTTACCAGTGTCGGTCCAGAATGGGGTTGCTCTGACAACCGCTCCTCGAGTTTCCCTTCCGATATCTTTCGGTTTATATTTTTTTTTACATACTAAAGAGTGGTAAAAGTCACCACGATTCGCCAAAAAATAGGATACGACCTTTTGATTGGACGAATGATTTATTAACAAAGTCAGTCAAGAATGGGGTCTCTCCGACCACCGCTCCTCAAGTTTCCCTTCTGATATGTTTCGGTTTATTTTATTTTTTACATACTAGAGAGTCTTAAAAATCATTACAATTCGTTAAAAAAGAGGATACGACCTTCGAATTGAACGAAAGATTTTCACTAGAGTCGGTCCAGAATGGGGTCGCTCCGTCCACCGCTCTTCAAGTTTCCCTTCCGATATCTTTCGGTTCATATTTTTTTTCACATACTAGAAAGTCCCAAAAGTAATCACGATTTGTCAAAAAGCGGAAACGACCTTCGAATTGGACGAAAGATTTTTACCATAGTCGTTCCGGAATGGGGTCGCTCTGACCACCGCTCCTCAAGTTTCCCTTCCAATATCTTTCGGTTAATTTTTTCTTTCATATACTAAAGAGTCCTAAAAGTCACCACGATTCGCCAAAAAAGAGGATACGACCTTTGAATTGGAAGAATGATTTTTTAGCAAAGTCGGTCCAGAACGGGGTCGCTCCGACCACCGCGCTTCAAGTTTCCCTTCCGAAATCTTTCGGTTTATATTTTTTTTACATACTACAGAGTCCTAAAAGTCATCACCATCCGTCAAAAAAAAGGATACGACCTTCGAATTGGACGAAAGATTTTTACCATAGTCGGTCCGGAATGGAGTCGCTCTGAACACCGCTCCTCAAGTTTCCCTTCCAATATCTTTCCGTTTATATTTTCTTTCATATACTGAAGAGTCCTAAACCAAAAAAGTGGACACGACCGTCAAATTGTACTCACGATTTATACAAAAGTCGCTCCAGAATGGGGTCGATTAGACCACCGCTCCTCAAGTTTCCCTTCCGATATCTTTAGGTTTATATTTTTTTCACGTGTGTGAAACACGTGTGTGTTTTGGGACTTTCTAATACTAGAAAGTCCCAAAAGTAATCACGATTTGTCAAAAAGCGGAATCGACCTTCGAATGGGACGAAAGATTTTTACCATAGTCGATCCGGAATGGGGTCGCTCTGACCACCGCTCCTCAAGTTTACCTTCCAATATCTTTAGGTTAATTTTTTCTTTCATATACTAAAAAGTCCTAAAAGTCACCACGATTCGCCCAAAAAGAGGATACGACCTTTGAATTGGAAGAATGATTTTTTAGCAAAGTCGGTCCAGAATGGGGTCGCTCCGACCATCGCTCCTCAAGTTTCCGTTCCGATATCTTTCGGTTTATATTTTTTTTTACATACTAGAGAGTCCTCAAAGTCATCACGATTCGTTAAAAAAGAGGATACGACCTTCGAATTAAACGAAAGATTTTAACTAGAGTCGATCCGGAATAGGGTCGCTCTGACCACCGCTCCTCGAATTTCCCTTCCATTATCTTTCGGTTTATATTTTTTTCCATACTAGAGAGAATCCTAAAAGTAATTACGATTCGTTAAAAAAGAGGATATGACCTTCGAATTGAACGAAAGATTTTTACTAGCGTCGTTCCAGAATGGGGTCGCACCGACCACGGCTCCTCAAGTTTCCCTTCCGATATTTTTCGGTTTATATTTTTATTCATATTCGAGAACGTCCCAAAAGTCATCACGATTTATCAAAAAAGAGGACACGACCTTCGAATTGGACGAAAGATTTTTTTACCAGTGTCGGTCCAGAATGGGGTTGCTCTGATAACCGCTCCGCAAGTTTCCCTTCTGATATCTTTCGGTTTATATTTTTTTCACATATAAGAGAGTCCTAAAAGTGATCACGATTCACCAAAAAAGTGGACACGACCGTCAAATTGTACGAAAGATTTTTACCAACGTCGGTCCGGAATGGGGTCGATACAACAACTGCTCCTCAAGTTTCCCATCCGATATCATTCGGTTTATATTTTTTTTCACATTCTAGAAAGTCCCAAAAGTCATAACGATTCATCAAAAAAGAGGACACGACCTTCGAATTGGACGAAAGATTTTTACGAGTGTCGGTCCAGAATGGGGTTGCTCTGATAACCGCTCCTCAAGTTTCCCTTCTGATATCTTTCGGTTTATATTTTTTTCACATATAAGAGAGTACGAACGAAAAGAGGATACGAACTTTGAATTGGAAGAATGATTTTTTAGCAAAGTCGGTCCAGAATGAGGTCGCTCCGACCACCGCTCCTCAAGTTTCCCTTCCGATATGTTTCGGTTTATATTTTTTTTACATTCTAGAGGGTCTTAACAGTCATTACGATTCGTTAAAAAAAAGGATACGACCATCGAATTGAACGAAAGATTTTTACTACAGTCGGTCCAGAATGGGGTCCCTCCGACCATCGCTCCTCAAGTTTCCCTTCTGATATCTTTCGGTTTATATTTTTTTTCACACACTAGAGAGTCCTAAAAGTCACCACGATTCGCCATATAAGAGGAAAGACGTTTGAATTGGAAGAATGATTTTTTAGCAAAGTCGGTCCAGAATGTGGTCGCTCCGACCACCGGTCCTCAAGTTTCCCTTCCGATATCTTTCAGTTTATATATTTTTTTACATACTAGAGCGTCTTGAAAGTCATTACGAAACGTTAAAAAAGAGGATACGACCTTCGAATTGAACGAAAGATTTTTACCAGTGTCGGTCCACCGACGGCGGTTATCAGTGCAACCCCATTCTGGAATGGGGTTGCACTGATAACCGCTCCTCAAGTTTCCCTTCTGATATCTTTCGGTTTATATTTTTTTCACATATAAGAGAGTCCTAAAAGTAATCACGATTCACCAAAAAAGTGGACACGACCGTCAAATTGGACGAAAGATTTTTACCATAGTCGGTCTGGAACGGGGTCGCTCTGACCACCGCTCCTCAAGTTTCCCTGACAATATCTTTCGGTTAATTTTTTCTTTCATATACTAAAGAGACCGAAAAGTCACCACGATTCGCCAAAAAAGAGGAAAGACCTTTGAATTGGAATAATGATTTTTTAACAAAGTCGGTCCAGAATGTGGTCGCTCCGACCACCGCTCCTCAAGTTTCCCTTCCGATATCTTTCAGTTTATATTTTTTTTTACATACTACAGCGTCTTAAAAGTCATTACGATTCGTTAAAAAAGAGGATACGACCTTCGAATTGAACGAAAGATTTTTACTAGTGTCGGTCCAGAATGGGGTCGTTCCGACCACCGCTCCTCAACTTTCCATTCCGATATATTTCGGTTTATATTTTTTTTCACACACTAGAGAGTCCTAAAAGTGGCCACGATTAGCCAAAAAAGAGAATACGACCTTAGAATTGGACGGACAATTTTTTAGCAAAGTCGATCCAGAATGGGGTTGCTCCGACCACCTCTCTTGAAGTTTCGCTTCCGATATCTTTCGGTTCATATTTTTTTTCACATACTAAAGAGTCCTCAAAGTCACCAAGATTCTCCAAAAATGAGGATACGACCTTTGAATTGGACGGATAATTTTTTAGCAGAGTCGATCAAGATTGGGGTCGCTCTGACCACCGATCCTCAAGTATCCGTTTCAATGTCTATCGGTTAATTTTTTCTTTCATATACTAAAGAGTCCGAAAAGTCACCACGATTCGCAAAAAAAGTGGATAGGACCATTGAATTGGACGAATGATTTTTTAGCAAAGTCGGTCCAGAACGGGGTAGCTGCGACCATCGCTCTTAAAGTTTCCCTTCCGATATCTTTCGGTTTATATATTTTTTCACATACTAAAAAATCCTAAAAGTCATCACCATTTGTCAAAAACAAGGATACGACCTTCGAATTTGACGAACGATTTTTACCTGAGTCGGTTCAGAATGGGGTCGCTCTGACCACCGCTCCTCAAGTTTCCCTTCCGATATCTTTCGGTTTATATTTTTATTCGTATTCGAGAACGTCCCAAAAGTCATCACGATTCATCAAAAAAGAGGACACGACCTTCGAATTGGACGAAAGATTTTTACCAGTGTCGGTCCAGAATGGGATTGCTCTGATAACCGCTCCTCAAGTTTCCCTTCTGATATCTTTCGGTTTATATTTTTTTTCACATATAAGAGAGTCCTAAAAGTGATCACGATTCTCCAAAAAAGTGGACACGACCGTCAAATTGGACGAAAGATTTTTACGAAAGTCGGTCCGGAATGGGGACGATCCAACCACCGCTCCTCAAGCTTCCCATCCGATATCTTTTGTTTTATATTTTTTTTCACATTCTAGAAAGTCCCAAAAGTCATCACGATTCATCAAAAAAGAGGACACGACCTTCGAATTGGACGAAAGATTTTTACGAGTGTCGGTCCAGAATGGGGTTGCTCTGATAACCGCTCCTCAAGTTTCCCTTCTGATATCTTTCGGTTTATATTTTTTTCACATATAAGAGAGTCCTAAAAGTGATCACGATTTACCAAAATAGTGGACACGACCGTCAAATTGGACGAAAGATTTTTAGCAAAGTCGGTCCAGAATAGGGTCGCTCCGACCACCGCTCCTCAAGTTTCCCTTTCGATATCTTTCGGTTTATATTTTTTTTACATACTAGAAAGTCATTACGATTCGTTAAAAAAGAGGATACAACCTTCGAATTGAACGAAAGATTTTTACTAGCGTCGGTCCAGAATGGGGTCGCTCTGACCACCGCTCTTCAAGTTTCCCTTCCCATATCTTTCGGTTTATATTTTTTTTCACAGACTAAGGAGTCCTAATAGTCACCACGATTCGCCAAAAAAGAGGATACGACCTTTGAATTGGACGAATGATTTTATAGCAAACTCGGTCCAGAATGTGGTCGCGCCGACCACCGCTCGCTCAAGTTTCCCTTCGGATATCTTTCAGTTTATATTTTTTTTTACATACTAGAGCGTCTTAAAAGTCATTACGATTCGTTAAAAAAGAGGATACGACCTTCGAATTGAACGAAAGATTTTTACTAGCGTCGGTCCAGAATGGGGTCGCTCCGACCACCGCTCCTCAAGTTTCCATTCCGATATCTGTCAGTTCATATTTTTTTTCACATACTAAAGAGTCCGAAAGTCATCACCTTTCGTCAAAAAAAAGGTTACGACCTTCGAATTGAACGAAGAATTTTAATTAGAGTCGGTCCGGAATGGGGTCGCTCTGACCACCGCTCCTCAAGTTTCCCTTCCGATATCTTTTGGTTTATATTTTTTTTCACATACTAGAAAGTCCCAAAAGTAATCACGATTTGCCAAAAAGCGGAAACGACCGTCGAATTGGAAGAAAGATTTTTACCAATTTCGGTCCGGACTGGGGTCGCTCTGACCACCGCTCCTCAAGTTTCCCTTCCAATATCTTTCGGTTAATTTTTTCTTTCATATACTAAAGAGTCCGAAAAGTCACCACGATTCGCCAAAAAAGAGGATACGATCTTTGAATTGGAAGAATGATTTTTTAGCAAAGTCGGTCCAGAATGGGGTCGCTCCGACCACCGCTCCTCAAGTTCCCCTCCTTCCGATATCTTTCGGTTTATATTTTTTTTTCATACTAGAGCGTCTTAAAAGTCATTACGATTCGTTAAAAAAGAGGACACGACCTTCGAATTGAACGATAGATTTTTACTAGAGTCGGTCCAGAATGGGGTCGCTCCGACCACCGCTCCTCAAGTTTCCCTTCCGATATCTTTCGGTTTATATTTTTTTTCACACACTAGAGAGTCCTAAAAGTCACCACGATTCGGCACATCAGAGAATACGACCTTTGAATTGGACGGATAATTTTTTAGCAATGTCGATCCAGAATGGGGTCGCTCCGACCACCGCTCCTCAAGTTTCCCTTCCGATATCTTTCGGTTTATATTTTTTTTCACATTCTAGAAAGTCCCAAAAGTAATCACGATTTGTCAAAAAGCGGAATCGACCTTCGAATTAGACGAAAGATTTTTACCATACTCGATCCGGAATGGGGTCGCTCTGACCACCGCTCCTCAACTTTCCCTTGCAATATCTTTAGGTTAATTTTTTCTTTCATATACTAGAGAGTCCTAAAAGTCACCACGATTCGCCAAAAAAAGGATTCGACCTTTGAATTGGACGAAAGATTTTATAGCAAAGTCTGTCCAGAACGGGATCGCTCCGACCATCGCTCTTCAAGTTTCCCTTCCGATATCTTTCGGTTCATATTTTTTTTACATACTAAAGAGTCCTAAAAGTCACCAGGATTCGCCAAAAAACAGGATACGACCTTTGAATTGGACGAATGATTTTTTAGCAAAGTCGGTGCAGAATGGGATCGCTCCGACCACCGCTCTTTAAGTTTCCCTTCTTATATCTTCCGGTCGATATTTTTTTTCACATACTAAAGAGTCCTAAAAGTCACCACGATTCGCCAAAAAAAAGGATACGACCTTTGAACCAATTCAAAGGTCGTATCCTTTTTCCTCCGTATCCTTTCGTCCAAACGAAAGATTTTATAGCATAGTCGGTCTAGAACGGTCTCGCTCCGACCATCGCTCTTCAAGTTTCCCTTCCGATATCTTTCGGTTTATATTTTTTTTTTATACTACAGAGTCCTAAAAGTCATCACCATTTGTCAAAAAAAAGGATACGACCTTCGAATTTGACGAACGATTTTTACCAGAGTCGGTCCAGAATGGAGTCGCTCTGACCACCGCTCCTCAAATTTCCCTTCCATTATCTTTCGGTTTATATATTTTTTTCCACACTAGAGAGTCCTAAAAGTCATTACGATTCGTTAAAAAAGAGGATACGATCTTCGAATTGAACGAAAGATTTTTACTAGAGTCGTTCCAGAATGGGGTCGCACCGACCACCGCTCCATAACTTTCCCTTCCAATATCTTTCGGTTTATATTTTTTTTCACATTCTAGAAAGTCCCAAAAGTCATCACGATTCGTCAAAAAAGAGGACATGACATTCCAATTGGACGAAAGATTTTTACCAGTGTCGGTCCAGAATGCGGTTGTTCTGATAACCGCTCCTCAAGTTTCCCTTCTGATATCTTTCGGTTTATATTTTTTTTCACATATAAGAGAGTCCTAAAAGTGATCACGATTCACCAAAAAAGTGGACACGACCGTCAAATTGGACGGAAGAATTTTACCAAAGTCGCTCCAGAATGGGGTCGTTCCGAACACCGCTCCTCAAGATTCCCTTCCGATATCTTTTGGTTTATATTTTTTTTCACATACTAGAAAGTCCCAAAAGTAATCACGATTTGCCAAAAAGCGGAAACGACCTTCGAATTGGACGAAAGATTTTTACCATACTCGATCCGGAATGGGGTCGCTCTGAACACCGCTCCTCAAGTTTCCCTTCCAATATCTTTAGGTTAATTTTTTCTTTCATATACTAGAGAGTCCTAAAAGTCACCACGATTCGCCCAAAAAGAGGATACGACCTTTGAATTGGACGGATAATTTTTTAGCAATGTCGATCCAGAATGGGGTCGCTCCGACCACCGCTCCTCAAGTTTCCCTTCCGATATCTTTCGGTTTATATTTTTTTTCACATTCTAGAAAGTCCAAAAAGTAATCACGATTTGTCAAAAAGCGGAATCGACCTTCGAATTGGACGAAAGAATTTTACCATACTCGATCCGGAATGGGGTCGCTCCGACCACCGCTCCTCAAGTTTCCCTTCCGATATCTTTCGGTTTATATTTTTTTTTCCATACTAGAGAGTCCTAAAAGTAATTACGATTCGTTAAAAAAGAGAATACGACCTTCGAATTGAACGAAAGATTTTTACTAGCGTCGTTCCAGAATGGGGTCGCACCGACCACCGCCCCTCAAGTTTCCCTTCCGATATCTTTCGGTTTATATTTTTATTCATATTCGAGAACGTCCCAAAAGTCATCAGGATTCATCAAAAAAGAGGACACGACCTTCGAATTGGACGAAAGATTTTTACCATTGTCGGTCCAGAATGGGGTTGCTCTGATAACCGCTCCTCAAGTTTCCCTTCTGATATCTTTCGGTTTATATTTTTTTCACATATAAGAGAGTCCTAAAAGTGATCACGATTTACCAAAAAAGTGGACACGACGGTCAAATTGGACGAAAGATTTTTAGCAAAGTCGGTCCAGAATGGGGTCGCTCCGACCACCGCTCCTCAAGTTTCCCTTTAGATATCTTTCGGTTTATATTTTTTTTACATACTAGAAACTCTTAAAAGTCATTACGATTCATTAAAAAAGAGGATACAACCTTCGAATTGAACGATAGATTTTTACTAGTGTCGGTCCAGAATGGGGTCGCTCCGACCACCGCTCCTCAAGTTTTCTTTCCGACATCTTTCGGTTTATATATTTTTTTCCATACTAGAGAGTCCTAAAAGTAATTACGATTCATCAAAAAAGAGGACACGACCTTCGAATTGGACGACAGATTTTTACCAATGTCGGTCCAGAATGGGGTTGCTCTGATAACCGCTCCTTAAGTTTCCCTTCTGATATCTTTCGGTTTATATTTTTTGCACATATAAGAGAGTCCTAAAAGTGATCACGATTTACCAAAAAAGTGGACACGACGGTCAAATTGGACGAAAGATTTTTAGCAAAGTCGGTCCAGAATGGGGTCGCTCCGACCACCGCTCCTCAAGTTTTTCTTCCGACATCTTTCGGTTTATATTTTTTTTCACACACTACAGAGTCCTAAAAGTCACCACGATTCGCCAAATAAGAGAATACGACCTTTGAATTGGACGGATAATTTTTTAGCAAAGTCGATCCCGAATGGGGTCGCTCCGACCACCGTTCTTCAAGTTTCCCTTCCGATATCTTTCGGTTCATATTTTTTTTCACACACTAAAGAGTCCTAAAAGTCATCACCATTCGTCAAAAAAAGGATAAGACCTTCGAATTGGACGAAAGTATTTTACCATTGTCGGTCCAGAATGGGGTCGCTCTGACCACCGCTCCTCAAGCTTCCCTTCCGATATCTTTCGGTTTATATTTTTTTACATACTGGAGAGTCCTAAAAGTCATCACGATTCGTTAAATAAGAGGATACGACCTTCGAATTGAACGAAAGATTTTTACTAGAGTCGTTCCAGAATGGGGTCGCACCGACCACCGCTCCTTAAGTTTCCCTTCCGATATCTTTCGGTTTATATTTTTATTCATATTCGAGAACGTCCCAAAAGTCATCAGGATTCATCAAAAAAGAGGAGACGACCTTCGAATTGGACGAAAGATTTTTACCAGTGTCGGTCCAGAATGGGGTTGCTCTGATAACCGCTTCTCAAGTTTCCCTTCTGATATCTTTCGGTTTATATTTTTTTCACATATAAGAGAGTCCTAAAAGTGATCACGATTTACCAAAAAAGTGGACACGACGGTCAAATTGGACGAAAGATTTTTAGCAAAGTCGGTTCAGAATGGGGTCGCTCCGACCACCGCTCCTCAAGTTTCCCTTTAGATATCTTTCGGTTTATATTTTTTTTACATACTAGAAACTCTTAAAAGTCATTACGATTCATTAAAAAAGAGGATACAACCTTCGAATTGAACGATAGATTTTTACTTGTGTCGGTCCAGAATGGGGTCGCTCCGACCACCGCTCCTCAAGTTTTCCTTCCGACATCTTTCGGTTTATATATTTTTTTCCATACTAGAGAGTCCTAAAAGTAATTACGATTCGTCAAAAAAGAGGAAACGACCTTCGAATTGGACGAAAGATTTTTACCAATGTCGGTCCAGAATGGGGTTGCTCTGATAACCGCTCCCCAAGTTTCCCTTCCGATCTCTTTCGGTTTATATTATTTTTACATATTCTATAGTAATAGAATCTTAAAAGTCATTACGATTCGTTAATAAAGAGAAGACGACCTTCGAATTGATCGAAAGATTTTGACTAGAGTCGGTCCAGAATGGGGTCGCTCTGACCGCCGCTCCTCAAGTTTCCCTTCCGATATATTTCGGTTTATATTTTTTTAGCACACTAGAGAGTCCTAAAAGTCACCACCATTCGCCAAATAAGAGAATACGACCTTTCAATTGGACGGGTAATTTTTTAGCAAAGTCGGTGCAGAATGGGATCGCTCCGACCACCGCTCTTTAAGTTTCCCTTCTGATATCTTTCGGTTTATATTTTTTTTCACATACTAAAGAGTCCTAAAAGTCACCACGATTCGTCAAAAAAAGAATACGACCTTCGAATTGGACGAAAGATTTTTACCAGAGTCGGTCCAGAATGGGGTCGCTCTGACCACCGCTCCTCAAGTTTCCCGTCAGATATCTTTAAGTCTATATTTTTTTTCACATAGTAAAGAGTCCTAAAAGTCACTACGATTCGCCAAAAAAGAGGATACGACATTTGAATTGGACGAATGATTTTTTAGCAAAGTCTGTCCAGAACGGGATCGCTCCGACCATCGCTCTTCAAGTTTCCCTTCCGATATCTTTCGTTTTATTTTTTTTTTACATACTACAGAGTCCTAAAAGTCATCACCATTTGTCAAAAAAAAGGATACGACCTTCGAATTTGACGAACGATTTTTACTAGTGTCGTTTCAGAATGGGGTCGCACCGACCACCGCTCCTCAAGTGTCCCATCCGATATCTTTCGGTTTATATTTTTTTTCACATTCTAGAAAGTCCCAAAAGTCATCACGATTCATAAAAAAAGAGGACACGACCTTCGAATAGGACGAGAGATTTTTACGAGTGTCGGTCCAGAATGGGGTTGCTCTGATAACCGCTCCTCAAGTTTCCGTTCCGATATCTTTCGGTTTATATTTTTTTACATACTAGAAAGTCTTAAAAGTCATTACGATTCGTTAAAAAAGAGGATACGACCTTCGAATTGAAGGTCGTGATGACGTTGATTATGAAAAAAACTATAAAACTATAAAAACTATATAAACTATATAAACTATAAACTATAAAAACTATAAAAAGGAAAATTATTGCAAAGGAAATTACACGATCAAGTAAGTACACGGATGCGTGTACTTACTTGATCGTGTAATTTCCTTTGCAATAATTTTCCTTTTTATAGTGACATAATTACTTTGGTCATAATCGTTTTCAAATCTCCCAGCCTCTATGGCTAATTCTAAGTTAATTTCATCTTTTTCAATATCATAGTCATCTTCTATATATGGTTCGAATCGCCTGGAACGTGTATTTTTGTTTTTGATATTTCACGTTAACGTCACATCATCATCATCGTCGTCTTCATTTAACGTTACATCATTACTATAGTAATAACCCCCCCTCCTTATAAGGAGGGGGGGTTTCGAATCTCCTACCCTCCATTGCTAGTTGTAGGTTAATAGCATCGTTTTCCTTTTCAATATCATAATCATCGATATCCTCATATAGTTTAAACTGACCCGAGTGTGTGCTTCTTTTTCCCATAACACTATGACCACATGAATTCCCAACATCTTCAGTTTCCAATCTTAATTCTGGGTTAATTTTATCCTTTACTTTCCCGGTATCAAAGGCACTTTCTTCCTTAAGTCGTTTAAATTTACTTGATTGTAATAATTCTTCATCTGGTTGGAGCTCTAACACTGGTATTTGCACAAATACTGAATAGGGATTAGCATTAGTAACATGGATGTAGGCTTTACCATTGTTATTTTCCACAAAACCGCTGTTTATAACAAGTCCTTCCCCTGCGTTCAAGACCGGTACGTATCCCTTTAGAATCTCTAAGTTCTTAACTCGTATAAAACACAACTTTGTTGTCTCGGCAGGAATTAACATCATCTCTGAGTGGCGAAGGGTATTTTAATATTCTGCATTCGTAACTGCCTTTGTTCGTAATCGATATTAACGCGATTCCCATCCAAATAATCCAAATAATCCGATCCCAAAATTCCGTCCTCAATAATTGGAAAATCATTTCCCACTACATATAGTGGGAAATGATTACTATAGAAGCATTTGGGCGTTATGCTACTTTCCATAGAAAGTAGCATAACGCCCAAATGCTTCTACCCCCAAATGTTCTTCGCCAAATGTTACCGCGCGCGGGCGCTGGTTGCGGCCTACTGTTTATGCGATACGACGGTACCACTTGGGATTATGTCCCCCATACAGCCTCTTCCTTTTAAGGTTGCAGTTGATAACTCCAGTTTTCCTTCGATGATTAATAAAGGTGAAAAATACTCGGAAATAAGAATTCCCATATAAACCCAATTTTATTAGCAAGGTTATATACCCAATATGTTTTCCGATTTTTTATCATTCGCGACACCGTTGGCAGTTTCGGCGCTGGGGAGGTGGACCGTCAATATGATCTCCTGTGTTAGAAGTATTCCAATGCTCCATACATGGCAAGTATGAGACAACCTCTGTATCTCTACGAAGATGTTCGGGTAATCGCTCCCACAAATTTACAATGTTCCTTCCCCAAAATTCAAGAAGTAAAAATTTCGGAATGTTCCGGAGTTCACTTTCAGTGATTTCGTTAAGTTTTTTTCGAAACACACTCGTCTTTATTCCCCACGGATTTTGATCGCTCATATTCCTTGGATTTTAACCCTACACCATTCCTTTAGATTTCCTACTCCCCAAGATATTCCAGTAAACACAAATGATTTTCGAGTTTGTTCAAAGTTGATAGAAGTATAAATTTATGAAGGATTAAAAATTCACCCTGTATAAACAGGGTGAATTTTTAATCCTTCATAAATTTATACTTCTATCAACTTTGAACAAACTCCAAAATCATTTGTGTTTACTGGAATATCTTGGGGAGTAGGAAATCTCCACGGACTACTTAGTGCAAGTCCACGAGCTGAATCTCTGTCGGTTTCCTCAAGGAAACCGACAGAGATTCATTAAAAGTGGACCGACTCAAGTCGGTCCACTTTTAATGAATTACGCACCTTCATTATTGAAGGTGCGTAATTCCCCCCCATATTGCAGGTCACAATCAGACTCAGCATTTTGCGTACATTCTGGAAGCCGCAATTTTCATCTGAAATCAAACTAGGTTGGAATTTACTTTTATTATATGTCCCTCTTCTATATGAACCTAAATGCTGTCAAAAAAATAGAAAATTGAATTTTTTACAGGGATCAAAACCAAAAAAGCATGATTTTTTGCCATTTTTTACAACTATATTTGCAAAAAAAAATTATTTTAAATAAAGATAATATTCCGATTTTAGGTTCATATAGAGCGCAATACTATGAAGAAAGTAACTGCCAATTTTCAAAACGATTGTTTCAAAACTTTTCAAACTAGCGTGTACGCAAGTTCAAAAAAAGTCGTTTTCAGAAAAACGCGTTTGAAAAAGTGGCACGTTCGGGGCCAGAAGGAGTGTTACTCACTTTAATGGCTTATAACAATAGAACGAGTAGGAATTTTCATTTAGAATTTTGGGAACATATTTTTCAATAGTTTTAGTAACAATTTATGAAATAAAAAAAAATCGATTTTTTGAACCGTCTAACCCTATTTCCCCCTTTAAACATGCTCTTAAGGAGACATATATAATTAGACGGGAGAAAAAATTAGCCAATTTTAAGGATTTTTTTTTATTAAGAAATATTTATTCTGCATTTATCAGACTGCAGGTATACTTTAGTGGTATATTTAAGTACTTGAAACAATTTTTTTAAATTCATTTGTCATGAAAATGGCGGAACTGTGTAGCAGAGTGTTGCAGCAAGGTTTGCGGCGGGAGTTCCGAATCGGCGTGCAGTCCAGCTTCCCATAGACTTTGATCTACAACAAAATTCAAAAAAATCTTTCAGTTAGAACATGCGTTGTTTCTATTTGACGGTAATTAAAATGAAGAAAATGCAAATAAAAAACGGCACGCTTTTAAAGGAAAAATTTGTTCTAAAAAAGTTCTTTTTTTTAAAAAGGAGGGGTAGGAGTCTACCCAGTACACCCGCAGCGAATTCAGTTTCCCCGATATAGGCCCTATATCCCAAATGTGTGGCTTCCAAATTGGGCTTAGGCCCAATGGCTTTGGGAAAGGAAGGTCTCGGCATTTCATTAGTGAAATGCCGAGACCTTCGGTTTCTTTTACTTCGTTTGATTTTACGTAGATGATAGTGACGGTCTGCTTGCTTATCCTCCTTTCCCATTATACATTTAGAAATTAGGCGAATATATTAAGCGAGGAAGGAAAATAATAAAACGAATTAAATTGTTATAACGAACACCTAATTTCTTACTTGCTGTACGTTATAACAAGTATTATCGTGAGTGTGACTAAGGATACAAAATGGCTCGATTATTACGTATGACCTTGGCAAGGAGGAATCAATGCCTATATGAGATTTTGGTTTTACAGTTGCGGCGTCCACTGATTCGGTACGGTGTTGCACAGTTTTTTTCAAATTAGCATATGCCTTCCGCAATTTTTTTAACTGGTTTTTCCTCTTTCCTTTACGAAAGCGTGCCATGAGAGAAAAAAGAAATGTAGAGCAAAGGGTCTATTAAAAGTTTTCAGTAGCCATAAAGCCTAACTTCCCTTTCAACTCGCAGTACGACTACCTTTCATAGGTAGAACGTTTATCCTATGATGAGCTCGAAAGATAAAGAAAGAATGATGATATTTCTATAACCATCCCCTGTCCCTTTTACATATACAAATGAAATCTGTACGCAAACCCTAAATTCCATAGAGTAGTCCATGAAGCTATAAAAACCTTCGCACGTTTCCCCCATATAAAAAAAAAGGAGTTTCAATGATAGAAGAGGAAAGTGTAAAATTCAGATTGTATCGTTAGGTAATTTCAAGAATTACGGATGGTAATCCCTTAGGAAGGAAACGGAACGGAGGAATCTCCGTTCCTTTTATTACTTCCTCTCAACAATTTTTTCACGTGTATTTCCTGTTTCCTAAGGGATTACCATCCGTAATTCTTGAAAAGGAGCAAAACCAGGCTTTCTATGATCCCGAGAGACATCCGGATTTCCGTATGATTTACGCGTTTTTCCTCTTTTTTTTTTTTTAAATTCACACAGTTTCGTTTCTATTCTCCCTCCTTTTTTTTGAGAATATCTTACATTCCAATTCGCATTAGCTCAGGATACCTCGAAACTAAAACAATTAGGTTCGAGATAATATACACAATTCTTGAAGAAGTTATTACATGATTTCCTGAGGGGAAATCATGTAATAACTTCTCCTTAACTAATCCTTTTGGATTATTGAATCCAAAAACCTGGGAAAAAAAAAGCTACAAAATTTTGTCACCTGGTTTTAACTCGGTAGGATTTAATTCCTACCGGTTACAAGTCGTTAAATTTTCCCAGGTTTTTACCTGGCGAGATAGCATCTTTCACATACACGCGCTCGTCTCAGTCCGTTATCCGGAATTCCTTCCAAATAATAATTTGGAAGGAATTTATTATTTTCCTTTCAATAATTTGCGATGGAATCGGTGAATTTCCAATCATTCATTATTATTATCGTTTTTATTATTCGCCATGTTATAGATTTTAATATCGCTATAGATATGCTATAGATTATAATCTATAGCATGGCGAATAATAAAAACGATAATAATAATGAATAATTGGAAATTCACCGATTCCATCGCAAATTATTGAAAGGAAAATAAGAAATTCCTTCCAAATTATTATTTGGAAGGAATTCCGGATAACGGACTGAGACGAGCGCGTGTATGTGAAAGATGCTATCTCGCACACACGTGCAAAGGTACGTGTGTGAAAATAAACCTTCGATTATCTTTATAATCGAGGGTTTACCTTCGATTATCTTTGTAATAACTTTACCGTAATCGGTAAAGTTATTGCAACCTGATATTACTGATGGGAGTTTTTTGCTGGTAGGCAAAATATCGTAATGTTTTGCCTATGTTTTTATTGTTCCGCTATTTCATGTTGGATGAGTTTTGCGAATGATACACTTATTCGTTGTATAATTATTGCTTCTCAAGTTATTACCTCAAATGCTACGATAAAATTATATTAGAAATTTTTTTTGGCGGTACTTCTATTTCTGTGACTTGTTAATACGAGTCACAAAAATAGATGTACCGCCAAAAAAATTTTTGGCAAAAAAAATCCAATCAGTAATATCACGTTGCAATAATTCATCCGACATGAAGTAACCAAACAATAAAAGTGCGAGCAGAAAAATAGTTGGCAGAAAAATCCAATCAGTAATATCACGTTGCATAACTCATCCGACATTTTCATGTCGGATGAGTTATGCAACGTTTCGTTATTTCTAACGAAACAATAAAAGTACGAGCAGAAAAATTGTTGGTAAAAAAATCCAATCAGTTATTACTGATCGGATTTTTGGGTAAAATTATTGCAATGTGATATTTCACATTGCAATAACTTTACCGATTAACAATTCACAAAAATAAAACTATACTGCGAATAATTTCACAAACGAAAAATTATATTTACGTTAAGATAATTAATATAACGTCAGAGACACGAGTAACTCACAACATCATATTCGGAAAAACTATTGAGACATTAATTTATTCGCCAAAATATCACGTGCGATCAAATTATTATGAAAAACATCAAATTAAAAATTCATATAAATATGTGTATATGTGCATATGTGTGTGTATATGTGTGTGTAAACACACACATATACACACACAAATATACATCAAATTAAAAATTTATATAAATATGTGTATATGTGTATATGTGTATATGAGTGTGTATATGTGTATATGTGCATATGTGTATATGTGTGTGTATATGTGCATATGTGTATATGTGTGTTTTGTACAAATATTCATATATATTTTTTTTTTCAGTGATATTTTTTACTTCGAATCTATCCAGTAGGATAGATTCGAAGTTAAAAATATCAGTGTCGTTATAAAACACTTACTTACCTTCGCGGATATGAAATAACCGAAAAATTATTTCACGGTAAGAAAAATCATTAACATTTCAAACCGTGGGCTTTACAGGTTCATAATATTAACCAATCATAATACATACTAATATGGCATTATAATATTATTACTCGAGTGTGAACGTATGGGTCAAGCTGCGCGTGTATAGAAGGACGTCTTTTTATAGGTAAGTACTTGGTAAATTATTCGTTGCCGTTGTTTCATTTATCCCAAACATATCTTTTTGTTTTCAATTTTCATTTCAGATTATTCAGTTTGCAAAACTCATCCGACATGAAATATCCAAACAATAAAAGTACGAGCAGAAAAATTGTTGGTAAAAAAATCAAATCAGTAATATCACATTGCAATAACTTCACCGATTAACAATTCACAAAAATAAAACTATACTGCGAATAATTTCACAAACGAAAAATTATATTTACGTTAAGATAATGAATATAACGTCAGAGACACGACTAACTCACAAGATCATATTCGGACAAACTATTGAGACATTAATTTATTCCCCAAAATATCACGTGCGGTCATATTATTATGAAAAACATCACATTAAATATTTTGTACTGGATTGATATTTCAATCCAGTACAAAATATTTAATATAAACTGAATAATCTGAAATGTAAATTGCCCGCGCTACCACGTGACGTCGAACGTCCCTCAGCGTAGTGTCCCAGTTCACCACCGGGCAGAAATAGAGCGCGCCATAGGGAAAGACGAGCCGGCCTATCCCATGTCGACAATGGAAAGGCCCACCTATCCAGAGACGAATCCCGAAGGCCCAAAGATCTGAAATGAAAAGAACTCATTTTCTAATGAGTACAGAAAACAAGAAGACCAGAAATACCGCAATGCGGCAAAGACGCGGAGAAGAAAGGGTAGAGAAAAGAAGAAGGGAAGGTCCGCAAACTGGGTATAAAAAGGCCCGTTTTCGTACAGAAAGTCACTCTCGTACTCCGGCTCCTGAGCAAGGAACTAGAATACTAGAGTGTATCTGTCGTACCGGCCCAGTCGTAAGGAAAACAGATACTCCGTGAAATAGGGGAGTAGGAAGAGAAGGAGAGAGGAAAAGAAACCAAAAAGAACGCTGGTTTACTCACGTTATTTTACCGGCCTTGTGGTAGGGAACGCGTGAGTGAGCAGGGAACACGAAGAGTTCAAAATCTATAACAGAAAGATGTAGGAAACGTGTAAAAGAATTATTTATCGAATTAGAGAAATTGAGAAAGAAAATAAAAGAAACATACCAACAGATGGCGGCTTTCGGATAATCCGGTCCATTATCTTGTGAGATAATGGACCGGATTATCCGAAAACCGCCACCTGTTGGTATGTTTCTTTTATTTTCTTTCTCAATTTCTCTAATTCGATAAATAATTCTATTACACGTTTCCTCCCTCTTAGGAGGCGACTTGCTAAAAGAGAAGAAAGAAATAAAAAGAATTACTCAACGAATAAACTGAAGTGAGAAAGAAAATAAAATCAACTTACCAATAGATGATAGCATCCGCATTATCCGGTCCATGATTCCCATGCAGGAGAAATTTGCTAAAAATAAATCGAAATAATTAATAGAATTATTATCATGCCAAAAGAGACCTAAGTGAAAAGCGGAACGTTGGAAGCTGGACCGTGGCGTGGATAGAAAGGCGGGATCGGACAAGGATCCAAGGGAAAGCGGAACGGTGGAAACCGGACTGGTTGGCGGAATTTGGTATTGCTGTGGTCTACAAGTTTGCTGTTATCATTTGCGCAACCCCCACAGCAATAATTGGTGACCCCGACGTGATCTATAAAGTATAAAAAAAAAACAAGCGATATTGAGCACGTGTATTGCTCGCTCTCCTCTCGACGAGGAACCACATGACCCAATTCAACCCAATAACCCGGTAACCCAATTCAAGCTTTACGCCGCGAATAACACCGTTATCAACACCTTCGGGAGCAAGCTTTTACACCTCAATCTCAAACTCCGACGCTCGTTAAGCTGGGTTTTCACTGTTGCTAACGTTACACGAGCTATTCTCGGAGCCGACTTTCTAGCGCATTACGGATTGCTCGTCGACCTGAGGACTAAACGTCTCGGCGATTCGCAAACTCAACTCTGCTCGATCGGCATCGTCGATTACGAAGAGTACACGAGCATTATTTCGACGATCTCGAGTAACACCCCATTCAAGGAGCTCCTCGAAAAATTCGCCACTATCACACGCCCAATCCGATTCCTCCAATTCAAAGAATTGGAGGAGAGATTTTTTAGCAAATTCGGTCGAGAATGGGGTCGCTCTGATCACCGCTCCTCAAATTTCCGTTCCGATATCTTTCGGTTTATATTTTTTTTTCGATACTAGAGAGTCCTAAAAGTCATCACGATTCGTCAAAACGAGCACACGACCTTCGAATTCGAAGGTCGTGTGAAAAAAATATAAACCGAAAAATAACGGAAGGGAATCTTGAGAAGCGGTGGTCTGTGAAACTTGAGGAGCGGTGGTATGTGAAAAAAATATAAAGCTAATGATATCGGACGGGTAACTTGACGATCGGTATGACTACCGGTCCTCAAGTTACCCGTCCGATATCATTAGCTTTATATTTTTCCAGAATGGGGTCGCTCGTCAGAGCGACCCCATTCTTTTTTCACATACCACCGCTCCTCAAGTTTCACAGACCACCGCTTCTCAAGATTCCCTTCCGTTATTTTTCGGTTTATATTTTTTTGCACACACTAGAGAGTCCTAAAAGTCACCACAATTCACCAAATAAGAGAATACGACCTGTGAATTGGACGGATAATTTTTTAGCAAAGTCGATCCAGAATGGGGTCGCTCCGACCACCGCTCTTCAAGTTTCCCTTCCGATATCTCTCGGTTCATATTTTTTTTCACATACTAAAGAGTCCTAAAAGTCATCACCATTCGTCAAAAAAAGGATACGATCTTCGAATTGGACGAAAGATTTTTAGCAGAGTCGGTCCAGAATGGGGTCGCTCCGACCACCGCTCCTCAAGTTTCCCTTCCGATATCTTTCGGTTTATATTTTTTTTACATACAAGAGAGTCCTAAAAGTCATCACGATTCGTTAAAAAAGAGGAGGATACGACCTTCGAATTGAACGAAAGATTTTTACTAAAGTCGGTCCGGAATGGGGTCGCTCTGACCACCGCTCCTCAAGTTTCCCTTCCGATATCTTTCGGTTTATATTTTTTTTCACATACTAAAGAGTCCTAAAAGTCACCACGATTCCCCAAAAAAGAGGATTCGACCTTTCAATTGGAAGAATGATTTTTTAGCAAAGTCGCTCCAGAATGCGATCGCTCCGACTACCGCTCTTCAATTTCCCTTCCGACGATATCTTTCGGCTCACATTTTTTTACACATACTAAAGTCACCACGATTCGCCAAAAAAGAGGATACGAGCTTTGAATTGGACGAATGATTTTCTAGCAAAGTCGGTCCAGACAGGGGTCGCTCCGACCATCGTTCTTCAAGTTTCCCTTCCAATATCTTTCGGCTTATATTTTTTTTACATACTACAGAGTCCTAAAAGTCATCACCATTTGTCAAAAAAAAGGATACGACATTCGAATTTGACGAACGATTTTTACCAGAGTCGGTCCAGAATGGGGTCGCTCTGGCCATGGCTCTTCAAATGTCCCTTCCATTATCTTTCGGTTTATATATTTTTTCCCATACTAGAGAGTCCTAAAAGTCATTCGATTCGTCAAAAAAGAGGATACGACCTTCGATTTGAATGAAAGATTTTTACTAGAGTCGTTTCAGAACGGGGTCGCTCCGAACATCGCTCTTCAAGTTCAAAAAAGAGGACACGACCTTCTAATTGGACGAAAGATTTTTACCAGTGTCGGTCCAGAATGGGGTTGCTCTGACAACCGCTCCTCGAGTTTCCCTTCCGATATCTTTCGGTTTATATTTTTTTTTACATACTAAAGAGTGGTAAAAGTCACCACGATTCGCCAAAAAATAGGATACGACCTTTTGATTGGACGAATGATTTATTAACAAAGTCAGTCAAGAATGGGGTCTCTCCGACCACCGCTCCTCAAGTTTCCCTTCTGATATGTTTCTGATATGGAGTCGCTCTGACCACCGCTCCTCAAGTTTCCCGTCAGATATCTTTCGGTCTATATTTTTTTTCACATAGTAAAGAGTCCTAAAAGTCACCACGATTCGCCAAAAAAGAGGATACGACCTTTGAATTGGACGAATGATTTTTTAGCAAAGTCTGTCCAGAACGGGATCGCTCCGACCATCGCTCTTCAAGTATCCCTTCCGATATCTTTCGGTTCATATTTTTTTCACTCACTAAAGAGTCTTAAAAGTCATCACCATGCGTCAAAAAAAGGATACGACTTTCGAATTGGACGGAAGATTTTTACCAGTGTCGGTCCGGAATGGGGTCGCTCTGACCACCGCTCATCTAGTTTCCCTTCCGATATCTTTCGGTTCATATTTTTTTTACATACTAAAGAGTCCTAAAAGTCACCAGGATTCGCCAAAAAACAGGATACGACCTTTGAATTGGACGAAAGATTTTATAGCATAGTCGGTCCAGAACGGTCTCGCTCCGACCATCGCTCTTCAAGTTTCCCTTCCGATATCTTTCGGTTTATATTTTTTTTTTACACTACAGAGTCCTAAAAGTCATCACCATTTGTCAAAAAAAAGGATACGACCTTCGAATTTGACGAACGATTTTTACCAGAGTCGGTCCAGAATGGAGTCGCTCTGACCACCGCTCCTCAAATTTCCCTTCCATTATCTTTCGGTTTATATATTTTTTTCCACACTAGAGAGTCCTAAAAGTCATTACGATTCGTTAAAAAAGAGGATACGACCTTCGAATTGAACGAAAGATTTTTACTAGAGTCGGTCCAGAATGGGGTCGCACCGACCACCGCTCCTTAACTTTCCCTTCCAATATCTTTCGGTTTATATTTTTTTTCACATTCTAGAAAGTCCCAAAAGTCATCACGATTCGTCAAAAAAGAGGACATGACCTTCGAATTGGACGAAAGATTTTTACCAGTGTCGGTCCAGAATGCGGTTGTTCTGATAACCGGTCCTCAAGTTTCCCTTCTGATATCTTTCGGTTTATATTTTTTTTCACATATAAGAGAGTCCTAAAAGTGATCACGATTCACCAAAAAAGTGGACACGACCGTCAAATTGGACGAAAGATTTTTACCAAAGTCGCTCCAGAATGGGGTCGATCCGAACACCGCTCCTCAAGATTCCCTTCCGATATCTTTTGGTTTATATTTTTTTTCACATACTAGAAAGTCCCAAAAGTAATCACGATTTGCCAAAAAGCGGAAACGACCTTCGAATTGGACGAAAGATTTTTAACAAATTCGGTCCGGACTGGGGTCGCTCTGACCACCGCTCCTCAAGTTTCCCTTCTAATATCTTCCGGTTAATTTTTTCTTTCATATACTAAAGAGTCCGAAAAGTCACCACGATTCGCCAAAAAAGACGATACGACCTTTGAATTGGAAGAATGATTTTTTAGCAAAGTCGGTCCAGAATGGGGTCGCTCCGACCACCGCTCCTCAAGTTCCCCTTCCGATATCTTTCGGTTAAAATTTTTTTTTACATACTAGAGCGTCTTAAAAGTCATTACGATTCGTTAAAAAAGAGGACACGATCTCGAATTGAACGAAAGATTTTTACTAGAGTCGGTCCAGAATGGGGTCGCTCCGACCACCGCTCCTCAAGTTTCCCTTCCGATATTTTTCGGTTTATATTTTTTTTCAGACACTAGAGAGTCCTAAAAGTCACCACGATTCGGCACATAAGAGAATACGACCTTTGAATTGGACGGATAATTTTTTAGCAATGTCGATCCAGAATGGGGTCGCTCCGACCACCGCTCCTCAAGTTTCCCTTCCGATATCTTTCGGTTTATATTTTTTTTCACATTCTAGAAAGTCCCAAACGTAATCACGATTTGCCAAAAAGCGGAAACGGACTTCGAATTTGACGAAAGATTTTTACCATAGTCTGTCCGGAATGGGGTCACTCTGACCACCGCTCCTCAAGTTTCCCTTCCAATATCTTTAGGTTAATTTTTTCTTTCATATACTAGAGAGTCCTAAAAGTCACCACGATTCGCCCAAAAAGAGGATACGACCTTTGAATTGGACGGATAATTTTTTAGCAATGTCGATCCAGAATGGGGTCGCTCCGACCACCGCTCCTCAAGTTTCCCTTCCGATATCTTTCGGTTTATATTTTTTTTCACATTCTAGAAAGTCCCAAAAGTAATCACGATTTGTCAAAAAGCGGAATCGACCTTCGAATTGGACGAAAGATTTTTACCATACTCGATCCGGAATGGGGTCGCTCCGACCACCGCTCCTCAAGTTTCCCTTCCGATATCTTTCGGTTTATATTTTTTTTCACACACTAGAGAGTCCTAAAAGTCACCACGATTCGGCACATAAGAGAATACGACCTTTGAATTGGAAGAATGATTTTTTAGCAAAGTCGGTCCAGAATGGGGTCGCTCCGACCACCGCTCCTCAAGTTTCCCTTCCGATATCTTTCGGTTTATATTTTTTTTTCCATACTAGAGAGTCCTGAAAGTAATTACGATTCGTTAAAAAAGAGGATACGACCTTCGAATTGAACGAAAGATTTTTACTAGCGTCGTTCCAGAATGGGGCCGCACCTACCACCGCTCCGCAAGTTTCCCTTCCGATATCTTTCGGTTTATATTTTTATTCATATTTGAGAACGTCCCAAAAGTCATCAGGATTCATCAAAAAAGAGGACACGACCTTCGAATTGGACGAAAGATTTTTACCAGTGTCGGTCCAGAATGGGGTTGCTCTGATAACCGCTCCTCAAGTTTCCCTTCTGATATCTTTCGGTTTATATTTTTTTCACATATAAGAGAGTCCTAAAAGTGATCACGATTTACCAAAAAAGTGGACACGACGGTCAAATTGGACGAAAGATTTTTAGCAAAGTCGGTCCAGAATGGGGTCGCTCCGACCACCGCTCCTCAAGTTTCCCTTTCGATATCTTTCGATTTATATTTTTTTTACATACTAGAAACTCTTAAATGTCATTACGATTCATTAAAAAAGAGGATTCAACCTTCGAATTGAACGATAGATTTTTACTAGCGTCGGTCCAGAATGGGGTCGCTCCGACCACCGCTCCTCAAGTTTTCCTTCCGACATCTTTCGGTTTATATTTTTTTTCACACACTACAGAGTCCTAAAACTCACCACGATTCGCCAAATAAGAGAACTCGACCTTTGAATTGGACGGATAATTTTTTAGCAAAGTCGATCCCGAATGGGGTCGCTCCGACCACCGTTCTTCAAGTTTCCCTTCCGATATCTTTCGGTTCATATTTTTTTTCACACACTAAAGAGTCCTAAAAGTCATCACCGTTCGTCAAAAAAGAGGACACGACCTTCGAATTGGACGAAAGATTTTTACGAGTGTCGGTCCAGAATGGGGTTGCTCTGATAACCGCTCCTCAAGTTTCCCTTCCGATATCTTTCGGTTTATATTTTTTTACATACTAGAAAGTCTTAAAAGTCATTACGATTCGTTAAAAAAGAGGATACGACCTTTGAATTGAACGATAGATTTTTACTAGAGTCGGTCCAGAATGCGGTCGATCCGACCACCGCTCCTCAAGTTTCCCTTCCGATATCTTTCGGTTTATATTTTTTTTCACACACTAGAGAGTCCTAAAAGTCACCACGATTCGCCAAAAAACAGGATACTACCTTTGAATTGGACGGATAATTTTTTAGCAAAGTCGATCCAGAATGGGGTCGCTCCGACCACCGTTCTTCAAGTTTCCCTTCCGATATCTTTCGGTTCATATTTCTTTTCACACACTAAAGAGTCCTAAAAGTCATCACCATGCGTCAAAAAAAGGATACGACTTTCGAATTGGACGGAAGATTTTTACTAGTGTCGGTCCGGAATGGGGTCGCTCTGACCACCGCTCCTCAAGTTTCCCTTCCGATATCTTTCGGTTTATATTTTTTTTACATACTAAAAAGTCCTAAAAGTCACCAGGATTCGCCAAAAAACAGTATACGACCTTTGAATTGGACGAATGATTTTTTAGCAAAGTCGGTGCAGAATGGGATCGCTCCGACCACCGCTCTTTAAGTTTCCCTTCTGATATCTTTCGGTTTATATTTTTTTTCACATACTAAAGAGTCCTAAAAGTCACCACGATTCGTCAAAAAAAGAATACGACCTTCGAATTGGACGAAAGATTTTTAACAGTGTCGGTCCAGAATGGGGTCGCTCTGACCACCGCTCCTCAAGTTTCCCGTCAGATATCTTTCGGTCTATATTTTTTTTCACATAGTAAAGAGTCCTAAAAGTCACCACGATTCGCCGAAAAAGAGGATACGACCTTTGAATTGGACGAATGATTTTTTAGCAAAGTCTGTCCAGAACGGGATCGCTCCGACCACCGCTCTTCAAGTTTCCTTTACGATATCTTTCGGTTTATATTTTTTTTACATACTACAGAGTCCTAAAAGTCATCACCATTTGTCAAAAAAAAGGATACGACCTTCGAATTTGACGAACGATTTTTACCAGAGTCGGTCCAGAATGGAGTCGCTCTGACCACCGCTCCTCAAGTTTCCCGTCAGATATCTTTCGGTCTATATTTTTTTTCACATAGTAAAGAGTCCTAAAAGTCACCACGATTCGCCAAAAAAGAGGATACGACCTTTGAATTGGACGAATGATTTTTTAGCAAAGTCTGTCCAGAACGGGATCGCTCCGACCATCGCTCTTCAAGTTTCCCTTCCGATATCTTTCGGTTTATTTTTTTTTACATACTACAGAGTCCTAAAAGTCATCACCATTTGTCAAAAAAAAGGATACGACCTTCGAATTTGACGAACGATTTTTACCAGAGTCGGTCCAGAATGGGGTCGCTATGACATCCGCTCCTCAAGTTTCCCTTCTGATATCTTTCGGTTTATATTTTTCTTCACATATTAGAGAGTCCTGAAAGTGATTATGATTCACCAAAAAAGTGGACACGACCGTCAAATTGGACTAACGATTTATACCAAAGTCGCTCCAGAATGGGGTCGATCCGACCACCTCTCCTCAAGTTTCCCTTTCGATATCTTTCGGTTTATATATTTTTTTACATACTAGAGCGTCTTAAAAGTCATTACGATTCGTTAAAAAAGAGGACACGATCTCGACTTGAACGAAAGATTTTTACTAGAGTCGGTCCAGAATGGGGTCGCTCCGACCACCGCTCCTCAAGTTTCCCTTCCGATATCTTTCGGTTTATATTTTTTTTCACACACTAGAGAGTCCTGAAAGTCACCACGATTCGGCACATAAGAGAATACGACCTTTGAATTGGACGGATAATTTTTTAGCAATGTCGATCCAGAATCGGGTCGCTCCGACCACCGCTCCTCAAGTTTCCCTTCCGATATCTTTCGGTTTATATTTTTTTTCACATTCTAGAAAGTCCCAAACGTAATCACGATTTGTCAAAAAGCGGAATCGACCTTCGAATTGGACGAAAGATTTTTACCATACTCGATCCGGAATGGGGTCGCTCTGACCACCGCTCCTCAAGTTTCCCTTCCAATATCTTTAGGTTAATTTTTTCTTTCATATACTAGAGAGTCCTAAAAGTCAGCACGATTCGCCCAAAAAGAGGATACGACCTTTGAATTGGACGGATAATTTTTTAGCAATGTCGATCCAGAATGGGGTCGCTCCGACCACCGCTCCTCAAGTTTCCCTTCCGATATCTTTCGGTTTATATTTTTTTTCACATTCTAGAAAGTCCCAAAAGTAATCACGATTTGTCAAAAAGCGGAATTGACCTTCGAATTGGACGAAAGATTTTTACCATACTCGATCCGGAATGGGGTCGCTCCGACCACCGCTCCTCAAGTTTCCCTTCCGATATCTTTCGGTTTATATTTTTTTTCACACACTAGAGAGTCCTAAAAGTAACCACGATTCGGCACATAAGAGAATAAGACCTTTGAATTGGAAGAATGATTTTTTAGCAAAGTCGGTCCAGAATGGGGTCGCTCCGACCACCGCTCCTCAAGTTTCCCTTCCGATATCTTTCGGTTTATATTTTTTTTTCCATACTAGAGAGTCCTAAAAGTAATTACGATTGGTTAAAAAAGAGGATACGACCTTCGAATTGAACGAAAGATTTTTACTAGCGTCGTTCCAGAATGGGGTCGCACCGACCACCGCTCCGCAAGTTTCCCTTCCGATATCTTTCGGTTTATATTTTTATTCATATTCGAGAACGTCCCAAAAGTCATCAGGATTCATCAAAAAAGAGGACACGACCTTCGAATTGGACGAAAGATTTTTACCAGTGTCGGTCCAGAATGGGGTTGCTCTGATAACCGCTCCTCAAGTTTTCCTTCTTATATTTTTCGGTTTATATTTTTTTCACATATAAGAGAGTCCTAAAAGTGATCACGATTTACCAAAAAAGTGGACACGACGGTCAAATTGGACGAAAGATTTTTAGCAAAGTCGGTCCAGAATGGGGTCGCTCCGACCACCGCTCCTCAAGTTTCCCTTTAGATATCTTTCGGTTAATATTTTTTTTACATACGAGAAACTCTTAAAAGTCATTACGATTCATCAAAAAAGAGGATACAACCTTCGAATTGAACGATAGATTTTTACTAGTGTCGGTCCAGAATGGGGTCGCTCCGACCACCGCTCCTCAAGTTTTCCTTCCGACATCTTTCGGTTTATATATTTTTTTTCATACTAGAGAGTCCTAAAAGTAATTGCGATTCATCAAAAAAGAGGACACGACCTTCGAATTGGACGAAAGATTTTTACCAATGTCGGTCCAGAATGGGGTTGCTCTGATAACCGCTCCTCAAGTTTCCCTTCTGATATCTTTCGGTTTATATTTTTTTCACATATAAGAGAGTCCTAAAAGTGATCACGATTTACCAAAAAAGTGGACACGACGGTCAAATTGGACGAAAGATTTTTAGCAAAGTCGGTCCAGAATGGGGTCGCTCCGACCACCGCTCCTCAAGTTTCCCTTTAGATATCTTTCGGTTAATATTTTTTTTACATACGAGAAACTCTTAAAAGTCATTACGATTCATCAAAAAAGAGGATACAACCTTCGAATTGAACGATAGATTTTTACTAGTGTCGGTCCAGAATGGGGTCGCTCCGACCACCGCTCCTCAAGTTTTCCTTCCGACATCTTTCGGTTTATATATTTTTTTTCATACTAGAGAGTCCTAAAAGTAATTGCGATTCATCAAAAAAGAGGACACGACCTTCGAATTGGACGAAAGATTTTTACCAATGTCGGTCCAGAATGGGGTTGCTCTGATAACCGCTCCTCAAGTTTCCCTTCTGATATCTTTCGGTTTATATTTTTTTCACATATAAGAGAGTCCTAAAAGTGATCACGATTTACCAAAAAAGTGGACACGACCGTCAAATTGGACGAAAGATTTTTAGCAAAGTCGGTCCAGAATGGGGTCGCTCCGACCACAGCTCCTCAAGTTTCCCTTTCGATATCTTTCGGTTTATATTTTTTTACATACTAGAAACTCTTAAAAGTCATTACGATTCATTAAAAAAGAGGATACAACCTTCGAATTGAACGATAGATTTTTACTAGTGTCGGTCCAGAATGGGGTCGCTCCGACCACCGCTCCTCAAGTTTTCCTTCCGACATCTTTCGGTTTATATTTTTTTTCACACACTACAGAGTCCTAAAAGTCACCACGATTCGCCAAATAAGAGAATACGACCTTTGAATTGGACGGATAATTTTTTAACCAAGTCGATCCAGAATGGGGTCGCTCCGACCACCGATCTTCAAGTTTCCCTTCCGATATCTTTCGGTTCATATTTTTTTTCACACACTAAAGAGTCCTAAAAGTCATCACCATTCGCCAAAAAAGGGATAAGACCTTCGAATTGGACGAAAGTATTTTACCAGTGTCGGTCCAGAATGGGGTCGCTCTGACCACCGCTCCTCAAGTTTCCCTTCCGATATCTTTCGGTTTATATTTTTTTACATACTAGAAAGTCTTAAAAGTCATTACGATTCGTTAAAAAAGAGGATACGACCTTGGAATTGAACGATAGATTTTCACTAGAGTCGTTCCAGAATGCGGTCGATCCGACCACCGCTCCTCAAGTTTCCCTTCCGATATCTTTCGGTTTATATTTTTTTTCACACACTAGAGAGTCCTAAAAGTCACCACGATTCGCCAAAAAACAGGATACTACCTTTGAATTGGACGGATAATTTTTTAGCAAAGTCGATCCAGAATGGGGTCGCTCCGACCACCGTGCTTCAAGTTTCCCTTCCGATATCTTTCGGTTTATATTTTTTTTACATACTAAAAAGTCCTAAAAGTCACCAGAATTCGCCAAAAAACAGTATACGACCTTTGAATTGGACGAATGATTTTTTAGCAAAGTCGGTGCAGAATGGGATCGCTCCGACCACCGCTCTTTAAGTTTCCCTTCTGATATCTTTCGGTTTATATTTTTTTTCACATACTAAAGAGTCCTAAAAGTCACCACGATTCGTCAAAAAAAGAATACGACCTTCGAATTGGACGAAAGATTTTTAACAGTGTCGGTCCAGAATGGGGTCGCTCTGACCACCGCTCCTCAAGTTTCCCGTCAGATATCTTTCGGTCTATATTTTTTTTCACATAGTAAAGAGTCCTAAAAGTCACCACGATTCGCCGAAAAAGAGGATACGACCTTTGAATTGGACGAATGATTTTTTAGCAAAGTCTGTCCAGAACGGGATCGCTCCGACCACCGCTCTTCAAGTTTCCCTTACGATATCTTTCGGTTTATATTTTTTTTACATACTACAGAGTCCTAAAAGTCATCACCATTTGTCAAAAAAAAGGATACGACCTTCGAATTTGACGAACGATTTTTACCAGAGTCGGTCCAGAATGGGGTCGCTATGACATCCGCTCCTCAAGTTTCCCTTCTGATATCTTTCGGTTTATATTTTTCTTCACATATTAGAGAGTCCTGAAAGTGATTATGATTCACCAAAAAAGTGGACACGACCGTCAAATTGGACTAACGATTTATACCAAAGTCGCTCCAGAATGGGGTCGATCCGACCACCGCTCCTCAAGTTTCCCTTCCGATATCTTTCGGTTTATATTTTTTTCACATACTACAAAGTCCCAAACGTAATCACGATTTGCCAAAAAGCGGAAACGGACTTCGAATTCGACGAAAGATTTTTACCATAGTCTGTCCGGAATGGGGTCACTCTGACCACCGCTCCTCAAGTTTCCCTTCCATTATCTTTCGGTTAATTTTTTCTTTCATATACTAAAGAGTCCGAAAAGTCACCACGATTCGCCAAAAAAGAGGATACGACCTTCGAATTGGAAGAATGATGTTTTAGCAAAGTCGGTCCAGAATGGGGTCGCTCCGACCACCGCTCCTCAAGTTTCCCTTTCGATATCTTTCGGTTTATATATTTTTTTACATACTAGAGCGTCTTAAAAGTCATTACGATTCGGTAAAAAAGAGGACACGATCTCGACTTGAACGAAAGATTTTTACTAGAGTCGGTCCAGAATGGGGTCGCTCCGACCACCGCTCCTCAAGTTTCCCTTCCGATATCTTTCGGTTTATATTTTTTTTCACACACTAGAGATCCCTGAAAGTCACCACGATTCGGCACATAAGAGAATACGACCTTTGAATTGGACGGATAATTTTTTAGCAATGTCGATCCAGAATCGGGTCGCTCCGACCACCGCTCCTCAAGTTTCCCTTCCGATATCTTTCGGTTTATATTTTTTTTCACATTCTAGAAAGTCCCAAACGTAATCACGATTTGTCAAAAAGCGGAATCGACCTTCGAATTGGACGAAAGATTTTTACCATACTCGATCCGGAATGGGGTCGCTCTGACCACCGCTCCTCAAGTTTCCCTTCCAATATCTTTAGGTTAATTTTTTCTTTCATATACTAGAGAGTCCTAAAAGTCAGCACGATTCGCCCAAAAAGAGGATACGACCTTTGAATTGGACGGATCATTTTTTAGCAATGTCGATCCAGAATGGGGTCGCTCCGACCACCGCTCCTCAAGTTTCCCTTCCGATATCTTTCGGTTTATATTTTTTTTCACATTCTAGAAAGTCCCAAAAGTAATCACGATTTGTCAAAAAGCGGAATTGACCTTCGAATTGGACGAAAGATTTTTACCATACTCGATCCGGAATGGGGTCGCTCCGACCACCGCTCCTCAAGTTTCCCTTCCGATATCTTTCGGTTTATATTTTTTTTCACACACTAGAGAGTCCTAAAAGTAACCACGATTCGGCACATAAGAGAATAAGACCTTTGAATTGGAAGAATGATTTTTTAGCAAAGTCGGTCCAGAATGGGGTCGCTCCGACCACCGCTCCTCAAGTTTCCCTTCCGATATCTTTCGGTTTATATTTTTTTTCCATACTAGAGAGTCCTAAAAGTAATTACGATTGGTTAAAAAAGAGGATACGACCTTCGAATTGAACGAAAGATTTTTACTAGCGTCGTTCCAGAATGGGGTCGCACCGACCACCGCTCCGCAAGTTTCCCTTCCGATATCTTTCGGTTTATATTTTTATTCATATTCGAGAACGTCCCAAAAGTCATCAGGATTCATCAAAAAAGAGGACACGACCTTCGAATTGGACGAAAGATTTTTACCAGTGTCGGTCCAGAATGGGGTTGCTCTGATAACCGCTCCTCAAGTTTCCCTTCTGATATCTTTCGGTTTATATTTTTTTCACATATAAGAGAGTCCTAAAAGTGATCACGATTTACCAAAAAAGTGGACACGACGGTCAAATTGGACGAAAGATTTTTAGCAAAGTCGGTCCAGAATGGGGTCGCTCCGACCACCGCTCCTCAAGTTTCCCTTTAGATATCTTTCGGTTAATATTTTTTTTACATACGAGAAACTCTTAAAAGTCATTACGATTCATCAAAAAAGAGGATACAACCTTCGAATTGAACGATAGATTTTTACTAGTGTCGGTCCAGAATGGGGTCGCTCCGACCACCGCTCCTCAAGTTTTCCTTCCGACATCTTTCGGTTTATATATTTTTTTTCATACTAGAGAGTCCTAAAAGTAATTGCGATTCATCAAAAAAGAGGACACGACCTTCGAATTGGACGAAAGATTTTTACCAATGTCGGTCCAGAATGGGGTTGCTCTGATAACCGCTCCTCAAGTTTCCCTTCTGATATCTTTCGGTTTATATTTTTTTCACATATAAGAGAGTCCTAAAAGTGATCACGATTTACCAAAAAAGTGGACACGACCGTCAAATTGGACGAAAGATTTTTAGCAAAGTCGGTCCAGAATGGGGTCGCTCCGACCACAGCTCCTCAAGTTTCCCTTTCGATATCTTTCGGTTTATATTTTTTTTACATACTAGAAACTCTTAAAAGTCATTACGATTCATTAAAAAAGAGGATACAACCTTCGAATTGAACGATAGATTTTTACTAGTGTCGGTCCAGAATGGGGTCGCTCCGACCACCGCTCCTCAAGTTTTCCTTCCGACATCTTTCGGTTTATATTTTTTTTCACACACTACAGAGTCCTAAAAGTCACCACGATTCGCCAAATAAGAGAATACGACCTTTGAATTGGACGGATAATTTTTTAGCCAAGTCGATCCAGAATGGGGTCGCTCCGACCACCGATCTTCAAGTTTCCCTTCCGATATCTTTCGGTTCATATTTTTTTTCACACACTAAAGAGTCCTAAAAGTCATCACCTTTCGCCAAAAAAGGGATAAGACCTTCGAATTGGACGAAAGTATTTTACCAGTGTCGGTCCAGAATGGGGTCGCTCTGACCACCGCTCCTCAAGCTTCCCTTCCGATATCTTTCGGTTTGTATTTTTTTACATACTAGAGAGTCCTAAAAGTCATCACGGTTCGTTAAATAAGAGGATACGACCTTCGAATTGAACGAAAGATTTTTACTAGAATCGTTCCAGAATGGGGTCGCACCGACCACCGCTCCTTAAGTTTCCCTTCCGATATCTTTCGGTTTATATTTTTTTTTCATATTCGATAAAGTCCCAAAAGTCATCACGATTCATCAAAAAAGAGGACACGACCTTCGAATTGGACGAAAGATTTTTACCAGTGTCGGTCCAGAATGGGGTTGCTCTGATAACCGCTCCTCAAGTTTCCCTTCTGATATCTTTCGGTTTATATTTTTTTTCACATATAAGAGAGTCCGAAAAGTGATCACGATTCACCAAAAAAGTGGACACGACCGTCAAATTGGACGAAAGATTTTTACCAAAGTCGGTCCAGAATCGGGTCGATCCGACCACCGCTCCTCAAGTTTCCCTTCCGATATCTTTTGGTTTATATATTTTTTCACATACTAGAAAGTCCCAAAAGTAATCACGATTTGCCAAAAAGCGGAAACGACCTTCGAATTGGACGAAAGATTTTAACCATAGTCGGTCCGGAATGGGGTCGCTCTGACCACCGCTCCTCAAGTTTCCCTTCCAATATCTTTCGGTTAATTTATTCTTTCATATACTAAAGAGTCCGAAAAGTCACCACGATTCGCCAAAAAAGAGGATACGACCTTCGAATTGGAAGAATGATGTTTTAGCAAAGTCGGTCCAGAATGGGGTCGCTCCGACCACCGCTCCTCAAGTTTCCCTTTCGATATCTTTCGGTTTATATATTTTTTTACATACTAGAGCGTCTTAAAAGTCATTACGATTCGGTAAAAAAGAGGACACGATCTCGACTTGAACGAAAGATTTTTACTAGAGTCGGTCCAGAATGGGGTCGCTCCGACCACCGCTCCTCAAGTTTCCCTTCCGATATCTTTCGGTTTATATTTTTTTTCACACACTAGAGAGTCCTGAAAGTCACCACGATTCGGCACATAAGAGAATACGACCTTTGAATTGGACGGATAATTTTTTAGCAATGTCGATCCAGAATCGGGTCGCTCCGACCACCGCTCCTCAAGTTTCCCTTCCGATATCTTTCGGTTTATATTTTTTTTCACATTCTAGAAAGTCCCAAACGTAATCACGATTTGTCAAAAAGCGGAATCGACCTTCGAATTGGACGAAAGATTTTTACCATACTCGATCCGGAATGGGGTCGCTCTGACCACCGCTCCTCAAGTTTCCCTTCCAATATCTTTAGGTTAATTTTTTCTTTCATATACTAGAGAGTCCTAAAAGTCAGCACGATTCGCCCAAAAAGAGGATACGACCTTTGAATTGGACGGATAATTTTTTAGCAATGTCGATCCAGAATGGGGTCGCTCCGACCACCGCTCCTCAAGTTTCCCTTCCGATATCTTTCGGTTTATATTTTTTTTCACATTCTAGAAAGTCCCAAAAGTAATCACGATTTGTCAAAAAGCGGAATTGACCTTCGAATTGGACGAAAGATTTTTACCATACTCGATCCGGAATGGGGTCGCTCCGACCACCGCTCCTCAAGTTTCCCTTCCGATATCTTTCGGTTTATATTTTTTTTCACACACTAGAGAGTCCTAAAAGTAACCACGATTCGGCACATAAGAGAATAAGACCTTTGAATTGGAAGAATGATTTTTTAGCAAAGTCGGTCCAGAATGGGGTCGCTCCGACCACCGCTCCTCAAGTTTCCCTTCCGATATCTTTCGGTTTATATTTTTTTTCCATACTAGAGAGTCCTAAAAGTAATTACGATTGGTTAAAAAAGAGGATACGACCTTCGAATTGAACGAAAGATTTTTACTAGCGTCGTTCCAGAATGGGGTCGCACCGACCACCGCTCCGCAAGTTTCCCTTCCGATATCTTTCGGTTTATATTTTTATTCATATTCGAGAACGTCCCAAAAGTCATCAGGATTCATCAAAAAAGAGGACACGACCTTCGAATTGGACGAAAGATTTTTACCAGTGTCGGTCCAGAATGGGGTTGCTCTGATAACCGCTCCTCAAGTTTCCCTTCTGATATCTTTCGGTTTATATTTTTTTCACATATAAGAGAGTCCTAAAAGTGATCACGATTTACCAAAAAAGTGGACACGACGGTCAAATTGGACGAAAGATTTTTAGCAAAGTCGGTCCAGAATGGGGTCGCTCCGACCACCGCTCCTCAAGTTTCCCTTTAGATATCTTTCGGTTAATATTTTTTTTACATACGAGAAACTCTTAAAAGTCATTACGATTCATCAAAAAAGAGGATACAACCTTCGAATTGAACGATAGATTTTTACTAGTGTCGGTCCAGAATGGGGTCGCTCCGACCACCGCTCCTCAAGTTTTCCTTCCGACATCTTTCGGTTTATATATTTTTTTTCATACTAGAGAGTCCTAAAAGTAATTGCGATTCATCAAAAAAGAGGACACGACCTTCGAATTGGACGAAAGATTTTTACCAATGTCGGTCCAGAATGGGGTTGCTCTGATAACCGCTCCTCAAGTTTCCCTTCTGATATCTTTCGGTTTATATTTTTTTCACATATAAGAGAGTCCTAAAAGTGATCACGATTTACCAAAAAAGTGGACACGACCGTCAAATTGGACGAAAGATTTTTAGCAAAGTCGGTCCAGAATGGGGTCGCTCCGACCACAGCTCCTCAAGTTTCCCTTTCGATATCTTTCGGTTTATATTTTTTTTACATACTAGAAACTCTTAAAAGTCATTACGATTCATTAAAAAAGAGGATACAACCTTCGAATTGAACGATAGATTTTTACTAGTGTCGGTCCAGAATGGGGTCGCTCCGACCACCGCTCCTCAAGTTTTCCTTCCGACATCTTTCGGTTTATATTTTTTTTCACACACTACAGAGTCCTAAAAGTCACCACGATTCGCCAAATAAGAGAATACGACCTTTGAATTGGACGGATAATTTTTTAGCCAAGTCGATCCAGAATGGGGTCGCTCCGACCACCGATCTTCAAGTTTCCCTTCCGATATCTTTCGGTTCATATTTTTTTTCACACACTAAAGAGTCCTAAAAGTCATCACCTTTCGCCAAAAAAGGGATAAGACCTTCGAATTGGACGAAAGTATTTTACCAGTGTCGGTCCAGAATGGGGTCGCTCTGACCACCGCTCCTCAAGCTTCCCTTCCGATATCTTTCGGTTTGTATTTTTTTACATACTAGAGAGTCCTAAAAGTCATCACGGTTCGTTAAATAAGAGGATACGACCTTCGAATTGAACGAAAGATTTTTACTAGAATCGTTCCAGAATGGGGTCGCACCGACCACCGCTCCTTAAGTTTCCCTTCCGATATCTTTCGGTTTATATTTTTTTTTCATATTCGATAAAGTCCCAAAAGTCATCACGATTCATCAAAAAAGAGGACACGACCTTCGAATTGGACGAAAGATTTTTACCAGTGTCGGTCCAGAATGGGGTTGCTCTGATAACCGCTCCTCAAGTTTCCCTTCTGATATCTTTCGGTTTATATTTTTTTTCACATATAAGAGAGTCCGAAAAGTGATCACGATTCACCAAAAAAGTGGACACGACCGTCAAATTGGACGAAAGATTTTTACCAAAGTCGGTCCAGAATCGGGTCGATCCGACCACCGCTCCTCAAGTTTCCCTTCCGATATCTTTTGGTTTATATATTTTTTCACATACTAGAAAGTCCCAAAAGTAATCACGATTTGCCAAAAAGCGGAAACGACCTTCGAATTGGACGAAAGATTTTAACCATAGTCGGTCCGGAATGGGGTCGCTCTGACCACCGCTCCTCAAGTTTCCCTTCCAATATCTTTCGGTTAATTTATTCTTTCATATACTAAAGAGTCCTAACAGTCACCACGATTCGCCAAAAAAGAGGATACGAACTTTGAATTGGAAGAAAGATTTTTTAGCAAAGTCGGTCCAGAATGAGGTCGCTCCGACCACCGCTCCTCAAGTTTCCCTTCCGATATGTTACGGTTTATATTTTTTTTACATACTAGAGAGTCTTAACAGTCATTACGATTCTTTAAAAAAAAGGATACGACCATCGAATTGAACGAAAGATTGTTACTACAGTCGGTCCAGAATGGGGTCCCTCCGACCACCGCTCCTCAAGTTTCCCTTCTGCTATCTTTCGGTTTATATTTTTTTTCACACACTAGAGAGTCCTAAAAGTCACCACCATTCGCCATATAAGAGGAAAGACCTTTGAATTGGAAGAATGATTTTTTAGCAAAGTCGGTCCAGAATGTGGTCGCTCCGACCACCGCTCCTCAAGTTTCTCTTCCGATATCTTTCAGTTTATATTTTTTTTTATATACTAGAGCATCTTGAAAGTCATTACGAATCGTTAAAAAAGAGGATACGACATTCGAATTGAACGAAAGATTTTTACCAGTGTCGGTCCAGAATGGGGTTGCTCTGATAACCGCTCCTCAAGTTTCCCTTCCGATCTCTTTCGGTTTATATTATTTTTACATACTATAGAATCTTAAAAGTCATTACGATTCATTAATAAAGAGAAGACGACCTTCGAATTGATCGAAAGATTTTTACTAGAGTCGGTCCAGAATGGGGTCGCTCTGACCGCCGCTCCTCAAGTTTCCCTTCCGATATATTTCGGTTTATATTTTTTTCGGACACTAGAGAGTCCTAAAAGTCACCACCATTCGCCAAATAAGAGAATACGACCTTTCAATTGGACGGATAATTTTTTAGCAAAGTCGATCCAGAATGGGGTCGCTACGACCGCTGCTCTTCAAGTTTCCCTTCCGATATCTTTCGGTTCATATTTTTTTTCACATACTAAAGAGTCCTAAAAGTCACCACGATTCGTCAAAAAAAGAATACGACCTTCGAATTGGACGAAAGATTTTTACCAGAGTCGGTCCAGAATGGGGTCGCTCTGACCACCGCTCCTCAAGTTTCCCGCCAGATATCTTTCGGTCTATATTTTTTTTCACATAGTAAAGAGTCCTAAAAGTTACTACGATACGCCAAAAAAGAGGATACGACCTTTGAATTGGACGAATGATTTTTTAGCAAAGTCTGTCCAGAACGGGATCGCTCCGACCATCGCTCTTCAAGTTTCCCTTCCGATAACTTTCGGTTTATATTTTTTTTACATACTACAGAGTCCTAAAAGTCATCACCATTTGTCAAAAAAAAGGATACGACCTTCGAATTTGACGAACGATTTTTACTAGAGTCGTTTCAGTATGGGGTCGCACCGACCACCGCTCCTCAAGTGTCCCATCCGATATCTTTCGGTTTATATTTTTTTTCACATTCTAGAAAGTCCCAAAAGTCATCACGATTCATCAAAAAAGAGGACACGACCTTCGAATTGGACGAAAGATTTTTACGAGTTTCGGTCCAGAATGGGGTTGCTCTGATAACCGCTCCTCAAGTTTCCGTTCCGATATCTTTCGGTTTATATTTTTTTACATTCTAGAAAGTCTTAAAAGTCATTACGATTCGTTAAAAAAGAGGATACGACCTTCGAATTGAACAATAGATTTTTACTAGAGTCGGTCCAGAATGCGGTCGATCCGACCACCGTTCCTCAAGTTTCCCTTCCGATATCTTTCGGTTTATATTTTTTTTCACACACTAGAGAGTCCTAAAAGTCACCACGATTCGCCAAAAAACAGGATACTACCTTTGAATTGGACGGATAATTTTTTAGCAAAGTCGATCCAGAATGGGGTCGCTCCGACCACCGTTCTTCAAGTTTCCCTTCCGATATCTTTCGGTTTATATTTTTATTCATATTCGAGAACGTCCCAAAAGTCATCAGGATTCATCAAAAAAGAGGACACGACCTTCGAATTGGACGAAAGATTTTTACCAGTGTCGGTCCAGAATGGGGTTGCTCTGATAACCGCTCCTAAAGTTTCCCTTCTGATATCTTTCGGTTTATATTTTTTTCACATATAAGAGAGTTCTAAAAGTGATCACGATTTACCAAAAAAGTGGACACGACGGTCAAATTGGACGAAAGATTTTTAGCAAAGTCGGTCCAGAATGGGGTCGCTCCGACCACCGCTCCTCAAGTTTCCCTTTAGATATCTTTCGGTTAATATTTTTTTTACATACGAGAAACTCTTAAAAGTCATTACGATTCATCAAAAAAGAGGATACAACCTTCGAATTGAACGATAGATTTTTACTAGTGTCGGTCCAGAATGGGGTCGCTCCGACCACCGCTCCTCAAGTTTTCCTTCCGACATCTTTCGGTTTATATATTTTTTTTCATACTAGAGAGTCCTAAAAGTAATTGCGATTCATCAAAAAAGAGGACACGACCTTCGAATTGGACGAAAGATTTTTACCAATGTCGGTCCAGAATGGGGTTGCTCTGATAACCGCTCCTCAAGTTTCCCTTCTGATATCTTTCGGTTTATATTTTTTTCACATATAAGAGAGTCCTAAAAGTGATCACGATTTACCAAAAAAGTGGACACGACCGTCAAATTGGACGAAAGATTTTTAGCAAAGTCGGTCCAGAATGGGGTCGCTCCGACCACAGCTCCTCAAGTTTCCCTTTCGATATCTTTCGGTTTATATTTTTTTTACATACTAGAAACTCTTAAAAGTCATTACGATTCATTAAAAAAGAGGATACAACCTTCGAATTGAACGATAGATTTTTACTAGTGTCGGTCCAGAATGGGGTCGCTCCGACCACCGCTCCTCAAGTTTTCCTTCCGACATCTTTCGGTTTATATTTTTTTTCACACACTACAGAGTCCTAAAAGTCACCACGATTCGCCAAATAAGAGAATACGACCTTTGAATTGGACGGATAATTTTTTAGCCAAGTCGATCCAGAATGGGGTCGCTCCGACCACCGATCTTCAAGTTTCCCTTCCGATATCTTTCGGTTCATATTTTTTTTCACACACTAAAGAGTCCTAAAAGTCATCACCATTCGCCAAAAAAGGGATAAGACCTTCGAATTGGACGAAAGTATTTTACCAGTGTCGGTCCAGAATGGGGTCGCTCTGACCACCGCTCCTCAAGCTTCCCTTCCGATATCTTTCGGTTTGTATTTTTTTACATACTAGAGAGTCCTAAAAGTCATCACGGTTCGTTAAATAAGAGGATACGACCTTCGAATTGAACGAAAGATTTTTACTAGAATCGTTCCAGAATGGGGTCGCACCGACCACCGCTCCTTAAGTTTCCCTTCCGATATCTTTCGGTTTATATTTTTTTTTCATATTCGATAAAGTCCCAAAAGTCATCACGATTCATCAAAAAAGAGGACACGACCTTCGAATTGGACGAAAGATTTTTACCAGTGTCGGTCCAGAATGGGGTTGCTCTGATAACCGCTCCTCAAGTTTCCCTTCTGATATCTTTCGGTTTATATTTTTTTTCACATATAAGAGAGTCCGAAAAGTGATCACGATTCACCAAAAAAGTGGACACGACCGTCAAATTGGACGAAAGATTTTTACCAAAGTCGGTCCAGAATCGGGTCGATCCGACCACCGCTCCTCAAGTCTCCCTTCCGATATCTTTTGGTTTATATATTTTTTCACATACTAGAAAGTCCCAAAAGTGATCACGATTTGCCAAAAAGCGGAAACGACCTTCGAATTGGACGAAAGATTTTAACCATAGTCGGTCCGGAATGGGGTCGCTCTGACCACCGCTCCTCAAGTTTCCCTTCCAATATCTTTCGGTTAATTTATTCTTTCATATACTAAAGAGTCCTAAAAGTCACCACGATTCGCCAAAAAAGAGGATACGAACTTTGAATTGGAAGAAAGATTTTTTAGCAAAGTCGGTCCAGAATGAGGTCGCTCCGACCACCGCTCCTCAAGTTTCCCTTCCGATATGTTACGGTTTATATTTTTTTTACATACTAGAGAGTCTTAACAGTCATTACGATTCTTTAAAAAAAAGGATACGACCATCGAATTGAACGAAAGATTGTTACTACAGTCGGTCCAGAATGGGGTCCCTCCGACCACCGCTCCTCAAGTTTCCCTTCTGCTATCTTTCGGTTTATATTTTTTTTCACACACTAGAGAGTCCTAAAAGTCACCACCATTCGCCATATAAGAGGAAAGACCTTTGAATTGGAAGAATGATTTTTTAGCAAAGTCGGTCCAGAATGTGGTCGCTCCGACCACCGCTCCTCAAGTTTCTCTTCCGATATCTTTCAGTTTATATTTTTTTTTATATACTAGAGCATCTTGAAAGTCATTACGAATCGTTAAAAAAGAGGATACGACATTCGAATTGAACGAAAGATTTTTACCAGTGTCGGTCCAGAATGGGGTTGCTCTGATAACCGCTCCTCAAGTTTCCCTTCCGATCTCTTTCGGTTTATATTATTTTTACATACTATAGAATCTTAAAAGTCATTACGATTCATTAATAAAGAGAAGACGACCTTCGAATTGATCGAAAGATTTTTACTAGAGTCGGTCCAGAATGGGGTCGCTCTGACCGCCGCTCCTCAAGTTTCCCTTCCGATATATTTCGGTTTATATTTTTTTCGCACACTAGAGAGTCCTAAAAGTCACCACCATTCGCCAAATAAGAGAATACGACCTTTCAATTGGACGGATAATTTTTTAGCAAAGTCGATCCAGAATGGGGTCGCTACGACCGCTGCTCTTCAAGTTTCCCTTCCGATATCTTTCGGTTCATATTTTTTTTCACATACTAAAGAGTCCTAAAAGTCACCACGATTCGTCAAAAAAAGAATACGACCTTCGAATTGGACGAAAGATTTTTACCAGAGTCGGTCCAGAATGGGGTCGCTCTGACCACCGCTCCTCAAGTTTCCCGCCAGATATCTTTCGGTCTATATTTTTTTTCACATAGTAAAGAGTCCTAAAAGTTACTACGATACGCCAAAAAAGAGGATACGACCTTTGAATTGGACGAATGATTTTTTAGCAAAGTCTGTCCAGAACGGGATCGCTCCGACCATCGCTCTTCAAGTTTCCCTTCCGATAACTTTCGGTTTATATTTTTTTTACATACTACAGAGTCCTAAAAGTCATCACCATTTGTCAAAAAAAAGGATACGACCTTCGAATTTGACGAACGATTTTTACTAGAGTCGTTTCAGTATGGGGTCGCACCGACCACCGCTCCTCAAGTGTCCCATCCGATATCTTTCGGTTTATATTTTTTTTCACATTCTAGAAAGTCCCAAAAGTCATCACGATTCATCAAAAAAGAGGACACGACCTTCGAATTGGACGAAAGATTTTTACGAGTTTCGGTCCAGAATGGGGTTGCTCTGATAACCGCTCCTCAAGTTTCCGTTCCGATATCTTTCGGTTTATATTTTTTTACATTCTAGAAAGTCTTAAAAGTCATTACGATTCGTTAAAAAAGAGGATACGACCTTCGAATTGAACAATAGATTTTTACTAGAGTCGGTCCAGAATGCGGTCGATCCGACCACCGTTCCTCAAGTTTCCCTTCCGATATCTTTCGGTTTATATTTTTTTTCACACACTAGAGAGTCCTAAAAGTCACCACGATTCGCCAAAAAACAGGATACTACCTTTGAATTGGACGGATAATTTTTTAGCAAAGTCGATCCAGAATGGGGTCGCTCCGACCACCGTTCTTCAAGTTTCCCTTCCGATATCTTTCGGTTCATATTTTTTTTCACTCACTAAAGAGTCCTAAAAGTCATCACCATGCGTCAAAAAACGGATACGACTTTCGAATTGGACGGAAGATTTTTACCAGTGTCGGTCCGGAATGGGGTCGCTCTGACCACCGCTCCTCAAGTTTCCCTTCCGATCTCTTCCGGTTTATATTTTTTTTACATAATATAGAATCTTAAAAGTCATTACGATTCGTTAATAAAGAGAAGATGACTTTCGAATTGAACAATGGATTTTTACTAGAGTCGGTCCAGAATGCGGTCGATCCGACCACCGCTCCTCAAGTTTCCCTTCTGCTATCTTTCGGTTTATATTTTTTTTCACACACTAGAGAGTCCTAAAAGTCACCACCATTCGCCATATAAGAGGAAAGACCTTTGAATTGGAAGAATGATTTTTTAGCAAAGTCGGTCCAGAATGTGGTCGATCCGACCACCGCTCCTCAAGTTTCTCTTCCGATATCTTTCAGTTTATATTTTTTTTTACATACTAGAGCGTCTTGAAAGTCATTACGAATCGTTAAAAAAGAGGATACGACATTCGAATTGAACGAAAGATTGTTACCAGTGTCGGTCCAGAATGGGGTTGCTCTGATAACCGCTCCTCAAGTTTCCCTTCCGATCTCTTTCGGTTTATATTATTTTTACATACTATAGAATCTTACAAGTCATTACGATTCGTTAATAAAGAGAAGACGACCTTCGAATTGATCGAAAGATTTTTACTAGAGTCGGTCCAGAATGGGGTCGCTCTGACCGCCGCTCCTCAAGTTTCCCTTCCGATATATTTCGGTTTATATTTTTTTCGCACACTAGAGAGTCCTAAAAGTCACCACCATTCGCCAAATAAGAGAATACGACCTTTCAATTGGACGAATGATTTTTTAGCAAAGTCGGTGCAGAATGGGATCGCTCCGACCACCGCTCTTTAAGTTTCCCTTCTGATATCTTTCGGTTTATATATTTTTTCACATACTAAAGAGTCCTAAAAGTCACCACGATTCGTCAAAAAAAGAATACGACCTTCGAATTGGACGAAAGATTTTTAACAGTGTCGGTCCAGAATGGGGTCGCTCTGACCACCGCTCCTCAAGTTTCCCGTCAGATATCTTTCGGTCTATATTTTTTTTCACATAGTAAAGAGTCCTAAAAGTCACCACGATTCGCCGAAAAAGAGGATACGACCTTTGAATTGGACGAATGATTTTTTAGCAAAGTCTGTCCAGAACGGGATCGCTCCGACCACCGCTCTTCAAGTTTCCCTTACGATATCTTTCGGTTTATATTTTTTTTACATACTACAGAGTCCTAAAAGTCATCACCATTTGTCAAAAAAAAGGATACGACCTTCGAATTTGACGAACGATTTTTACCAGAGTCGGTCCAGAATGGAGTCGCTCTGACCACCGCTCCTCAAGTTTCCCGTCAGATATCTTTCGGTCTATATTTTTTTTCACATAGTAAAGAGTCCTAAAAGTCACCACGATTCGCCAAAAAAGAGGATACGACCTTTGAATTGGACGAATGATTTTTTAGCAAAGTCTGTCCAGAACGGGATCGCTCCGACCATCGCTCTTCAAGTTTCCCTTCCGATATCTTTCGGTTTATTTTTTTTTACATACTACAGAGTCCTAAAAGTCATCACCATTTGTCAAAAAAAAGGATACGACCTTCGAATTTGACGAACGATTTTTACCAGAGTCGGTCCAGAATGGGGTCGCTATGACATCCGCTCCTCAAGTTTCCCTTCTGATATCTTTCGGTTTATATTTTTCTTCACATATTAGAGAGTCCTGAAAGTGATTATGATTCACCAAAAAAGTGGACACGACCGTCAAATTGGACTAACGATTTATACCAAAGTCGCTCCAGAATGGGGTCGATCCGACCACCGCTCCTCAAGTTTCCCTTCCGATATCTTTCGGTTTATATTTTTTTCACATACTACAAAGTCCCAAACGTAATCACGATTTGCCAAAAAGCGGAAACGGACTTCGAATTCGACGAAAGATTTTTACCATAGTCTGTCCGGAATGGGGTCACTCTGACCACCGCTCCTCAAGTTTCCCTTCCATTATCTTTCGGTTAATTTTTTCTTTCATATACTAAAGAGTCCGAAAAGTCACCACGATTCGCCAAAAAAGAGGATACGACCTTCGAATTGGAAGAATGATGTTTTAGCAAAGTCGGTCCAGAATGGGGTCGCTCCGACCACCGCTCCTCAAGTTTCCCTTTCGATATCTTTCGGTTTATATATTTTTTTACATACTAGAGCGTCTTAAAAGTCATTACGATTCGTTAAAAAAGAGGACACGATCTCGACTTGAACGAAAGATTTTTACTAGAGTCGGTCCAGAATGGGGTCGCTCCGACCACCGCTCCTCAATTTTCCCTTCCGATATCTTTCGGTTTATATTTTTTTTCACACACTAGAGAGTCCTGAAAGTCACCACGATTCGGCACATAAGAGAATACGACCTTTGAATTGGACGGATAATTTTTTAGCAATGTCGATCCAGAATCGGGTCGCTCCGACCACCGCTCCTCAAGTTTCCCTTCCGATATCTTTCGGTTTATATTTTTTTTCACATTCTAGAAAGTCCCAAACGTAATCACGATTTGTCAAAAAGCGGAATCGACCTTCGAATTGGACGAAAGATTTTTACCATACTCGATCCGGAATGGGGTCGCTCTGACCACCGCTCCTCAAGTTTCCCTTCCAATATCTTTAGGTTAATTTTTTCTTTCATATACTAGAGAGTCCTAAAAGTCAGCACGATTCGCCCAAAAAGAGGATACGACCTTTGAATTGGACGGATAATTTTTTAGCAATGTCGATCCAGAATGGGGTCGCTCCGACCACCGCTCCTCAAGTTTCCCTTCCGATATCTTTCGGTTTATATTTTTTTTCACATTCTAGAAAGTCCCAAAAGTAATCACGATTTGTCAAAAAGCGGAATTGACCTTCGAATTGGACGAAAGATTTTTACCATACTCGATCCGGAATGGGGTCGCTCCGACCACCGCTCCTCAAGTTTCCCTTCCGATATCTTTCGGTTTATATTTTTTTTCACACACTAGAGAGTCCTAAAAGTAACCACGATTCGGCACATAAGAGAATAAGACCTTTGAATTGGAAGAATGATTTTTTAGCAAAGTCGGTCCAGAATGGGGTCGCTCCGACCACCGCTCCTCAAGTTTCCCTTCCGATATCTTTCGGTTTATATTTTTTTTTCCATACTAGAGAGTCCTAAAAGTAATTACGATTGGTTAAAAAAGAGGATACGACCTTCGAATTGAACGAAAGATTTTTACTAGCGTCGTTCCAGAATGGGGTCGCACCGACCACCGCTCCGCAAGTTTCCCTTCCGATATCTTTCGGTTTATATTTTTATTCATATTCGAGAACGTCCCAAAAGTCATCAGGATTCATCAAAAAAGAGGACACGACCTTCGAATTGGACGAAAGATTTTTACCAGTGTCGGTCCAGAATGGGGTTGCTCTGATAACCGCTCCTCAAGTTTCCCTTCTGATATCTTTCGGTTTATATTTTTTTCACATATAAGAGACTCCTAAAAGTGATCACGATTCACCAAAAAAGTGGACACGACGGTCAAATTGGACGAAAGATTTTTAGCAAAGTCGGTCCAGAATGGGGTCGCTCCGACCACCGCTCCTCAAGTTTCCCTTTAGATATCTTTCGGTTAATATTTTTTTTACATACGAGAAACTCTTAAAAGTCATTACGATTCATCAAAAAAGAGGATACAACCTTCGAATTGAACGATAGATTTTTACTAGTGTCGGTCCAGAATGGGGTCGCTCCGACCACCGCTCCTCAAGTTTTCCTTCCGACATCTTTCGGTTTATATATTTTTTTTCATACTAGAGAGTCCTAAAAGTAATTGCGATTCATCAAAAAAGAGGACACGACCTTCGAATTGGACGAAAGATTTTTACCAATGTCGGTCCAGAATGGGGTTGCTCTGATAACCGCTCCTCAAGTTTCCCTTCTGATATCTTTCGGTTTATATTTTTTTCACATATAAGTGAGTCCTAAAAGTGATCACGATTTACCAAAAAAGTGGACACGACCGTCAAATTGGACGAAAGATTTTTAGCAAAGTCGGTCCAGAATGGGGTCGCTCCGACCACAGCTCCTCAAGTTTCCCTTTCGATATCTTTCGGTTTATATTTTTTTTACATACTAGAAACTCTTAAAAGTCATTACGATTCATTAAAAAAGAGGATACAACCTTCGAATTGAACGATAGATTTTTACTAGTGTCGGTCCAGAATGGGGTCGCTCCGACCACCGCTCCTCAAGTTTTCCTTCCGACATCTTTCGGTTTATATTTTTTTTCACACACTACAGAGTCCTAAAAGTCACCACGATTCGCCAAATAAGAGAATACGACCTTTGAATTGGACGGATAATTTTTTAGCCAAGTCGATCCAGAATGGGGTCGCTCCGACCACCGATCTTCAAGTTTCCCTTCCGATATCTTTCGGTTCATATTTTTTTTCACACACTAAAGAGTCCTAAAAGTCATCACCATTCGCCAAAAAAGGGATAAGACCTTCGAATTGGACGAAAGTATTTTACCAGTGTCGGTCCAGAATGGGGTCGCTCTGACCACCGCTCCTCAAGCTTCCCTTCCGATATCTTTCGGTTTGTATTTTTTTACATACTAGAGAGTCCTAAAAGTCATCACGGTTCGTTAAATAAGAGGATACGACCTTCGAATTGAACGAAAGATTTTTACTAGAATCGTTCCAGAATGGGGTCGCACTGACCACCGCTCCTTAAGTTTCCCTTCCGATATCTTTCGGTTTATATTTTTTTTTCATATTCGATAAAGTCCCAAAAGTCATCACGATTCATCAAAAAAGAGGACACGACCTTCGAATTGGACGAAAGATTTTTACCAGTGTCGGTCCAGAATGGGGTTGCTCTGATAACCGCTCCTCAAGTTTCCCTTCTGATATCTTTCGGTTTATATTTTTTTTCACATATAAGAGAGTCCGAAAAGTGATCACGATTCACCAAAAAAGCGGAAACGACCTTCGAATTGGACGAAAGATTTTAACCATAGTCGGTCCGGAATGGGGTCGCTCTGACCACCGCTCCTCAAGTTTCCCTTCCAATATCTTTCGGTTAATTTATTCTTTCATATACTAAAGAGTCCTAAAAGTCACCACGATTCGCCAAAAAAGAGGATACGAACTTTGAATTGGAAGAAAGATTTTTTAGCAAAGTCGGTCCAGAATGAGGTCGCTCCGACCACCGCTCCTCAAGTTTCCCTTCCGATATATTACGGTTTATATTTTTTTTACATACTAGAGAGTCTTAACAGTCATTACGATTCTTTAAAAAAAAGGATACGACCATCGAATTGAACGAAAGATTGTTACTACAGTCGGTCCAGAATGGGGTCCCTCCGACCACCGCTCCTCAAGTTTCCCTTCTGCTATCTTTCGGTTTATATTTTTTTTCACACACTAGAGAGTCCTAAAAGTCACCACCATTCGCCATATAAGAGGAAAGACCTTTGAATTGGAAGAATGATTTTTTAGCAAAGTCGGTCCAGAATGTGGTCGCTCCGACCACCGCTCCTCAAGTTTCTCTTCCGATATCTTTCAGTTTATATTTTTTTTTATATACTAGAGCATCTTGAAAGTCATTACGAATCGTTAAAAAAGAGGATACGACATTCGAATTGAACGAAAGATTTTTACCAGTGTCGGTCCAGAATGGGGTTGCTCTGATAACCGCTCCTCAAGTTTCCCTTCCGATCTCTTTCGGTTTATATTATTTTTACATACTATAGAATCTTAAAAGTCATTACGATTCATTAATAAAGAGAAGACGACCTTCGAATTGATCGAAAGATTTTTACTAGAGTCGGTCCAGAATGGGGTCGCTCTGACCGCCGCTCCTCAAGTTTCCCTTCCGATATATTTCGGTTTATATTTTTTTCGCACACTAGAGAGTCCTAAAAGTCACCACCATTCGCCAAATAAGAGAATACGACCTTTCAATTGGACGGATAATTTTTTAGCAAAGTCGATCCAGAATGGGGTCGCTACGACCGCTGCTCTTCAAGTTTCCCTTCCGATATCTTTCGGTTCATATTTTTTTTCACATACTAAAGAGTCCTAAAAGTCACCACGATTCGTCAAAAAAAGAATACGACCTTCGAATTGGACGAAAGATTTTTACCAGAGTCGGTCCAGAATGGGGTCGCTCTGACCACCGCTCCTCAAGTTTCCCGCCAGATATCTTTCGGTCTATATTTTTTTTCACATAGTAAAGAGTCCTAAAAGTTACTACGATACGCCAAAAAAGAGGATACGACCTTTGAATTGGACGAATGATTTTTTAGCAAAGTCTGTCCAGAACGGGATCGCTCCGACCATCGCTCTTCAAGTTTCCCTTCCGATAACTTTCGGTTTATATTTTTTTTACATACTACAGAGTCCTAAAAGTCATCACCATTTGTCAAAAAAAAGGATACGACCTTCGAATTTGACGAACGATTTTTACTAGAGTCGTTTCAGTATGGGGTCGCACCGACCACCGCTCCTCAAGTGTCCCATCCGATATCTTTCGGTTTATATTTTTTTTCACATTCTAGAAAGTCCCAAAAGTCATCACGATTCATCAAAAAAGAGGACACGACCTTCGAATTGGACGAAAGATTTTTACGAGTTTCGGTCCAGAATGGGGTTGCTCTGATAACCGCTCCTCAAGTTTCCGTTCCGATATCTTTCGGTTTATATTTTTTTACATTCTAGAAAGTCTTAAAAGTCATTACGATTCGTTAAAAAAGAGGATACGACCTTCGAATTGAACAATAGATTTTTACTAGAGTCGGTCCAGAATGCGGTCGATCCGACCACCGTTCCTCAAGTTTCCCTTCCGATATCTTTCGGTTTATATTTTTTTTCACACACTAGAGAGTCCTAAAAGTCACCACGATTCGCCAAAAAACAGGATACTACCTTTGAATTGGACGGATAATTTTTTAGCAAAGTCGATCCAGAATGGGGTCGCTCCGACCACCGTTCTTCAAGTTTCCCTTCCGATATCTTTCGGTTCATATTTTTTTTCACTCACTAAAGAGTCCTAAAAGTCATCACCATGCGTCAAAAAACGGATACGACTTTCGAATTGGACGGAAGATTTTTACCAGTGTCGGTCCGGAATGGGGTCGCTCTGACCACCGCTCCTCAAGTTTCCCTTCCGATCTCTTCCGGTTTATATTTTTTTTACATAATATAGAATCTTAAAAGTCATTACGATTCGTTAATAAAGAGAAGATGACTTTCGAATTGAACAATGGATTTTTACTAGAGTCGGTCCAGAATGCGGTCGATCCGACCACCGCTCCTCAAGTTTCCCTTCTGCTATCTTTCGGTTTATATTTTTTTTCACACACTAGAGAGTCCTAAAAGTCACCACCATTCGCCATATAAGAGGAAAGACCTTTGAATTGGAAGAATGATTTTTTAGCAAAGTCGGTCCAGAATGTGGTCGATCCGACCACCGCTCCTCAAGTTTCTCTTCCGATATCTTTCAGTTTATATTTTTTTTTACATACTAGAGCGTCTTGAAAGTCATTACGAATCGTTAAAAAAGAGGATACGACATTCGAATTGAACGAAAGATTGTTACCAGTGTCGGTCCAGAATGGGGTTGCTCTGATAACCGCTCCTCAAGTTTCCCTTCCGATCTCTTTCGGTTTATATTATTTTTACATACTATAGAATCTTACAAGTCATTACGATTCGTTAATAAAGAGAAGACGACCTTCGAATTGATCGAAAGATTTTTACTAGAGTCGGTCCAGAATGGGGTCGCTCTGACCGCCGCTCCTCAAGTTTCCCTTCCGATATATTTCGGTTTATATTTTTTTCGCACACTAGAGAGTCCTAAAAGTCACCACCATTCGCCAAATAAGAGAATACGACCTTTCAATTGGACGAATGATTTTTTAGCAAAGTCGGTGCAGAATGGGATCGCTCCGACCACCGCTCTTTAAGTTTCCCTTCTGATATCTTTCGGTTTATATTTTTTTTCACATACTAAAGAGTCCTAAAAGTCACCACGATTCGTCAAAAAAAGAATACGACCTTCGAATTGGACGAAAGATTTTTAACAGTGTCGGTCCAGAATGGGGTCGCTCTGACCACCGCTCCTCAAGTTTCCCGTCAGATATCTTTCGGTCTATATTTTTTTTCACATAGTAAAGAGTCCTAAAAGTCACCACGATTCGCCGAAAAAGAGGATACGACCTTTGAATTGGACGAATGATTTTTTAGCAAAGTCTGTCCAGAACGGGATCGCTCCGACCACCGCTCTTCAAGTTTCCCTTACGATATCTTTCGGTTTATATTTTTTTTACATACTACAGAGTCCTAAAAGTCATCACCATTTGTCAAAAAAAAGGATACGACCTTCGAATTTGACGAACGATTTTTACCAGAGTCGGTCCAGAATGGAGTCGCTCTGACCACCGCTCCTCAAGTTTCCCGTCAGATATCTTTCGGTCTATATTTTTTTTCACATAGTAAAGAGTCCTAAAAGTCACCACGATTCGCCAAAAAAGAGGATACGACCTTTGAATTGGACGAATGATTTTTTAGCAAAGTCTGTCCAGAACGGGATCGCTCCGACCATCGCTCTTCAAGTTTCCCTTCCGATATCTTTCGGTTTATTTTTTTTTACATACTACAGAGTCCTAAAAGTCATCACCATTTGTCAAAAAAAAGGATACGACCTTCGAATTTGACGAACGATTTTTACCAGAGTCGGTCCAGAATGGGGTCGCTATGACATCCGCTCCTCAAGTTTCCCTTCTGATATCTTTCGGTTTATATTTTTCTTCACATATTAGAGAGTCCTGAAAGTGATTATGATTCACCAAAAAAGTGGACACGACCGTCAAATTGGACTAACGATTTATACCAAAGTCGCTCCAGAATGGGGTCGATCCGACCACCGCTCCTCAAGTTTCCCTTCCGATATCTTTCGGTTTATATTTTTTTCACATACTACAAAGTCCCAAACGTAATCACGATTTGCCAAAAAGCGGAAACGGACTTCGAATTCGACGAAAGATTTTTACCATAGTCTGTCCGGAATGGGGTCACTCTGACCACCGCTCCTCAAGTTTCCCTTCCATTATCTTTCGGTTAATTTTTTCTTTCATATACTAAAGAGTCCGAAAAGTCACCACGATTCGCCAAAAAAGAGGATACGACCTTCGAATTGGAAGAATGATGTTTTAGCAAAGTCGGTCCAGAATGGGGTCGCTCCGACCACCGCTCCTCAAGTTTCCCTTTCGATATCTTTCGGTTTATATATTTTTTTACATACTAGAGCGTCTTAAAAGTCATTACGATTCGTTAAAAAAGAGGACACGATCTCGACTTGAACGAAAGATTTTTACTAGAGTCGGTCCAGAATGGGGTCGCTCCGACCACCGCTCCTCAATTTTCCCTTCCGATATCTTTCGGTTTATATTTTTTTTCACACACTAGAGAGTCCTGAAAGTCACCACGATTCGGCACATAAGAGAATACGACCTTTGAATTGGACGGATAATTTTTTAGCAATGTCGATCCAGAATCGGGTCGCTCCGACCACCGCTCCTCAAGTTTCCCTTCCGATATCTTTCGGTTTATATTTTTTTTCACATTCTAGAAAGTCCCAAACGTAATCACGATTTGTCAAAAAGCGGAATCGACCTTCGAATTGGACGAAAGATTTTTACCATACTCGATCCGGAATGGGGTCGCTCTGACCACCGCTCCTCAAGTTTCCCTTCCAATATCTTTAGGTTAATTTTTTCTTTCATATACTAGAGAGTCCTAAAAGTCAGCACGATTCGCCCAAAAAGAGGATACGACCTTTGAATTGGACGGATAATTTTTTAGCAATGTCGATCCAGAATGGGGTCGCTCCGACCACCGCTCCTCAAGTTTCCCTTCCGATATCTTTCGGTTTATATTTTTTTTCACATTCTAGAAAGTCCCAAAAGTAATCACGATTTGTCAAAAAGCGGAATTGACCTTCGAATTGGACGAAAGATTTTTACCATACTCGATCCGGAATGGGGTCGCTCCGACCACCGCTCCTCAAGTTTCCCTTCCGATATCTTTCGGTTTATATTTTTTTTCACACACTAGAGAGTCCTAAAAGTAACCACGATTCGGCACATAAGAGAATAAGACCTTTGAATTGGAAGAATGATTTTTTAGCAAAGTCGGTCCAGAATGGGGTCGCTCCGACCACCGCTCCTCAAGTTTCCCTTCCGATATCTTTCGGTTTATATTTTTTTTTCCATACTAGAGAGTCCTAAAAGTAATTACGATTGGTTAAAAAAGAGGATACGACCTTCGAATTGAACGAAAGATTTTTACTAGCGTCGTTCCAGAATGGGGTCGCACCGACCACCGCTCCGCAAGTTTCCCTTCCGATATCTTTCGGTTTATATTTTTATTCATATTCGAGAACGTCCCAAAAGTCATCAGGATTCATCAAAAAAGAGGACACGACCTTCGAATTGGACGAAAGATTTTTACCAGTGTCGGTCCAGAATGGGGTTGCTCTGATAACCGCTCCTCAAGTTTCCCTTCTGATATCTTTCGGTTTATATTTTTTTCACATATAAGAGACTCCTAAAAGTGATCACGATTCACCAAAAAAGTGGACACGACGGTCAAATTGGACGAAAGATTTTTAGCAAAGTCGGTCCAGAATGGGGTCGCTCCGACCACCGCTCCTCAAGTTTCCCTTTAGATATCTTTCGGTTAATATTTTTTTTACATACGAGAAACTCTTAAAAGTCATTACGATTCATCAAAAAAGAGGATACAACCTTCGAATTGAACGATAGATTTTTACTAGTGTCGGTCCAGAATGGGGTCGCTCCGACCACCGCTCCTCAAGTTTTCCTTCCGACATCTTTCGGTTTATATATTTTTTTTCATGCTAGAGAGTCCTAAAAGTAATTGCGATTCATCAAAAAAGAGGACACGACCTTCGAATTGGACGAAAGATTTTTACCAATGTCGGTCCAGAATGGGGTTGCTCTGATAACCGCTCCTCAAGTTTCCCTTCTGATATCTTTCGGTTTATATTTTTTTCACATATAAGAGAGTCCTAAAAGTGATCACGATTTACCAAAAAAGTGGACACGACCGTCAAATTGGACGAAAGATTTTTAGCAAAGTCGGTCCAGAATGGGGTCGCTCCGACCACAGCTCCTCAAGTTTCCCTTTCGATATCTTTCGGTTTATATTTTTTTTACATACTAGAAACTCTTAAAAGTCATTACGATTCATTAAAAAAGAGGATACAACCTTCGAATTGAACGATAGATTTTTACTAGTGTCGGTCCAGAATGGGGTCGCTCCGACCACCGCTCCTCAAGTTTCCCTTCCGATATCTTTCGGTTCATATTTTTTTTCACACACTAAAGAGTCCTAAAAGTCATCACCTTTCGCCAAAAAAGGGATAAGACCTTCGAATTGGACGAAAGTATTTTACCAGTGTCGGTCCAGAATGGGGTCGCTCTGACCACCGCTCCTCAAGCTTCCCTTCCGATATCTTTCGGTTTGTATTTTTTTACATACTAGAGAGTCCTAAAAGTCATCACGGTTCGTTAAATAAGAGGATACGACCTTCGAATTGAACGAAAGATTTTTACTAGAATCGTTCCAGAATGGGGTCGCACCGACCACCGCTCCTTAAGTTTCCCTTCCGATATCTTTCGGTTTATATTTTTTTTTCATTTCGATAAAGTCCCAAAAGTCATCACGATTCATCAAAAAAGAGGACACGACCTTCGAATTGGACGAAAGATTTTTACCAGTGTCGGTCCAGAATGGGGTTGCTCTGATAACCGCTCCTCAAGTTTCCCTTCTGATATCTTTCGGTTTATATTTTTTTTCACATATAAGAGAGTCCGAAAAGTGATCACGATTCACCAAAAAAGTGGACACGACCGTCAAATTGGACGAAAGATTTTTACCAAAGTCGGTCCAGAATCGGGTCGATCCGACCACCGCTCCTCAAGTTTCCCTTCCGATATCTTTTGGTTTATATATTTTTTCACATACTAGAAAGTCCCAAAAGTAATCACGATTTGCCAAAAAGCGGAAACGACCTTCGAATTGGACGAAAGATTTTAACCATAGTCGGTCCGGAATGGGGTCGCTCTGACCACCGCTCCTCAAGTTTCCCTTCCAATATCTTTCGGTTAATTTATTCTTTCATATACTAAAGAGTCCGAAAAGTCACCACGATTCGCCAAAAAAGAGGATACGACCTTCGAATTGGAAGAATGATGTTTTAGCAAAGTCGGTCCAGAATGGGGTCGCTCCGACCACCGCTCCTCAAGTTTCCCTTTCGATATCTTTCGGTTTATATATTTTTTTACATACTAGAGCGTCTTAAAAGTCATTACGATTCGGTAAAAAAGAGGACACGATCTCGACTTGAACGAAAGATTTTTACTAGAGTCGGTCCAGAATGGGGTCGCTCCGACCACCGCTCCTCAAGTTTCCCTTCCGATATCTTTCGGTTTATATTTTTTTTCACACACTAGAGAGTCCTGAAAGTCACCACGATTCGGCACATAAGAGAATACGACCTTTGAATTGGACGGATAATTTTTTAGCAATGTCGATCCAGAATCGGGTCGCTCCGACCACCGCTCCTCAAGTTTCCCTTCCGATATCTTTCGGTTTATATTTTTTTTCACATTCTAGAAAGTCCCAAACGTAATCACGATTTGTCAAAAAGCGGAATCGACCTTCGAATTGGACGAAAGATTTTTACCATACTCGATCCGGAATGGGGTCGCTCTGACCACCGCTCCTCAAGTTTCCCTTCCAATATCTTTAGGTTAATTTTTTCTTTCATATACTAGAGAGTCCTAAAAGTCAGCACGATTCGCCCAAAAAGAGGATACGACCTTTGAATTGGACGGATAATTTTTTAGCAATGTCGATCCAGAATGGGGTCGCTCCGACCACCGCTCCTCAAGTTTCCCTTCCGATATCTTTCGGTTTATATTTTTTTTCACATTCTAGAAAGTCCCAAAAGTAATCACGATTTGTCAAAAAGCGGAATTGACCTTCGAATTGGACGAAAGATTTTTACCATACTCGATCCGGAATGGGGTCGCTCCGACCACCGCTCCTCAAGTTTCCCTTCCGATATCTTTCGGTTTATATTTTTTTTCACACACTAGAGAGTCCTAAAAGTAACCACGATTCGGCACATAAGAGAATAAGACCTTTGAATTGGAAGAATGATTTTTTAGCAAAGTCGGTCCAGAATGGGGTCGCTCCGACCACCGCTCCTCAAGTTTCCCTTCCGATATCTTTCGGTTTATATTTTTTTTCCATACTAGAGAGTCCTAAAAGTAATTACGATTGGTTAAAAAAGAGGATACGACCTTCGAATTGAACGAAAGATTTTTACTAGCGTCGTTCCAGAATGGGGTCGCACCGACCACCGCTCCGCAAGTTTCCCTTCCGATATCTTTCGGTTTATATTTTTATTCATATTCGAGAACGTCCCAAAAGTCATCAGGATTCATCAAAAAAGAGGACACGACCTTCGAATTGGACGAAAGATTTTTACCAGTGTCGGTCCAGAATGGGGTTGCTCTGATAACCGCTCCTCAAGTTTCCCTTCTGATATCTTTCGGTTTATATTTTTTTCACATATAAGAGAGTCCTAAAAGTGATCACGATTTACCAAAAAAGTGGACACGACGGTCAAATTGGACGAAAGATTTTTAGCAAAGTCGGTCCAGAATGGGGTCGCTCCGACCACCGCTCCTCAAGTTTCCCTTTAGATATCTTTCGGTTAATATTTTTTTTACATACGAGAAACTCTTAAAAGTCATTACGATTCATCAAAAAAGAGGATACAACCTTCGAATTGAACGATAGATTTTTACTAGTGTCGGTCCAGAATGGGGTCGCTCCGACCACCGCTCCTCAAGTTTTCCTTCCGACATCTTTCGGTTTATATATTTTTTTTCATACTAGAGAGTCCTAAAAGTAATTGCGATTCATCAAAAAAGAGGACACGACCTTCGAATTGGACGAAAGATTTTTACCAATGTCGGTCCAGAATGGGGTTGCTCTGATAACCGCTCCTCAAGTTTCCCTTCTGATATCTTTCGGTTTATATTTTTTTCACATATAAGAGAGTCCTAAAAGTGATCACGATTTACCAAAAAAGTGGACACGACCGTCAAATTGGACGAAAGATTTTTAGCAAAGTCGGTCCAGAATGGGGTCGCTCCGACCACAGCTCCTCAAGTTTCCCTTTCGATATCTTTCGGTTTATATTTTTTTACATACTAGAAACTCTTAAAAGTCATTACGATTCATTAAAAAAGAGGATACAACCTTCGAATTGAACGATAGATTTTTACTAGTGTCGGTCCAGAATGGGGTCGCTCCGACCACCGCTCCTCAAGTTTTCCTTCCGACATCTTTCGGTTTATATTTTTTTTCACACACTACAGAGTCCTAAAAGTCACCACGATTCGCCAAATAAGAGAATACGACCTTTGAATTGGACGGATAATTTTTTAACCAAGTCGATCCAGAATGGGGTCGCTCCGACCACCGATCTTCAAGTTTCCCTTCCGATATCTTTCGGTTCATATTTTTTTTCACACACTAAAGAGTCCTAAAAGTCATCACCATTCGCCAAAAAAGGGATAAGACCTTCGAATTGGACGAAAGTATTTTACCAGTGTCGGTCCAGAATGGGGTCGCTCTGACCACCGCTCCTCAAGTTTCCCTTCCGATATCTTTCGGTTTATATTTTTTTACATACTAGAAAGTCTTAAAAGTCATTACGATTCGTTAAAAAAGAGGATACGACCTTGGAATTGAACGATAGATTTTCACTAGAGTCGTTCCAGAATGCGGTCGATCCGACCACCGCTCCTCAAGTTTCCCTTCCGATATCTTTCGGTTTATATTTTTTTTCACACACTAGAGAGTCCTAAAAGTCACCACGATTCGCCAAAAAACAGGATACTACCTTTGAATTGGACGGATAATTTTTTAGCAAAGTCGATCCAGAATGGGGTCGCTCCGACCACCGTGCTTCAAGTTTCCCTTCCGATATCTTTCGGTTTATATTTTTTTTACATACTAAAAAGTCCTAAAAGTCACCAGAATTCGCCAAAAAACAGTATACGACCTTTGAATTGGACGAATGATTTTTTAGCAAAGTCGGTGCAGAATGGGATCGCTCCGACCACCGCTCTTTAAGTTTCCCTTCTGATATCTTTCGGTTTATATTTTTTTTCACATACTAAAGAGTCCTAAAAGTCACCACGATTCGTCAAAAAAAGAATACGACCTTCGAATTGGACGAAAGATTTTTAACAGTGTCGGTCCAGAATGGGGTCGCTCTGACCACCGCTCCTCAAGTTTCCCGTCAGATATCTTTCGGTCTATATTTTTTTTCACATAGTAAAGAGTCCTAAAAGTCACCACGATTCGCCGAAAAAGAGGATACGACCTTTGAATTGGACGAATGATTTTTTAGCAAAGTCTGTCCAGAACGGGATCGCTCCGACCACCGCTCTTCAAGTTTCCCTTACGATATCTTTCGGTTTATATTTTTTTTACATACTACAGAGTCCTAAAAGTCATCACCATTTGTCAAAAAAAAGGATACGACCTTCGAATTTGACGAACGATTTTTACCAGAGTCGGTCCAGAATGGGGTCGCTATGACATCCGCTCCTCAAGTTTCCCTTCTGATATCTTTCGGTTTATATTTTTCTTCACATATTAGAGAGTCCTGAAAGTGATTATGATTCACCAAAAAAGTGGACACGACCGTCAAATTGGACTAACGATTTATACCAAAGTCGCTCCAGAATGGGGTCGATCCGACCACCGCTCCTCAAGTTTCCCTTCCGATATCTTTCGGTTTATATTTTTTTCACATACTACAAAGTCCCAAACGTAATCACGATTTGCCAAAAAGCGGAAACGGACTTCGAATTCGACGAAAGATTTTTACCATAGTCTGTCCGGAATGGGGTCACTCTGACCACCGCTCCTCAAGTTTCCCTTCCATTATCTTTCGGTTAATTTTTTCTTTCATATACTAAAGAGTCCGAAAAGTCACCACGATTCGCCAAAAAAGAGGATACGACCTTCGAATTGGAAGAATGATGTTTTAGCAAAGTCGGTCCAGAATGGGGTCGCTCCGACCACCGCTCCTCAAGTTTCCCTTTCGATATCTTTCGGTTTATATATTTTTTTACATACTAGAGCGTCTTAAAAGTCATTACGATTCGGTAAAAAAGAGGACACGATCTCGACTTGAACGAAAGATTTTTACTAGAGTCGGTCCAGAATGGGGTCGCTCCGACCACCGCTCCTCAAGTTTCCCTTCCGATATCTTTCGGTTTATATTTTTTTTCACACACTAGAGATCCCTGAAAGTCACCACGATTCGGCACATAAGAGAATACGACCTTTGAATTGGACGGATAATTTTTTAGCAATGTCGATCCAGAATCGGGTCGCTCCGACCACCGCTCCTCAAGTTTCCCTTCCGATATCTTTCGGTTTATATTTTTTTTCACATTCTAGAAAGTCCCAAACGTAATCACGATTTGTCAAAAAGCGGAATCGACCTTCGAATTGGACGAAAGATTTTTACCATACTCGATCCGGAATGGGGTCGCTCTGACCACCGCTCCTCAAGTTTCCCTTCCAATATCTTTAGGTTAATTTTTTCTTTCATATACTAGAGAGTCCTAAAAGTCAGCACGATTCGCCCAAAAAGAGGATACGACCTTTGAATTGGACGGATCATTTTTTAGCAATGTCGATCCAGAATGGGGTCGCTCCGACCACCGCTCCTCAAGTTTCCCTTCCGATATCTTTCGGTTTATATTTTTTTTCACATTCTAGAAAGTCCCAAAAGTAATCACGATTTGTCAAAAAGCGGAATTGACCTTCGAATTGGACGAAAGATTTTTACCATACTCGATCCGGAATGGGGTCGCTCCGACCACCGCTCCTCAAGTTTCCCTTCCGATATCTTTCGGTTTATATTTTTTTTCACACACTAGAGAGTCCTAAAAGTAACCACGATTCGGCACATAAGAGAATAAGACCTTTGAATTGGAAGAATGATTTTTTAGCAAAGTCGGTCCAGAATGGGGTCGCTCCGACCACCGCTCCTCAAGTTTCCCTTCCGATATCTTTCGGTTTATATTTTTTTTCCATACTAGAGAGTCCTAAAAGTAATTACGATTGGTTAAAAAAGAGGATACGACCTTCGAATTGAACGAAAGATTTTTACTAGCGTCGTTCCAGAATGGGGTCGCACCGACCACCGCTCCGCAAGTTTCCCTTCCGATATCTTTCGGTTTATATTTTTATTCATATTCGAGAACGTCCCAAAAGTCATCAGGATTCATCAAAAAAGAGGACACGACCTTCGAATTGGACGAAAGATTTTTACCAGTGTCGGTCCAGAATGGGGTTGCTCTGATAACCGCTCCTCAAGTTTCCCTTCTGATATCTTTCGGTTTATATTTTTTTCACATATAAGAGAGTCCTAAAAGTGATCACGATTTACCAAAAAAGTGGACACGACGGTCAAATTGGACGAAAGATTTTTAGCAAAGTCGGTCCAGAATGGGGTCGCTCCGACCACCGCTCCTCAAGTTTCCCTTTAGATATCTTTCGGTTAATATTTTTTTTACATACGAGAAACTCTTAAAAGTCATTACGATTCATCAAAAAAGAGGATACAACCTTCGAATTGAACGATAGATTTTTACTAGTGTCGGTCCAGAATGGGGTCGCTCCGACCACCGCTCCTCAAGTTTTCCTTCCGACATCTTTCGGTTTATATATTTTTTTTCATACTAGAGAGTCCTAAAAGTAATTGCGATTCATCAAAAAAGAGGACACGACCTTCGAATTGGACGAAAGATTTTTACCAATGTCGGTCCAGAATGGGGTTGCTCTGATAACCGCTCCTCAAGTTTCCCTTCTGATATCTTTCGGTTTATATTTTTTTCACATATAAGAGAGTCCTAAAAGTGATCACGATTTACCAAAAAAGTGGACACGACCGTCAAATTGGACGAAAGATTTTTAGCAAAGTCGGTCCAGAATGGGGTCGCTCCGACCACAGCTCCTCAAGTTTCCCTTTCGATATCTTTCGGTTTATATTTTTTTTACATACTAGAAACTCTTAAAAGTCATTACGATTCATTAAAAAAGAGGATACAACCTTCGAATTGAACGATAGATTTTTACTAGTGTCGGTCCAGAATGGGGTCGCTCCGACCACCGCTCCTCAAGTTTTCCTTCCGACATCTTTCGGTTTATATTTTTTTTCACACACTACAGAGTCCTAAAAGTCACCACGATTCGCCAAATAAGAGAATACGACCTTTGAATTGGACGGATAATTTTTTAGCCAAGTCGATCCAGAATGGGGTCGCTCCGACCACCGATCTTCAAGTTTCCCTTCCGATATCTTTCGGTTCATATTTTTTTTCACACACTAAAGAGTCCTAAAAGTCATCACCTTTCGCCAAAAAAGGGATAAGACCTTCGAATTGGACGAAAGTATTTTACCAGTGTCGGTCCAGAATGGGGTCGCTCTGACCACCGCTCCTCAAGCTTCCCTTCCGATATCTTTCGGTTTGTATTTTTTTACATACTAGAGAGTCCTAAAAGTCATCACGGTTCGTTAAATAAGAGGATACGACCTTCGAATTGAACGAAAGATTTTTACTAGAATCGTTCCAGAATGGGGTCGCACCGACCACCGCTCCTTAAGTTTCCCTTCCGATATCTTTCGGTTTATATTTTTTTTTCATATTCGATAAAGTCCCAAAAGTCATCACGATTCATCAAAAAAGAGGACACGACCTTCGAATTGGACGAAAGATTTTTACCAGTGTCGGTCCAGAATGGGGTTGATCTGATAACCGCTCCTCAAGTTTCCCTTCTGATATCTTTCGGTTTATATTTTTTTTCACATATAAGAGAGTCCGAAAAGTGATCACGATTCACCAAAAAAGTGGACACGACCGTCAAATTGGACGAAAGATTTTTACCAAAGTCGGTCCAGAATCGGGTCGATCCGACCACCGCTCCTCAAGTTTCCCTTCCGATATCTTTTGGTTTATATATTTTTTCACATACTAGAAAGTCCCAAAAGTAATCACGATTTGCCAAAAAGCGGAAACGACCTTCGAATTGGACGAAAGATTTTAACCATAGTCGGTCCGGAATGGGGTCGCTCTGACCACCGCTCCTCAAGTTTCCCTTCCAATATCTTTCGGTTAATTTATTCTTTCATATACTAAAGAGTCCGAAAAGTCACCACGATTCGCCAAAAAAGAGGATACGACCTTCGAATTGGAAGAATGATGTTTTAGCAAAGTCGGTCCAGAATGGGGTCGCTCCGACCACCGCTCCTCAAGTTTCCCTTTCGATATCTTTCGGTTTATATATTTTTTTACATACTAGAGCGTCTTAAAAGTCATTACGATTCGGTAAAAAAGAGGACACGATCTCGACTTGAACGAAAGATTTTTACTAGAGTCGGTCCAGAATGGGGTCGCTCCGACCACCGCTCCTCAAGTTTCCCTTCCGATATCTTTCGGTTTATATTTTTTTTCACACACTAGAGAGTCCTGAAAGTCACCACGATTCGGCACATAAGAGAATACGACCTTTGAATTGGACGGATAATTTTTTAGCAATGTCGATCCAGAATCGGGTCGCTCCGACCACCGCTCCTCAAGTTTCCCTTCCGATATCTTTCGGTTTATATTTTTTTTCACATTCTAGAAAGTCCCAAACGTAATCACGATTTGTCAAAAAGCGGAATCGACCTTCGAATTGGACGAAAGATTTTTACCATACTCGATCCGGAATGGGGTCGCTCTGACCACCGCTCCTCAAGTTTCCCTTCCAATATCTTTAGGTTAATTTTTTCTTTCATATACTAGAGAGTCCTAAAAGTCAGCACGATTCGCCCAAAAAGAGGATACGACCTTTGAATTGGACGGATAATTTTTTAGCAATGTCGATCCAGAATGGGGTCGCTCCGACCACCGCTCCTCAAGTTTCCCTTCCGATATCTTTCGGTTTATATTTTTTTTCACATTCTAGAAAGTCCCAAAAGTAATCACGATTTGTCAAAAAGCGGAATTGACCTTCGAATTGGACGAAAGATTTTTACCATACTCGATCCGGAATGGGGTCGCTCCGACCACCGCTCCTCAAGTTTCCCTTCCGATATCTTTCGGTTTATATTTTTTTTCACACACTAGAGAGTCCTAAAAGTAACCACGATTCGGCACATAAGAGAATAAGACCTTTGAATTGGAAGAATGATTTTTTAGCAAAGTCGGTCCAGAATGGGGTCGCTCCGACCACCGCTCCTCAAGTTTCCCTTCCGATATCTTTCGGTTTATATTTTTTTTCCATACTAGAGAGTCCTAAAAGTAATTACGATTGGTTAAAAAAGAGGATACGACCTTCGAATTGAACGAAAGATTTTTACTAGCGTCGTTCCAGAATGGGGTCGCACCGACCACCGCTCCGCAAGTTTCCCTTCCGATATCTTTCGGTTTATATTTTTATTCATATTCGAGAACGTCCCAAAAGTCATCAGGATTCATCAAAAAAGAGGACACGACCTTCGAATTGGACGAAAGATTTTTACCAGTGTCGGTCCAGAATGGGGTTGCTCTGATAACCGCTCCTCAAGTTTCCCTTCTGATATCTTTCGGTTTATATTTTTTTCACATATAAGAGAGTCCTAAAAGTGATCACGATTTACCAAAAAAGTGGACACGACGGTCAAATTGGACGAAAGATTTTTAGCAAAGTCGGTCCAGAATGGGGTCGCTCCGACCACCGCTCCTCAAGTTTCCCTTTAGATATCTTTCGGTTAATATTTTTTTTACATACGAGAAACTCTTAAAAGTCATTACGATTCATCAAAAAAGAGGATACAACCTTCGAATTGAACGATAGATTTTTACTAGTGTCGGTCCAGAATGGGGTCGCTCCGACCACCGCTCCTCAAGTTTTCCTTCCGACATCTTTCGGTTTATATATTTTTTTTCATACTAGAGAGTCCTAAAAGTAATTGCGATTCATCAAAAAAGAGGACACGACCTTCGAATTGGACGAAAGATTTTTACCAATGTCGGTCCAGAATGGGGTTGCTCTGATAACCGCTCCTCAAGTTTCCCTTCTGATATCTTTCGGTTTATATTTTTTTCACATATAAGAGAGTCCTAAAAGTGATCACGATTTACCAAAAAAGTGGACACGACCGTCAAATTGGACGAAAGATTTTTAGCAAAGTCGGTCCAGAATGGGGTCGCTCCGACCACAGCTCCTCAAGTTTCCCTTTCGATATCTTTCGGTTTATATTTTTTTTACATACTAGAAACTCTTAAAAGTCATTACGATTCATTAAAAAAGAGGATACAACCTTCGAATTGAACGATAGATTTTTACTAGTGTCGGTCCAGAATGGGGTCGCTCCGACCACCGCTCCTCAAGTTTTCCTTCCGACATCTTTCGGTTTATATTTTTTTTCACACACTACAGAGTCCTAAAAGTCACCACGATTCGCCAAATAAGAGAATACGACCTTTGAATTGGACGGATAATTTTTTAGCCAAGTCGATCCAGAATGGGGTCGCTCCGACCACCGATCTTCAAGTTTCCCTTCCGATATCTTTCGGTTCATATTTTTTTTCACACACTAAAGAGTCCTAAAAGTCATCACCTTTCGCCAAAAAAGGGATAAGACCTTCGAATTGGACGAAAGTATTTTACCAGTGTCGGTCCAGAATGGGGTCGCTCTGACCACCGCTCCTCAAGCTTCCCTTCCGATATCTTTCGGTTTGTATTTTTTTACATACTAGAGAGTCCTAAAAGTCATCACGGTTCGTTAAATAAGAGGATACGACCTTCGAATTGAACGAAAGATTTTTACTAGAATCGTTCCAGAATGGGGTCGCACCGACCACCGCTCCTTAAGTTTCCCTTCCGATATCTTTCGGTTTATATTTTTTTTTCATATTCGATAAAGTCCCAAAAGTCATCACGATTCATCAAAAAAGAGGACACGACCTTCGAATTGGACGAAAGATTTTTACCAGTGTCGGTCCAGAATGGGGTTGCTCTGATAACCGCTCCTCAAGTTTCCCTTCTGATATCTTTCGGTTTATATTTTTTTTCACATATAAGAGAGTCCGAAAAGTGATCACGATTCACCAAAAAAGTGGACACGACCGTCAAATTGGACGAAAGATTTTTACCAAAGTCGGTCCAGAATCGGGTCGATCCGAACACCGCTCCTCAAGTTTCCCTTCCGATATCTTTTGGTTTATATATTTTTTCACATACTAGAAAGTCCCAAAAGTAATCACGATTTGCCAAAAAGCGGAAACGACCTTCGAATTGGACGAAAGATTTTAACCATAGTCGGTCCGGAATGGGGTCGCTCTGACCACCGCTCCTCAAGTTTCCCTTCCAATATCTTTCGGTTAATTTATTCTTTCATATACTAAAGAGTCCTAAAAGTCACCACGATTCGCCAAAAAAGAGGATACGAACTTTGAATTGGAAGAAAGATTTTTTAGCAAAGTCGGTCCAGAATGAGGTCGCTCCGACCACCGCTCCTCAAGTTTCCCTTCCGATATGTTACGGTTTATATTTTTTTTACATACTAGAGAGTCTTAACAGTCATTACGATTCTTTAAAAAAAAGGATACGACCATCGAATTGAACGAAAGATTGTTACTACAGTCGGTCCAGAATGGGGTCCCTCCGACCACCGCTCCTCAAGTTTCCCTTCTGCTATCTTTCGGTTTATATTTTTTTTCACACACTAGAGAGTCCTAAAAGTCACCACCATTCGCCATATAAGAGGAAAGACCTTTGAATTGGAAGAATGATTTTTTAGCAAAGTCGGTCCAGAATGTGGTCGCTCCGACCACCGCTCCTCAAGTTTCTCTTCCGATATCTTTCAGTTTATATTTTTTTTTATATACTAGAGCATCTTGAAAGTCATTACGAATCGTTAAAAAAGAGGATACGACATTCGAATTGAACGAAAGATTTTTACCAGTGTCGGTCCAGAATGGGGTTGCTCTGATAACCGCTCCTCAAGTTTCCCTTCCGATCTCTTTCGGTTTATATTATTTTTACATACTATAGAATCTTAAAAGTCATTACGATTCATTAATAAAGAGAAGACGACCTTCGAATTGATCGAAAGATTTTTACTAGAGTCGGTCCAGAATGGGGTCGCTCTGACCGCCGCTCCTCAAGTTTCCCTTCCGATATATTTCGGTTTATATTTTTTTCGGACACTAGAGAGTCCTAAAAGTCACCACCATTCGCCAAATAAGAGAATACGACCTTTCAATTGGACGGATAATTTTTTAGCAAAGTCGATCCAGAATGGGGTCGCTACGACCGCTGCTCTTCAAGTTTCCCTTCCGATATCTTTCGGTTCATATTTTTTTTCACATACTAAAGAGTCCTAAAAGTCACCACGATTCGTCAAAAAAAGAATACGACCTTCGAATTGGACGAAAGATTTTTACCAGAGTCGGTCCAGAATGGGGTCGCTCTGACCACCGCTCCTCAAGTTTCCCGCCAGATATCTTTCGGTCTATATTTTTTTTCACATAGTAAAGAGTCCTAAAAGTTACTACGATACGCCAAAAAAGAGGATACGACCTTTGAATTGGACGAATGATTTTTTAGCAAAGTCTGTCCAGAACGGGATCGCTCCGACCATCGCTCTTCAAGTTTCCCTTCCGATAACTTTCGGTTTATATTTTTTTTACATACTACAGAGTCCTAAAAGTCATCACCATTTGTCAAAAAAAAGGATACGACCTTCGAATTTGACGAACGATTTTTACTAGAGTCGTTTCAGTATGGGGTCGCACCGACCACCGCTCCTCAAGTGTCCCATCCGATATCTTTCGGTTTATATTTTTTTTCACATTCTAGAAAGTCCCAAAAGTCATCACGATTCATCAAAAAAGAGGACACGACCTTCGAATTGGACGAAAGATTTTTACGAGTTTCGGTCCAGAATGGGGTTGCTCTGATAACCGCTCCTCAAGTTTCCGTTCCGATATCTTTCGGTTTATATTTTTTTACATTCTAGAAAGTCTTAAAAGTCATTACGATTCGTTAAAAAAGAGGATACGACCTTCGAATTGAACAATAGATTTTTACTAGAGTCGGTCCAGAATGCGGTCGATCCGACCACCGTTCCTCAAGTTTCCCTTCCGATATCTTTCGGTTTATATTTTTTTTCACACACTAGAGAGTCCTAAAAGTCACCACGATTCGCCAAAAAACAGGATACTACCTTTGAATTGGACGGATAATTTTTTAGCAAAGTCGATCCAGAATGGGGTCGCTCCGACCACCGTTCTTCAAGTTTCCCTTCCGATATCTTTCGGTTTATATTTTTATTCATATTCGAGAACGTCCCAAAAGTCATCAGGATTCATCAAAAAAGAGGACACGACCTTCGAATTGGACGAAAGATTTTTACCAGTGTCGGTCCAGAATGGGGTTGCTCTGATAACCGCTCCTCAAGTTTCCCTTCTGATATCTTTCGGTTTATATTTTTTTCACATATAAGAGAGTTCTAAAAGTGATCACGATTTACCAAAAAAGTGGACACGACGGTCAAATTGGACGAAAGATTTTTAGCAAAGTCGGTCCAGAATGGGGTCGCTCCGACCACCGCTCCTCAAGTTTCCCTTTAGATATCTTTCGGTTAATATTTTTTTTACATACGAGAAACTCTTAAAAGTCATTACGATTCATCAAAAAAGAGGATACAACCTTCGAATTGAACGATAGATTTTTACTAGTGTCGGTCCAGAATGGGGTCGCTCCGACCACCGCTCCTCAAGTTTTCCTTCCGACATCTTTCGGTTTATATATTTTTTTTCATACTAGAGAGTCCTAAAAGTAATTGCGATTCATCAAAAAAGAGGACACGACCTTCGAATTGGACGAAAGATTTTTACCAATGTCGGTCCAGAATGGGGTTGCTCTGATAACCGCTCCTCAAGTTTCCCTTCTGATATCTTTCGGTTTATATTTTTTTCACATATAAGAGAGTCCTAAAAGTGATCACGATTTACCAAAAAAGTGGACACGACCGTCAAATTGGACGAAAGATTTTTAGCAAAGTCGGTCCAGAATGGGGTCGCTCCGACCACAGCTCCTCAAGTTTCCCTTTCGATATCTTTCGGTTTATATTTTTTTTACATACTAGAAACTCTTAAAAGTCATTACGATTCATTAAAAAAGAGGATACAACCTTCGAATTGAACGATAGATTTTTACTAGTGTCGGTCCAGAATGGGGTCGCTCCGACCACCGCTCCTCAAGTTTTCCTTCCGACATCTTTCGGTTTATATTTTTTTTCACACACTACAGAGTCCTAAAAGTCACCACGATTCGCCAAATAAGAGAATACGACCTTTGAATTGGACGGATAATTTTTTAGCCAAGTCGATCCAGAATGGGGTCGCTCCGACCACCGATCTTCAAGTTTCCCTTCCGATATCTTTCGGTTCATATTTTTTTTCACACACTAAAGAGTCCTAAAAGTCATCACCATTCGCCAAAAAAGGGATAAGACCTTCGAATTGGACGAAAGTATTTTACCAGTGTCGGTCCAGAATGGGGTCGCTCTGACCACCGCTCCTCAAGCTTCCCTTCCGATATCTTTCGGTTTGTATTTTTTTACATACTAGAGAGTCCTAAAAGTCATCACGGTTCGTTAAATAAGAGGATACGACCTTCGAATTGAACGAAAGATTTTTACTAGAATCGTTCCAGAATGGGGTCGCACCGACCACCGCTCCTTAAGTTTCCCTTCCGATATCTTTCGGTTTATATTTTTTTTTCATATTCGATAAAGTCCCAAAAGTCATCACGATTCATCAAAAAAGAGGACACGACCTTCGAATTGGACGAAAGATTTTTACCAGTGTCGGTCCAGAATGGGGTTGCTCTGATAACCGCTCCTCAAGTTTCCCTTCTGATATCTTTCGGTTTATATTTTTTTTCACATATAAGAGAGTCCGAAAAGTGATCACGATTCACCAAAAAAGTGGACACGACCGTCAAATTGGACGAAAGATTTTTACCAAAGTCGGTCCAGAATCGGGTCGATCCGACCACCGCTCCTCAAGTCTCCCTTCCGATATCTTTTGGTTTATATATTTTTTCACATACTAGAAAGTCCCAAAAGTAATCACGATTTGCCAAAAAGCGGAAACGACCTTCGAATTGGACGAAAGATTTTAACCATAGTCGGTCCGGAATGGGGTCGCTCTGACCACCGCTCCTCAAGTTTCCCTTCCAATATCTTTCGGTTAATTTATTCTTTCATATACTAAAGAGTCCTAAAAGTCACCACGATTCGCCAAAAAAGAGGATACGAACTTTGAATTGGAAGAAAGATTTTTTAGCAAAGTCGGTCCAGAATGAGGTCGCTCCGACCACCGCTCCTCAAGTTTCCCTTCCGATATGTTACGGTTTATATTTTTTTTACATACTAGAGAGTCTTAACAGTCATTACGATTCTTTAAAAAAAAGGATACGACCATCGAATTGAACGAAAGATTGTTACTACAGTCGGTCCAGAATGGGGTCCCTCCGACCACCGCTCCTCAAGTTTCCCTTCTGCTATCTTTCGGTTTATATTTTTTTTCACACACTAGAGAGTCCTAAAAGTCACCACCATTCGCCATATAAGAGGAAAGACCTTTGAATTGGAAGAATGATTTTTTAGCAAAGTCGGTCCAGAATGTGGTCGCTCCGACCACCGCTCCTCAAGTTTCTCTTCCGATATCTTTCAGTTTATATTTTTTTTTATATACTAGAGCATCTTGAAAGTCATTACGAATCGTTAAAAAAGAGGATACGACATTCGAATTGAACGAAAGATTTTTACCAGTGTCGGTCCAGAATGGGGTTGCTCTGATAACCGCTCCTCAAGTTTCCCTTCCGATCTCTTTCGGTTTATATTATTTTTACATACTATAGAATCTTAAAAGTCATTACGATTCATTAATAAAGAGAAGACGACCTTCGAATTGATCGAAAGATTTTTACTAGAGTCGGTCCAGAATGGGGTCGCTCTGACCGCCGCTCCTCAAGTTTCCCTTCCGATATATTTCGGTTTATATTTTTTTCGCACACTAGAGAGTCCTAAAAGTCACCACCATTCGCCAAATAAGAGAATACGACCTTTCAATTGGACGGATAATTTTTTAGCAAAGTCGATCCAGAATGGGGTCGCTACGACCGCTGCTCTTCAAGTTTCCCGTCCGATATCTTTCGGTTCATATTTTTTTTCACATACTAAAGAGTCCTAAAAGTCACCACGATTCGTCAAAAAAAGAATACGACCTTCGAATTGGACGAAAGATTTTTACCAGAGTCGGTCCAGAATGGGGTCGCTCTGACCACCGCTCCTCAAGTTTCCCGCCAGATATCTTTCGGTCTATATTTTTTTTCACATAGTAAAGAGTCCTAAAAGTTACTACGATACGCCAAAAAAGAGGATACGACCTTTGAATTGGACGAATGATTTTTTAGCAAAGTCTGTCCAGAACGGGATCGCTCCGACCATCGCTCTTCAAGTTTCCCTTCCGATAACTTTCGGTTTATATTTTTTTTACATACTACAGAGTCCTAAAAGTCATCACCATTTGTCAAAAAAAAGGATACGACCTTCGAATTTGACGAACGATTTTTACTAGAGTCGTTTCAGTATGGGGTCGCACCGACCACCGCTCCTCAAGTGTCCCATCCGATATCTTTCGGTTTATATTTTTTTTCACATTCTAGAAAGTCCCAAAAGTCATCACGATTCATCAAAAAAGAGGACACGACCTTCGAATTGGACGAAAGATTTTTACGAGTTTCGGTCCAGAATGGGGTTGCTCTGATAACCGCTCCTCAAGTTTCCGTTCCGATATCTTTCGGTTTATATTTTTTTACATTCTAGAAAGTCTTAAAAGTCATTACGATTCGTTAAAAAAGAGGATACGACCTTCGAATTGAACAATAGATTTTTACTAGAGTCGGTCCAGAATGCGGTCGATCCGACCACCGTTCCTCAAGTTTCCCTTCCGATATCTTTCGGTTTATATTTTTTTTCAGACACTAGAGAGTCCTAAAAGTCACCACGATTCGCCAAAAAACAGGATACTACCTTTGAATTGGACGGATAATTTTTTAGCAAAGTCGATCCAGAATGGGGTCGCTCCGACCACCGTTCTTCAAGTTTCCCTTCCGATATCTTTCGGTTCATATTTTTTTTTACTCACTAAAGAGTCCTAAAAGTCATCACCGTGCGTCAATAAACGGATACGACTTTCGAATTGGACGGAAGATTTTTACCAGTGTCGGTCCGGAATGGGGTCGCTCTGACCACCGCTCCTCAAGTTTCCCTTCCGATCTCTTCCGGTTTATATTTTTTTTACATAATATAGAATCTTAAAAGTCATTACGATTCGTTAATAAAGAGAAGATGACTTTCGAATTGAACAATGGATTTTTACTAGAGTCGGTCCAGAATGCGGTCGATCCGACCACCGCTCCTCAAGTTTCCCTTTAGATATCTTTCGGTTAATATTTTTTTTACATACGAGAAACTCTTAAAAGTCATTACGATTCATCAAAAAAGAGGATACAACCTTCGAATTGAACGATAGATTTTTACTAGTGTCGGTCCAGAATGGGGTCGCTCCGACCACCGCTCCTCAAGTTTTCCTTCCGACATCTTTCGGTTTATATATTTTTTTTCATACTAGAGAGTCCTAAAAGTAATTGCGATTCATCAAAAAAGAGGACACGACCTTCGAATTGGACGAAAGATTTTTACCAATGTCGGTCCAGAATGGGGTTGCTCTGATAACCGCTCCTCAAGTTTCCCTTCTGATATCTTTCGGTTTATATTTTTTTCACATATAAGTGAGTCCTAAAAGTGATCACGATTTACCAAAAAAGTGGACACGACCGTCAAATTGGACGAAAGATTTTTAGCAAAGTCGGTCCAGAATGGGGTCGCTCCGACCACAGCTCCTCAAGTTTCCCTTTCGATATCTTTCGGTTTATATTTTTTTTACATACTAGAAACTCTTAAAAGTCATTACGATTCATTAAAAAAGAGGATACAACCTTCGAATTGAACGATAGATTTTTACTAGTGTCGGTCCAGAATGGGGTCGCTCCGACCACCGCTCCTCAAGTTTTCCTTCCGACATCTTTCGGTTTATATTTTTTTTCACACACTACAGAGTCCTAAAAGTCACCACGATTCGCCAAATAAGAGAATACGACCTTTGAATTGGACGGATAATTTTTTAGCCAAGTCGATCCAGAATGGGGTCGCTCCGACCACCGATCTTCAAGTTTCCCTTCCGATATCTTTCGGTTCATATTTTTTTTCACACACTAAAGAGTCCTAAAAGTCATCACCATTCGCCAAAAAAGGGATAAGACCTTCGAATTGGACGAAAGTATTTTACCAGTGTCGGTCCAGAATGGGGTCGCTCTGACCACCGCTCCTCAAGCTTCCCTTCCGATATCTTTCGGTTTGTATTTTTTTACATACTAGAGAGTCCTAAAAGTCATCACGGTTCGTTAAATAAGAGGATACGACCTTCGAATTGAACGAAAGATTTTTACTAGAATCGTTCCAGAATGGGGTCGCACCGACCACCGCTCCTTAAGTTTCCCTTCCGATATCTTTCGGTTTATTTTTTTTTTTCATATTCGATAAAGTCCCAAAAGTCATCACGATTCATCAAAAAAGAGGACACGACCTTCGAATTGGACGAAAGATTTTTACCAGTGTCGGTCCAGAATGGGGTTGCTCTGATAACCGCTCCTCAAGTTTCCCTTCTGATATCTTTCGGTTTATATTTTTTTTCACATATAAGAGAGTCCGAAAAGTGATCACGATTCACCAAAAAAGTGGACACGACCGTCAAATTGGACGAAAGATTTTTACCAAAGTCGGTCCAGAATCGGGTCGATCCGACCACCGCTCCTCAAGTTTCCCTTCCGATATCTTTTGGTTTATATATTTTTTCACATACTAGAAAGTCCCAAAAGTAATCACGATTTGCCAAAAAGCGGAAACGACCTTCGAATTGGACGAAAGATTTTAACCATAGTCGGTCCGGAATGGGGTCGCTCTGACCACCGCTCCTCAAGTTTCCCTTCCAATATCTTTCGGTTAATTTATTCTTTCATATACTAAAGAGTCCTAAAAGTCACCACGATTCGCCAAAAAAGAGGATACGAACTTTGAATTGGAAGAAAGATTTTTTAGCAAAGTCGGTCCAGAATGAGGTCGCTCCGACCACCGCTCCTCAAGTTTCCCTTCCGATATGTTACGGTTTATATTTTTTTTACATACTAGAGAGTCTTAACAGTCATTACGATTCTTTAAAAAAAAGGATACGACCATCGAATTGAACGAAAGATTGTTACTACAGTCGGTCCAGAATGGGGTCCCTCCGACCACCGCTCCTCAAGTTTCCCTTCTGCTATCTTTCGGTTTATATTTTTTTTCACACACTAGAGAGTCCTAAAAGTCACCACCATTCGCCATATAAGAGGAAAGACCTTTGAATTGGAAGAATGATTTTTTAGCAAAGTCGGTCCAGAATGTGGTCGCTCCGACCACCGCTCCTCAAGTTTCTCTTCCGATATCTTTCAGTTTATATTTTTTTTTATATACTAGAGCATCTTGAAAGTCATTACGAATCGTTAAAAAAGAGGATACGACATTCGAATTGAACGAAAGATTTTTACCAGTGTCGGTCCAGAATGGGGTTGCTCTGATAACCGCTCCTCAAGTTTCCCTTCCGATCTCTTTCGGTTTATATTATTTTTACATACTATAGAATCTTAAAAGTCATTACGATTCATTAATAAAGAGAAGACGACCTTCGAATTGATCGAAAGATTTTTACTAGAGTCGGTCCAGAATGGGGTCGCTCTGACCGCCGCTCCTCAAGTTTCCCTTCCGATATATTTCGGTTTATATTTTTTTCGCACACTAGAGAGTCCTAAAAGTCACCACCATTCGCCAAATAAGAGAATACGACCTTTCAATTGGACGGATAATTTTTTAGCAAAGTCGATCCAGAATGGGGTCGCTACGACCGCTGCTCTTCAAGTTTCCCTTCCGATATCTTTCGGTTCATATTTTTTTTCACATACTAAAGAGTCCTAAAAGTCACCACGATTCGTCAAAAAAAGAATACGACCTTCGAATTGGACGAAAGATTTTTACCAGAGTCGGTCCAGAATGGGGTCGCTCTGACCACCGCTCCTCAAGTTTCCCGCCAGATATCTTTCGGTCTATATTTTTTTTCACATAGTAAAGAGTCCTAAAAGTTACTACGATACGCCAAAAAAGAGGATACGACCTTTGAATTGGACGAATGATTTTTTAGCAAAGTCTGTCCAGAACGGGATCGCTCCGACCATCGCTCTTCAAGTTTCCCTTCCGATAACTTTCGGTTTATATATTTTTTACATACTACAGAGTCCTAAAAGTCATCACCATTTGTCAAAAAAAAGGATACGACCTTCGAATTTGACGAACGATTTTTACTAGAGTCGTTTCAGTATGGGGTCGCACCGACCACCGCTCCTCAAGTGTCCCATCCGATATCTTTCGGTTTATATTTTTTTTCACATTCTAGAAAGTCCCAAAAGTCATCACGATTCATCAAAAAAGAGGACACGACCTTCGAATTGGACGAAAGATTTTTACGAGTTTCGGTCCAGAATGGGGTTGCTCTGATAACCGCTCCTCAAGTTTCCGTTCCGATATCTTTCGGTTTATATTTTTTTACATTCTAGAAAGTCTTAAAAGTCATTACGATTCGTTAAAAAAGAGGATACGACCTTCGAATTGAACAATAGATTTTTACTAGAGTCGGTCCAGAATGCGGTCGATCCGACCACCGTTCCTCAAGTTTCCCTTCCGATATCTTTCGGTTTATATTTTTTTTCACACACTAGAGAGTCCTAAAAGTCACCACGATTCGCCAAAAAACAGGATACTACCTTTGAATTGGACGGATAATTTTTTAGCAAAGTCGATCCAGAATGGGGTCGCTCCGACCACCGTTCTTCAAGTTTCCCTTCCGATATCTTTCGGTTCATATTTTTTTTCACTCACTAAAGAGTCCTAAAAGTCATCACCATGCGTCGAAAAACGGATACGACTTTCGAATTGGACGGAAGATTTTTACCAGTGTCGGTCCGGAATGGGGTCGCTCTGACCACCGCTCCTCAAGTTTCCCTTCCGATCTCTTCCGGTTTATATTTTTTTTACATAATATAGAATCTTAAAAGTCATTACGATTCGTTAATAAAGAGAAGATGACTTTCGAATTGAACAATGGATTTTTACTAGAGTCGGTCCAGAATGCGGTCGATCCGACCACCGCTCCTCAAGTTTCCCTTCTGCTATCTTTCGGTTTATATTTTTTTTCACACACTAGAGAGTCCTAAAAGTCACCACCATTCGCCATATAAGAGGAAAGACCTTTGAATTGGAAGAATGATTTTTTAGCAAAGTCGGTCCAGAATGTGGTCGATCCGACCACCGCTCCTCAAGTTTCTCTTCCGATATCTTTCAGTTTATATTTTTTTTTACATACTAGAGCGTCTTGAAAGTCATTACGAATCGTTAAAAAAGAGGATACGACATTCGAATTGAACGAAAGATCGTTACCAGTGTCGGTCCAGAATGGGGTTGCTCTGATAACCGCTCCTCAAGTTTCCCTTCCGATCTCTTTCGGTTTATATTATTTTTACATACTATAGAATCTTACAAGTCATTACGATTCGTTAATAAAGAGAAGACGACCTTCGAATTGATCGAAAGATTTTTACTAGAGTCGGTCCAGAATGGGGTCGCTCTGACCGCCGCTCCTCAAGTTTCCCTTCCGATATATTTCGGTTTATATTTTTTTCGCACACTAGAGAGTCCTAAAAGTCACCACCATTCGCCAAATAAGAGAATACGACCTTTCAATTGGACGAATGATTTTTTAGCAAAGTCGGTGCAGAATGGGATCGCTCCGACCACCGCTCTTTAAGTTTCCCTTCTGATATCTTTCGGTTTATATATTTTTTCACATACTAAAGAGTCCTAAAAGTCACCACGATTCGTCAAAAAAAGAATACGACCTTCGAATTGGACGAAAGATTTTTAACAGTGTCGGTCCAGAATGGGGTCGCTCTGACCACCGCTCCTCAAGTTTCCCGTCAGATATCTTTCGGTCTATATTTTTTTTCACATAGTAAAGAGTCCTAAAAGTCACCACGATTCGCCGAAAAAGAGGATACGACCTTTGAATTGGACGAATGATTTTTTAGCAAAGTCTGTCCAGAACGGGATCGCTCCGACCACCGCTCTTCAAGTTTCCCTTACGATATCTTTCGGTTTATATTTTTTTTACATACTACAGAGTCCTAAAAGTCATCACCATTTGTCAAAAAAAAGGATACGACCTTCGAATTTGACGAACGATTTTTACCAGAGTCGGTCCAGAATGGAGTCGCTCTGACCACCGCTCCTCAAGTTTCCCGTCAGATATCTTTCGGTCTATATTTTTTTTCACATAGTAAAGAGTCCTAAAAGTCACCACGATTCGCCAAAAAAGAGGATACGACCTTTGAATTGGACGAATGATTTTTTAGCAAAGTCTGTCCAGAACGGGATCGCTCCGACCATCGCTCTTCAAGTTTCCCTTCCGATATCTTTCGGTTTATTTTTTTTTACATACTACAGAGTCCTAAAAGTCATCACCATTTGTCAAAAAAAAGGATACGACCTTCGAATTTGACGAACGATTTTTACCAGAGTCGGTCCAGAATGGGGTCGCTATGACATCCGCTCCTCAAGTTTCCCTTCTGATATCTTTCGGTTTATATTTTTCTTCACATATTAGAGAGTCCTGAAAGTGATTATGATTCACCAAAAAAGTGGACACGACCGTCAAATTGGACTAACGATTTATACCAAAGTCGCTCCAGAATGGGGTCGATCCGACCACCGCTCCTCAAGTTTCCCTTCCGATATCTTTCGGTTTATATTTTTTTCACATACTACAAAGTCCCAAACGTAATCACGATTTGCCAAAAAGCGGAAACGGACTTCGAATTCGACGAAAGATTTTTACCATAGTCTGTCCGGAATGGGGTCACTCTGACCACCGCTCCTCAAGTTTCCCTTCCATTATCTTTCGGTTAATTTTTTCTTTCATATACTAAAGAGTCTGAAAAGTCACCACGATTCGCCAAAAAAGAGGATACGACCTTCGAATTGGAAGAATGATGTTTTAGCAAAGTCGGTCCAGAATGGGGTCGCTCCGACCACCGCTCCTCAAGTTTCCCTTTCGATATCTTTCGGTTTATATATTTTTTTACATACTAGAGCGTCTTAAAAGTCATTACGATTCGTTAAAAAAGAGGACACGATCTCGACTTGAACGAAAGATTTTTACTAGAGTCGGTCCAGAATGGGGTCGCTCCGACCACCGCTCCTCAATTTTCCCTTCCGATATCTTTCGGTTTATATTTTTTTTCACACACTAGAGAGTCCTGAAAGTCACCACGATTCGGCACATAAGAGAATACGACCTTTGAATTGGACGGATAATTTTTTAGCAATGTCGATCCAGAATCGGGTCGCTCCGACCACCGCTCCTCAAGTTTCCCTTCCGATATCTTTCGGTTTATATTTTTTTTCACATTCTAGAAAGTCCCAAACGTAATCACGATTTGTCAAAAAGCGGAATCGACCTTCGAATTGGACGAAAGATTTTTACCATACTCGATCCGGAATGGGGTCGCTCTGACCACCGCTCCTCAAGTTTCCCTTCCAATATCTTTAGGTTAATTTTTTCTTTCATATACTAGAGAGTCCTAAAAGTCAGCACGATTCGCCCAAAAAGAGGATACGACCTTTGAATTGGACGGATAATTTTTTAGCAATGTCGATCCAGAATGGGGTCGCTCCGACCACCGCTCCTCAAGTTTCCCTTCCGATATCTTTCGGTTTATATTTTTTTTCACATTCTAGAAAGTCCCAAAAGTAATCACGATTTGTCAAAAAGCGGAATTGACCTTCGAATTGGACGAAAGATTTTTACCATACTCGATCCGGAATGGGGTCGCTCCGACCACCGCTCCTCAAGTTTCCCTTCCGATATCTTTCGGTTTATATTTTTTTTCACACACTAGAGAGTCCTAAAAGTAACCACGATTCGGCACATAAGAGAATAAGACCTTTGAATTGGAAGAATGATTTTTTAGCAAAGTCGGTCCAGAATGGGGTCGCTCCGACCACCGCTCCTCAAGTTTCCCTTCCGATATCTTTCGGTTTATATTTTTTTTTCCATACTAGAGAGTCCTAAAAGTAATTACGATTGGTTAAAAAAGAGGATACGACCTTCGAATTGAACGAAAGATTTTTACTAGCGTCGTTCCAGAATGGGGTCGCACCGACCACCGCTCCGCAAGTTTCCCTTCCGATATCTTTCGGTTTATATTTTTATTCATATTCGAGAACGTCCCAAAAGTCATCAGGATTCATCAAAAAAGAGGACACGACCTTCGAATTGGACGAAAGATTTTTACCAGTGTCGGTCCAGAATGGGGTTGCTCTGATAACCGCTCCTCAAGTTTCCCTTCTGATATCTTTCGGTTTATATTTTTTTCACATATAAGAGAGTCCTAAAAGTGATCACGATTTACCAAAAAAGTGGACACGACCGTCAAATTGGACGAAAGATTTTTAGCAAATTCGGTCCGGACTGGGGTCGCTCTGACCACCGCTCCTCAAGTTTCCCTTCCAATATCTTTCGGTTAATTTTTTCTTTCATATACTAAAGAGTCCGAAAAGTCACCACGATTCGCCAAAAAAGAGGATACGACCTTTGAATTGGAAGAATGATTTTTTAGCAAAGTCGGTCCAGAATGGGGTCGCTCCGACCACCGCTCCTCAAGTTCCCCTTCCGATATCTTTCGGTTTATATTTTTTTTACATACTAGAGCGTCTTAAAAGTCATTACGATTCGTTAAAAAAGAGGACACGATCTCGAATTGAACGAAAGATTTTTACTAGAGTCGGTCCAGAATGGGGTCGCTCCGACCACCGCTCCTCAAGTTTCCCTTCCGATATCTTTCGGTTTATATTTTTTTTCACACACTACAGAGTCCTAAGAGTCACCACGATTCGGCACTTAAGAGAATACGACCTTTGAATTGGACGGATAATTTTTTAGCAATGTCGATCCAGAATGGGGTCGCTCCGACCACCGCTCCTCAAGTTTCCCTTCCGATATCTTTCGGTTTATATTTTTTTTCACATTCTAGAAAGTCCCAAAAGTAATCACGATTTGTCAAAAAGCGGAATTGACCTTCGAATTGGACGAAAGATTTTTACCATACTCGATCCGGAATGGGGTCGCTCCGACCACCGCTCCTCAAGTTTCCCTTCCGATATCTTTCGGTTTATATTTTTTTTCACACACTAGAGAGTCCTAAAAGTAACCACGATTCGGCACATAAGAGAATAAGACCTTTGAATTGGAAGAATGATTTTTTAGCAAAGTCGGTCCAGAATGGGGTCGCTCCGACCACCGCTCCTCAAGTTTCCCTTCCGATATCTTTCGGTTTATATTTTTTTTTCCATACTAGAGAGTCCTAAAAGTAATTACGATTGGTTAAAAAATAGGATACGACCTTCGAATTGAACGAAAGATTTTTACTAGCGTCGTTCCAGAATGGGGTCGCACCGACCACCGCTCCGCAAGTTTCCCTTCCGATATCTTTCGGTTTATATTTTTATTCATATTCGAGAACGTCCCAAAAGTCATCAGGATTCAGCAAAAAAGAGGACACGACCTTCGAATTGGACGAAAGATTTTTACCAGTGTCGGTCCAGAATGGGGTTGCTCTGATAACCGCTCCTCAAGTTTCCCTTCTGATATCTTTCGGTTTATATTTTTTTCACATATAAGAGAGTCCTAAAAGTGATCACGATTTACCAAAAAAGTGGACACGACGGTCAAAATGGACGAAAGATTTTTAGCAAAGTCGGTCCAGAATGGGGTCGCTCCGACCACCGCTCCTCAAGTTTCCCTTTAGATATCTTTCGGTTAATATTTTTTTTACATACGAGAAACTCTTAAAAGTCATTACGATTCATCAAAAAAGAGGATACAACCTTCGAATTGAACGATAGATTTTTACTAGTGTCGGTCCAGAATGGGGTCGCTCCGACCACCGCTCCTCAAGTTTTCCTTCCGACATCTTTCGGTTTATATATTTTTTTTCATACTAGAGAGTCCTAAAAGTAATTGCGATTCATCAAAAAAGAGGACACGACCTTCGAATTGGACGAAAGATTTTTACCAATGTCGGTCCAGAATGGGGTTGCTCTGATAACCGCTCCTCAAGTTTCCCTTCTGATATCTTTCGGTTTATATTTTTTTCACATATAAGAGAGTCCTAAAAGTGATCACGATTTACCAAAAAAGTGGACACGACCGTCAAATTGGACGAAAGATTTTTAGCAAAGTCGGTCCAGAATGGGGTCGCTCCGACCACAGCTCCTCAAGTTTCCCTTTCGATATCTTTCGGTTTATATTTTTTTTACATACTAGAAACTCTTAAAAGTCATTACGATTCATTAAAAAAGAGGATACAACCTTCGAATTGAACGATAGATTTTTACTAGTGTCGGTCCAGAATGGGGTCGCTCCGACCACCGCTCCTCAAGTTTTCCTTCCGACATCTTTCGGTTTATATTTTTTTTCACACACTACAGAGTCCTAAAAGTCACCACAATTCGCCAAATAAGAGAATACGACCTTTGAATTGGACGGATAATTTTTTAGCCAAGTCGATCCAGAATGGGGTCGCTCCGACCACCGATCTTCAAGTTTCCCTTCCGATATCTTTCGATTCATATTTTTTTTCACACACTAAAGAGTCCTAAAAGTCATCACCATTCGCCAAAAAAGGGATAAGACCTTCGAATTGGACGAAAGTATTTTACCAGTGACGGTCCAGAATGGGGTCGCTCTGACCACCGCTCCTCAAGCTTCCCTTCCGATATCTTTCGGTTTGTATTTTTTTACATACTAGAGAGTCCTAAAAGTCATCACGATTCGTTAAATAAGAGGATACGACCTTCGAATTGAACGAAAGATTTTTACTAGAATCGTTCCAGAATGGGGTCGCACCGACCACCGCTCCTTAAGTTTCCCTTCCGATATCTTTCGGTTTATATTTTTTTTCACATATAAGAGAGTCCGAAAAGTGATCACGATTCACCAAAAAAGTGGACACGACCGTCAAATTGGACGAAAGATTTTTACCAAAGTCGGTCCAGAATCGGGTCGATCCGACCACCGCTCCTCAAGTTTCCCTTCCGATATCTTTTGGTTTATATATTTTTTCACATACTAGAAAGTCCCAAAAGTAATCACGATTTGCCAAAAAGCGGAAACGACCTTCGAATTGGACGAAAGATTTTAACCATAGTCGGTCCGGAATGGGGTCGCTCTGACCACCGCTCCTCAAGTTTCCCTTCCAATATCTTTCGGTTAATTTATTCTTTCATATACTAAAGAGTCCTAAAAGTCACCACGATTCGCCAAAAAAGAGGATACGAACTTTGAATTGGAAGAAAGATTTTTTAGCAAAGTCGGTCCAGAATGAGGTCGCTCCGACCACCGCTCCTCAAGTTTCCCTTCCGATATGTTACGGTTTATATTTTTTTTACATACTAGAGAGTCTTAACAGTCATTACGATTCTTTAAAAAAAAGGATACGACCATCGAATTGAACGAAAGATTGTTACTACAGTCGGTCCAGAATGGGGTCCCTCCGACCACCGCTCCTCAAGTTTCCCTTCTGCTATCTTTCGGTTTATATTTTTTTTCACACACTAGAGAGTCCTAAAAGTCACCACCATTCGCCATATAAGAGGAAAGACCTTTGAATTGGAAGAATGATTTTTTAGCAAAGTCGGTCCAGAATGTGGTCGCTCCGACCACCGCTCCTCAAGTTTCTCTTCCGATATCTTTCAGTTTATATTTTTTTTTATATACTAGAGCATCTTGAAAGTCATTACGAATCGTTAAAAAAGAGGATACGACATTCGAATTGAACGAAAGATTTTTACCAGTGTCGGTCCAGAATGGGGTTGCTCTGATAACCGCTCCTCAAGTTTCCCTTCCGATCTCTTTCGGTTTATATTATTTTTACATACTATAGAATCTTAAAAGTCATTACGATTCATTAATAAAGAGAAGACGACCTTCGAATTGATCGAAAGATTTTTACTAGAGTCGGTCCAGAATGGGGTCGCTCTGACCGCCGCTCCTCAAGTTTCCCTTCCGATATATTTCGGTTTATATTTTTTTCGCACACTAGAGAGTCCTAAAAGTCACCACCATTCGCCAAATAAGAGAATACGACCTTTCAATTGGACGGATAATTTTTTAGCAAAGTCGATCCAGAATGGGGTCGCTCCGACCATCGCTCTTCAAGTTTCCCTTCCGATAACTTTCGGTTTATATTTTTTTTACATACTACAGAGTCCTAAAAGTCATCACCATTTGTCAAAAAAAAGGATACGACCTTCGAATTTGACGAACGATTTTTACTAGAGTCGTTTCAGTATGGGGTCGCACCGACCACCGCTCCTCAAGTGTCCCATCCGATATCTTTCGGTTTATATTTTTTTTCACATTCTAGAAAGTCCCAAAAGTCATCACGATTCATCAAAAAAGAGGACACGACCTTCGAATTGGACGAAAGATTTTTACGAGTTTCGGTCCAGAATGGGGTTGCTCTGATAACCGCTCCTCAAGTTTCCGTTCCGATATCTTTCGGTTTATATTTTTTTACATTCTAGAAAGTCTTAAAAGTCATTACGATTCGTTAAAAAAGAGGATACGACCTTCGAATTGAACAATAGATTTTTACTAGAGTCGGTCCAGAATGCGGTCGATCCGACCACCGTTCCTCAAGTTTCCCTTCCGATATCTTTCGGTTTATATTTTTTTTCACACACTAGAGAGTCCTAAAAGTCACCACGATTCGCCAAAAAACAGGATACTACCTTTGAATTGGACGGATAATTTTTTAGCAAAGTCGATCCAGAATGGGGTCGCTCCGACCACCGTTCTTCAAGTTTCCCTTCCGATATCTTTCGGTTCATATTTTTTTTCACTCACTAAAGAGTCCTAAAAGTCATCACCATGCGTCAAAAAACGGATACGACTTTCGAATTGGACGGAAGATTTTTACCAGTGTCGGTCCGGAATGGGGTCGCTCTGACCACCGCTCCTCAAGTTTCCCTTCCGATCTCTTCCGGTTTATATTTTTTTTACATAATATAGAATCTTAAAAGTCATTACGATTCGTTAATAAAGAGAAGATGACTTTCGAATTGAACAATGGATTTTTACTAGAGTCGGTCCAGAATGCGGTCGATCCGACCACCGCTCCTCAAGTTTCCCTTCTGCTATCTTTCGGTTAATATTTTTTTTCACACACTAGAGAGTCCTAAAAGTCACCACCATTCGCCATATAAGAGGAAAGACCTTTGAATTGGAAGAATGATTTTTTAGCAAAGTCGGTCCAGAATGTGGTCGATCCGACCACCGCTCCTCAAGTTTCTCTTCCGATATCTTTCAGTTTATATTTTTTTTTACATACTAGAGCGTCTTGAAAGTCATTACGAATCGTTAAAAAAGAGGATACGACATTCGAATTGAACGAAAGATTTTTACCAGTGTCGGTCCAGAATGGGGTTGCTCTGATAACCGCTCCTCAAGTTTCCCTTCCGATCTCTTTCGGTTTATATTATTTTTACATACTATAGAATCTTAAAAGTCATTACGATTCGTTAATAAAGAGAAGACGACCTTCGAATTGATCGAAAGATTTTTACTAGAGTCGGTCCAGAATGGGGTCGCTCTGACCGCTGCTCTTCAAGTTTCCCTTCCGATATCTTTCGGTTCATATTTTTTTTCACATACTAAAGAGTCCTAAAAGTCACCACGATTCGTCAAAAAAAGAATACGACCTTCGAATTGGACGAAAGATTTTTACCAGAGTCGGTCCAGAATGGGGTCGCTCTGACCACCGCTCCTCAAGTTTCCCGCCAGATATCTTTCGGTCTATATTTTTTTTCACATAGTAAAGAGTCCTAAAAGTTACTCCGATACGCCAAAAAAGAGGATACGACCTTTGAATTGGACGAATGATTTTTTAGCAAAGTCTGTCCAGAACGGGATCGCTCCGACCATGGCTCTTCAAGTTTCCCTTCCGATAACTTTCGGTTTATATTTTTTTTACATACTACAGAGTCCTAAAAGTCATCACCATTTGTCAAAAAAAAGGATACGACCTTCGAATTTGACGAACGATTTTTACTAGAGTCGTTTCAGAATGGGGTCGCACCGACCACCGCTCCTCCAGTGTCCCATCCGATATCTTTCGGTTTATATTTTTTTTCACATTCTAGAAAGTCCCAAAAGTCATCACGATTCATCAAAAAAGAGGACACGACCTTCGAATTGGACGAAAGATTTTTACGAGTTTCGGTCCAGAATGGGGTTGCTCTGATAACCGCTCCTCAAGTTTCCGTTCCGATATCTTTCGGTTTATATTTTTTTTCACACACTAGAGAGTCCTAAAAGTCACCACGATTCGGCACATAAGAGAATACGACCTTTGAATTGGACGGATAATTTTTTAGCAAAGTCGATCCAGAATGGGGTCGCTCCGACCACCGTTCTTCAAGTTTCCCTTCCGATATCTTTCGGTTCATATTTTTTTTCACTCACTAAAGAGTCCTAAAAGTCATCACCATTCGTCAAAAAAAGGATACGACTTTCGAATTGGACGGAAGATTTTTACCAGTGTCGGTCCGGAATGGGGTCGCTCTGACCACCGCTCCTCAAGTTTCCCTTCCAATATCTTTCGGTTTATATTTTTTTTACATACTAAAGAGTCCTAAAAGTCACCAGGATTCGCCAAAAAACAGGATACGACCTTTGAATTGGACGAATGATTTTTTAGCAAAGTCGGTGCAGAATGGGATCGCTCCGACCACCGCTCTTTAAGTTTCCCTTCTGATATCTTTCGGTTTATATTTTTTTTCACATACCAAAGAGTCCTAAAAGTCACCACGATTCGCCAAAAAAAGGATGCGAACTTTGAATTGGACGAAAGATTTTATAGCAAAGTCGGTCCAGAACGGTCTCGCTCCGACCATCGCTCTTCAAGTTTCCCTTCCGATATCTATCGGTTTATATTTTTTTTACATACTACAGAGTCCTAAAAGTCATCACCATTTGTCAAAAAAAAGGATACGACCTTCGAATTTGACGAACGATTTTTACCAGAGTCGGTCCAGAATGGAGTCGCTCTGACCACCGCTCCTCAAATTTCCATTCCATTATCTTTCGGTTTATATATTTTTTTCCACACTTGAGAGTCCTAAAAGTCATTACGATTCGTTAAAAAAGAGGATACGACCTTCGAATTGAACGAAAGATTTTTACTAGAGTCGTTCCAGAATGGGGTCGCACCGACCACCGCTCCTTAACTTTCCCTTCCAATATCTTTCGGTTTATATTTTTTTTCACATTCTAGAAAGTCCCAAAAGTCATCACGATTCGTCAAAAAAGAGGACATGGCCTTCGAATTGGACGAAAGATTTTTACCAGTGTCGGTCCAGAATGGGGTTGTTCTGATAACCGCTCCTCAAGTTTCCCTTCTGATATCTTTCGGTTTATTTTTTTTTTCACATATAAGAGAGTCCTAAAAGTGATCACGATTCACCAAAAAAGTGGACACGACCGTCAAATTGGACGAAAGATTTTTACCAAATTCGCTCCAGAATGGGGTCGATCCGAACACCGCTCCTCAAGATTCCCTTCCGATATCTATTGGTTTATATTTTTTTTCACATACTAGAAAGTCCCAAAAGTAATCACGATTTGCCAAAAAGCGGAAACGACCTTCGAATTGGACGAAAGATTTTTACCAAATTCGGTCCGGACTGGGGTCGCTCTGACCACCGCTCCTCAAGTTTCCCTTCCAATATCTTTCGGTTAATTTTTTCTTTCATATACTAAAGAGTCCGAAAAGTCACCACGATTCGCCAAAAAAGAGGATACGACCTTTGAATTGGAAGAATGATTTTTTAGCAAAGTCGGTCCAGAATGGGGTCGCTCCGACCACCGCTCCTCAAGTTCCCCTTCCGATCTCTTTCGGTTTATATTTTTTTTTACATACTAGAGCGTCTTAAAAGTCATTACGATTCGTTAAAAAAGAGGACACGATCTCGAATTGAACGAAAGATTTTTACTAGAGTCGGTCCAGAATGGGGTCGCTCCGACCACCGCTCCTCAAGTTTCCCTTCTGATATCTTTCGGTTTATATATTTTTTCACACACTAGAGAGTCCTAAAAGTCACCACGATTCGGCACATAAGAGAATACGACCTTTGAATTGGACGGATAATTTTTTAGCAATGTCGATCCAGAATGTGGTCGATCCGACCACCGCTCCTCAAGTTTCTCTTCCGATATCTTTCAGTTTATATTTTTTTTTACATACTAGAGCGTCTTGAAAGTCATTACGAATCGTTAAAAAAGAGGATACGACATTCGAATTGAACGAAAGATTTTTACGAGTGTCGGTCCAGAATGGGGTTGCTCTGATAACCGCTCCTCAAGTTTCCCTTCCGATCTATTTCGGTTTATATTATTTTTACATACTATAGAATCTTAAAAGTCATTACGATTCGTTAATAAAGAGAAGACGACCTTCGAATTGATCGAAAGATTTTTACTAGAGTCGGTCCAGAATGGGGTCGCTCTGACCGCCGCTCCTCAAGTTTCCCTTCCGATATATTTCGGTTTATATTTTTTTCGCACACTAGAGAGTCCTAAAAGTCACCACCATTCGCCAAATAAGAGAATACGACCTTTCAATTGGACGAATAATTTTTTAGCAAAGTCGATCCAGAATGGGGTCGCTACGACCGCTGCTCTTCAAGTTTCCCTTCCGATATCTTTCGGTTCATATTTTTTTTCACATACTAAAGAGTCCTAAAAGTCACCACGATTCGTCAAAAAAAGAATACGACCTTCGAATTGGACGAAAGATTTTTACCAGAGTCGGTCCAGAATGGGGTCGCTCTGACCACCGCTCCTCAAGTTTCCCGCCAGATATCTTTCGGTCTATATTTTTTTTCACATAGTAAAGAGTCCTAAAAGTTACTACGATATGCCAAAAAAGAGGATACGACCTTTGAATTGGACGAATGATTTTTTAGCAAAGTCTGTCCAGAACGGGATCGCTCCGACCATCGCTCTTCAAGTTTCCCTTCCGATAACTTTCGGTTTATATTTTTTTTACATACTACAGAGTCCTAAAAGTCATCACCATTTGTCAAAAAAAAGGATACGACCTTCGAATTTGACGAACGATTTTTACTAGAGTCGTTTCAGAATGGGGTCGCACCGACCACCGCTCCTCAAGTGTCCCATCCGATATCTTTCGGTTTATATTTTTTTTCACATTCTAGAAAGTCCCAAAAGTCATCACGATTCATCAAAAAAGAGGACACGACCTTCGAATTGGACGAAAGATTTTTACGAATTTCGGTCCAGAATGGGGTTGCTCTGATAACCGCTCCTCAAGTTTCCGTTCCGATATCTTTCGGTTTATATTTTTTTTCACACACTAGAGAGTCCTAAAAGTCACCACGATTCGGCACATATGAGAATACGACCTTTGAATTGGACGGATAATTTTTTAGCAAAGTCGATCCAGAATGGGGTCGCTCCGACCACCGTTCTTCAAGTTTCCCTTCCGATATCTTTCGGTTCATATTTTTTTTCACTCACTAAAGAGTCCTAAAAGTCATCACCATTCGTCAAAAAAAGGATACGACTTTCGAATTGGACGGAAGATTTTTACCAGTGTCGGTCCGGAATGGGGTCGCTCTGACCACCGGTCCTCAAGTTTCCCTTCCAATATCTTTCGGTTTATATTTTTTTTACATACTAAAGAGTCCTAAAACTCACCAGGATTCGCCAAAAACAGGATATGACCTTTGAATTGGACGAATGATTTTTTAGCAAAGTCGGTGCAGAATGGGATCGCTCCGACCACCGCTCTTTAAGTTTCCCTTCTGATATCTTTCGGTTTATATTTTTTTTCACATACCAAAGAGTCCTAAAAGTCACCACGATTCGCCAAAAAAAGGATGCGAACTTTGAATTGGACGAAAGATTTTATAGCAAAGTCGGTCCAGAACGGTCTCGCTCCGACCATCGCTCTTCAAGTTTCCCTTCCGATATCTATCGGTTTATATTTTTTTTACATACTACAGAGTCCTAAAAGTCATCACCATTTGTCAAAAAAAAGGATACGACCTTCGAATTTGACGAACGATTTTTACCAGAGTCGGTCCAGAATGGAGTCGCTCTGACCACCGCTCCTCAAATTTCCATTCCATTATCTTTCGGTTTATATATTTTTTTCCACACTTGAGAGTCCTAAAAGTCATTACGATTCGTTAAAAAAGAGGATACGACCTTCGAATTGAACGAAAGATTTTTACTAGAGTCGTTCCAGAATGGGGTCGCACCGACCACCGCTCCTTAACTTTCCCTTCCAATATCTTTCGGTTTATATTTTTTTTCACATTCTAGAAAGTCCCAAAAGTCATCACGATTCGTCAAAAAACAGGACATGGCCTTCGAATTGGACGAAAGATTTTTACCAGTGTCGGTCCAGAATGGGGTTGTTCTGATAACCGCTCCTCAAGTTTCCCTTCTGATATCTTTCGGTTTATTTTTTTTTTCACATATAAGAGAGTCCTAAAAGTGATCACGATTCACCAAAAAAGTGGACACGACCGTCAAATTGGACGAAAGATTTTTACCAAATTCGCTCCAGAATGGGGTCGATCCGAACACCGCTCCTCAAGATTCCCTTCCGATATCTATTGGTTTATATTTTTTTTCACATACTAGAAAGTCCCAAAAGTAATCACGATTTGCCAAAAAGCGGAAACGACCTTTGAATTGGACGAAAGATTTTTACCAAATTCGGTCCGGACTGGGGTCGCTCTGACCACCGCTCCTCAAGTTTCCCTTCCAATATCTTTCGGTTAATTTTTTCTTTTATATACTAAAGAGTCCGAAAAGTCACCACGATTCGCCAAAAAAGAGGATACGACCTTTGAATTGGAAGAATGATTTTTTAGCAAAGTCGGTCCAGAATGGGGTCGCTCCGACCACCGCTCCTCAAGTTCCCCTTCCGATCTCTTTCGGTTTATATTTTTTTTTACATACTAGAGCGTCTTAAAAGTCATTACGATTCGTTAAAAAAGAGGACACGATCTCGAATTGAACGAAAGATTTTTACTAGAGTCGGTCCAGAATGGGGTCGCGCCGACCACCGCTCCTCAAGTTTCCCTTCTGATATCTTTCGGTTTATATATTTTTTCACACACTAGAGAGTCCTAAAAGTCACCACGATTCGGCACATAAGAGAATACGACCTTTGAATTGGACGGATAATTTTTTAGCAATGTCGATCCAGAATGGGGTCGCTCCGACCACCGCTCCTCAAGTTTCTCTTCCGATATCTTTCAGTTTATATTTTTTTTTATATACTAGAGCGTCTTGAAAGTCATTACGAATCGTTAAAAAAGAGGATACGACATTCGAATTGAACGAAAGATTTTTACCAGTGTCGGTCCAGAATGGGGTTGCTCTGATAACCGCTCCTCAAGTTTCCCTTCCGATCTCTTTCGGTTTATATTATTTTTACATACTATAGAATCTTAAAAGTCATTACGATTCATTAATAAAGAGAAGACGACCTTCGAATTGATCGAAAGATTTTTACTAGAGTCGGTCCAGAATGGGGTCGCTCTGACCGCCGCTCCTCAAGTTTCCCTTCCGATAACTTTCGGTTTATATTTTTTTTACATACTACAGAGTCCTAAAAGTCATCACCATTTGTCAAAAAAAAGGATACGACCTTCGAATTTGACGAACGATTTTTACTAGAGTCGTTTCAGAATGGGGTCGCACCGACCACCGCTCCTCAAGTGTCCCATCCGATATCTTTCGGTTTATATTTTTTTTCACATTCTAGAAAGTCCCAAAAGTCATCACGATTCATCAAAAAAGAGGACACGACCTTCGAATTGGACGAAAGATTTTTACGAGTTTCGGTCCAGAATGGGGTTGCTCTGATAACCGCTCCTCAAGTTTCCGTTCCGATATCTTTCGGTTTATATTTTTTTACATTCTAGAAAGTCTTAAAAGTCATTACGATTCGTTAAAAAAGAGGATACGACCTTCGAATTGAACAATAGATTTTTACTAGAGTCGGTCCAGAATGCGGTCGATCCGACCACCGTTCCTCAAGTTTCCCTTCCGATATCTTTCGGTTTATATATTTTTTCACACACTAGAGAGTCCTAAAAGACACCACGATTCGCCAAAAAACAGGATACTACCTTTGAATTGGACGGATAATTTTTTAGCAAAGTCGATCCAGAATGGGGTCGCTCCGACCACCGTTCTTCAAGTTTCCCTTCCGATATCTTTCGGTTCATATTTTTTTTCACTCACTAAAGAGTCCTAAAAGTCATCACCATGCGTCAAAAAACGGATACGACTTTCGAATTGGACGGAAGATTTTTACCAGTGTCGGTCCGGAATGGGGTCGCTCTGACCACCGCTCCTCAAGTTTCCCTCCCGATCTCTTTCGGTTTATATTTTTTTTACATAATATAGATTCTTAAAAGTCATTACGATTCGTTAATAAAGAGAAGATGACTTTCGAATTGAACAATGGATTTTTACTAGAGTCGGTCCAGAATGCGGTCGATCCGACCACCGCTCCTCAAGTTTCCCTTCTGCTATCTTTCGGTTTATATTTTTTTTCACACACTAGAGAGTCCTAAAAGTCACCACCATTCGCCATATAAGAGGAAAGACCTTTGAATTGGAAGAATGATTTTTTAGCAAAGTCGGTCCAGAATGTGGTCGATCCGACCACCGCTCCTCAAGTTTCTCTTCCGATATCTTTCAGTTTATATTTTTTTTTACATACTAGAGCGTCTTGAAAGTCATTACGAATCGTTAAAAAAGAGGATACGACATTCGAATTGAACGAAAGATTTTTACCAGTGTCGGTCCAGAATGGGGTTGCTCTGATAACCGCTCCTCAAGTTTCCCTTCCGATCTCTTTCGGTTTATATTATTTTTACATACTATAGAATCTTAAAAGTCATTACGATTCGTTAATAAAGAGAAGACGACCTTCGAATTGATCGAAAGATTTTTACTAGAGTCGGTCCAGAATGGGGTCGCTCTGACCGCCGCTCCTCAAGTTTCCCTTCCGATATATTTCGGTTCATATTTTTTTTCACATACTAAAGAGTCCTAAAAGTCACCACGATTCGTCAAAAAAAGAATACGACCTTCGAATTGGACGAAAGATTTTTACCAGATTCGGTCCAGAATGGGGTCGCTCTGACCACCGCTCCTCAAGTTTCCCGCCAGATATCTTTCGGTCTATATTTTTTTTCACATAGTAAAGAGTCCTAAAAGTTTCTACGATACGCCAAAAAAGAGGATACGACCTTTGAATTGGACGAATGATTTTTTAGCAAAGTCTGTCCCGAACGGGATCGCTCCGACCATCGCTCTTCAAGTTTCCCTTCCGATAACTTTCGGTTTATATTTTTTTTACATACTACAGAGTCCTAAAAGTCATCACCATTTGTCAAAAAAAAGGATACGACCTTCGAATTTGACGAACGATTTTTACTAGAGTCGTTTCAGAATGGGGTCGCACCGACCACCGCTCCTCCAGTGTCCCATCCGATATCTTTCGGTTTATATTTTTTTTCACATTCTAGAAAGTCCCAAAAGTCATCACGATTCATCAAAAAAGAGGACACGACCTTCGAATTGGACGAAAGATTTTTATGAGTTTCGGTCCAGAATGGGGTTGCTCTGATAACCGCTCCTCAAGTTTCCGTTCCGATATCTTTCGGTTTATATTTTTTTTCACACACTAGAGAGTCCTAAAAGTCACCACGATTCGGCACATAAGAGAATACGACCTTTGAATTGGACGGATAATTTTTTAGCAAAGTCGATCCAGAATGGGGTCGCTCCGACCACCGTTCTTCAAGTTTCCCTTCCGATATCTTTCGGTTCATATTTTTTTTCACTCACTAAAGAGTCCTAAAAGTCATCACCATTCGTCAAAAAAAGGATACGACTTTCGAATTGGACGGAAGATTTTTACCAGTGTCGGTCCGGAATGGGGTCGCTCTGACCACCGCTCCTCAAGTTTCCCTTCCAATATCTTTCGGTTTATATTTTTTTTACATACTAAAGAGTCCTAAAAGTCACCAGGATTCGCCAAAAAACAGGATACGACCTTTGAATTGGACGAATGATTTTTTAGCAAAGTCGGTGCAGAATGGGATCGCTCCGACCACCGCTCTTTAAGTTTCCCTTCTGATATCTTTCGGTTTATATTTTTTTTCACATACCAAAGAGTCCTAAAAGTCACCACGATTCGCCAAAAAAAGGATGCGAACTTTGAATTGGACGAAAGATTTTATAGCAAAGTCGGTCCAGAACGGTCTCGCTCCGACCATCGCTCTTCAAGTTTCCCTTCCGATATCTATCGGTTTATATTTTTTTTACATACTACAGAGTCCTAAAAGTCATCACCATTTGTCAAAAAAAAGGATACGACCTTCGAATTTGACGAACGATTTTTACCAGAGTCGGTCCAGAATGGAGTCGCTCTGACCACCGCTCCTCAAATTTCCATTCCATTATCTTTCGGTTTATATATTTTTTTCCACACTTGAGAGTCCTAAAAGTCATTACGATTCGTTAAAAAAGAGGATACGACCTTCGAATTGAACGAAAGATTTTTACTAGAGTCGTTCCAGAATGGGGTCGCACCGACCACCGCTCCTTAACTTTCCCTTCCAATATCTTTCGGTTTATATTTTTTTTCACATTCTAGAAAGTCCCAAAAGTCATCACGATTCGTCAAAAAAGAGGACATGGCCTTCGAATTGGACGAAAGATTTTTACCAGTGTCGGTCCAGAATGGGGTTGTTCTGATAACCGCTCCTCAAGTTTCCCTTCTGATATCTTTCGGTTTATTTTTTTTTTCACATATAAGAGAGTCCTAAAAGTGATCACGATTCACCAAAAAAGTGGACACGACCGTCAAATTGGACGAAAGATTTTTACCAAATTCGCTCCAGAATGGGGTCGATCCGAACACCGCTCCTCAAGATTCCCTTCCGATATCTATTGGTTTATATTTTTTTTCACATACTAGAAAGTCCCAAAAGTAATCACGATTTGCCAAAAAGCGGAAACGACCTTCGAATTGGACGAAAGATTTTTACCAAATTCGGTCCGGACTGGGGTCGCTCTGACCACCGCTCCTCAAGTTTCCCTTCCAATATCTTTCGGTTAATTTTTTCTTTCATATACTAAAGAGTCCGAAAAGTCACCACGATTCGCCAAAAAAGAGGATACGACCTTTGAATTGGAAGAATGATTTTTTAGCAAAGTCGGTCCAGAATGGGGTCGCTCCGACCACCGCTCCTCAAGTTCCCCTTCCGATCTCTTTCGGTTTATATTTTTTTTTACATACTAGAGCGTCTTAAAAGTCATTACGATTCGTTAAAAAAGAGGACACGATCTCGAATTGAACGAAAGATTTTTACTAGAGTCGGTCCAGAATGGGGTCGCTCCGACCACCGCTCCTCAAGTTTCCCTTCTGATATCTTTCGGTTTATATATTTTTTCACACACTAGAGAGTCCTAAAAGTCACCACGATTCGGCACATAAGAGAATACGACCTTTGAATTGGACGGATAATTTTTTAGCAATGTCGATCCAGAATGTGGTCGATCCGACCACCGCTCCTCAAGTTTCTCTTCCGATATCTTTCAGTTTATATTTTTTTTTACATACTAGAGCGTCTTGAAAGTCATTACGAATCGTTAAAAAAGAGGATACGACATTCGAATTGAACGAAAGATTTTTACGAGTGTCGGTCCAGAATGGGGTTGCTCTGATAACCGCTCCTCAAGTTTCCCTTCCGATCTATTTCGGTTTATATTATTTTTACATACTATAGAATCTTAAAAGTCATTACGATTCGTTAATAAAGAGAAGACGACCTTCGAATTGATCGAAAGATTTTTACTAGAGTCGGTCCAGAATGGGGTCGCTCTGACCGCCGCTCCTCAAGTTTCCCTTCCGATATATTTCGGTTTATATTTTTTTCGCACACTAGAGAGTCCTAAAAGTCACCACCATTCGCCAAATAAGAGAATACGACCTTTCAATTGGACGAATAATTTTTTAGCAAAGTCGATCCAGAATGGGGTCGCTACGACCGCTGCTCTTCAAGTTTCCCTTCCGATATCTTTCGGTTCATATTTTTTTTCACATACTAAAGAGTCCTAAAAGTCACCACGATTCGTCAAAAAAAGAATACGACCTTCGAATTGGACGAAAGATTTTTACCAGAGTCGGTCCAGAATGGGGTCGCTCTGACCACCGCTCCTCAAGTTTCCCGCCAGATATCTTTCGGTCTATATTTTTTTTCACATAGTAAAGAGTCCTAAAAGTTACTACGATATGCCAAAAAAGAGGATACGACCTTTGAATTGGACGAATGATTTTTTAGCAAAGTCTGTCCAGAACGGGATCGCTCCGACCATCGCTCTTCAAGTTTCCCTTCCGATAACTTTCGGTTTATATTTTTTTTACATACTACAGAGTCCTAAAAGTCATCACCATTTGTCAAAAAAAAGGATACGACCTTCGAATTTGACGAACGATTTTTACTAGAGTCGTTTCAGAATGGGGTCGCACCGACCACCGCTCCTCAAGTGTCCCATCCGATATCTTTCGGTTTATATTTTTTTTCACATTCTAGAAAGTCCCAAAAGTCATCACGATTCATCAAAAAAGAGGACACGACCTTCGAATTGGACGAAAGATTTTTACGAATTTCGGTCCAGAATGGGGTTGCTCTGATAACCGCTCCTCAAGTTTCCGTTCCGATATCTTTCGGTTTATATTTTTTTTCACACACTAGAGAGTCCTAAAAGTCACCACGATTCGGCACATATGAGAATACGACCTTTGAATTGGACGGATAATTTTTTAGCAAAGTCGATCCAGAATGGGGTCGCTCCGACCACCGTTCTTCAAGTTTCCCTTCCGATATCTTTCGGTTCATATTTTTTTTCACTCACTAAAGAGTCCTAAAAGTCATCACCATTCGTCAAAAAAAGGATACGACTTTCGAATTGGACGGAAGATTTTTACCAGTGTCGGTCCGGAATGGGGTCGCTCTGACCACCGGTCCTCAAGTTTCCCTTCCAATATCTTTCGGTTTATATTTTTTTTACATACTAAAGAGTCCTAAAACTCACCAGGATTCGCCAAAAACAGGATATGACCTTTGAATTGGACGAATGATTTTTTAGCAAAGTCGGTGCAGAATGGGATCGCTCCGACCACCGCTCTTTAAGTTTCCCTTCTGATATCTTTCGGTTTATATTTTTTTTCACATACCAAAGAGTCCTAAAAGTCACCACGATTCGCCAAAAAAAGGATGCGAACTTTGAATTGGACGAAAGATTTTATAGCAAAGTCGGTCCAGAACGGTCTCGCTCCGACCATCGCTCTTCAAGTTTCCCTTCCGATATCTATCGGTTTATATTTTTTTTACATACTACAGAGTCCTAAAAGTCATCACCATTTGTCAAAAAAAAGGATACGACCTTCGAATTTGACGAACGATTTTTACCAGAGTCGGTCCAGAATGGAGTCGCTCTGACCACCGCTCCTCAAATTTCCATTCCATTATCTTTCGGTTTATATATTTTTTTCCACACTTGAGAGTCCTAAAAGTCATTACGATTCGTTAAAAAAGAGGATACGACCTTCGAATTGAACGAAAGATTTTTACTAGAGTCGTTCCAGAATGGGGTCGCACCGACCACCGCTCCTTAACTTTCCCTTCCAATATCTTTCGGTTTATATTTTTTTTCACATTCTAGAAAGTCCCAAAAGTCATCACGATTCGTCAAAAAACAGGACATGGCCTTCGAATTGGACGAAAGATTTTTACCAGTGTCGGTCCAGAAAGGGGTTGTTCTGATAACCGCTCCTCAAGTTTCCCTTCTGATATCTTTCGGTTTATTTTTTTTTTCACATATAAGAGAGTCCTAAAAGTGATCACGATTCACCAAAAAAGTGGACACGACCGTCAAATTGGACGAAAGATTTTTACCAAATTCGCTCCAGAATGGGGTCGATCCGAACACCGCTCCTCAAGATTCCCTTCCGATATCTATTGGTTTATATTTTTTTTCACATACTAGAAAGTCCCAAAAGTAATCACGATTTGCCAAAAAGCGGAAACGACCTTTGAATTGGACGAAAGATTTTTACCAAATTCGGTCCGGACTGGGGTCGCTCTGACCACCGCTCCTCAAGTTTCCCTTCCAATATCTTTCGGTTAATTTTTTCTTTTATATACTAAAGAGTCCGAAAAGTCACCACGATTCGCCAAAAAAGAGGATACGACCTTTGAATTGGAAGAATGATTTTTTAGCAAAGTCGGTCCAGAATGGGGTCGCTCCGACCACCGCTCCTCAAGTTCCCCTTCCGATCTCTTTCGGTTTATATATTTTTTCACACACTAGAGAGTCCTAAAAGTCACCACGATTCGGCACATAAGAGAATACGACCTTTGAATTGGACGGATAATTTTTTAGCAATGTCGATCCAGAATGGGGTCGCTCCGACCACCGCTCCTCAAGTTTCTCTTCCGATATCTTTCAGTTTATATTTTTTTTTATATACTAGAGCGTCTTGAAAGTCATTACGAATCGTTAAAAAAGAGGATACGACATTCGAATTGAACGAAAGATTTTTACCAGTGTCGGTCCAGAATGGGGTTGCTCTGATAACCGCTCCTCAAGTTTCCCTTCCGATCTCTTTCGGTTTATATTATTTTTACATACTATAGAATCTTAAAAGTCATTACGATTCATTAATAAAGAGAAGACGACCTTCGAATTGATCGAAAGATTTTTACTAGAGTCGGTCCAGAATGGGGTCGCTCTGACCGCCGCTCCTCAAGTTTCCCTTCCGATAACTTTCGGTTTATATTTTTTTTACATACTACAGAGTCCTAAAAGTCATCACCATTTGTCAAAAAAAAGGATACGACCTTCGAATTTGACGAACGATTTTTACTAGAGTCGTTTCAGAATGGGGTCGCACCGACCACCGCTCCTCAAGTGTCCCATCCGATATCTTTCGGTTTATATTTTTTTTCACATTCTAGAAAGTCCCAAAAGTCATCACGATTCATCAAAAAAGAGGACACGACCTTCGAATTGGACGAAAGATTTTTACGAGTTTCGGTCCAGAATGGGGTTGCTCTGATAACCGCTCCTCAAGTTTCCGTTCCGATATCTTTCGGTTTATATTTTTTTACATTCTAGAAAGTCTTAAAAGTCATTACGATTCGTTAAAAAAGAGGATACGACCTTCGAATTGAACAATAGATTTTTACTAGAGTCGGTCCAGAATGCGGTCGATCCGACCACCGTTCCTCAAGTTTCCCTTCCGATATCTTTCGGTTTATATATTTTTTCACACACTAGAGAGTCCTAAAAGACACCACGATTCGCCAAAAAACAGGATACTACCTTTGAATTGGACGGATAATTTTTTAGCAAAGTCGATCCAGAATGGGGTCGCTCCGACCACCGTTCTTCAAGTTTCCCTTCCGATATCTTTCGGTTCATATTTTTTTTCACTCACTAAAGAGTCCTAAAAGTCATCACCATGCGTCAAAAAACGGATACGACTTTCGAATTGGACGGAAGATTTTTACCAGTGTCGGTCCGGAATGGGGTCGCTCTGACCACCGCTCCTCAAGTTTCCCTCCCGATCTCTTTCGGTTTATATTTTTTTTACATAATATAGATTCTTAAAAGTCATTACGATTCGTTAATAAAGAGAAGATGACTTTCGAATTGAACAATGGATTTTTACTAGAGTCGGTCCAGAATGCGGTCGATCCGACCACCGCTCCTCAAGTTTCCCTTCTGCTATCTTTCGGTTTATATATTTTTTCACACACTAGAGAGTCCTAAAAGTCACCACCATTCGCCATATAAGAGGAAAGACCTTTGAATTGGAAGAATGATTTTTTAGCAAAGTCGGTCCAGAATGTGGTCGATCCGACCACCGCTCCTCAAGTTTCTCTTCCGATATCTTTCAGTTTATATTTTTTTTTACATACTAGAGCGTCTTGAAAGTCATTACGAATCGTTAAAAAAGAGGATACGACATTCGAATTGAACGAAAGATTTTTACCAGTGTCGGTCCAGAATGGGGTTGCTCTGATAACCGCTCCTCAAGTTTCCCTTCCGATCTCTTTCGGTTTATATTATTTTTACATACTATAGAATCTTAAAAGTCATTACGATTCGTTAATAAAGAGAAGACGACCTTCGAATTGATCGAAAGATTTTTACTAGAGTCGGTCCAGAATGGGGTCGCTCTGACCGCCGCTCCTCAAGTTTCCCTTCCGATATATTTCGGTTCATATTTTTTTTCACATACTAAAGAGTCCTAAAAGTCACCACGATTCGTCAAAAAAAGAATACGACCTTCGAATTGGACGAAAGATTTTTACCAGATTCGGTCCAGAATGGGGTCGCTCTGACCACCGCTCCTCAAGTTTCCCGCCAGATATCTTTCGGTCTATATTTTTTTTCACATAGTAAAGAGTCCTAAAAGTTTCTACGATACGCCAAAAAAGAGGATACGACCTTTGAATTGGACGAATGATTTTTTAGCAAAGTCTGTCCCGAACGGGATCGCTCCGACCATCGCTCTTCAAGTTTCCCTTCCGATAACTTTCGGTTTATATTTTTTTTACATACTACAGAGTCCTAAAAGTCATCACCATTTGTCAAAAAAAAGGATACGACCTTCGAATTTGACGAACGATTTTTACTAGAGTCGTTTCAGAATGGGGTCGCACCGACCACCGCTCCTCCAGTGTCCCATCCGATATCTTTCGGTTTATATTTTTTTTCACATTCTAGAAAGTCCCAAAAGTCATCACGATTCATCAAAAAAGAGGACACGACCTTCGAATTGGACGAAAGATTTTTATGAGTTTCGGTCCAGAATGGGGTTGCTCTGATAACCGCTCCTCAAGTTTCCGTTCCGATATCTTTCGGTTTATATTTTTTTTCACACACTAGAGAGTCCTAAAAGTCACCACGATTCGGCACATAAGAGAATACGACCTTTGAATTGGACGGATAATTTTTTAGCAAAGTCGATCCAGAATGGGGTCGCTCCGACCACCGTTCTTCAAGTTTCCCTTCCGATATCTTTCGGTTCATATTTTTTTTCACTCACTAAAGAGTCCTAAAAGTCATCACCATTCGTCAAAAAAAGGATACGACTTTCGAATTGGACGGAAGATTTTTACCAGTGTCGGTCCGGAATGGGGTCGCTCTGACCACCGCTCCTCAAGTTTCCCTTCCAATATCTTTCGGTTAATTTTTTCTTTCATATACTAAAGAGTCCGAAAAGTCACCACGATTCGCCAAAAAAGAGGATACGACCTTTGAATTGGAAGAATGATTTTTTAGCAAAGTCGGTCCAGAATGGGGTCGCTCCGACCACCGCTCCTCAAGTACCCCTTCCGATATCTTTCGGTTTATATTTTTTTTTACATACTAGAGCGTCTTAAAAGTCATTACGATTCGTTAAAAAAGAGGACACGATCTCGAATTGAACGAAAGATTTTTACTAGAGTCGGTCCAGAATGGGGTCGCTCCGACCACCGCTCCTCAAGTTTCCCTTCTGATATCTTTCGGTTTATATATTTTTCCACACACTAGAGAGTCCTAAAAGTCACCACGATTCGGCACATAAGAGAATACGACCTTTGAATTGGACGGATAATTTTTTAGCAATGTCGATCCAGAATGGGGTCGCTCCGACCACCGCTCCTCAAGTTTCCCTTCCGATATCTTTCGTTTTATATTTTTTTTCACATTCTAGAAAGTCCCAAACGTAATCACGATTTGTCAAAAAGCGGAATCGAGCTTCGAATTGGACGAAAGATTTTTACCATACTCGATCCGGAATGGGGTCGCTCTGACCACCGCTCCTCAAGTTTCCCTTCCAATATCTTTAGGTTAATTTTTTCTTTCATATACTAGAGAGTCCTAAAAGTCACCACGATTCGCCCAAAAAGAGGATACGACCTTTGAATTGGACGGATAATTTTTTAGCAATGTCGATCCAGAATGGGGTCGCTCCGACCGCCGCTCCTCAAGTTTCCCTTCCGATATATTTCGGTTTATATTTTTTTCGCACACTAGAGAGTCCTAAAAGTCACCACCATTCGCCAAATAAGAGAATACGACCTTTCAATTGGACGAATAATTTTTTAGCAAAGTCGATCCAGAATGGGGTCGCTACGACCGCTGCTCTTCAAGTTTCCCTTCCGATATCTTTCGGTTCATATTTTTTTTCACATACTAAAGAGTCCTAAAAGTCACCACGATTCGTCAAAAAAAGAATACGACCTTCGAATTGGACGAAAGATTTTTACCAGAGTCGGTCCAGAATGGGGTCGCTCTGACCACCGCTCCTCAAGTTTCCCGCCAGATATCTTTCGGTCTGTATTTTTTTTCACATAGTAAAGAGTCCTAAAAGTTACTACGATACGCCAAAAAAGAGGATACGACCTTTGAATTGGACGAATGATTTTTTAGCAAAGTCTGTCCAGAACGGGATCGCTCCGACCATCGCTCTTCAAGTTTCCCTTCCGATAACTTTCGGTTTATATTTTTTTTACATACTACAGAGTCCTAAAAGTCATCACCATTTGTCAAAAAAAAGGATACGACCTTCGAATTTGACGAACGATTTTTACTAGAGTCGTTTCAGAATGGGGTCGCACCGACCACCGCTCCTCCAGTGTCCCATCCGATATCTTTCGGTTTATATTTTTTTTCACATTCTAGAAAGTCCCAAAAGTCATCACGATTCATCAAAAAAGAGGACACGACCTTCGAATTGGACGAAAGATTTTTACGAGTTTCGGTCCAGAATGGGGTTGCTCTGATAACCGCTCCTCAAGTTTCCGTTCCGATATCTTTCGGTTTATATTTTTTTTCACACACTAGAGAGTCCTCAAAGTCACCACGATTCGGCACATAAGAGAATACGACCTTTGAATTGGACGGATAATTTTTTAGCAAAGTCGATCCAGAATGGGGTCGCTCCGACCACCGTTCTTCAAGTTTCCCTTCCGATATCTTTCGGTTCATATTTTTTTTCACTCACTAAAGAGTCCTAAAAGTCATCACCATTCGTCAAAAAAAGGATACGACTTTCGAATTGGACGGAAGATTTTTACCAGTGTCGGTCCGGAATGGGGTCGCTCTGACCACCGCTCCTCAAGTTTCCCTTCCAATATCTTTCGGTTTATATTTTTTTTACATACTAAAGAGTCCTAAAAGTCACCAGGATTCGCCAAAAAACAGGATACGACCTTTGAATTGGACGAATGATTTTTTAGCAAAGTCGGTGCAGAATGGGATCGCTCCGACCACCGCTCTTTAAGTTTCCCTTCTGATATCTTTCGGTTTATATTTTTTTTCACATACCAAAGAGTCCTAAAAGTCACCACGATTCGCCAAAAAAAGGATGCGAACTTTGAATTGGACGAAAGATTTTATAGCAAAGTCGGTCCAGAACGGTCTCGCTCCGACCATCGCTCTTCAAGTTTCCCTTCCGATATCTATCGGTTTATATTTTTTTTACATACTACAGAGTCCGAAAAGTCATCACGATTTGTCAAAAAGCGGAATCGACCTTCGAATTGGACGAAAGATTTTTACCATACTCGATCCGGAATGGGTCGATCCGACCACCGCTCCTCAAGTTTCCCTTCCGATATCTTTCGGTTTATATTTTTTTTCACACACTAGAGAGTCCTAAAAGTCACCACGATTCGGCACATAAGAGAATACGACCTTTGAATTGAAAGAATGATTTTTTAGCAAAGTCGGTCCAGAATGGGGTCGCTCCGACCACCGCTCCTCAAGTTTCCCTTCCGATATCTTTCGGTTTATATTTTTTTTCCATACTAGAGAGTCCTAAAAGTAATTACGATTCGTTAAAAAAGAGGATACGACCTTCGAATTGAACGAAAGATTTTTACTAGCGTCGTTCCAGAATGGGGTCGCACCGACCACCGCTCCTCAAGTTTCCCTTCCGATATCTTTCGGTTTATATTTTTATTCATATTCGAGAACGTCCCAAAAGTCATCAGGATTCATCAAAAAAGAGGACACGACCTTCGAATTGGACGAAAGATTTTTACCAGTGTCGGTCCAGAATGGGGTTGCTCTGATAACCGCTCCTCAAGTTTCCCTTCTGATATCTTTCGGTTTATATTTTTTTCACATATAAGAGAGTCCTAAAAGTGATCTCGATTTACCAAAAAAGTGGACACGACCGTAAAATTGGACGAAAGATTTTTAGCAAAGTCGGTCCAGAATGGGGTCGCTCCGACCACCGCTCCTCAAGTTTTCCTTCCGACATCTTTCGGTTTATATTTTTTTTCACACACTACAGAGTCCTAAAAGTCACCACGATTCGCCAAATAAGAGAATACGACCTTTGAATTGGACGGATAATTTTTTAGCAAAGTCGATCCCGAATGGGGTCGCTCCGACCACCGTTCTTCAAGTTTCCCTTCCGATATCTTTCGGTTCATATTTTTTTTCACACACTAAAGAGTCCTAAAAGTCATCACCATTCGTCAAAAAAAGGATAAGACCTTCGAATTGGACGAAAGATTTTTATCAGTGTCGGTCCAGCATGGGGTCGATCTGACCACCGCTCCTCAAGTGTCCCATCCGATATCTTTCGGTTTATATTTTTTTTCACATTCTAGAAAGTCCCAAAAGTCATCACGATTCATCAAAAAAGAGGACACGACCTTCGAATTGGACGAAAGATTTTTACGAGTGTCGGTCCAGAATGGGGTTGCTCTGATAACCGCTCCTCAAGTTTCCCTTCCGATATCTTTCGGTTTATATTTTTTTACATACTAGAAAGTCTTAAAAGTCATTACGATTCGTTAAAAAAGAGGATACGACCTTTGAATTGAACAATAGATTTTTACTAGAGTCGGTCCAGAATGCGGTCGATCCGACCACCGCTCCTCAAGTTTCCCTTCCGATATCTTTCGGTTTATTTTTTTTTTCACACACTAGAGAGTCCTAAAAGTCACCACGATTCGCCAAAAAACAGGATACTACCTTTGAATTGGACGGATAATTTTTTAGCAAAGTCGATCCAGAATGGGGTCGCTCCGACCACCGTTCTTCAAGTTTCCCTTCCGATATCTTTCGGTTCATATTTTTTTTCACTCACTAAAGAGTCCTAAAAGTCATCACCATGCGTCAAAAAACGGATACGACTTTCGAATTGGACGGAAGATTTTTACCAGTGTCGGTCCGGAATGGGGTTGCTCTGACCACCGCTCCTCAAGTTTCCCTTCCGATCTCTTTCGGTTTATATTGTTTTAACATACTATAGAATCTTAAATGTCATTACGATTCGCTAATAAAGAGAAGACGACTTTCGAATTGAACAATAGATTTTTACTAGAGTCGGTCCAGAATGCGGTCGATCCGACCACCGCTCCTCAAGTTTCTCTTCCGATATCTTTCGGTTTATATTTTTTTTCACACACTAGAGAGTCCTAAAAGTCACCACGATTCGCCCAAAAAGAGGATACGACCTTTGAATTGGACGGATAATTTTTTAGCAATGTCGATCCAGAATGGGGTCGCTCCGACCACCGCTCCTCAAGTTTCCCTTCCGATATCTTTCGGTTTATATTTTTTTTCACATTCTAGAAAGTCCCAAAAGTAATCACGATTTGTCAAAAAGCGGAATCGACCTTCGAATTGGACGAAAGATTTTTACCATACTCGATCCGGAATGGGGTCGATCCGACCACCGCTCCTCAAGTTTCCCTTCTGATATCTTTCGGTTTATATTTTTTTCACATATAAGAGAGTCCTAAAAGTGATCTCGATTTACCAAAAAAGTGGACACGACCGTCAAATTGGACGAAAAATTTTTAGCAAAGTCGGTCCAGAATGGGGTCGCTCCGACCACCGCTCCTCAAGTTTTCCTTCCGACATCTTTCGGTTTATATTTTTTTTCACACACTACAGAGTCCTAAAAGTCACCACGATTCGCCAAATAAGAGAATACGACCTTTGAATTGGACGGATAATTTTTTAGCAAAGTCGATCCAGAATGGGGTCGCTCCGACCACCGTTCTTCAAGTTTCCCTTCCGATATCTTTCGGTTCATATTTTTTTTCACACACTAAAGAGTCCTAAAAGTCATCACCATTCGTCAAAAAAAGGATAAGACCTTCGAGTTGGACGAAAGATTTTTATCAGTGTCGGTCCAGAATGGGGTCGATCTGACCACCGCTCCTCAAGTGTCCCATCCGATATCTTTCGGTTTATATTTTTTTTCACATTCTAGAAAGTCCCATAAGTCATCACGATTCATCAAAAAAGAGGACACGACCTTCGAATTGGACGAAAGATTTTTACCATACTCGATCCGGAATGAGGTCGCTCTGACCACCGCTCCTCAAGTTTCCCTTCCAATATCTTTAGGTTAATTTTTTCTTTCATATACTAGAGAGTCCTAAAAGTCACCACGATTCGCCCAAAAAGAGGATACGACCTTTGAATTGGACGGATAATTTTTTAGCAATGTCGATCCAGAATGGGGTCGCTCCGACCGCCGCTCCTCAAGTTTCCCTTCCGATATATTTCGGTTTATATTTTTTTCGCACACTAGAGAGTCCTAAAAGTCACCACCATTCGCCAAATAAGAGAATACGACCTTTCAATTGGACGAATAATTTTTTAGCAAAGTCGATCCAGAATGGGGTCGCTACGACCGCTGCTCTTCAAGTTTCCCTTCCGATATCTTTCGGTTCATATTTTTTTTCACATACTAAAGAGTCCTAAAAGTCACCACGATTCGTCAAAAAAAGAATACGACCTTCGAATTGGACGAAAGATTTTTACCAGAGTCGGTCCAGAATGGGGTCGCTCTGACCACCGCTCCTCAAGTTTCCCGCCAGATATCTTTCGGTCTGTATTTTTTTTCACATAGTAAAGAGTCCTAAAAGTTACTACGATACGCCAAAAAAGAGGATACGACCTTTGAATTGGACGAATGATTTTTTAGCAAAGTCTGTCCAGAACGGGATCGCTCCGACCATCGCTCTTCAAGTTTCCCTTCCGATAACTTTCGGTTTATATTTTTTTTACATACTACAGAGTCCTAAAAGTCATCACCATTTGTCAAAAAAAAGGATACGACCTTCGAATTTGACGAACGATTTTTACTAGAGTCGTTTCAGAATGGGGTCGCACCGACCACCGCTCCTCCAGTGTCCCATCCGATATCTTTCGGTTTATATTTTTTTTCACATTCTAGAAAGTCCCAAAAGTCATCACGATTCATCAAAAAAGAGGACACGACCTTCGAATTGGACGAAAGATTTTTACGAGTTTCAGTCCAGAATGGGGTTGCTCTGATAACCGCTCCTCAAGTTTCCGTTCCGATATCTTTCGGTTTATATTTTTTTTCACACACTAGAGAGTCCTCAAAGTCACCACGATTCGGCACATAAGAGAATACGACCTTTGAATTGGACGGATAATTTTTTAGCAAAGTCGATCCAGAATGGGGTCGCTCCGACCACCGTTCTTCAAGTTTCCCTTCCAATATCTTTCGGTTCATATTTTTTTTCACTCACTAAAGAGTCCTAAAAGTCATCACCATTCGTCAAAAAATGGATACGACTTTCGAATTGGACGGAAGATTTTTACCAGTGTCGGTCCGGAATGGGGTCGCTCTGACCACCGCTCCTCAAGTTTCCCTTCCAATATCTTTCGGTTTATATTTTTTTTACATACTAAAGAGTCCTAAAAGTCACCAGGATTCGCCAAAAAACAGGATACGACCTTTGAATTGGACGAATGATTTTTTAGCAAAGTCGGTGCAGAATGGGATCGCTCCGACCACCGCTCTTTAAGTTTCCCTTCTGATATCTTTCGGTTTATATTTTTTTTCACATACCAAAGAGTCCTAAAAGTCACCACGATTCGCCAAAAAAAGGATGCGAACTTTGAATTGGACGAAAGATTTTATAGCAAAGTCGGTCCAGAACGGTCTCGCTCCGACCATCGCTCTTCAAGTTTCCCTTCCGATATCTATCGGTTTATATTTTTTTTACATACTACAGAGTCCGAAAAGTCATCACGATTTGTCAAAAAGCGGAATCGACCTTCGAATTGGACGAAAGATTTTTACCATACTCGATCCGGAATGGGGTCGATCCGACCACCGCTCCTCAAGTTTCCCTTCCGATATCTTTCGGTTTATATTTTTTTTCACACACTAGAGAGTCCTAAAAGTCACCACGATTCGGCACATAAGAGAATACGACCTTTGAATTGAAAGAATGATTTTTTAGCAAAGTCGGTCCAGAATGGGGTCGCTCCGACCACCGCTCCTCAAGTTTCCCTTCCGATATCTTTCGGTTTATATTTTTTTTCCATACTAGAGAGTCCTAAAAGTAATTACGATTCGTTAAAAAAGAGGATACGACCTTCGAATTGAACGAAAGATTTTTACTAGCGTCGTTCCAGAATGGGGTCGCACCGACCACTGCTCCTCAAGTTTCCCTTCCGATATCTTTCGGTTTATATTTTTATTCATATTCGAGAACGTCCCAAAATTCATCAGGATTCATCAAAAAAGAGGACACGACCTTCGAATTGGACGAAAGATTTTTACCAGTGTCGGTCCAGAATGGGGTTGCTTTTTTTACATACTAGAAAGTCTTAAAAGTCATTACGATTCGTTAAAAAAGAGGATACGACCTTTGAATTGAACAATAGATTTTTACTAGAGTCGGTCCAGAATGCGGTCGATCCGACGACCGCTCCTCAAGTTTCCCTTCCGATATCTTTCGGTTTATATTTTTATTCATATTTGAGAACGTCCCAAATGTCATCAGGATTCATCAAAAAAGAGGACACGACCTTCGAATTGGACGAAAGATTTTTAGCAAAGTCGGTCCAGAATGGAGTCGCTCCGACCACCGCTCCTCAAGTTCCCTCTCGATATCTTTCGGTTTATATTTTTTTTACATACTAGAAACTCTTAAAAGTCATTACGATTCATTAAAAAAGAGGATACAACCTTCGAATTGAACGATAGATTTTTACTAGTGTCGGTCCAGAATGGGGTCGCTCCGACCACCGCTCCTCAAGTTTTCCTTCCGACATCTTTCGGTTTATATATTTTTTTCCATCTAGAGAGTCCTAAAAGTAATTACGATTCATCAAAAAAGAGGACACGACCTTCGAATTGGACGAAAGATTTTTACCAATGTCGGTCCAGAATGGGGTTGCTCTGATAAACGCTCCTCAAGTTTCCCTTCTGATATCTTTCGGTTTATATTTTTTTTCACACACTAGAGAGTCCTAAAAGTCACCACGATTCGCCAAAAAACAGGATACTACCTTTGAATTGGACGGATAATTTTTTAGCAAAGTCGATCCAGAATGGGGTCGCTCCGACCACCGTTCTTCAAGTTTCCCTTCCAATATCTTTCGGTTCATATTTCTTTTCACACACTAAAGAGTCCTAAAAGTCATCACCATGCGTCAAAAAAAGGATACGACTTTCGAATTGGACGGAAGATTTTTACCAGTGTCGGTCCGGAATGGGGTCGCTCTGACCACCGCTCCTCAAGTTTCCCTTCCGATATCTTTCGGTTTATATTTTTTTTACATACTAAAAAGTCCTAAAAGTCACCAGGATTCGCCAAAAAACAGTATACGACCTTTGAATTGGACGAATGATTTTTTAGCAAAGTCGGTGCAGAATGGGATCGCTCCGACCACCGCTCTTTAAGTTTCCCTTCTGATATCTTTCGGTTTATATTTTTTTTCACATACTAAAGAGTCCTAAAAGTCACCACGATTCGTCAAAAAAAGAATACGACCTTCGAATTGGACGAAAGATTTTTACAAGTGTCGGTCCAGAATGGGGTCGCTCTGACCACCGCTCCTCAAGTTTCCCGTCAGATATCTTTCGGTCTATATTTTTTTTCACATAGTAAAGAGTCCTAAAAGTCACCACGATTCGCCGAAAAAGAGGATACGACCTTTGAATTGGACGAATGATTTTTTAGCAAAGTCTGTCCAGAACGGGATCGCTCCGACCACCGCTCTGCAAGTTTCCCTTCCGATATCTTTCGGTTTATATTTTTTTTACATACTACAGAGTCCTAAAAGTCATCACCATTTGTCAAAAAAAAGGATACGACCTTCGAATTTGACGAACGATTTTTACCAGAGTCGGTCCAGAATGGAGTCGCTATGACCACCGCTCCTCAAGTTTCCCGTCAGATATCTTTCGGTCTATATTTTTTTTCACATAGTAAAGAGTCCTAAAAGTCACCACGATTCGCCAAAAAAGAGGATACGACCTTTGAATTGGACGAATGATTTTTTAGCAAAGTCTGTCCAGACCGGGATCGCTCCGACCATCGCTCTTCAAGTTTCCCTTCCGATATCTTTCGGTTTATTTTTTTTTACATACTACAGAGTCCTAAAAGTCATCACCATTTGTCAAAAAAAAGGATACGACCTTCGAATTTGACGAACGATTTTTACCAGAGTCGGTCCAGAATGGGGTCGCTATGACATCCGCTCCTCAAGTTTCCCTTCTGATATCTTTCGGTTTATATTTTTCTTCACATATTAGAGAGTCCTGAAAGTGATTATGATTCACCAAAAAAGTGGACACGACCGTCAAATTGGACTAACGATTTATATCAAAGTCGCTCCAGAATGGGGTCGATCCGACCACCGCTCCTCAAGTTTCCCTTCCGATATCTTTCGGTTTATATTTTTTTCACATACTACAAAGTCCCAAACGTAATCACGATTTGCCAAAAAGCGGAAACGGACTTCGAATTCGACGAAAGATTTTTACCATAGTCTGTCCGGAATGGGGTCACTCTGACCACCGCTCCTCAAGTTTCCCTTCCAATATCTTTAGGTTAATTTTTTCTTTCATATACTAGAGAGTCCTAAAAGTCACCACGATTCGCCCAAAAAGAGGATACGACCTTTGAATTGGACGGATAATTTTTTAGCAATGTCGATCCAGAATGGGGTCGCTCCGACCACCGCTCCTCAAGTTTCCCTTCCGATATCTTTCGGTTTATATTTTTTTTCACATTCTAGAAAGTCCCAAAAGTAATCACGATTTGTCAAAAAGCGGAATCGACCTTCGAATTGGACGAAAGATTTTTACCATACTCGATCCGGAATGGGGTCGCTCCGACCACCGCTCCTCAAGTTTCCCTTCCGATATCTTTCGGTTTATATTTTTTTTCACACACTAGAGAGTCCTAAAAGTCACCACGATTCGGCACATAAGAGAATACGACCTTTGAATTGGAAGAATGATTTTTTAGCAAAGTCGGTCCAGAATGGGGTCGCTCCGACCACCGCTCCTCAAGTTTCCCTTCCGATATCTTTCGGTTTATATTTTTTTTTCCATACTAGAGAGTCCTAAAAGTAATTACGATTCGTTAAAAAAGAGGATACGACCTTCGAATTGAACGAAAGATTTTTACTAGCGTCGTTCCAGAATGGGGTCGCACCTACCACCGCTCCGCAAGTTTCCCTTCCGATATCTTTCGGTTTATATTTTTATTCATATTCGAGAACGTCCCAAAAGTCATCAGGATTCATCAAAAAAGAGGACACGACCTTCGAATTGGACGAAAGATTTTTACCAGTGTCGGTCCAGAATGGGGTTGCTCTGATAACCGCTCCTCAAGTTTCCCTTCTGATATCTTTCGGTTTATATTTTTTTCACATATAAGAGAGTCCTAAAAGTGATCACGATTTACCAAAAAAGTGGACACGACGGTCAAATTGGACGAAAGATTTTTAGCAAAGTCGGTCCAGAATGGGGTCGCTCCGACCACCGCTCCTCAAGTTTCCCTTTCGATATCTTTCGATTTATATTTTTTTTACATACTAGAAACTCTTAAAAGTCATTACGATTCATTAAAAAAGAGGATTCAACCTTCGAATTGAACGATAGATTTTTACTAGCGTCGGTCCAGAATGGGGTCGCTCCGACCACCGCTCCTCAAGTTTTCCTTCCGACATCTTTCGGTTTATATTTTTTTTCACACACTACAGAGTCCTAAAACTCACCACGATTCGCCAAATAAGAGAATACGACCTTTGAATTGGACGGATAACTTTTTAGCAAAGTCGATCCCGAATGGGGTCGCTCCGACCACCGTTCTTCAAGTTTCCCTTCCGATATCTTTCGGTTCATATTTTTTTTCACACACTAAAGAGTCCTAAAAGTCATCACCGTTCGTCAAAAAAGAGGACACGACCTTCGAATTGGACGAAAGATTTTTACGAGTGTCGGTCCAGAATGGGGTTGCTCTGATAACCGCTCCTCAAGTTTCCCTTCCGATATCTTTCGGTTTATATTCTTTTACATACTAGAAAGTCTTAAAAGTCATTACGATTCGTTAAAAAAGAGGATACGACCTTTGAATTGAACGATAGATTTTTACTAGTGTCGGTCCAGAATGCGGTCGATCCGACCACCGCTCCTCAAGTTTCCCTTCCGATATGTTTCGGTTTATATTTTTTTTCACATACTAGAGAGTCCTAAAAGTCACCACGATTCGCCAAAAAACAGGATACTACCTTTGAATTGGACGGATAATTTTTTAGCAAAGTCGATCCAGAATGGGGTCGCTCCGACCACCGTTCTTCAAGTTTCCCTTCCGATATCTTTCGGTTCATATTTCTTTTCACATACTAAAGAGTCCTAAAAGTCATCACCATGCGTCAAAAAAAGGATACGACCTTCGAATTTGACGAACGGTTTTACCAGAGTCGGTCCAGAATGGGGTCGCTATGACATCCGCTCCTCAAGTTTCCCTTCTGATATCTTTCGGTTTATATTTTTCTTCACATATTAGAGAGTCCTGAAAGTGATTATGATTCACTAAAAAAGTGGACACGACCGTCAAATTGGACTAACGATTTATACCAAAGTCGCTCCAGAATGGGGTCGATCCGACCACCGCTCCTCAAGTTTCCCTTCCGATATCTTTCGGTTTATATTTTTTTCACATACTACAAAGTCCCAAACGTAATCACGATTTGCCAAAAAGCGGAAACGGACTTCGAATTCGACGAAAGATTTTTACCATAGTCTTTCCGGAATGGGGTCACTCTGACCACCGCTCCTCAAGTTTCCCTTCCAATATCTTTCGGTTAATTTTTTCTTTCATATACTAAAGAGTCCGAAAAGTCACCACGATTCGCCAAAAAAGAGGATACGACCTTTGAATTGGAAGAATGATGTTTTAGCAACGTCGGTCCAGAATGGGGTCGCTCCGACCACCGCTCCTCAAGTTCCCCTTCCGATATCTTTCGGTTTATATTTTTTTTTACATACTAGAGCGTCTTAAAAGTCATTACGATTCGTTAAAAAAGAGGACACGATCTCGAATTGAACGAAAGATTTTTACTAGAGTCGATCCAGAATGGGGTCGATCCGACCACCGCTCCTCAAGTTTCCCTTCCGATATTTTTCGGTTTATATTTTTTTTCAGACACTAGAGAGTCCTAAAAGTCACCACGATTCGGCACATAAGAGAATACGAGCTTTGAATTGGACGGATAATTTTTTAGCAATGTCGATCCAGAATGGGGTCGCTCCGAACACCGCTCCTCAAGTTTCCCTTCCGATATCTTTCGGTTTATATTTTTTTTCACATTCTAGAAAGTCCCAAACGTAATCACGATTTGTCAAAAAGCGGAATCGACCTTCGAATTGGACGAAAGATTTTTACCATACTCGATCCGGAATGGGGTCGCTCTGACCACCGCTCCTCAAGTTTCCCTTCCAATATCTTTAGGTTAATTTTTTCTTTCATATACTAGAGAGTCCTAAAAGTCACCACGATTCGCCCAAAAAGAGGATACGACCTTTGAATTGGACGGATAATTTTTTAGCAATGTCGATCCAGAATGGGGTCGCTCCGACCACCGCTCCTCAAGTTTCCCTTCCGATATCTTTCGGTTTATATTTTTTTTCACATTCTGGAAAGTCCCAAAAGTAATCTCGATTTGTCAAAAAGCGGAATCGACCTTCGAATTGGACGAAAGATTTTTACCATACTCGATCCGGAATGGGGTCGCTCCGACCACCGCTCCTCAAGTTTCCCTTCCGATATCTTTCGGTTTATATATTTTTTCACACACTAGAGAGTCCTAAAAGTCACCACGATTCGGCACATAAGAGAATACGACCTTTGAATTGGAAGAATGATTTTTTAGCAAAGTCGGTCCAGAATGGGGTCGCTCCGACCACCGCTCCTCAAGTTTCCCTTCCGATATCTTTCGGTTTATATTTTTTTTTCCATACCAGAGAGTCCTAAAAGTAATTACGATTCGTTAAAAAAGAGGATACGACCTTCGAATTGAACGAAAGATTTTTACTAGCGTCGTTCCAGAATGGGGTCGCTCTGACCACCGCTCCTCAAGTGTCCCATCCGATATCTTTCGGTTTATATTTTTTTTCACATTCTAGAAAGTCCTAAAAGTCATCACGATTCATCAAAAAAGAGGACACGACCTTCGAATTGGACGAAAGATTTTTACGAGTGTCGGTCCAGAATGGGGTTGCTCTGATAACCGCTCCTCAAGTTTCCCTTCCGATATCTTTCGGTTTATATTTTTTTACATACTAGAAAGTCTTAAAAGTCATTACGATTCGTTAAAAAAGAGGATACGACCTTTGAATTGAACAATAGATTTTTACTAGAGTCGGTCCAGAATGCGGTCGATCCGACCACCGCTCCTCAAGTTTCCCTTCCGATATCTTTCGGTTTATATTTTTTTTCACACACTAGAGAGCCCTAAAAGTCACCACGATTCGCCAAAAAACAGGATACTACCTTTGAATTGGACGGATGATTTTTTAGCAAAGTCGATCCAGAATGGGGTCGCTCCGACCACCGTTCTTCAAGTTTCCCTTCCGATATCTTTCGGATCATATTTTTTTTCACTCACTAAAGAGTCCTAAAAGACATCACCATGCGTCAAAAAACGGATACGACTTTCGAATTGGACGGAAGATTTTTACCAGTGTCGGTCCGGAATGGGGTCGCTCTGACCACCGCTCCTCAAGTTTCCCTTCCGATCTCTTTCGGTTTATATTTTTTTTACATACTATAGAATCTTAAAAGTCATTACGATTCGTTAATAAAGAGAAGACGACCTTCGAATTGAACAATAGATTTTTACTAGAGTCGGTCCAGAATGCGGTCGATCCGACCACCGCTCCTCAAGTTTCCCTTCCGATATCTTTCGGTTTATATTTTTTTTCACACACTAGAGAGTCCTAAAAGTCACCACGATTCGCCAAAAAACAGGATACTACCTTTGAATTGGAAGAATGATTTTTTAGCAAAGTCGGTCCAGAATGGGTTCGCTCCGACCACCGCTCCTCAAGTTTCCCTTCCGATATCTTTCGGTTTATATTTTTTTTCACATTCTAGAAAGTCCCAAAAGTAATCACGATTTGTCAAAAAGCGGAATCGACCTTCGAATTCGACGAAAGATTTTTACCATACTCGATCCGGAATGGGGTCGATCCGACCACCGCTCCTCAAGTTTCCCTTCCTATATCTTTCGGTTTATATTTTTTTTCACACACTAGAGAGTCCTAAAAGTCACCACGATTCGGCACATAAGAGAATACGACCTTTGAATTGGAAGAATGATTTTTTAGCAAAGTCGGTCCAGAATGGGGTCGCTCCGACCACCGCTCCTCAAGTTTCCCTTCCGATATCTTTCGGTTTATATTTTTTTTTCCATACTAGAGAGTCCTAAAAGTAATTACGATTCGTTAAAAAAGAGGATACGACCTTCGAATTGAACGAAAGATTTTTACTAGCGTCGTTCCAGAATGGGGTCGCTCCGACCACCGCTCTTTAAGTTTCCCTTCTGATATCTTTCGGTTTATATATTTTTTTCACATACTAAAGAGTCCTAAAAGTCACCACGAATCGTCAAAAAAAGAATACGACCTTCGAATTGGACGAAAGATTTTTACCAGAGTCGGTCCAGAATGGGGTCGGTCTGACCACCGCTCCTCAAGTTTCCCGTCAGATATCTTTCGGTCTATATTTTTTTTCACATAGTAAAGAGTCCTAAAAGTCACCACGATTCGCCGAAAAAGAGGATACGACCTTTGAATTGGACGAATGATTTTTTAGCAAAGTCTGTCCAGAACGGGATCGCTCCGACCACCGCTCTTCAAGTTTCCCTTACGATATCTTTCGGTTTATATTTTTTTTACATACTACAGAGTCCTAAAAGTCATCACCATTTGTCAAAAAAAAGGATACGACCTTCGAATTTGACGAACGATTTTTACCAGAGTCGGTCCAGAATGGAGTCGCTCTGACCACCGCTCCTCAAGTTTCCCGTCAGATATCTTTCGGTCTATATTTTTTTTCACATAGTAAAGAGTCCTAAAAGTCACCACGATTCGCCAAAAAAGAGGATACGACCTTTGAATTGGACGAATGATTTTTTAGCAAAGTCTGTCCAGAACGGGATCGCTCTGACCATCGCTCTTCAAGTTTCCCTTCCGATATCTTTCGGTTTATTTTTTTTTACATACTACAGAGTCCTAAAAGTCATCACCATTTGTCAAAAAAAAGGATACGACCTTCGAATTTGACGAACGATTTTTACCATACTCGATCCGGAATGGGGTCGCTCCGACCACCGCTCCTCAAGTTTCCCTTCCGATATCTTTCGGTTTATATTTTTTTTCACACACTAGAGAGTCCTAAAAGTAACCACGATTCGGCACATAAGAGAATAAGACCTTTGAATTGGAAGAATGATTTTTTAGCAAAGTCGGTCCAGAATGGGGTCGCTCCGACCACCGCTCCTCAAGTTTCCCTTCCGATATCTTTCGGTTTATATTTTTTTTTCCATACTAGAGAGTCCTAAAAGTAATTACGATTGGTTAAAAAAGAGGATACGACCTTCGAATTGAACGAAAGATTTTTACTAGCGTCGTTCCAGAATGGGGTCGCACCGACCACCGCTCCGCAAGTTTCCCTTCCGATATCTTTCGGTTTATATTTTTATTCATATTCGAGAACGTCCCAAAAGTCATCAGGATTCATCAAAAAAGAGGACACGACCTTCGAATTGGACGAAAGATTTTTACCAGTGTCGGTCCAGAATGGGGTTGCTCTGATAACCGCTCCTCAAGTTTCCCTTCTGATATCTTTCGGTTTATATTTTTTTCACATATAAGAGAGTCCTAAAAGTGATCACGATTTACCAAAAAAGTGGACACGACGGTCAAATTGGACGAAAGATTTTTAGCAAAGTCGGTCCAGAATGGGGTCGCTGCGACCACCGCTCCTCAAGTTTCCCTTTAGATATCTTTCGGTTAATATTTTTTTTACATACGAGAAACTCTTAAAAGTCATTACGATTCATCAAAAAAGAGGATACGACCTTCGAATTGAACGAAAGATTTTTACTAGCGTCGTTCCAGAATGGGGTCGCACCGACCACCGCTCCGCAAGTTTCCCTTCCGATATCTTTCGGTTTATATTTTTATTCATATTCGAGAACGTCCCAAAAGTTATCAGGATTCATCAAGAAAGAGGACACGACCTTCGAATTGGACGAAAGATTTTTACTAGCGTCGTTCCAGAATGGGGTCGCACCGACCACCGCTCCGCAAGTTTCCCTTCCGATATCTTTCGGTTTATATTTTTTTACATACTAGAAAGTCTTAAAAGTCATTACGATTCGTTAAAAAAGAGGATACGACCTTTGAATTGAACAATAGATTTTTACTAGAGTCGGTCCAGAATGCGGTCGATCCGACCACCGCTCCTCAAGTTTCCCTTCCGATATCTTTCGGTTTATTTATTTTTTCACACACTAGAGAGTACTAAAAGTCACCACGATTCGCCAAAAAACACGATACTACCTTTGAATTGGACGGATAATTTATTAGCAAAGTCGATCCAGAATGGGGTCGCTCCAACCACCGTTCTTCAATTTTCCCTTCCGATATCTTTCGGTTCATATTTTTTTTCACTCACTAAAGAGTCCTAAAAGTCATCACCATGCGTCGAAAAACGGATACGACTTTCGAATTGGACGGAAGATTTTTACCAGTGTCGGTCCGGAATGGGGTTGCTCTGACCACCGCTCCTCAAGTTTCCCTTCCGATCTCTTTCGGTTTATATATTTTTTACATACTATAGAATCTTAAAAGTCATTACGATTCGTTAATAAAGAGAAGACGACTTTCGAATTGAACAATAGATTTTTACTAGAGTCGGTCCAGAATGCGGTCGATCCGACCACCGCTCCTCAAGTTTCCCTTCCGATATCTTTCGGTTTATATTTTTTTCCACACACTAGAGAGTCCTAAAAGTCACCACGATTCGCCAAAAAACAGGATACTACCTTTGAATTGGAAGAATGATTTTTTAGCAAAGTCGGTCCAGAATGGGGTCGCTCCGACCGCCGCTCCTCAAGTTTCCCTTCCGATATCTTTCGGTTTATATATTTTTTTCCATACTAGAGAGTCCTAAAAGTAATTACGATTCGTTAAAAAAGAGGATACGACCTTCGAATTGAACGAAAGATTTTTACTAGCGTCGTTCCAGAATGGGGTCGCACCGACCACCGCTCCTCCAGTTTCCCTTCCGATATCTTTCGGTTTATATTTTTATTCATATTCGAGAACGTCCCAAAAGTCATCAGGATTCATCAAAAAAGAGGACACGACCTTCGAATTGGACGAAAGATTTTTACCAGTGTCGGTCCAGAATGGGGTTGCTCTGATAACCGCTCCTCAAGTTTCCCTTCTGATATCTTTCGGTTTATATTTTTTTCACATATAAGAGAGTCCTAAAAGTGATCACGATTTACCAAAAAAGTGGACACGACCGTCAAATTGGACGAAAGATTTTTAGCAAAGTCGGTCCAGAATGGGGTCGCTCCAACCCACCGCTCCTCAAGTTTCCCTTTCGATATCTTTCGGTTTATATTTTTTTTACATACTAGAAACTCTTAAAAGTCATTACGATTCATTAAAAAAGAGGATACAACCTTCCAATTGAACGATAGATTTTTACTAGTGTCGGTCCAGAATGGGGTCGCTCCGACCACCGCTCCTCAAGTTTTCCTTCCGACATCTTTCGGTTTATATATTTTTTTCCATCTAGAGAGGCCTAAAAGTAATTACGATTCATCAAAAAAGAGGACACGACCTTCGAATTGGACGAAAGATTTTTACCAATGTCGGTCCAGAATGGGGTTGCTCTGATAAACGCTCCTCAAGTTTCCCTTCTGATATCTTTCGGTTTATATTTTTTTCACATATAAGAGAGTCCTAAAAGTGATCACGATTTACCAAAAAAGTGGACACGACGGTCAAATTGGACGAAAGATTTTTAGCAAAGTCGGTCCAGAATGGGGTCGCTCCGACTACCGCTCCTCAAGTTTCCCTTTCGATATCTTTCGATTTATATTTTTTTTACATACTAGAACCTCTTAAAAGTCATTACGATTCATTAAAAAAGAGGATACAACCTTCGAATTGAACGATAGATTTTTACTAGCGTCGGTCCAGAATGGGGTCGCTCCGACCACCTCTCCTCAAGTTTTCCTTCCGACATCTTTCGGTTTATATTTTTTTTCACACACTACAGAGTCCTAAAAGTCACCACGATTCGCCAAATAAGAGAATACGACCTTTGAATTGGACGGATAATTTTTTAGCAAAGTCGATCCCGAATGGGGTCGCTCCGACCACCGTTCTTCAAGTTTCCCTTCCGATATCTTTCGGTTCATATTTTTTTTCACACACTAAAGAGTCCTAAAAGTCATCACCATTCGTCAAAAAAAGGATAAGACCTTCGAATTGGACGAAAGATTTTTATCAGTGTCGGTCCAGAATGGGGTCGATCTGACCACCGCTCCTCAAGTGTCCCATCCGATATCTTTCGGTTTATATTTTTTTTCACATTCTAGAAAGTCCCAAAAGTCATCACGATTCATCAAAAAAGAGGACACGACCTTCGAATTGGACGAAAGATTTTTACGAGTGTCGGTCCAGAATGGGGTTGCTCTGATAACCGCTCCTCAAGTTTCCCTTCCGATATCTTTCGGTTTATATTTTTTTACATACTAGAAAGTCTTAAAAGTCATTACGATTCGTTAAAAAAGAGGATACGACCTTTGAATTGAACAATAGATTTTTACTAGAGTCGGTCCAGAATGCGGTCGATCCGACCACCGCTCCTCAAGTTTCCCTTCTGATATCTTTCGGTTTATTTTTTTTTTCACATATAAGAGAGTCCTAAAAGTGATCACGATTCACCAAAAAAGTGGACACGACCGTCAAATTGGACGAAAGATTTTTACCAAATTCGCTCCAGAATGGGGTCGATCCGAACACCGCTCCTCAAGTTCCCCTTCCGATATCTTTCGGTTCATATTTTTTTTCACTCACTAAAGAGTCCTAAAAGTCATCACCATGCGTCAAAAAACGGATACGACTTTCGAATTGGACGGAAGATTTTTACCAGTGTCGGTCCGGAATGGGGTTGCTCTGACCACCGCTCCTCAAGTTTCCCTTCCGATCTCTTTCGGTTTATATTATTTTAACATACTATAGAATCTTAAAAGTCATTACGATTCGTTAATAAAGAGAAGACGACTTTCGAATTGAACAATAGATTTTTACTAGAGTCGGTCCAGAATGCGGTCGATCCGACCACCGCTCCTCAAGTTTCCCTTCCGATATCTTTCGGTTTATATTTTTTTTCACACACTAGCGAGTCCTAAAAGTCACCACGATTCGCCCAAAAAGAGGATACGACCTTTGAATTGGACGGATAATTTTTTAGCAATGTCGATCCAGAATGGGGTCGCTCCGACCACCGCTCCTCAAGTTTCCCTTCCGATATCTTTCGGTTTATATTTTTTTTCACATTCTAGAAAGTCCCAAAAGTAATCACGATTTGTCAAAAAGCGGACACGACCGTCAAATTGGACGAAAGATTTTTAGCAAAGTCGGTCCAGAATGGGGTCGCTCCGACCACCGCTCCTCAAGTTTTCCTTCCGACATCTTTCGGTTTATATTTTTTTTCACACACTACAGAGTCCTAAAAGTCACCACGATTCGCCAAATAAGAGAATACGACCTTTGAATTGGACGGATAATTTTTTAGCAAAGTCGATCCCGAATGGGGTCGCTCCGACCACCGTTCTTCAAGTTTCCCTTCCGATATCTTTCGGTTCATATTTTTTTTCACACACTAAAGAGTCCTAAAAGTCATCACCATTCGTCAAAAAAAGGATAAGACCTTCGAATTGGAAGAAAGATTTTTATCAGTGTCGGTCCAGAATGGGGTCGATCTGACCACCGCTCCTCAAGTGTCCCATCCGATATCTTTCGGTTTATATTTTTTTTCACATTCTAGAAAGTCCCAAAAGTCATCACGATTCATCAAAAAAGAGGACACGACCTTCGAATTGGACGAAAGATTTTTACGAGTGTCGGTCCAGAATGGGGTTGCTCTGATAACCGCTCCTCAAGTTTCCCTTCCGATATCTTTCGGTTTATATTTTTTTACATACTAGAAAGTCTTAAAAGTCATTACGATTCGTTAAAAAAGAGGATACGACCTTTGAATTGAACAATAGATTTTTACTAGAGTCGGTCCAGAATGCGGTCGATCCGACCACCGCTCCTCAAGTTTCCCTTCCGATATCTTTCGGTTTATTTTTTTTTTCACACACTAGAGAGTCCTAAAAGTCACCACGATTCGCCAAAAAACAGGATACTACCTTTGAATTGGACGGATAATTTTTTAGCAAAGTCGATCCAGAATGGGGTCGCTCCGACCACCGTTCTTCAAGTTTCCCTTCCGATATCTTTCGGTTCATATTTTTTTTCACTCACTAAAGAGTCCTAAAAGTCATCACCATGCGTCAAAAAACGGATACGACTTTCGAATTGGACGGAAGATTTTTACCAGTGTCGGTCCGGAATGGGGTTGCTCTGACCACCGCTCCTCAAGTTTCCCTTCCGATCTCTTTCGGTTTATATTATTTTAACATACTATAGAATCTTAAAAGTCATTACGATTCGTTAATAAAGAGAAGACGACTTTCGAATTGAACAACAGATTTTTACTAGAGTCGGTCCAGAATGCGGTCGATCCGACCACCGCTCCTCAAGTTTCCCTTCCGATATCTTTCGGTTTATATTTTTTTTCACACACTAGAGAGTCCTAAAAGTCACCACGATTCGCCAAAAAACAGGATACTACCTTTGAATTGGAAGAATGATTTTTTAGCAAAGTCGGTCCAGAATGGGGTCGCTCCGACCACCGCTCCTCAAGTTTCCCTTCCGATATCTTTCGGTTTATATATTTTTTTCCATACTAGAGAGTCCTAAAAGTAATTACGATTCGTTAAAAAAGAGGATACGACCTTCGAATTGAACGAAAGATTTTTACTAGCGTCGTTCCAGAATGGGGTCGCACCGACCACCGCTCCTCAAGTTTCCCTTCCGATATCTTTCGGTTTATATTTTTATTCATATTCGAGAACGTCCCAAAAGTCATCAGGATTCATCAAAAAAGAGGACACGACCTTCGAATTTGACGAAAGATTTTTACCAGTGTCGGTGCAGAATGGGGTTGCTCTGATAACCGCTCCTCAAGTTTCCCTTCTGATATCTTTCGGTTTATATTTTTTTCACATATAAGAGAGTCCTAAAAGTGATCACGATTTACCAAAAAAGTGGACACGACCGTCAAATTGGACGAAAGATTTTTAGCAAATTCGGTCCAGAATGGGGTCGCTCTAACCCACCGCTCCTCAAGTTTCCCTTTCGATATCTTTCGGTTTATATTTTTTTTACATACTAGAAACTCTTAAAAGTCATTACGATTCATTAAAAAAGAGGATACAACCTTCGAATTGAACGATAGATTTTTACCAAAGTCGCTCCAGAATGGGGTCGATCCGAACACCGCTCCTCAAGATTCCCTTCCGTTATCTTTGGGTTTATATTTTTTTTCACATACTAGAAAGTCCCAAAAGTAATCACGATTTGCCAAAAAGCGGAAACGACCTTCGAATTGGACGAAAGATTTTTACCAAATTCGGTCCGGACTGGGGTCGCTCTGACCACCGCTCCTCAAGTTTCCCTTCCAATATCTTTCGGTTAATTTTTTCTTTCATATACTAAAGAGTCCGAAAAGTCACCACGATTCACCAAAAAAGAGGATACGACCTTTGAATTGGAAGAATGATTTTTTAGCAAAGTCGGTCCAGAATGGGGTCGCTCCGACCACCGCTCCTCAAGTTCCCCTTCCGATATCTTTCGGTTTATATTTTTTTTTACATACTAGAGCGTCTTAAAAGTCATTACGATTCGTTAAAAAAGAGGACACGATCTCGAATTGAACGAAAGATTTTTACTAGAGTCGGTCCAGAATGGGGTCGCTCCGACCACCGCTCCTCAAGTTTCCCTTCCGATATCTTTCGGTTTATATTTTTTTTCACACACTAGAGAGTCCTAAGAGTCACCACGATTCGGCACTTCAGAGAATACGACCTTTGAATTGGACGGATAATTTTTTAGCAATGTCGATCCAGAATGGGGTCGCTCCGACCACCGCTCCTCAAGTTTCCCTTCCGATATCTTTCGGTTTATATTTTTTTTCACATTCTAGAAAGTCCCAAACGTAATCACGATTTGTCAAAAAGCGGAATCGACCTTCGAATTGGACGAAAGATTTTTACCATACTCGATCCGGAATGGGGTCGCTCTGACCACCGCTCCTCAAGTTTCCCTTCCAATATCTTTAGGTTAATTTTTTCTTTCATATACTAGAGAGTCCTAAAAGTCACCACGATTCGCCCAAAAAGAGGATACGACCTTTGAATTGGACGGATAATTTTTTAGCAATGTCGATCCAGAATGGGGTCGCTCCGACCACCGCTCCTCAAGTTTCCCTTCCGATATCTTTCGGTTTATATTTTTTTTCACATTCTAGAAAGTCCCAAAAGTAATCACGATTTGTCAAAAAGCGGAATCGACCTTCGAATTGGACGAAAGATTTTTACCATACTCGATCCGGAATGGGGTCGATCCGACCACCGCTCCTCAAGTTTCCCTTCCTATATCTTTCGGTTTATATTTTTTTTCACACACTAGAGAGTCCTAAAAGTCACCACGATTCGGCACATAAGAGAATACGACCTTTGAATTGGAAGAATGATTTTTTAGCAAAGTCGGTCCAGAATGGGGTCGCTCCGACCACCGCTCCTCAAGTTTCCCTTCCGATATCTTTCGGTTTATATATTTTTTTCCATACTAGAGAGTCCTAAAAGTAATTACGATCCGTTAAAAAAGAGGATACGACCTTCGAATTGAACGAAAGATTTTTACTAGCGTCGTTCCAGAATGGGGTCGCACCGACCACCGCTCCTCAAGTTTCCCTTCCGATATCTTTCGGTTTATATTTTTATTCATATTCGGGAACGTCCCAAAAGTCATCAGGATTCATCAAAAAAGAGGACACGACCTTCGAATTGGACGAAAGATTTTTACCAGTGTCGGTCCAGAATGGGGTTGCTCTGATAACCGCTCCTCAAGTTTTCCTTCCGACATCTTTCGGTTTATATTTTTTTTCACACACTACAGAGTCCTAAAAGTCACCACGATTCGCCAAATAAGAGAATACGACCTTTGAATTGGACGGATAATTTTTTAGCAAAGTCGATCCCGAATGGGGTCGCTCCGACCACCGTTCTTCAAGTTTCCCTTCCGATATCTTTCGGTTCATATTTTTTTTCACACACTAAAGAGTCCTAAAAGTCATCACCATTCGTCAAAAAAAGGATAAGACCTTCGAATTGGACGAAAGATTTTTATCAGTGTCGGTCCAGAATGGGGTCGCTCTGACCACCGCACCTCAAGTGTCCCATCCGATATCTTTCGGTTTATATTTTTTTTCACATTCTAGAAAGTCCCAAAAGTAATCACGATTCATCAAAAAAGAGGACACGACCTTCGAATTGGACGAAAGATTTTTACGAGTGTCGGTCCAGAATGGGGTTGCTCTGATAACCGCTCCTCAAGTTTCCCTTCCGATATCTTTCGGTTTATATTTTTTTACATACTAGAAATTCTTAAAAGTCATTACGATTCGTTAAAAAAGAGGATACGACCTTTGAATTGAACAATAGATTTTTACTAGAGTCGGTCCAGAATGCGTTCGATCCGACCACCGCTCCTCAAGTTTCCCTTCCGATATCTTTCGGTTTATTTTTTTTTTCACACACTAGAGAGTACTAAAAGTCACCACGATTCGCCAAAAAACAGGATACTACCTTTGAATTGGACGGATAATTTATTAGCAAAGTCGATCCAGAATGGGGTCGCTCCAACCACCGTTCTTCAATTTTCCCTTCCGATATCTTTCGGTTCATATTTTTTTTCACTCACTAAAGAGTCCTAAAAGTCATCACCATGCGTCAAAAAACGGATACGACTTTCGAATTGGACGGAAGATTTTTACCAGTGTCGGTCCGGAATGGGGTTGCTCTGACCACCGCTCCTCAAGTTTCCCTTCCGATATCTTTCGGTTTATATATTTTTTTCCATACTAGAGAGTCCTAAAAGTAATTACGATTCGTTAAAAAAGAGGATACGACCTTCGAATTGAACGAAAGATTTTTACTAGCGTCGTTCCAGAATGGGGTCGCACCGACCACCGCTCCTCCAGTTTCCCTTCCGATATCTTTCGGTTTATATTTTTATTCATATTCGAGAACGTCCCAAAAGTCATCAGGATTCATCAAAAAAGAGGACACGACCTTCGAATTGGACGAAAGATTTTTACCAGTGTCGGTCCAGAATGGGGTTGCTCTGATAACCGCTCCTCAAGTTTCCCTTCTGATATCTTTCGGTTTATATTTTTTTCACATATAAGAGAGTCCTAAAAGTGATCACGATTTACCAAAAAAGTGGACACGACCGTCAAATTGGACGAAAGATTTTTAGCAAAGTCGGTCCAGAATGGGGTCGCTCCAACCCACCGCTCCTCAAGTTTCCCTTTCGATATCTTTCGGTTTATATTTTTTTTACATACTAGAAACTCTTAAAAGTCATTACGATTCATTAAAAAAGAGGATACAACCTTCCAATTGAACGATAGATTTTTACTAGTGTCGGTCCAGAATGGGGTCGCTCCGACCACCGCTCCTCAAGTTTTCCTTCCGACATCTTTCGGTTTATATATTTTTTTCCATCTAGAGAGGCCTAAAAGTAATTACGATTCATCAAAAAAGAGGACACGACCTTCGAATTGGACGAAAGATTTTTACCAATGTCGGTCCAGAATGGGGTTGCTCTGATAAACGCTCCTCAAGTTTCCCTTCTGATATCGTTCGGTTTATATTTTTTTCACATATAAGAGAGTCCTAAAAGTGATCACGATTTACCAAAAAAGTGGACACGACGGTCAAATTGGACGAAAGATTTTTAGCAAAGTCGGTCCAGAATGGGGTCGCTCCGACTACCGCTCCTCAAGTTTCCCTTTCGATATCTTTCGATTTATATTTTTTTTACATACTAGAACCTCTTAAAAGTCATTACGATTCATTAAAAAAGAGGATACAACCTTCGAATTGAACGATAGATTTTTACTAGCGTCGGTCCAGAATGGGGTCGCTCCGACCACCTCTCCTCAAGTTTTCCTTCCGACATCTTTCGGTTTATATTTTTTTTCACACACTACAGAGTCCTAAAAGTCACCACGATTCGCCAAATAAGAGAATACGACCTTTGAATTGGACGGATAATTTTTTAGCAATGTCGATCCCGAATGGGGTCGCTCCGACCACCGTTCTTCAAGTTTCCCTTCCGATATCTTTCGGTTCATATTTTTTTTCACACACTAAAGAGTCCTAAAAGTCATCACCATTCGTCAAAAAAAGGATAAGACCTTCGAATTGGACGAAAGATTTTTATCAGTGTCGGTCCAGCATGGGGTCGATCTGACCACCGCTCCTCAAGTGTCCCATCCGATATCTTTCGGTTTATATTTTTTTTCACATTCTAGAAAGTCCCAAAAGTCATCACGATTCATCAAAAAAGAGGACACGACCTTCGAATTGGACGAAAGATTTTTACGAGTGTCGGTCCAGAATGGGGTTGCTCTGATAACCGCTCCTCAAGTTTCCCTTCCGATATCTTTCGGTTTATATTTTTTTACATACTAGAAAGTCTTAAAAGTCATTACGATTCGTTAAAAAAGAGGATACGACCTTTGAATTGAACAATAGATTTTTACTAGAGTCGGTCCAGAATGCGGTCGATCCGACCACCGCTCCTCAAGTTTCCCTTCCGATATCTTTCGGTTTATTTTTTTTTTCACACACTAGAGAGTCCTAAAAGTCACCACGATTCGCCAAAAAACAGGATACTACCTTTGAATTGGACGGATAATTTTTTAGCAAAGTCGATCCAGAATGGGGTCGCTCCGACCACCGTTCTTCAAGTTTCCCTTCCGATATCTTTCGGTTCATATTTTTTTTCACTCACTAAAGAGTCCTAAACGTCATCACCATGCGTCAAAAAACGGATACGACTTTCGAATTGGACGGAAGATTTTTACCAGTGTCGGTCCGGAATGGGGTTGCTCTGACCACCGCTCCTCAAGTTTCCCTTCCGATCTCTTTCGGTTTATATTATTTTAACATACTATAGAATCTTAAAAGTCATTACGATTCGTTAATAAAGAGAAGACGACTTTCGAATTGAACAATAGATTTTTACTAGAGTCGGTCCAGAATGCGGTCGATCCGACCACCGCTCCTCAAGTTTCCCTTCCGATATCTTTCGGTTTATATTTTTTTTCACACACTAGAGAGTCCTAAAAGTCACCACGATTCGCCCAAAAAGAGGATACGACCTTTGAATTGGACGGATAATTTTTTAGCAATGTCGATCCAGAATGGGGTCGCTCCGACCACCGCTCCTCAAGTTTCCCTTCCGATATCTTTCGGTTTATATTTTTTTTCACATTCTAGAAAGTCCCAAAAGTAATCACGATTTGTCAAAAAGCGGAATCGACCTTCGAATTGGACGAAAGATTTTTACCATACTCGATCCGGAATGGGGTCGATCCGACCACCGCTCCTCAAGTTTCCCTTCTGATATCTTTCGGTTTATATTTTTTTCACATATAAGAGAGTCCTAAAAGTGATCTCGATTTACCAAAAAAGTGGACACGACCGTCAAATCGGACGAAAGATTTTTAGCAAAGTCGGTCCAGAATGGGGTCGCTCCGACCACCGCTCCTCAAGTTTTCCTTCCGACATCTTTCGGTTTATATTTTTTTTCACACACTACAGAGTCCTAAAAGTCACCACGATTCGCCAAATAAGAGAATACGATCTTTGAATTGGACGGATCATTTTTTAGCAAAGTCGATCCCGAATGGGGTCGCTCCGACCACCCTTCTTCAAGTTTCCCTTCCGATATCTTTCGGTTCATATTTTTTTTCACACACTAAAGAGTCCTAAAAGTCATCACCATTCGTCAAAAAAAGGATAAGACCTTCGAATTGGACGAAAGATTTTTATCAGTGTCGGTCCAGAATGGGGTCGATCTGACCACCGCTCCTCAAGTGTCCCATCCGATATCTTTCGGTTTATATTTTTTTTCACATTCTAGAAAGTCCCAAAAGTCATCACGATTCATCAAAAAAGTGGACACGACCTTCGAATTGGACGAAAGATTTTTACGAGTGTCGGTCCAGAATGGGGTTGCTCTGATAACCGCTCCTCAAGTTTCCCTTCCGATATCTTTCGGTTTATATTTTTTTACATACTAGAAAGTCTTAAAAGTCATTACGATTCGTTAAAAAAGAGGATACGACCTTTGAATTGAACAATAGATTTTTACTAGAGTCGGTCCAGAATACGGTCGATCCGACCACCGCTCCTCAAGTTTCCCTTCCGATATCTTTCGGTTTATTTTTTTTTTCACACACTAGAGAGTCCTAAAAGTCACCACGATTCGCCAAAAAACAGGATACTACCTTTGAATTGGACGGATAATTTTTTAGCAAAGTCGATCCAGAATGGGGTCGCTCCGACCACCGTTCTTCAAGTTTCCCTTCCGATATCTTTCGGTTCATATTTTTTTTCACTCACTAAAGAGTCCTAAAAGTCATCACCATGCGTCAAAAAACGGATACGACTTTCGAATTGGACGGAAGATTTTTACCAGTGTCGGTCCGGAATGGGGTTGCTCTGACCACCGCTCCTCAAGTTTCCCTTCCGATCTCTTTCGGTTTATATTATTTTAACATACTATAGAATCTTAAAAGTCATTACGATTCGTTAATAAAGAGAAGACGACTTTCGAATTGAACAACAGATTTTTACTAGAGTCGGTCCAGAATGCGGTCGATCCGACCACCGCTCCTCAAGTTTCCCTTCCGATATCTTTCGGTTTATATTTTTTTTCACACACTAGAGAGTCCTAAAAGTCACCACGATTCGCCAAAAAACAGGATACTACCTTTGAATTGGAAGAATGATTTTTTAGCAAAGTCGGTCCAGAATGGGGTCGCTCCGACCACCGCTCCTCAAGTTTCCCTTCCGATATCTTTCGGTTTAAATATTTTTTTCCATACTAGAGAGTCCTAAAAGTAATTACGATTCGTTAAAAAAGAGGATACGACCTTCGAATTGAACGAAAGATTTTTACTAGCGTCGTTCCAGAATGGGGTCGCACCGACCACCGCTCCTCAAGTTTCCCTTCCGATATCTTTCGGTTTATATTTTTATTCATATTCGAGAACGTCCCAAAAGTCATCAGGATTCATCAAAAAAGAGGACACGACCTTCGAATTGGACGAAAGATTTTTACCAGTGTCGGTCCAGAATGGGGTTGCTCTGATAACCGCTCCTCAAGTTTCCCTTCTGATATCTTTCGGTTTATATTTTTTTCACATATAAGAGATTCCTAAAAGTGATCACGATTTACCAAAAAAGTGGACACGACCGTCAAATTCGACGAAAGATTTTTAGCAAATTCGGTCCAGAATGGGGTCGCTCCAACCCACCGCTCCTCAAGTTTCCCTTTCGATATCTTTCGGTTTATATTTTTTTTACATACTAGAAACTCTTAAAAGTCATTACGATTCATTAAAAAAGAGGATACAACCTTCGAATTGAACGATAGATTTTTACCAAAGTCGCTCCAGAATGGGGTCGATCCGAACACCGCTCCTCAAGATTCCCTTCCGATATCTTTTGGTTTATATTTTTTTTCACATACTAGAAAGTCCCAAAAGTAATCACGATTTGCCAAAAAGCGGAAACGACCTTCGAATTGGACGAAAGATTTTTACCAAATTCGGTCCGGACTGGGGTCGCTCTGACCACCGCTCCTCAAGTTTCCCTTCCAATATCTTTCGGTTAATTTTTTCTTTCATATACTAAAGAGTCCGAAAAGTCACCACGATTCACCAAAAAAGAGGATACGACCTTTGAATTGGAAGAATGATTTTTTAGCAAAGTCGGTCCAGAATGGGGTCGCTCCGACCACCGCTCCTCAAGTTCCCCTTCCGATATCTTTCGGTTTATATTTTTTTTTACATACTAGAGCGTCTTAAAAGTCATTACGATTCGTTAAAAAAGAGGACACGATCTCGAATTGAACGAAAGATTTTTACTAGAGTCGGTCCAGAATGGGGTCGCTCCGACCACCGCTCCTCAAGTTTCCCTTCCGATATCTTTCGGTTTATATTTTTTTTCACACACAAGAGAGTCCTAAGAGTCACCACGATTCGGCACTTAAGAGAATACGACCTTTGAATTGGACGGATAATTTTTTAGCAATGTCGATCCAGAATGGGGTCGCTCCGACCACCGCTCCTCAAGTTTCCCTTCCGATATCTTTCGGTTTATATTTTTTTTCACATTCTAGAAAGTCCCAAACGTAATCACGATTTGTCAAAAAGCGGAATCGACCTTCGAATTGGACGAAAGATTTTTACCATACTCGATCCGGAATGGGGTCGCTCTGACCACCGCTCCTCAAGTTTCCCTTCCAATATCTTTAGGTTAATTTTTTCTTTCATATACTAGAGAGTCCTAAAAGTCACCACGATTCGCCCAAAAAGAGGATACGACCTTTGAATTGGACGGATAATTTTTTAGCAATGTCGATCCAGAATGGGGTCGCTCCGACCACCGCTCCTCAAGTTTCCCTTCCGATATCTTTCGGTTTATATTTTTTTTCACATTCTAGAAAGTTCCAAAAGTAATCACGATTTGTCAAAAAGCGGAATCGACCTTCGAATTGGACGAAAGATTTTTACCATACTCGATCCGGAATGGGGTCGATCCGACCACCGCTCCTCAAGTTTCCCTTCCTATATCTTTCGGTTTATATTTTTTTTCACACACTAGAGAGTCCTAAAAGTCACCACGATTCGGCACATAAGAGAATACGACCTTTGAATTGGAAGAATGATTTTTTAGCAAAGTCGGTCCAGAATGGGGTCGCTCCGACCACCGCTCCTCAAGTTTCCCTTCCGATATCTTTCGGTTTATATATTTTTTTCCATACTAGAGAGTCCTAAAAGTAATTACGATCCGTTAAAAAAGAGGATACGACCTTCGAATTGAACGAAAGATTTTTACTAGCGTCGTTCCAGAATGGGGTCGCACCGACCACCGCTCCTCAAGTTTCCCTTCCGATATCTTTCGGTTTATATTTTTATTCATATTCGGGAACGTCCCAAAAGTCATCAGGATTCATCAAAAAAGAGGACACGACCTTCGAATTGGACGAAAGATTTTTACCAGTGTCGGTCCAGAATGGGGTTGCTCTGATAACCGCTCCTCAAGTTTTCCTTCCGACATCTTTCGGTTTATATTTTTTTTCACACACTACAGAGTCCTAAAAGTCACCACGATTCGCCAAATAAGAGCATACGACCTTTGAATTGGACGGATAATTTTTTAGCAAAGTCGATCCCGAATGGGGTCGCTCCGACCACCGTTCTTCAAGTTTCCCTTCCGATATCTTTCGGTTCATATTTTTTTTCACACACTAAAGAGTCCTAAAAGTCATCACCATTCGTCAAAAAAAGGATAAGACCTTCGAATTGGACGAAAGATTTTTATCAGTGTCGGTCCAGAATGGGGTCGCTCTGACCGCCGCACCTCAAGTGTCCCATCCGATATCTTTCGGTTTATATTTTTTTTCACATTCTAGAAAGTCCCAAAAGTAATCACGATTCATCAAAAAAGAGGACACGACCTTCGAATTGGACGAAAGATTTTTACGAGTGTCGGTCCAGAATGGGGTTGCTCTGATAACCGCTCCTCAAGTTTCCCTTCCGATATCTTTCGGTTTATATTTTTTTACATACTAGAAAGTCTTAAAAGTCATTACGATTCGTTAAAAAAGAGGATACGACCTTTGAATTGAACAATAGATTTTTACTAGAGTCGGTCCAGAATGCGTTCGATCCGACCACCGCTCCTCAAGTTTCCCTTCCGATATCTTTCGGTTTATTTTTTTTTTCACACACTAGAGAGTACTAAAAGTCACCACGATTCGCCAAAAAACAGGATACTACCTTTGAATTGGACGGATAATTTATTAGCAAAGTCGATCCAGAATGGGGTCGCTCCAACCACCGTTCTTCAATTTTCCCTTCCGATATCTTTCGGTTCATATTTTTTTTCACTCACTAAAGAGTCCTAAAAGTCATCACCATGCGTCAAAAAACGGATACGACTTTCGAATTGGACGGAAGATTTTTACCAGTGTCGGTCCGGAATGGGGTTGCTCTGACCACCGCTCCTCAAGTTTCCCTTCCGATCTCTTTCGGTTTATATTATTTTAACATACTATAGAATCTTAAAAGTCATTACGATTCGTTAATAAAGAGAAGACGACTTTCGAATTGAACAACAGATTTTTACTAGAGTCGGTCCAGAATGCGGTCGATCCGACCACCGCTCCTCAAGTTTCCCTTCCGATATCTTTCGGTTTATATTTTTTTTCACACACTAGAGAGTCCTAAAAGTCACCACGATTCGCCAAAAAATAGGATACTACCTTTGAATTGGAAGAATGATTTTTTAGCAAAGTCGGTCCAGAATGGGGTCGCTCCGACCACCGCTCCTCAAGTTTCCCTTCCGATATCTTTCGGTTTATATATTTTTTTCCATACTAGAGAGTCCTAAAAGTAATTACGATTCGTTAAAAAAGAGGATACGACCTTCGAATTGAACGAAAGATTTTTACTAGCGTCGTTCCAGAATGGGGTCGCACCGACCACCGCTCCTCAAGTTTCCCTTCCGATATCTTTCGGTTTATATTTTTATTCATATTCGAGAACGTCCCAAAAGTCATCAGGATTCATCAAAAAAGAGGACACGACCTTCGAATTGGACGAAAGATTTTTACCAGTGTCGGTCCAGAATGGGGTTGCTCTGATAACCGCTCCTCAAGTTTCCCTTCTGATATCTTTCGGTTTATATTTTTTTCACATATAAGAGATTCCTAAAAGTGATCACGATTTACCAAAAAAGTGGACACGACCGTCAAATTCGACGAAAGATTTTTAGCAAATTCGGTCCAGAATGGGGTCGCTCCAACCCACCGCTCCTCAAGTTTCCCTTTCGATATCTTTCGGTTTATATTTTTTTTACATACTAGAAACTCTTAAAAGTCATTACGATTCATTAAAAAAGAGGATACAACCTTCGAATTGAACGATAGATTTTTACCAAAGTCGCTCCAGAATGGGGTCGATCCGAACACCGCTCCTCAAGATTCCCTTCCGATATCTTTTGGTTTATATTTTTTTTCACATACTAGAAAGTCCCAAAAGTAATCACGATTTGCCAAAAAGCGGAAACGACCTTCGAATTGGACGAAAGATTTTTACCAAATTCGGTCCGGACTGGGGTCGCTCTGACCACCGCTCCTCAAGTTTCCCTTCCAATATCTTTCGGTTAATTTTTTCTTTCATATACTAAAGAGTCCGAAAAGTCACCACGATTCGCCAAAAAAGAGGATACGACCTTTGAATTGGAAGAATGATTTTTTAGCAAAGTCGGTCCAGAATGGGGTCGCTCCGACCACCGCTCCTCAAGTTCCCCTTCCGATATCTTTCGGTTTATATTTTTTTTTACATACTAGAGCGTCTTAAAAGTCATTACGATTCGTTAAAAAAGAGGACACGATCTCGAATTAAACGAAAGATTTTTACTAGAGTCGGTCCAGAATGGGGTCGCTCCGACCACCGCTCCTCAAGTTTCCCTTCCGATATCTTTCGGTTTATATTTTTTTTCACATACTAGAGAGTCCTAAGAGTCACCACGATTCGGCACTTAAGAGAATACGACCTTTGAATTGGACGGATAATTTTTTAGCAATGTCGATCCAGAATGGGGTCGCTCCGACCACCGCTCCTCAAGTTTCCCTTCCGATATCTTTCGGTTTATATTTTTTTTCACATTCTAGAAAGTCCCAAACGTAATCACGATTTGTCAAAAAGCGGAATCGACCTTCGAATTGGACGAAAGATTTTTACCATACTCGATCCGGAATGGGGTCGCTCTGACCACCGCTCCTCAAGTTTCCCTTCCAATATCTTTAGGTTAATTTTTTCTTTCATATACTAGAGAGTCCTAAAAGTCACCACGATTCGCCCAAAAAGAGGATACGACCTTTGAATTGGACGGATAATTTTTTAGCAATGTCGATCCAGAATGGGGTCGCTCCGACCACCGCTCCTCAAGTTTCCCTTCCGATATCTTTCGGTTTATATTTTTTTTCACATTCTAGAAAGTCCCAAAAGTAATCACGATTTGTCAAAAAGCGGAATCGACCTTCGAATTGGACGAAAGATTTTTACCATACTCGATCCGGAATGGGGTCGATCCGACCACCGCTCCTCAAGTTTCCCTTCCTATATCTTTCGGTTTATATTTTTTTTCACACACTAGAGAGTCCTAAAAGTCACCACGATTCGGCACATAAGAGAATACGACCTTTGAATTGGAAGAATGATTTTTTAGCAAAGTCGGTCCAGAATGGGGTCGCTCCGACCACCGCTCCTCAAGTTTCCCTTCCGATATCTTTCGGTTTATATATTTTTTTCCATACTAGAGAGTCCTAAAAGTAATTACGATCCGTTAAAAAAGAGGATACGACCTTCGAATTGAACGAAAGATTTTTACTAGCGTCGTTCCAGAATGGGGTCGCACCGACCACCGCTCCTCAAGTTTCCCTTCCGATATCTTTCGGTTTATATTTTTATTCATATTCGAGAACGTCCCAAAAGTCATCAGGATTCATCAAAAAAGAGGACACGACCTTCGAATTGGACGAAAGATTTTTACCAGTGTCGGTCCAGAATGGGGTTGCTCTGATAACCGCTCCTCAAGTTTTCCTTCCGACATCTTTCGGTTTATATTTTTTTTCACACACTACAGAGTCCTAAAAGTCACCACGATTCGCCAAATAAGAGAATACGACCTTTGAATTGGACGGATAATTTTTTAGCAAAGTCGATCCCGAATGGGGTCGCTCCGACCACCGTTCTTCAAGTTTCCCTTCCGATATCTTTCGGTTCATATTTTTTTTCACACACTAAAGAGTCCTAAAAGTCATCACCATTCGTCAAAAAAAGGATAAGACCTTCGAATTGGACGAAAGATTTTTATCAGTGTCGGTCCAGAATGGGGTCGATCTGACCACCGCTCCTCAAGTGTCCCATCCGATATCTTTCGGTTTATATTTTTTTTCACATTCTAGAAAGTCCCAAAAGTCATCACGATTCATCAAAAAAGAGGACACGACCTTCGAATTGGACGAAAGATTTTTACGAGTGTCGGTCCAGAATGGGGTTGCTCTGATAACCGCTCCTCAAGTTTCCCTTCCGATATCTTTCGGTTTATATTTTTTTACATACTAGAAAGTCTTAAAAGTCATTACGATTCGTTAAAAAAGAGGATACGACCTTTGAATTGAACAATAGATTTTTACTAGAGTCGGTCCAGAATGCGGTCGATCCGACCACCGCTCCTCAAGTTTCCCTTCCGATATCTTTCGGTTTATTTTTTTTTTCACACAGTAGAGAGTCCTAAAAGTCACCAAGATTCGCCAAAAAACAGGATACTACCTTTGAATTGGACGGATAATTTTTTAGCAAAGTCGATCCAGAATGGGGTCGCTCCGACCACCGTTCTTCAAGTTTCCCTTCGGATATCTTTCGGTTCATATTTTTTTTCACTCACTAAAGAGTCCTAAAAGTCATCACCATGCGTCAAAAAACGGATACGACTTTCGAATTGGACGGAAGATTTTTACCAGTGTCGGTCCGGAATGGGGTTGCTCTGACCACCGCTCCTCAAGTTTCCCTTCCGATCTCTTTCGGTTTATATTATTTTAACATACTATAGAATCTTAAAAGTCATTACGATTCGTTAATAAAGAGAAGACGACTTTCGAATTGAACAATAGATTTTTACTAGAGTCGGTCCAGAATGCGGTCGATCCGACCACCGCTCCTCAAGTTTCCCTTCCGATATCTTTCGGTTTATATTTCTTTTCACACACTAGAGAGTCCTAAAAGTCACCACGATTCGCCCAAAAAGAGGATACGACCTTTGAATTGGACGGATAATTTTTTAGCAATGTCGATCCAGAATGGGGTCGCTCCGACCACCGCTCCTCAAGTTTCCCTTCCGATATCTTTCGGTTTATATTTTTTTTCACATTCTAGAAAGTCCCAAAAGTAATCACGATTTGTCAAAAAGCGGAATCGACCTTCGAATTGGACGAAAGATTTTTACCATACTCGATCCGGAATGGGGTCGATCCGACCACCGCTCCTCAAGTTTCCCTTCTGATATCTTTCGGTTTATATTTTTTTCACATATAAGAGAGTCCTAAAAGTGATCTCGATTTACCAAAAAAGTGGACACGACCGTCAAATTGGTCGAAAGATTTTTAGCAAAGTCGGTCCAGAATGGGGTCGCTCCGACCACCGCTCCTCAAGTTTTCCTTCCGACATCTTTCGGTTTATATTTTTTTTCACACACTACAGAGTCCTAAAAGTCACCACGATTCGCCAAATAACAGAATACGACCTTTGAATTGGACGGATAATTTTTTAGCAAAGTCGATCCCGAATGGGGTAGTTCCGACCACCGTGCTTCAAGTTTCCCTTCCGATATCTTTCGGTTCATATTTTTTTTCACACACTAAAGAGTCCTAAAAGTCATCACCATTCGTCAAAAAAAGGATAAGACCTTCGAATTGGACGAAAGATTTTTATCAGTGTCGGTCCGGAATGGGGTCGATCTGACCACCGCTCCTCAAGTGTCCCATCCGATATCTTTCGGTTTATATTTTTTTTCACATTCTAGAAAGTCCCAAAAGTCATCACGATTCATCAAAAAAGAGGACACGACCTTCGAATTGGACGAAAGATTTTTACGAGTGTCGGTCCAGAATGGGGTTGCTCTGATAACCGCTCCTCAAGTTTCCCTTCCGATATCTTTCGGTTTATATTTTTTTACATACTAGAAAGTCTTAAAAGTCATTACGATTCGTTAAAAAAGAGGATACGACCTTTGAATTGAACAATAGATTTTTAATAGAGTCGGTCCAGAATGCGGTCGATCCGACCACCGCTCCTCAAGTTTCCCTTCCGATATCTTTCGGTTTATTTTTTTTTTCACACACTAGAGAGTCCTAAAAGTCACCAAGATTCGCCAAAAAACAGGATACTACCTTTGAATTGGACGGATAATTTTTTAGCAAAGTCGATCCAGAATGGGGTCGCTCCGACCACCGTTCTTCAAGTTTCCCTTCCGATATCTTTCGGTTCATATTTTTTTTCACTCACTAAAGAGTCTTAAAAGTCATCACCATGCGTCAAAAAACGGATACGACTTTCGAATTGGACGGAAGATTTTTACCAGTGTCGGTCCGGAATGGGGTTGCTCTGACCACCGCTCCTCAAGTTTCCCTTCCGATCTCTTTCGGTTTATATATTTTTTACATACTATAGAATCTTAAAAGTCATTACGATTCGTTAATAAAGAGAAGACGACTTTCGAATTGAACAATAGATTTTTACTAGAGTCGGTCCAGAATGCGGTCGATCCGACCACCGCTCCTCAAGTTTCCCTTCCGATATCTTTCGGATTATATATTTTTTTCCATACTAGAGAGTCCTAAAAGTAATTACGATTCGTTAAAAAAGAGGATACGACCTTCGAATTGAACGAAAGATTTTTACTAGCGTCGTTCCAGAATGGGGTCGCACCGACCACCGCTCCTCCAGTTTCCCTTCCGATATCTTTCGGTTTATATTTTTATTCATATTCGAGAACGTCCCAAAAGTCATCAGGATTCATCAAAAAAGAGGACACGACCTTCGAATTGGACGAAAGATTTTTACCAGTGTCGGTCCAGAATGGGGTTGCTCTGATAACCGCTCCTCAAGTTTCCCTTCTGATATCTTTCGGTTTATATTTTTTTCACATATAAGAGAGTCCTAAAAGTGATCACGATTTACCAAAAAAGTGGACACGACCGTCAAATTGGACGAAAGATTTTTAGCAAAGTCGGTCCAGAATGGGGTCGCTCCAACCCACCGCTCCTCAAGTTTCCCTTTCGATATCTTTCGGTTTATATTTTTTTTACATACTAGAAACTCTTAAAAGTCATTACGATCCATTAAAAAAGAGGATACAACCTTCCAATTGAACGATAGATTTTTACTAGTGTCGGTCCAGAATGGGGTCGCTCCGACCACCGCTCCTCAAGTTTTCCTTCCGACATCTTTCGGTTTATATATTTTTTTCCATCTAGAGAGGCCTAAAAGTAATTACGATTCATCAAAAAAGAGGACACGACCTTCGAATTGGACGAAAGATTTTTACCAATGTCGGTCCAGAATGGGGTTGCTCTGATAAACGCTCCTCAAGTTTCCCTTCTGATATCTTTCGGTTTATATTTTTTTCACATATAAGAGAGTCCTAAAAGTGATCACGATTTACCAAAAAAGTGGACACGACGGTCAAATTGGACGAAAGATTTTTAGCAAAGTCGGTCCAGAATGGGGTCGCTCCGACCACCGCTCCTCAAGTTTCCCTTTCGATATCTTTCGATTTATATTTTTTTTACATACTAGAACCTCTTAAAAGTCATTACGATTCATTAAAAAAGAGGATACAACCTTCGAATTGAACGATAGATTTTTACTAGCGTCGGTCCAGAATGGGGTCGCTCCGACCACCGCTCCTCAAGTTTTCCTTCCGACATATTTCGGTTTATATTTTTTTTCACACACTACAGAGTCCTAAAAGTCACCACGATTCGCCAAATAAGAGAATACGACCTTTGAATTGGACGGATAATTTTTTAGCAAAGTCGATCCCGAATGGGGTCGCTCCGACCACCGTTCTTCAAGTTTCCCTTCCGATATCTTTCGGTTCATATTTTTTTTCACACACTAAAGAGTCCTAAAAGTCATCACCATTCGTCAAAAAAGAGGACACGACCTTCGAATTGGACGAAAGATTTTTACGAGTGTCGGTCCAGAATGGGGTTGCTCTGATAACCGCTCCTCAAGTTTCCCTTCCGATATCTTGCGGTTTATATTTTTTTACATACTAGAAAGTCTTAAAAGTCATTACGATTCGTTAAAAAAGAGGATACGACCTTTGAATTGAACAATAGATTTTTACTAGAGTCGGTCCAGAATGCGGTCGATCCGACCACGCTCCTCAAGTTTCCCTTCCGATATCTTTCGGTTTATATTTTTTTTCACACACTAGAGAGTCCTAAAAGTCACCACGATTCGCCAAAAAACAGGATACTACCTTTGAATTGGACGGATAATTTTTTAGCAAAGTCGATCCAGAATGGGGTCGCTCCGACCACCGTTCTTCAAGTTTCCCTTCCGATATCTTTCGGTTCATATTTCTTTTCACACACTAAAGAGTCCTAAAAGTCATCACCATGCGTCAAAAAAAGGATACGACTTTCGAATTGGACGGAAGATTTTTACCAGTGTCGGTCCGGAATGGGGTCGCTCTGACCACCGCTCCTCAAGTTTCCCTTCCGATATCTTTCGGTTTATATTTTTTTTACATACTAAAAAGTCCTAAAAGTCACCAGGATTCGCCAAAAAACAGTATACGACCTTTGAATTGGACGAATGATTTTTGAGCAAAGTCGGTGCAGAATGGGATCGCTCCGACCACCGCTCTTTAAGTTTCCCTTCTGATATCTTTCGGTTTATATTTTTTTTCACATACTAAAGAGTCCTAAAAGTCACCACGATTCGTCAAAAAAAGAATACGACCTTCGAATTGGACGAAAGATTTTTACCAGTGTCGGTCCGGAATGGGGTCGCTCTGACCACCGCTCCTCAAGTTTCCCTTCCGATATCTTTCGGTTTATATTTTTTTTACATACTAAAAAGTCCTAAAAGTCACCAGGATTCGCCAAAAAACAGTATACGACCTTTGAATTGGACGAATGATTTTTTAGCAAAGTCGGTGCAGAATGGGATCGCTCCGACCACCGCTCTTTAAGTTTCCCTTCTGATATCTTTCGGTTCATATTTTTTTTCACACACTAAAGAGTCCTAAAAGTCATCACCATTCGTCAAAAAAGAGGACACGACCTTCGAATTGGACAAAAGATTTTTACGAGTGTCGGTCCAGAATGAGGTTGCTCTGATAACCGCTCCTCAAGTTTCCCTTTTGATATCTTTCGGTTTATATATTTTTTCACATATAAGAGAGTCCGAAAAGTGATCACGATTCACCAAAAAAGTGGACACGACCGTCAATTTGGACGAAAGATTTTTACCAAAGTCGGTCCAGAATCGGGTCGATCCGACCACCGCTCCTCAAGTTTCCCTTCCGATATCTTTTGGTTTATATATTTTTTCACATACTAGAAAGTCCCAAAAGTAATCACGATTTGCCAAAAAGCGGAAACGACCTTCGAATTGGACGAAAGATTTTAACCATAGTCGGTCCGGAATGGGGTCGCTCTGACCACCGCTCCTCAAGTTTCCCTTCTGATATCTTTCGGTTTATATTTTTTTTCACACACTAGAGAGTCCTAAAAGTCACCACCATTCGCCATATAAGAGGAAAGACCTTTGAATTGGAAGAATGATTTTTTAGCAAAGTCGGTCCAGAATGTGGTCGCTCCGACCACCGCTCCTCAAGTTTCTCTTCCGATATATTTCAGTTTATATTTTTTTTTACATACTAGAGCGTCTTGAAAGTCATTACGAATCGTTAAAAAAGAGGATACGACCTTCGAATTGAACGAAAGATTTTTACCAGTGTCGGTCCAGAATGGGGTTGCTCTGATAACCGCTCCTCAAGTTTCCCTTCCGATATATTTCGGTTTATATTTTTTTCGCACACTAGAGAGTCCTAAAAGTCACCACCATTCGCCAAATAAGAGAATACGACCTTTCAATTGGACGGATAATTTTTTAGCAAAGTCGATCCAGAATGGGGTCGCTCCGACCACCGTTCTTCAAGTTTCCCTTCCGATATCTTTCGGTTCATATTTCTTTTCACACACTAAAGAGTCCTAAAAGTCATCACCATGCGTCAAAAAAAGGATACGACTTTCGAATTGGACGGAAGATTTTTACCAGCGTCGGTCCGGAATGGGGTCGCCCTGACCACGGCTCCTCAAGTTTCCCTTCCGATATCTTTCGGTTCATATTTTTTTTACATACTAAAGAGTCCTAAAAGTCACCAGGATTCGCCAAAAAACAGGATACGACCTTTGAATTGGACGAATGATTTTTTAGCAAAGTCGGTGCAGAATGGGATCGCTCCGACCACCGCTCTTTAAGTTTCCCTTCTGATATCTTTCGGTTTATATTTTTTTTCACATACTAAGGAGTCCTAAAAGTCACCACGATTCGCCAAAAAAAAGGATACGACCTTTCAATTGGACGAAAGATTTTATAGCAAAGTCGGTCCAGAACGGTCTCGCTCCGACCATCGCTCTTCAAGTTTCCCTTCCGATATCTTTCGGTTTATATTTTTTTTACATACTACAGAGTCCTAAAAGTCATCACCATTTGTCAAAAAAAAGGATACGACCTTCGAATTTGACGAACGATTTTTACCAGAGTCGGTCCAGAATGGAGTCGCTCTGACCACCGCTCCTCAAATTTCCCTTCCATTATCTTTCGGTTTATATATTTTTTTCCACACTAGAGAGTCCTAAAAGTCATTACGATTCGTTAAAAAAGAGGATACGACCTTCGAATTGAACGAAAGATTTTTACTAGAGTCGTTCCAGCATGGGGTCGCACCGACCACCGCTCCTTAAGTTTCCCTTCCGATATCTTTCGGTTTATATTTTTTTTCACATTCTAGAAAGTCCCAAAAGTCATCACGATTCGTCAAAAAAGAGGACATGACCTTCGAATTGGACGAAAGATTTTTACCAGTGTCGGTCCAGAATGGGGTTGTTCTGATAACCGCTCCTCAAGTTTCCCTTCTGATATCTTTCGGTTTATATTTTTTTTCACATACAAGAGAGTCCTAAAAGTGATCACGATTCACCAAAAAAGTGGACACGACCGTCAAATTGGACGAAAGATTTTTACCAAAGTCGCTCCAGAATGGGGTCGATCCGAACACCGCTCCTCCAGTGTCCCTTCCGATATCGTTTGGTTTATATTTTTTTTCACATACTAGAAAGTCCCAAAAGTAATCACGATTTGCCAAAAAGCGGAAACGACCTTCGAATTGGACGAAAGATTTTTACCAAATTCGGTCCGGACTGGGGTCGCTCTGACCACCGCTCCTCAAGTTTCCCTTCCAATATCTTTCGGTTAATTTTTTCTTTCGTATACTAAAGAGTCCGAAAAGTCACCACGATTCGCCAAAAAAGAGGATACGACCTTTGAATTGGAAGAATGATTTTTTAGCAAAGTCGGTCCAGAATGGGGTCGCTCCGACCACCGCTCCTCAAGTTCCCCTTCCGATATCTTTCGGTTTATATTTTTTTTTACATACTAGAGCGTCTTGAAAGTCATTACGATTCGTTAAAAAAGAGGACACGACCTTCGAATTGAACGAAAGATTTTTACTAGTGTCGGTCCAGAATGGGGTCGCTCCGACCACCGCTCCTCAAGTTTCCCTTCCGATATCTTTCGGTTTATATTTTTTTTCACATACTAGAGAGTCCTAAAAGTCACCACGATTCGGCACATAAGAGAATACGACCTTTGAATTGGAAGAATGATTTTTTAGCAAAGTCGGTCCAGAATGGGGTCGCTCCGACCACCGCTCCTCAAGTTTCCCTTCCGATATCTTTCGGTTTATATTTTTTTTCACACACTAGAGAGTCCTAAAAGTCACCACGATTCGGCACATAAGAGAATACGACCTTTGAATTGGACGGATAATATTTTAGCAATGTCGATCCAGAATGGGGTCGCTCCGACCACCGCTCCTCAAGTTTCCCTTCCGATATCTTTCGGTTTATATTTTTTTTCACATTCTAGAAAGTCCCAAAAGTAATTACGATTTGTCAAAAAGCGGAATCGACCTTCGAATTGGACGAAAGATTTTTACCATACTCGATCCGGAATGGGGTCGCTCTGACCACCGCTCCTCAAGTTTCCCTTCCAATATCTTTAGGTTAATTTTTTCTTTCATATACTAGAGAGTCCTAAAAGTCACCACGATTCGCCCAAAATGAGGATACGACCTTTGAATTGGACGGATAATTTTTTAGCAATGTCGATCCAGAATGGGGTCGCTCCGACCACCGCTCCTCAAGTTTCCCTTCCGATATCTTTCGGTTTATATTTTTTTTCACATTCTAGAAAGTCCCAAAAGTAATCACGATTTGTCAAAAAGCGGAATCGACCTTCGAATTGGACGAAAGATTTTTACCATACTCGATCCGGAATGGGGTCGGTCCGACCACCGCTCCTCAAGTTTCCCTTCCGATATCTTTCGGTTTATATTTTTTTTTCCATACTAGAGAGTCCTAAAAGTAATTACGATCCGTTAAAAAAGAGGATACGACCTTCGAATTGAACGAAAGATTTTTACTAGCGTCGTTCCAGAATGGGGTCGCACCGACCACCGCTCCTCAAGTTTCCCTTCCGATATCTTTCGGTTTATATTTTTTTTCACACACTAGAGAGTCCTAAAACGTCACCACGATTCGGCACATAAGAGAATACGACCTTTGAATTGGAAGAATGATTTTTTAGCAAAGTCGGTCCAGAATGGGGTCGCTCCGACCACCGCTCCTCAAGTTTCCCTTCCGATATCTTTCGGTTTATATTTTTTTTGCCATACTAGAGAGTCCTAAAAGTAATTACGATTCGTTAAAAAAGAGGATACGACCTTCGAATTGAACGAAAGATTTTTACTAGCGTCGTTCCAGAATGGGGTCGCACCGACCACCGCTCCTCAAGTTTCCCTTCCGATATCTTTCGGTTTATATTTTTATTCATATTCGAGAACGTCCCAAAAGTCATCAGGATTCATCAAAAAAGAGGACACGACCTTCGAATTGGACGAAAGATGTTTACGAATGTCGGTCCAGAATGGGGTTGCTCTGATAACCGCTCCTCAAGTTTCCCTTCCGATATCTTTCGGTTTATATTTTTTTACATACTAGAAAGTCTTAAAAGTCATTACGATTCGTTAAAAAAGAGGATACGACCTTTGAATTGAACAATAGATTTTTAATAGAGTCGGTCCAGAATGCGGTCGATCCGACCACCGCTCCTCAAGTTTCCCTTCCGATATCTTTCGGTTTATTTTTTTTTTCACACACTAGAGAGTCCTAAAAGTCACCACGATTCGCCAAAAAACAGGATACTACCTTTGAATTGGACGGATAATTTTTTAGCAAAGTCGATCCAGAATGGGGTCGCTCCGACCACCGTTCTTCAAGTTTCCCTTCCGATATCTTTCGGTTCATATTTTTTTTCACTCACTAAAGAGTCCTAAAAGTCATCACCATGCGTCAAAAAACGGATACGACTTTCGAATTGGACGGAAGATTTTTACCAGTGTCGGTCCGGAATGGGGTTGCTCTGACCACCGCTCCTCAAGTTTCCCTTCCGATCTCTTTCGGTTTATATTATTTTAACATACTATAGAATCTTAAAAGTCATTACGATTCGTTAATAAAGAGAAGACGACTTTCGAATTGAACAACAGATTTTTACTAGAGTCGGTCCAGAATGCGGTCGATCCGACCACCGCTCCTCAAGTTTCCCTTCCGATATCTTTCGGTTTATATTTTTTTTCACACACTAGAGAGTCCTAAAAGTCACCACGATTCGCCAAAAAACAGGATACTACCTTTGAATTGGAAGAATGATTTTTTAGCAAAGTCGGTCCAGAATGGGGTCGCTCCGACCACCGCTCCTCAAGTTTCCCTTCCGATATCTTTCGGTTTAAATATTTTTTTCCATACTAGAGAGTCCTAAAAGTAATTACGATTCGTTAAAAAAGAGGATACGACCTTCGAATTGAACGAAAGATTTTTACTAGCGTCGTTCCAGAATGGGGTCGCACCGACCACCGCTCCTCAAGTTTCCCTTCCGATATCTTTCGGTTTATATTTTTATTCATATTCGAGAACGTCCCAAAAGTCATCAGGATTCATCAAAAAAGACGACACGACCTTCGAATTGGACGAAAGATTTTTACCAGTGTCGGTCCAGAATGGGGTTGCTCTGATAACCGCTCCTCAAGTTTCCCTTCTGATATCTTTCGGTTTATATTTTTTTCACATATAAGAGAGTCCTAAAAGTGATCACGATTTACCAAAAAAGTGGACACGACCGTCAAATTGGACGAAAGATTTTTAGCAAATTCGGTCCAGAATGGGGTCGCTCCAACCCACCGCTCCTCAAGTTTCCCTTTCGATATCTTTCGGTTTATATTTTTTTTACATACTAGAAACTCTTAAAAGTCATTTCGATTCATTAAAAAAGAGGATACAACCTTCGAATTGAACGATAGATTTTTACCAAAGTCGCTCCAGAATGGGGTCGATCCGAACACCGCTCCTCAAGATTCCCTTCCGATATCTTTTGGTTTATATTTTTTTTCACATACTAGAAAGTCCCAAAAGTAATCACGATTTGCCAAAAAGCGGAAACGACCTTCGAATTGGACGAAAGATTTTTACCAAATTCGGTCCGGACTGGGGTCGCTCTGACCACCGCTCCTCAAGTTTCCCTTCCAATATCTTTCGGTTAATTTTTTCTTTCATATACTAAAGAGTCCGAAAAGTCACCACGATTCGCCAAAAAAGAGGATACGACCTTTGAATTGGAAGAATGATTTTTTAGCAAAGTCGGTCCAGAATGGGGTCGCTCCGACCACCGCTCCTCAAGTTCCCCTTCCGATATCTTTCGGTTTATATTTTTTTTTACATACTAGAGCGTCTTAAAAGTCATTACGATTCGTTAAAAAAGAGGACACGATCTCGAATTAAACGAAAGATTTTTACTAGAGTCGGTCCAGAATGGGGTCGCTCCGACCACCGCTCCTCAAATTTCCCTTCCGATATCTTTCGGTTTATATTTTTTTTCACACACTAGAGAGTCCTAAGAGTCACCACGATTCGGCACTTAAGAGAATACGACCTTTGAATTGGACGGATAATTTTTTAGCAATGTCGATCCAGAATGGGGTCGCTCCGACCACCGCTCCTCAAGTTTCCCTTCCGATATCTTTCGGTTTATATTTTTTTTCACATTCTAGAAAGTCCCAAACGTAATCACGATTTGTCAAAAAGCGGAATCGACCTTCGAATTGGACGAAAGATTTTTACCATACTCGATCCGGAATGGGGTCGCTCTGACCACCGCTCCTCAAGTTTCCCTTCCAATATCTTTAGGTTAATTTTTTCTTTCATATACTAGAGAGTCCTAAAAGTCACCACGATTCGCCCAAAAAGAGGATACGACCTTTGAATTGGACGGATAATTTTTTAGCAATGTCGATCCAGAATGGGGTCGCTCCGACCACCGCTCCTCAAGTTTCCCTTCCGATATCATTCGGTTTATATTTTTTTTCACATTCTAGAAAGTCCCAAAAGTAATCACGATTTGTCAAAAAGCGGAATCGACCTTCGAATTGGACGAAAGATTTTTACCATACTCGATCCGGAATGGGGTCGATCCGACCACCGCTCCTCAAGTTTCCCTTCCTATATCTTTCGGTTTATATTTTTTTTCACACACTAGAGAGTCCTAAAAGTCACCACGATTCGGCACATAAGAGAATACGACCTTTGAATTGGAAGAATGATTTTTTAGCAAAGTCGGTCCAGAATGGGGTCGCTCCGACCACCGCTCCTCAAGTTTCCCTTCCGATATCTTTCGGTTTATATATTTTTTTCCATACTAGAGAGTCCTAAAAGTAATTACGATCCGTTAAAAAAGAGGATACGACCTTCGAATTGAACGAAAGATTTTTACTAGCGTCGTTCCAGAATGGGGTCGCACCGACCACCGCTCCTCAAGTTTCCCTTCCGATATCTTTCGGTTTATATTTTTATTCATATTCGAGAACGTCCCAAAAGTCATCAGGATTCATCAAAAAAGAGGACACGACCTTCGAATTGGACGAAAGATTTTTACCAGTGTCGGTCCAGAATGGGGTTGCTCTGATAACCGCTCCTCAAGTTTTCCTTCCGACATCTTTCGGTTTATATTTTTTTTCCCACACTACAGAGTCCTAAAAGTCACCACGATTCGCCAAATAAGAGAATACGACCTTTGAATTGGACGGATAATTTTTTAGCAAAGTCGATCCCGAATGGGGTCGCTCCGACCACCGTTCTTCAAGTTTCCCTTCCGATATCTTTCGGTTCATATTTTTTTTCACACACTAAAGAGTCCTAAAAGTCATCACCATTCGTCAAAAAAAGGATAAGACCTTCGAATTGGACGAAAGTTTTTTATCAGTGTCGGTCCAGAATGGGGTCGCTCTGACCACCGCTCCTCAAGTGTCCCATCCGATATCTTTCGGTTTATATTTTTTTTCACATTCTAGAAAGTCCCAAAAGTCATCACGATTCATCAAAAAAGAGGACACGACCTTCGAATTGGACGAAAGATTTTTACGAGTGTCGGTCCAGAATGGGGTTGCTCTGATAACCGCTCCTCAAGTTTCCCTTCCGATATCTTTCGGTTTATATTTTTTTACATACTAGAAAGTCTTAAAAGTCATTACGATTCGTTAAAAAAGAGGATACGACCTTTGAATTGAACAATAGATTTTTACTAGAGTCGGTCCAGAATGCGGTCGATCCGACCACCGCTCCTCAAGTTTCCCTTCCGATATCTTTCGGTTTATTTTTTTTTCACACACTAGAGAGTCCTAAAAGTCACCACGATTCGCCAAAAAACAGGATACTACCTTTGAATTGGACGGATAATTTATTAGCAAAGTCGATCCAGAATGGGGTCGCTCCGACCACCGTTCTTCAATTTTCCCTTCCGATATCTTTCGGTTCATATTTTTTTTCACTCACTAAAGAGTCCTAAAAGTCATCACCATGCGTCAAAAAACGGATACGACTTTCGAATTGGACGGAAGATTTTTACCAGTGTCGGTCCGGAATGGGGTTGCTCTGACCACCGCTCCTCAAGTTTCCCTTCCGATCTCTTTCGGTTTATATATTTTTTACATACTATAGAATCTTAAAAGTCATTACGATTCGTTAATAAAGAGAAGACGACTTTCGAATTGAACAATAGATTTTTACTAGAGTCGGTCCAGAATGCGGTCGATCCGACCACCGCTCCTCAAGTTTCCCTTCCGATATCTTTCGGTTTATATATTTTTTTCCATACTAGAGAGTCCTAAAAGTAATTACGATTCGTTAAAAAAGAGGATACGACCTTCGAATTGAACGAAAGATTTTTACTAGCGTCGTTCCAGAATGGGGTCGCACCGACCACCGCTCCTCCAGTTTCCCTTCCGATATCTTTCGGTTTATATTTTTATTCATATTCGAGAACGTCCCAAAAGTCATCCGGATTCATCAAAAAAGAGGACACGACCTTCGAATTGGACGAAAGATTTTTACCAAAGTCGCTCCAGAATGGGGTCGATCCGAACACCGCTCCTCCAGTGTCCCTTCCGATATCGTTTGGTTTATATTTTTTTTCACATACTAGAAAGTCCCAAAAGTAATCACGATTTGCCAAAAAGCGGAAACGACCTTCGAATTGGACGAAAGATTTTTACCAAATTCGGTCCGGACTGGGGTCGCGCTGACCACCGCTCCTCAAGTTTCCCTTCCAATATCTTTCGGTTAATTTTTTCTTTCGTATACTAAAGAGTCCGAAAAGTCACCACGATTCGCCAAAAAAGAGGATACGACCTTTGAATTGGAAGAATGATTTTTTAGCAAAGTCGGTCCAGAATGGGGTCGCTCCGACCACCGCTCCTCAAGTTCCCCTTCCGATATCTTTCGGTTTATATTTTTTTTTACATACTAGAGCGTCTTGAAAGTCATTACGATTCGTTAAAAAAGAGGACACGACCTTCGAATTGAACGAAAGATTTTTACTAGTGTCGGTCCAGAATGGGGTCGCTCCGACCACCGCTCCTCAAGTTTCCCTTCCGATATCTTTCGGTTTATATTTTTTTTCACATACTAGAGAGTCCTAAAAGTCACCACGATTCGGCACATAAGAGAATACGACATTTGAATTGGACGGATAATTTTTTAGCAATGTCGATCCAGAATGGGGTCGCTCCGACCACCGCTCCTCAAGTTTCCCTTCCGATATCTTTCGGTTTATATTTTTTTTCACATTCTAGAAAGTCCCAAAAGTAATCATGATTTGTCAAAAAGCGGAATCGACCTTCGAATTGGACGAAAGATTTTTACCATACTCGATCCGGAATGGGGTCGCTCTGACCACCGCTCCTCAAGTTTCCCTTCCAATATCTTTAGGTTAATTTTTTCTTTCATATACTAGAGAGTCCTAAAAGTCACCACGATTCGCCCAAAAAGAGGATACGACCTTTGAATTGGACGGATAATTTTTTAGCAATGTCGATCCAGAATGGGGTCGCTCCGACCACCGCTCCTCAAGTTTCCCTTCCGATATCTTTCGGTTTATATTTTTTTTCACATTCTAGAAAGTCCCAAAAGTAATCACGATTTGTCAAAAAGCGGAATCGACCTTCGAATTGGACGAAAGCTTTTTACCATACTCGATCCGGAATGGGGTCGCTCCGACCACCGCTCCTCAAGTTTCCCTTCCGATATCGTTCGGTTTATATTTTTTTTCACACACTAGAGAGTCCTAAAACGTCACCACGATTCGGCACATAAGAGAATACGACCTTTGAATTGGAAGAATGATTTTTTAGCAAAGTCGGTCCAGAATGGGGTCGCTCCGACCACCGCTCCTCAAGTTTCCCTTCCGATATCTTTCGGTTTATATTTTTTTTCACACACTAGAGAGTCCTAAAAGTCACCACGATTCGGCACATAAGAGAATACGACCTTTGAATTGGACGGATAATATTTTAGCAATGTCGATCCAGAATGGGGTCGCTCCGACCACCGCTCCTCAAGTTTCCCTTCCGATATCTTTCGGTTTATATTTTTTTTCACATTCTAGAAAGTCCCAAAAGTAATCACGATTTGTCAAAAAGCGGAATCGACCTTCGAATTGGACGAAAGCTTTTTACCATACTCGATCCGGAATGGGGTCGGTCCGACCACCGCTCCTCAAGTTTCCCTTCCGATATCTTTCGGTTTATATTTTTTTTTCCATACTAGAGAGTCCTAAAAGTAATTACGATTCGTTAAAAAAGAGGATACGACCTTCGAATTGAACGAAAGATTTTTACTAGCGTCGTTCCAGAATGGGGTCGCACCGACCACCGCTCCTCAAGTTTCCCTTCCGATATCTTTCGGTTTATATTTTTTTTCACACACTAGAGAGTCCTAAAACGTCACCACGATTCGGCACATAAGAGAATACGACCTTTGAATTGGAAGAATGATTTTTTAGCAAAGTCGGTCCAGAATGGGGTCGCTCCGACCACCGCTCCTCAAGTTTCCCTTCCGATATCTTTCGGTTTATATTTTTTTTGCCATACTAGAGAGTCCTAAAAGTAATTACGATTCGTTAAAAAAGAGGATACGACCTTCGAATTGAACGAAAGATTTTTACTAGCGTCGTTCCAGAATGGGGTCGCACCGACCACCGCTCCTCAAGTTTCCCTTCCGATATCTTTCGGTTTATATTTTTATTCATATTCGAGAACGTCCCAAAAGTCATCAGGATTCATCAAAAAAGAGGACACGACCTTCGAATTGGACGAAAGATTTTTACGAATGTCGGTCCAGAATGGGGTTGCTCTGATAACCGCTCCTCAAGTTTCCCTTCTGATATTTTTCGGTTTATATTTTTTTACATACTAGAAAGTCTTAACAGTCATTACGATTCGTTAAAAAAGAGGATACGACCTTCGAATTGAACACTAGATTTTTACTAGAGTCGGTCCAGAATGCGGTCGCTCCGACCACCGGTCCTCAAGATTCCCTTCCGATATCTTTCGGTTTATATTTTTTTTACATACTAAAGAGTCCTAAAAGTCACCAGGATTCGCCAAAAAACAGGATACGACCTTTGAATTGGACGAATGATTTTTTAGCAAAGTCGGTGCAGAATGGGATCGCTCCGACCATCGCTCTTCAAGTCTCCCTTCCGATATCTTTCGGTTTATATTTTTTTTACATACTACAGAGTCCTAAAAGTCATCACCATTTGCCAAAAAAAACGATACGACCTTCGAATTCGACGAACGATTTTTACTAGAGTCGTTTCAGAATGGGGTCGCACCGACCACCGCTCCTCAAGTGTCCCATCCGATATCTTTCGGTTTATATTTTTTTTCACATTCTAGAAAGTCCCAAAAGTCATCACGATTCATCAAAAAAGAGGACACGACCTTCGAATTGGACGGAAGATTTTTACGAGTGTCGGTCCAGAATGGGGTTGCTCTGATAAGCGCTCCTCAAGTTTCCCTTCTGATATCTTTCCGTTCATATTTTGATTCACATATAAAAGAGTCCGAAAATGATCACGATTCACCAAAAAAGTGGACACGACCGTCAAATTGGACAAAAGATTTTTACCAAAGTCGGTCCAGAATCGGGTCGATCCGACCACCGCTCCTCAAGTTTCCCTTCCGATATCTTTTGGTTTATATATTTTTTCACATACTAGAAAGTCCCAAAAGTAATCACGATTTGCCAAAAAGCGGAAACGACCTTCGAATTGGACGAAAGATTTTTACCATTGTCGGTCCGGAATGGGGTCGCTCTGACCACCGCTCCTCAAGTTTCCCTTCCAATATCTTGCGGTTAATTTATTCTTTCATATACTAAAGAGTCCTAAAAGTAACCACGACTCGCCAAAAAAGAGGATACGAACTTTGAATTGGAAGAATGATTTTTTAGCAAAGTCGGTCCAGAATGAGGTCGCTCCGACCACCGCTCCTCAAGTTTCCCTTCCGATATCTTTCGGTTTATATTTTTTTTCACATTCTAGAAAGTCCCAAAAGTAATCACGATTTGTCAAAAAGCGGAATCGACCTTCGAATTGGACGAAAGATTTTTACCATACTCGATCCGGAATGGGGTCGATCCGACCACCGCTCCTCAAGTTTCCCTTCCGATATGTTTCGGTTTATATTTTTTTACATACTAGACAGTCTTAACAGTCATTACGATTCGTTAAAAAAAAGGATACGACCATAGAATTGAACGAAAGATTTTTACTACAGTCGGTCCAGAATGGGGTCCCTCCGACCACCGCTCCTCAAGTTTCCCTTCTGATATCTTTCGGTTTATATTTTTTTTCACACACTAGAGAATCCTAAAAGTCACCACGATTCGCCATATAAGAGGAAAGACCTTTGAATTGGAAGAACGATTTTTTAGCAAAGTCGGTCCAGAATGTGGTCGCTCCGACCACCGCTCCTCAAGTTTCTCTTCCGATATCTTTCAGTTTATATTTTTTTTTACATACTAGAGCGTCTTGAAAGTCATTACGAATCGTTAAAAAAGAGGATACGACCTTCGAATTGAACGAAAGATTTTTACCAGTGTCGGTCCAGAATGGGGTTGCTCTGATAACCGCTCCTCAAGTTTCCCTTCCGATCTGTTTCGGTTTATATTTTTTTTACATACTATAGAATCTTAAAAGTCATTACGATTCGTTAATAAAGAGAAGACGACCTTCGAATTGATCGAAAGATTTTTACTAGAGTTGGTCCAGAATGGGGTCGCTCCGACCGCCGCTCCTCAAGTTTCCCTTCCGATATCTTTCGGTTTATATTTTTTTCGCCCAGTAGAGAGTCCTAAAAGTCACCACCATTTGCCAAATAAGATAATACGACCTTGCAATTGGACGGATAATTTTTTAGCAAAGTCGATCCAGAATGGGGTCGCTCTGACCGCTGCTCTTCAAGTTTCCCTTCCGATATCTTTCGGTTCATATTTTTTTTACATACTAAAGAGTCCTAAAAGTCATCACCATTCGTCAAAAAAAGAATACGACCTTCGAATTGGACGAAAGATTTTTACCAGATTCGGTCCAGAATGGGGTCGCTCTGACCACCGCTCCTCAAGTTTCCCGTCAGATATCTGTCGGTCTATATTTTTTTTCACATAGTAAAGAGTCCTAAAAGTCACCACGATTCGCCAAAAAAGAGGATACGACCTTTGAATTGGACGAATGATTTTTTAGCAAAGTCTGTCCAGAACGGGATCGCTCCGACCATCGCTCTTCAAGTTTCCCTTCAGATATCTTTGGGTTTATATTTTTTTTACATACTACAGAGTCCTAAAAGTCATCACCATTCGTCAAAAAAAAAGGATACGACCTTCGAATTTGACGAACGATTTTTACTAGAGTCGTTTCAGAAGGGGATCGCTCCGACCACCGCTCTTTAAGTTTCCCTTCTGATATCTTTCTGTTTATATTTTTTTTCACATATAAGAGAGTCCTAAAAGAGATCACGATTCACCAAAAAAGTGGACACGACCGTCAAATTGGACGAAAGATTTTTACCAACGTCGGTCCAGAATGGGGTCGATCCGACTACCGCTCCTCAAGTGTCCCATCCGATATCTTTCGGTTTATATTTTTTTTCACATTCTAGAAAGTCCCAAAAGTCATCACGATTCATTAAAAAAGAGGACACGACCTTCGAATGGGACGAAAGATTTTTACGAGTGTCGGTCCAGAATGGGGTTGTTCTGATAACCGCTCCTCAAGTTTCCCTTCTGATATTTTTCGGTTTATATTTTTTTACATACTAGAAAGTCTTAAAAGTCATTACGATTCGTTAAAAAAGAGGATACGACATTCGAATTGAACAATAGATTTTTACTAGAGTCGGTCCAGAATGCGGTCGATCCGACCACCGCTCCTCAAGTTTCCCTTCCGATATCTTTCGGTTTATATTTTTTTTCACACACTAGAGAGTCCTAAAAGTCACCACGATTCGCCAAAAAACAGCATACTACCTTTGAATTGGACGGATAATTTTTTAGCAAAGTCGATCCAGAATAGGGTCGCTCCGATCATCGTTCTTCAAGTTTCCCTTCCGATATCTTTCGGTTCATATTTCTTTTCACACACTAAAGAGTCCTAAAAGTCATCACCATGCGTCAAAAAAAGGATACGACTTTCGAATTGGACGGAAGATTTTTACCAGTGTCGGTCCGGAATGGGGTCGCTCTGACCACCGCTCCTCAAGTTTCCCTTCCGATATCTTTCGGTTTATATTTTTTTTACATACTAAAGAGTCCTAAAAGTCACCAGGATTCGCCAAAAAACAGGATACGACCTTTGAATTGGACGAATGATTTTTTAGCAAAGTCGGTGCAGAATGGGGTCGCTCCGACCACCGCTCTTTAAGTTTCCCTTCTGATATCTTTCGGTTTATATTTTTTTTCACATACTAAAGAGTCCTAAAAGTCACCACGATTCGTCAAAAAAAGAATACGACCTTCGAATTGGACGAAAGATTTTTACCAGAGTCGGTCCAGAATGGGGTCGCTCTGACCACCGCTCCTCAAGTTTCCCTTCCGATATCTTTCGGTTTATATTTTTTTCGCCCAGTAGAGAGTCCTAAAAGTCACCACCATTTGCCAAATAAGATAATACGACCTTGCAATTGGACGGATAATTTTTTAGCAAAGTCGATCCAGAATGGGGTCGCTCTGACCGCTGCTCTTCAAGTTTCCCTTCCGATATCTTTCGGTTCATATTTTTTTTCACATACTAAAGAGTCCTAAAAGTCATCACCATTCGTCAAAAAAAGAATACGACCTTCGAATTGGACGAAAGATTTTTACCAGATTCGGTCCAGAATGGGGTCGCTCTGACCACCGCTCCTCAAGTTTCCCGTCAGATATCTGTCGGTCTATATTTTTTTTCACATAGTAAAGAGTCCTAAAAGTCACCACGATTCGCCAAAAAAGAGGATACGACCTTTGAATTGGACGAATGATTTTTTAGCAAAGTCTGTCCAGAACGGGATCGCTCCGACCATCGCTCTTCAAGTTTCCCTTCAGATATCTTTGGGTTTATATTTTTTTTACATACTACAGAGTCCTAAAAGTCATCACCATTCGTCAAAAAAAAGGATACGACCTTCGAATTTGACGAACGATTTTTACTAGAGTCGTTTCAGAAGGGGATCGCTCCGACCACCGCTCTTTAAGTTTCCCTTCTGATATCTTTCTGTTTATATTTTTTTTCACATATAAGAGAGTCCTAAAAGAGATCACGATTCACCAAAAAAGTGGACACGACCGTCAAATTGGACGAAAGATTTTTACCAACGTCGGTCCAGAATGGGGTCGATCCGACTACCGCTCCTCAAGTGTCCCGTCCGATATCTTTCGGTTTATATTTTTTTTCACATTCTAGAAAGTCCCAAAAGTCATCACGATTCATTAAAAAAGAGGACACGACCTTCGAATGGGACGAAAGATTTTTACGAGTGTCGGTCCAGAATGGGGTTGCTCTGATAACCGCTCCTCAAGTTTCCCTTCTGATATTTTTCGGTTTATATTTTTTTACATACTAGAAAGTCTTAAAAGTCATTACGATTCGTTAAAAAAGAGGATACGACATTCGAATTGAACAATAGATTTTTACTAGAGTCGGTCCAGAATGCGGTCGATCCGACCACCGCTCCTCAAGTTTCCCTTCCGATATCTTTCGGTTTATATTTTTTTTCACACACTAGAGAGTCCTAAAAGTCACCACGATTCGCCAAAAAACAGCATACTACCTTTGAATTGGACGGATAATTTTTTAGCAAAGTCGATCCAGAATAGGGTCGCTCCGATCATCGTTCTTCAAGTTTCCCTTCCGATATCTTTCGGTTCATATTTCTTTTCACACACTAAAGAGTCCTAAAAGTCATCACCATGCGTCAAAAAAAGGATACGACTTTCGAATTGGACGGAAGATTTTTACCAGTGTCGGTCCGGAATGGGGTCGCTCTGACCACCGCTCCTCAAGTTTCCCTTCCGATATCTTTCGGTTTATATTTTTTTTACATACTAAAGAGTCCTAAAAGTCACCAGGATTCGCCAAAAAACAGGATACGACCTTTGAATTGGACGAATGATTTTTTAGCAAAGTCGGTGCAGAATGGGGTCGCTCCGACCACCGCTCTTTAAGTTTCCCTTCTGATATCTTTCGGTTTATATTTTTTTTCACATACTAAAGAGTCCTAAAAGTCACCACGATTCGTCAAAAAAAGAATACGACCTTCGAATTGGACGAAAGATTTTTACCAGAGTCGGTCCAGAATGGGGTCGCTCTGACCACCGCTCCTCAAGTTTCCCGTCAGATATCTTTCGGTCTATATTTTTTTTCACATAGTAAAGAGTCCTAAAAGTCACCACGATTCGCCAAAAAAGAGGATACGACCTTTGAATTGGACGAATGATTTTTTAGCAAAGTCTGTCCAGAACGGGATCGCTCCGAGCATCGTTCTTCAAGTTTCCCTTCCGATATCTTTCGGTTCATATTTCTTTTCACACACTAAAGAGTCCTAAAAGTCATCACCATGCGTCAAAAAAAGGATACGACTTTCGAATTGGACGGAAGATTTTTACCAGTGTCGGTCCGGAATGGGGTCGCTCTGACCACCGCTCCTCAAGTTTCCCTTCCGATATCTTTCGGTTTATATTTTTTTTACATACTAAAGAGTCCTAAAAGTCACCAGGATTCGCCAAAAAACAGGATACGACCTTTGAATTGGACGAATGATTTTTTAGCAGAGTCGGTGCAGAATGGGATCGCTCCGACCACCGCTCTTTAAGTTTCCCTTCTGATATCTTTCTGTTTATATTTTTTTTCACATATAAGAGAGTCCTAAAAGAGATCACGATTCACCAAAAAAGTGGACACGACCGTCAAATTGGACGAAAGATTTTTACCAAAGTCGGTCCAGAATGGGGTCGATCCGACTACCGCTCCTCAAGTTTCCCTTCCGATATCGTTCGGTTTATATTTTTTTTCACATACTAGAAAGTCCCAAAAGTAATCAGGATTTGCCAAAAAGCGGAAACGACGTTCGAATTGGACGAAAGATTTTTACCATCGTCGGTCCGGAATGGGGTCGCTCTGACCACCGCTCCTCAAGTTTCCCTTCCAATAACTTTCGGTTAATTTTTTCTTTCATATACTAATGGGTCCTTAAACTCACGACTATTTGCCAAAAAAGAGTATACGACCTTTGAATGGTAAGAATGATTTTTTAGCAAAGTCGGTCCAGAATGGGGTCGCTCCGACCACCGCTCCTCAAGTTTCCCTTCCGATATCTTTCGGTTTATATTTTCTTTACATACTAAAGAGTCCTAAAAGTCACCAGGATTCGCCAAAAAACAGGATACGACCTTTGAAATGGACGAATGATTTTTTAGCAAAGTCGGTGCAGAATGGGATCGCTCCGACCACCTCTCTTTAAGTTTCCCTTCCGATATCTTTCGGTTTAGATTTTTTTTCACATACTTAAGAGTCCTAAAAGTCACCACGATTCGCCAAAAAAAAGGATACGACCTTTGAATTGGACTAATGATTTTTTAGCAAAGTCGGTCCAGAATGGGATCGCTCCGATCACCGCTCTTCAAGTTTCCCTTCCGATATCTTTCGGTTTATATTTTTTTTCACACACTAAAGAGTCCTAAAAGTCATCACCATGCGTCAAAAACAGGATACGACTTTCGAATTGGACGAAAGATTTTTACCAGTGTCGGTCCGGAATGGGGTCGCTCTGACCACCGCTCCTCAAGTTTCCCTTCCGATATCTTTCGGTTTATATTTTTTTTACATACTAAAGATTCCTAAAAGTCACCAGGATTCGCCAAAAAACAGGATACGACCTTTGAATTGGACGAATGATTTTATAGCAAAGTCGGTCCAGAACGGTCTCGCTCCGACCATCGCTCTTCAAGTTACCCTTCCGATATCTTTCGGTTTATATTTTTTTTACATACTACACAGTCCTAAAAGTCATCACCATTTGTCAAAAAAAAGGATACGACCTTCGAATTTGACTAACGATTTTTACCAGAGTCGGTCCAGAATGGAGTCGCTCTGACCACCGCTCCTCAAATTTCCCTTCCATTATCTTTCGGTTTATATATTTTTTTCCACACTAGAGAGTCCTAAAAGTCATTACGATTCGTTAAAAAAGAGGATACGACCTTCGAATTGAACGAAAGATTTTTACTAGCGTCGTTCCAGAATGGGGTCGTACCGACCACCGCTCCTTAAGTTTCCCTTCCGATATCTTTCGGTTTATATTTTTTTTAACATTCTAGAAAGTCCCAAAAGTCATCACGATTCGTCAAAAAAGAGGACATGACCTTCGAATTGGACGAAAGATTTTTACCAGTGTCGGTCCAGAATGGGGTTGTTCTGATAACCGCTCCTCAAGTTTCCCTTCTGATATCTTTCGGTTCATATGTTTTTTCACATATAAGAGAGTCCTAAAGGTGATCACGATTCACCAAAAAAGTGGACACGACCGTCAAATTGGACGAAAGATTTTTAGCAAAGTCGGTCCAGAATGGGGTCGTTCCGACCACCGCTCCTGAAGTTTCCCTTCCGATATCGTTCGGTTTATATTTTTTTTCACATACTAGAAAGTCCCAAAAGTAATCAGGATTTGCCAAAAAGCGGAAACGACGTTCGAATTGGATGAAAGATTTTTACCATCGTCGGTCCGGAATGGGGTCGCTGTGACCACCGCTCCTCAAGTTTCCCTTCCAATATCTTTCGGTTAATTTTTTCTTTCATATACTAAAGAGTCCTTAAAGTCACCACTATTTGCCAAAAAAGAGTATACAACCTTTGAATGGGAAGAATGATTTTTACGCAAAGTCGGTCCAGAATGGGGTCGCTCCGACCACCGCTCCTCAAGTTTCGCTTCCGATATCTTTCGGTTTATATTTTTTACATACTAGAGAGTCCTAAAAGTCATCAGGATTCGTTAAAAACGAGGATACGACCTTCGAATTGATCGAAAGATTTGAAATAAAGTCGGTCCGGAATGGGGTCGCTCTGACCACAGCTCCTCAAGTTTCCCTTCCGATATCTTTCGGTTTATATTTTTTTTACATACTAAAGAGTACTAAAAGTCACCACGATTCGCCAAAAAACGGGATACGACCTTTGAATTGGCCTAATGATTTTTTAGCAAAGTCGGTCCAGAATGGGATCGATCCGATCACCGCTCTTCAAGTTTCCCTTCCGATATCTTTCGGTTTATATTTTTTTTCACATACTAAAGAGTCCTAAAAGTCACCACGATTCGCCAAAAAAAAGGATACGACCTTTGAATCGGACGAATGTTTTTATAGCAAAGTCGGTCCAGAACGGGGTCGCTCCGACCATGGCTCTTCAAGTTTCCCTTCCGATATCTTTCGGTTTATATTTTTTTCACATACTACAAAGTCCCAAACGTAATCACGATTTGCCAAAAAGCGGAAACGGACTTCGAATTCGAAGAAAGATTTTTACCATAGTCTGTCCGGAATGGGGTCACTCTGACCACCGCTCCTCAAGTTTCCCTTCCAATATCTTTCGGTTAATTTTTTCTTTCATATACTAAAGAGTCCGAAAAGTCACCACGATTCGCCAAAAAAGAGGATACGACCTTTGAATTGGAAGAAAGATTTTTTAGCAAAGTCGGTCCAGAATGGGGTCGCTCCGACCACCGCTCCTCAAGTTTCCCTTCCGATATCTTTCGGTTTATATTTTTTTTCACACACTAGAGAGTCCTAAAAGTCACCACGATTCGGCACATAAGAGAATACGACCTTTGAATTAGACGGATAATTTTTTAGAAATGTCGATCCAGAATGGGGTCGCTCCGACCACCGCTCCTCAAGTTTCCCTTCCGATATCTTTCGGTTTATATTTTTATTACATACTAGAAAGTCTTAAAAGTCATTACGATTCGTTAAAAAAGAGGATACGACCTTCGAATTGAACGATAGATTTTTACTAGAGGCGGTCCAGAATGGGGTCGCTCCGACCACCGCTCCTCAAGTTTTCCTTCCGATATCTTTCGGTTTATTTTTTTTTTCACACACTACAGAGTCCTAAAAGTCACCACGTTTCGCCAAATAAGAGAATACGACCTTTGAATTGGACGGATAATTTTTTAGCAGAGACGATCCAGAATGGGGTCGCACCGGTCGGAGAACCGGAAGAACGGTGGTCACCGTTCTTCAAGTTTCCCTTCCGATATCTGTCGGTTTATATTTTTTTACATACTAGAGAGTCCTAAAAGTCATCACGATTCGTTAAAAAAGAGGATACGACCTTCGAATTGAACGAAGAATTTGAACTAGAGTCGGTCCGGAATGGGGTCGCTCTGACCACCGCTCCTCAAGTTTCCCTTCCGATATCTTTCGGTTTATATTTTTCTTCACATATTAGAGAATCCTAAAAGTGATTACGATTCACCAAAAAAGTGGACACGACCGTCAAATTAGACGAAAGATTTTTACCAAAGTCGCTCCAGAATGGGGTCGATCCGAACACCGCTCCTCAAGTTTCCCTTCCGATATCTTTTGGTTTATATTTTTCTTCACATACTAGAAAGTCCCAAAAGTAATCACGATTTTCCAAAAAGCGGAAACGACCTTCGAATTGGACGAAAGATTTTTACCAAATTCGGTCCGGACTGGGGTCGCTCTGACCACCGCTCCTCAAGTTTCCCTTCCAATATCTTTCGGTTAATTTTTTCTTTCATATACTAAAGAGTCCGAAAAGTCACCACGATTCGACAAAAAAGAGGATACGACCTTTGAATTGGAAGAATGATTTTTTAGCAAAGTCGGTCCAGAATGGGGTCGCTCCGACCACCGCTCCTCAAGTTCCCCTTCCGATATCTTTCGGTTTATATTTTTTTTCATACTAGAGCGTCTTAAAAGTCATTACCATTCGTTAAAAAAGAGGACACGACCTTCGAATTGAACGAAAGATTTTTACTAGAGTCGGTCCAGAATGGGGTCGCTCCGACCACCGTTCTTCAAGTTTCCCATCCGATATCTTTCGGTTCATATTTTTTTTCACACACTAAAGATTCCTAAAAGTCATCACCATTCGTCAAAAAAAGGATAAGACCTTCGAATTGGACGAAAGTATTTTACCAGTGTCGGTCCAGAATGGGGTCGCTCTGACCACCGCTCCTCAAGCTTCCCTTCCGATATCTTTCGGTTTATATTTTTTTACATACTCGAGAGTCCTAAAAGTCATCACGATTCGTTAAATAAGAGGATACGACCTTCGAATTGAACGAAAGATTTTTACTAGAGTCGTTCCAGAATGGGGTCGCACCGACCACCGATCCTTAAGTTTCCCTTCCGATATCTTTCGGTTTATATTTTTTTTTCATATTCGATAAAGTCCCAAAAGTCATGACGATTCATCAAAAAAGAGGACACGACCTTCGAATTGGACGAAAGATTTTTACCAGTGTCGGTCCAGAATGGGGTTGCTCTGATAACCGCTCCTCAAGTTTCCCTTCTGATATCTTTCGGTTTATATTTTTTTTCACATATAAGAGAGTCCGAAAAGTGATCACGATTCACCAAAAAAGTGGACACGACCGTCAAATTGGACGAAAGATTTTTACCAAAGTCGGTCCACAATCGGGTCGATCCGACCACCGCTCCTCAAGTTTCCCTTCTGATATCTTTCGGTTTATATTTTTTTTCACATACTAGAGAGTCGTAAAAGTCACCACGATTCACCATATAAGAGGAAAGACCTTTGAATTGGAAGAATGATTTTTTAGCAAAGTCGGTCCAGAATGTGGTCGCTCCGACCACCGCTCCTCAAGTTTCTCTTCCGATATCTTTCAGTTTATATTTTTTATTACATACTAGAGCGTCTTGAAAGTCATTACGAATCGTTAAAAAAAAGGATACGACCTTCGAATTGAACGAAAGATTTTTACCAGTGTCGGTCCAGAATGGGGTTGCTCTGATAACCGCTCCTCAAGTTTCCCTTCCGATCTCTTTCGGTTTATATTTTTTTTACATACTGTAGAACCTTAAAAGTCATTACGATTCGTTAATAAAGAGAAGACGACCTTCGAATTGATCGAAAGATTTTTACTAGAGTCGGTCCAGAATGGGGTCGCTCTGACCGCCGCTCCTCAAGTTTCCCTTCCGATATCTTTCGGTTTATATTTTTTTCGCACACTAGAGAGTCCTAACAGTCACCACCATTCGCCAAATAAGAGAATACGACCTTTCAATTGGACGGATAATTTTTTAGCAAAGTCGATCCAGAATGGGGTCGCTACGACCGCTGCTCTTCAAGTTTCCCTTCCGATATCTTTCGGTTCATATTTTTTTTCCAATACTAAAGAGTCCTAAAAGTCATCACCATGCGTCAAAAAAAGGATACGACTTTCGAATTGGACTGAAGATTTTTACCAGTGTCGGTCCGGAATGGGGTCGCTCTGACCACCGCTCCTCAAGTTTCCCTTCCGATATCTTTCGGTTTATATTTTTTTTACATACTAAAGAGTCCTAAAAGTCACCAGGATTCGCCAAAAAACAGGATACGAGCTTTGAATTCGACGAATGATTTTTTAGCAAAGTCGGTGCAGAATGGGATCGCTCCGACCACCGCTCTTTAATTTTCCCTTCTGATATCTTTCGGTTTATATTTTTTTTCACATACTAAAGAGTCCTAAAAGTCACCACGATTCGTCAAAAAAAGAATACGACCTTCGAATTGGACGAAAGATTTTTACCAGAGTCGGTCCAGAATGGGGTCGCTCTGACCATCGCTCTTCAAGTTTCCCTTCCGATATCTTTCGGTTTATATTTTTTTTACATACTAAAGAGTCCTAAAAGTCACCAGGATTCGCCAAAAAACAGGATACGACCTTTGAATTGGACGAATGATTTTTTAGCAAAGTCGGTGCAGAATGGGATCGCTCCGACTACCGCTCTTTAATTTTCCCGTCAGATATCTTTCGGTCTATATTTTTTTTCACATCGTAAAGAGTCCTAAAAGTCCCTGCGATTCGCCAAAAAAGAGGATACGACCTTTGAATTGGACGAATGATTTTTTAGCAAAGTCTGTCCAGAACGGGATCGCTCCGACCATCGCTCTTCATGTTTCCCTTCCGATATCTTTCGGTTTATTTTTTTTTTACATACTACAGAGTCCTAAAAGTCATCACCATTTGTCAAAAAAAAGGATCCGACCTTCGAATTTGACGAACGATTTTTACTAGAGTCGTTTCAGAATGGGGTCGCACCGACCACCGCTCCTCAAGTGTCCCATCCGATATCTTTCGGTTTATATTTTTTTTCACATTCTAGAAAGTCCCAAAAGTCATCACGATTCATCAAAAAAGAGGACACGACCTTCGAATTGGACGAAAGATTTTTACGAGTGTCGGTCCAGAATGGGGTTGCTCTGATAACCGCTCCTCAAGTTTCCGTTCCGATATCTTTCGGTTTATATTTTTTTACATACTAGAAAGTCTTAAAAGTCATTACGATTCGTTAAAAAAGAGGATACGACCTTCGAATTGAACAATAGATTTTTACTAGAGTCGGTCCTGAATGCGGTCGATCCGACCACCGCTCCTCAAGTTTCCCTTCCGATATCTTTCGGTTTATATTTTTTTTCACACACTAGAGAGTCCTAAAAGTCACCACGATTCGCCAAAAAACAGGATACTACCTTTGAATTGGACGGATAATTTTTTAGCAAAGTCGATCCAGAATGGGGTCGCTCCGACCACCGTTCTTCAAGTTCCCCTTCCGATATCTTTCGGTTCATATTTTTTTTCACACACTAAAGAGTCCTAAAAGTCATCATCATTCGTCAAAAAAAGGATAAGACATTTGAATTGGACGAAAGATTTTATAGCAAAGTCGGTCCAGAACGGTCTCGCTCCGACCATCGCTCTTCAAGTTTCCCTTCCGATATCTTTCGGTTTATGATTTTTTTTTATACTACAGAGTCCTAAAAGTCATCACCATTTGTCAAAAAAAAGGATACGACTTTCGAATTTGTCGAACGATTTTTACCAGAGTCGGTCCAGAATGGAGTCGCTCTGACCACCGCTCCTCAAATTTCCCTTCCATTATCTTTCGGTTTATATATTTTTTTCCACACTAGAGAGTCCTAAAAGTCATTACGATTCGTTAAAAAAGAGGATACGACATTCGAATTGAACGAAAGATTTTTACTAGAGTCGTTCCAGAATGGGGTCGCACCGACCACCGCTCCTTAACTTTCCCTTCCAATATCTTTCGGTTTATATTTTTTTTCACATTCTAGAAAGTCCCAAAAGTCATCACGATTCGTCAAAAAAAAGGACATGACCTTCGAATTGGACGAAAGATTTTTACCAGTGTCGGTCCAGAATGGGGTTGTTCTGATAACCACTCCTCAAGTTTCCCTTCTGATATCTGTCGGTTTATATATTTTTTCACATATAAGAGAGTCCTAAAAGTGATCACGATTCACCAAAAAAGTGGACACGACCGTCAAATTGGACGAAAGATTTTTACCAAAGTCGCTCCAGAATGGGGTCGATCCGAACACCGCTCCTCAAGTTTCTCTTCCGATATCATTTGGTTTATATTTTTTTTCACATACTAGAAAGTCCCAAAAGTAATCACGATTTGCCAAAAAGCGGAAACGACCTTCGAATTGGACGAAAGATTTTTACCAAATTCGGTCCGGACTGGGGTCGCTCTGACCACCGCTCCTCAAGTTTCCCTTCCAATATCTTTCGGTTAATTTTTTCTTTCATATACTAAAGAGTCCGAAAAGTCACCACGATTCGCCAAAAAAGAGGATACGACCTTTGAATTGGAAGAATGATTTTTTAGCAAAGTCGGTCCAGAATGGGGTCGCTCCGACCACCGCTCCTCAAGTTCCCCTTCCGATATCTTTCGGTTTATATTTTTTTTTACATACTAGAGCGTCTTAAAAGTCATTACGATTCGTTAAAAAAGAGGACACGATCTCGAATTGAACGAAAGATTTTTACTAGAGTCGGTCCAGAATGGGGTCGCTCCGACCACCGCTCCTCAAGTTTCCCTTCCGATATCTTTCGGTTTATATTTTTTTTCACACACTAGAGAGTCCTAAAAGTCACCACGATTCGGCACATAAGAGAATACGACCTTTGAATTGGACGGATAATATTTTAGCAATGTCGATCCAGAATGGGGTCGCTCCGACCACCGCTCCTCAAGTTTCCCTTCCGATATCTTTCGGTTTATATTTTTTTTCACATTCTAGAAAGTCCCAAAAGTAATTACGATTTGTCAAAAAGCGGAATCGACCTTCGAATTGGACGAAAGATTTTTACCATACTCGATCCGGAATGGGGTCGCTCTGACCACCGCTCCTCAAGTTTCCCTTCCAATATCTTTAGGTTAATTTTTTCTTTCATATACTAGAGAGTCCTAAAAGTCACCACGATTCGCCCAAAAAGAGGATACGACCTTTGAATTGGACGGATAATTTTTTAGCAATGTCGATCCAGAATGGGGTCGCTCCGACCACCGCTCCTCAAGTTTCCCTTCCGATATCTTTCGGTTTATATTTTTTTTCACATTCTAGAAAGTCCCAAAAGTAATCACGATTTGTCAAAAAGCGGAATCGACCTTCGAATTGGACGAAAGATTTTTACCATACTCGATCCGGAATGGGGTCGCTCCGACCACCGCTCCTCAAGTTTCCCTTCCGATATCTTTCGGTTTATATTTTTTTTCACACACTAGAGAGTCCTAAAACGTCACCACGATTCGGCACATAAGAGAATACGACCTTTGAATTGGAAGAATGATTTTTTAGCAAAGTCGGTCCAGAATGGGGTCGCTCCGACCACCGCTCCTCAAGTTTCCCTTCCGATATCTTTCGGTTTATATTTTTTTTTCCATACTAGAGAGTCCTAAAAGTAATTACGATTCGTTAAAAAAGAGGATACGACCTTCGAATTGAACGAAAGATTTTTACTAGCGTCGTTCCAGAATGGGGTCGCACCGACCACCGCTCCTCAAGTTTCCCTTCCGATATCTTTCGGTTTATATTTTTATTCATATTCGAGAACGTCCCAAAAGTCATCAGGATTCATCAAAAAAGAGGACACTACCTTCGAATTGGACGAAAGATTTTTACCAGTGTCGGTCCAGAATGGGGTTGCTGTGATAACCGCTCCTCAAGTTTCCCTTCTGATATCTTTCGGTTTATATTTTTTTCACATATAAGAGAGTCCTAAAAGTGATCACGATTTACCAAAAAAGTGGACACGACCGTCAAATTGGACGAAAGATTTTTAGCAAAGTCGGTCCAGAATGGGATCGCTCCGACCACCGCTCCTCAAGTTTCCCTTTCGATATCTTTCGGTTTTTATTTTTTTTACATACTAGAAACTCTTAAAAGTCATTACGATTCATTAAAAAAGAGGATACAACCTTCGAATTGAACGAGAGATTTTTACTAGTGTCGGTCCAGAATGGGGTCGCTCCGACCACCGCTCCTCAAGTTTTCCTTCCGACATCTTTCGGTTTATATATTTTTTTCCATACTAGAGAGTCCTAAAAGTAATTACGATTCATCAAAAAAGAGGACACGACTTTCGAATTGGACGAAAGATTTTTACCAATGTCGGTCCAGAATGGGGTTGCTCTGATAACCGCTCCTCAAGTTTCCCTTCTGATATCTTTCGGTTTATATTTTTTTCACATATAAGAGATCCCTAAAAGTGATCACGATTTACCAAAAAAGTGGACACGACGGTCAAATTGGACGAAAGATTTTTAGCAAAGTCGGTCCAGAATGGGGTCGCTCCGACCACCGCACCTCAAGTTTCCCTTTCGATATCTTTCGATTTATATTTTTTTTACATACTAGAAACTCTTAAAAGTCATTACGATTCATTACAAAAGAGGATACAACCTTCGAATTGAACGATAGATTTTTACTAGTGTCGGTCCAGAATGGGGTCGCTCCGACCACCGCTCCTCAAGTTTTCCTTCCGACATCTTTCGGTTTATATTTTTTTTCACACACTACAGAGTCCTAAAAGTCACCACGATTCGCCAAATAAGAGAATACGACCTTTGAATTGGACGAATAATTTTTTAGCAAAGTCGATCCCGAATGGGGTCGCTCCAACCACCGTTCTTCAAGTTTCCCTTCCGATATCTTTCGGTTCATATTTTTTTTTACACACTAAAGAGTCCTAAAAGTCATCACCATTCGTCAAAAAAAGGATAAGACCTTCGAATTGGACGAAAGATTTTTACCAGTGTCGGTCCGGAATGGGGTCGCTCTGACCACCGCTCCTCAAGTGTCCCATCCGATATCTTTCGGTTTAAATTTTTTTTCACATTCTAGAAAGTCTCAAAAGTCATCACGATTCATCAAAAAAGAGGACAAGACCTTCGAATTGGACGAAAGATTTTTACGAGTGTCGGTCCAGAATGGGGTTGCTCTGATAACCGCTCCTCAAGTTTCCCTTCCGATATCTTTCGGTTTATATTTTTTTACATACTAGAAAGTCTTAAAAGTCATTACGATTCGTTAAAAAAGAGGATACGACCTTTGAATTGAATAATAGATTTTTACTAGAGTCGGTCCAGAATGCGGTCGATCCGACCACCGCTCCTCAAGTTTCCCTTCCGATATCTTTCGGTTTATATTTTTTTTCACACGCTAGAGAGTCCTAAAAGTCACCACGATTCGCCAAAAAACAGGATACTACCTTTGAATTGGACGGATAATTTTTTAGCAAAGTCGATCCAGAATGGGGTCGCTCCGACCACCGCTCCTCAAGTTTCCCTTCCGATCTCTTTCGGTTTATATTTTTTTTACATACTATAGAATCTTAAAAGTCATTACGATTCGTTAATAAAGAGAAGACGACCTTCGAATTGATCGAAAGATTTTTACTAGAGTCGGTCCAGAATGGGGTCGCTCCGACCACCGCTCCTCAAGTTTCCCTTCCGATATCGTTCGGTTTATATTTTTTTTCACACACTAGAGAGTCCTAAAACGTCACCACGATTCGGCACATAAGAGAATACGACCTTTGAATTGGAAGAATGATTTTTTAGCAAAGTCGGTCCAGAATGGGGTCGCTCCGACCACCGCTCCTCAAGTTTCCCTTCCGATATCTTTCGGTTTATATATTTTTCGCACACTAGAGAGTCCTAAAAGTCACCACCATTCGCCAAATAAGAGAATACGACCTTTCAATTGGACGGATAATTTTTTAGCAAAGTCGCTCCAGAATGGGGTCGCTCCGACCGCTGCTCTTCAAGTTTCCCTTCCGATATCTTTCGGTTCATATTTTTTTTCACATACTAAAGAGTCCTAAAAGTCATCACCATTCGTCAAAAAAAGAATACGACCTTCGAATTGGACGAAAGATTTTTACCAGAGTCGGTCCAGAATGGGATCGCTCTGACCACCGCTCCTCAAGTTTCCCGTCAGATATCTTTCGGTCTATATTTTTTTTCACATAGTAAAGAGTCCTAAAAGTCACCACGATTCGCCAAAAAAGAGGATACGACCTTTGAATTGGACGAATGATTTTTTAGCAAAGTCTGTCCAGAACGGGATCGCTCCGACCATCGCTCTTCAAGTTTCCCTTCCGATATCTTTCGGTTTATATTTTTTTACATACTACAGAGTCCTAAAAGTCATCACCATTTGTCAAAAAAAAGGATACGACCTTCGAATTTGAAGAACGATTTTTACTAGAGTCGTTTCAGAATGGGGTCGCACCGACCACCGCTCCTCAAGTGTCCCATCCGATATCTTTCGGTTTATATTTTTTTTCACATTCTAGAAAGTCCCAAAAGTCATCACGATTCATCAAAAAAGAGGACACCACCTTCGAATTGGACGGAAGATTTTTACGAGTGTCGGTCCAGAATGGGGTTGCTCTGATAACCGCTCCTCAAGTTTCCCTTCTGATATTTTTCAGTTTATATTTTTTTACATACTAGAAAGTCTTAAAAGTCATTACGATTCGTTAAAAAAGAGGATACGACCTTCGAATTGAACACTATATTTTTACTAGAGTCGGTCCAGAATGCGGTCGCTCCGACCACCGCTCCTCAAGTTTCCCTTCCGATATCTTTCGGTTTATATTTTTTTACATACTAGAAAGTCTTAAAAGTCATTACGATTCGTTAAAAAAGAGGATACGACCTTCGAATTGAACAATAGATTTTTACAAGAGTCGGTCCAGAATGCGGTCGATCCGACCACCGCTCCTCAAGTTTCCCTTCCGATATCTTTCGGTTTATATTTTTTTTCACACACTAGAGAGTCCTAAAAGTCACCACGATTCGCCAAAAAACAGGATACTACCTTTGAATTGGACGGATAATTTTTTAGCAAAGTCGATCCAGAATGGGGTCGCTCCGACCACCATTCTCCAAGTTTCCCTTCCGATATCTTTCGGTTCATATTTTTTTTCACTCACTAAAGAGGCCTAAAAGTCATCACCATGCGCCAAAAAAAGGATACGACTTTCGAATTGGACGGAAGATTTTTACCAGTGTCGGTCCGGAATGGGGTCGCTCTGACCACCGCTCCTCAAGTTTCCCTTCCGATATCTTTCGGTTTATATTTTTTTTACATACTAAAGAGTCCTAAAAGTCACCAGGGTTCGCCAAAAAACAGGATACGACCTTTGAATTGGACGAATGATTTTTTAGCAAAGTCGGTGCAGAATGGGATCGCTCCGACCACCGCTCTTTAAGTTTCCCTTCTGAGATCTTTCGGTTTATATATTTTTTCACATACTAAAGAGTCCTAAAAGTCACCACGATTCGCCAAAAAAAAGGATACGACCTTTGAATTGGACGAAAGATTTTATAGCAAAGTCGGTCCAGAACGGTCTCGCTCCGACCATCGCTCTTCAAGTTTCCCTTCCGATATCTTTCGGTTTATATTTTTTTTACATACTACAGAGTCCTAAAAGTCATCCCCATTTGTCAAAAAAAAGGATACGACCTTCGAATTTAACGAACGATTTTTACTAGAGTCGTTTCAGAATGGGGTCGCACCGACCACCGCTCCTCAAGTGTCCCATCCGATATCTTTCGGTTTATATTTTTTTTCACATTCTAGAAAGTCCCAAAAGTCATCACGATTCATCAAAAAAGAGGACACAACCTTCGAATTGGACGGAAGATTTTTACGAGTATCGGTCCAGAATGGGGTTGCTCTGATAACCGCTCCTCAAGTTTCCCTTCTGATATCTTTCGGTTCATATTTTTTTTCACATATAAGAGAGTCCGAAAAGTGATCACGATTCACGAAAAAAGTGGACACGAACGTCAAATTGGACGAAAGATTTTTACCAAAGTCGGTCCAGAATCGGGTCGATCCGACCACCGCTCCTCAAGTTTTCCTTCCGATATCTTTTGGTTTATATTTTTTTTCACATACTAGAAAGTCCCAAAAGTAATCACGATTTGCCAAAAAGCGGAAACGACCTTCGAATTGGAGGAAAGATTTTTACCATAGTCGGTCCGGAATGGGGTCGCTCTGACCACCGCTCCTCAAGTTTCCCTTCCAATATATTTCGGTTAATTTTTTCTTTCATATACTAAAGAGTCCGAAAAGTCACCACGATTCGCCAAAAAAGAGGATACGAACTTTGAATTGGAAGAATGATTTTTTAGCAAAGTCGGTCCAGAATGAGGTCGCTCCGACCACCGCTCCTCAAGTTTCCCTTCCGATATGTTTCGGTTTATATTTTTTTACATACTAGACAGTCTTAACAGTCATTACGATTCGTTAAAAAAAAGGATACGACCATCGAATTGAACGAAAGATTTTTACTACAGTCGGTTCAGAATGGGGTCCCTCCGACCACCGCTCCTCAAGTTTCCCTTCTGATATCTTTCGGTTTATATTTTTTTTCACATACTAGAGAGTCCTAAAAGTCACCACGATTCGCCATATAAGAGGAAAGACCTTTGAATTGGAAGAATGATTTTTTAGCAAAGTCGGTCCAGAATGTGGTCGCTCCGACCACCGCTCCTCAAGTTTCTCTTCCGATATCTTTCAGTTTATATTTTTTTTTACCTACTAGAGCGTCTTAAAAGTCATTACGAATCGTTAAAAAAGAGCATACGACCTTCGAATTGAACGAAAGATTTTTACCAGTGTCGGTCCAGAATGGGGTTGCTGCGATAACCGCTCCTCAAGTTTCCCTTCCGATCTGTTTCGGTTTATATTTTTTTTACATACTATAGAATCTTAAAAGTCATTACGATTCGTTAATAAAGAGAAGACGACCTTGGAATTGACCGAAAGATTTTTACTATAGTCGGTCCAGAATGGGGTCGCTCCGACCGCCGCTCCTCAAGTTTCCCGTCCCATATCTTTCGGTTTATATTTTTTTCGCACACTAGAGAGTCCTAAAAGTCACCACCATTCGCCAAATAAGAGAATACGACCTTTCAATTGGACGGATAATTTTTTAGCATAGTCGATCCAGAATGGGGTCGCTCCGACCGCTGCTCTTCAAGTTTCCCTTCCGATATCTTTCGGTTCATATTTTTTTTCACATACTAAAGAGTCCTAAAAGTCATCACCATTCGTCAAAAAAAGAATACGACCTTCGAATTGGACGAAAGATTTTTACCAGAGTCGGTCCAGAATGGGGTCGCTCTGACCACCGCTCCTCAAGTTTCCCGTCAGATATCTGTCGGTCTATATTTTTTTTCACATAATAAAGAGTCCTAAAAGTCACCACGATTCGCCAAAAAAGAGGATACGACCTTTGAATTGGACGAATGATTTTTTAGCAAAGTCTGTCCAGAACGGGATCGCTCCGACCATCGCTCTTCAAGTTTCCCTTCCGATATCTTTGGGTTTATATTTTTTTTACATACTACAGAGTCCTAAAAGTCATCACCATTTGTCAAAAAAAAGGATACGACCTTCGAATTTGACGAACGATTTTTACTAGAGTCGTTTCAGAATGGGGTCGCACCGACAACCGCTCCTCAAGTGTCCCATCCGATATCTTTCGGTTTATATTTTTTTTCACATTCTAGAAAGTCCCAAAAGTCATCACGATTCATTAAAAAAGAGCATACGACCTTCGAATTGGACGAAAGATTTTTACGAGTGTCGGTCCAGAATGGGGTTGCTCTGATAACCGCTCCTCAAGTTTCCCATCTGATATTTTTCGGTTTATATTTTTTTACATACTAGAAAGTCTTAAAAGTCATTACGATTCGTTAAAAAAGAGGATTCAACATTCGAATTGAACAATAGATTTTTACTAGAGTCGGTCCAGAATGCGGTCGCTCCGACCACCGCTCCTCAAGTTTCCCCTCCGATATCTTTCCGTTTATATTTTTTTACATACTAGAAAGTCTTAAAAGTCATTACGATTCGTTAAAAAAGAGGATACGACCTTCGAATTGAACAATAGATTTTTACTAAAGTCGGTCCAGAATGCGGTCGATCCGACCACCGCTCCTCAAGTTTCCCTTCCGATATCTTTCGGTTTATATTTTTTTTCACACACTAGAGAGTCCTAAAAGTCACCACGATTCGCCAAAAAACAGCATACTACCTTTGAATTGGAAGGATAATTTTTTAGCAAAGTCGGTCCAGAATGGGATCGCTCCGATCACCGCTCTTCAAGTTTCCCTTCCGATATCTTTCGGTTTATATTTTTTTTCACACACTAAAGAGTCCTAAAAGTCATCACCATGCGTCAAAAAAAGGATACGACTTTCGAATTGGACGAAAGATTTTTACCAGTGTCGGTCCGGAATGGGGTCGCTCTGACCACCGCTCCTCAAGTTTCCCTTCCGATATCTTTCGGTTTATATTTTTTTTACATACTAAAGATTCCTAAAAGTCACCAGGATTCACCAAAAAACAGGATACGACCTTTGAATTGGACGAAAGATTTTATAGCAAAGTCGGTCCAGAACGGTCTCGCTCCGACCATCGCTCTTCAAGTTTCCCTGCCGATATCTTTCGGTTTATATTTTTTTTACATACTACAGGGTCCTAAAAGTCATCACCATTTGTCAAAAAAAAGGATACGACCTTCGAATTTGACGAACGATTTTTACCAGAGTCGGTCCAGAATGGAGTCGCTCTGACCACCGCTCCTCAAATTTCCCTCCCATTATCTTTCGGTTTATATATTTTTTTCCACACTAGAGAGTCCTAAAAGTCATTACGATTCGTTAAAAAAGAGGATACGACCTTCGAATTGAACGAAAGATTTTTACTAGCGTCGTTCCAGAATGGGGTCGCACCGACCACCGCTCCTTAAGTTTCCCTTCCGATATCTTTCGGTTTATATTTTTTTTCACATTCTAGAAAGCCCCAAAAGTCATCACGATTCGTCAAAAAAGAGGACATGACCGTCGAATTGGACGAAAGATTTTTACCAGAGTCGGTCCAGAATGGGGTTGTTCTGATAACCGCTCCTCAAGTTTCCCTTCTGATATCTTTCGGTTCATATGTTTTTTCACATATACGAGAAACCTAAAAGTGATCACGATTCACCAAAAAAGTGGACACGACCGTCAAATTGGACGAAAGATTTTTACCAAAGTCGGTCCAGAATGGGGTCGTTCCGACCACCGCTCCTCAAGTTTCCCTTCCGATATCGTTCGGTTTATATTTTTTTTCACATACTAGAAAGTCCCAAAAGTAATCAGGATTTGCCAAAAAGCGGAAACGACGTTCGAATTGGACGAAAGATTTTTACCATCTTCGGTCCGGAATGGGGTCGCTCTGACCACCGCTCCTCAAGTTTCCCTTCCAATATCTTTCGGTTAATTTTTTCTTTCATATACTAAAGAGTCCTTAAAGTCACCACTATTTGCCAAAAAAGAGTATACGACCTTTGAATGGGAAGAATGATTTTTTAGCAAAGTCGGTCCAGAATGGGGTCGCTCCGACCACCGCTCCTCAAGTTTCGCTTCCGATATCTTTCGGTTTATATTTTTTTTACATACTAAAGAGTCTTAAAAGTCACCACGATTCGCCAAAAAACAGGATACGACCTTTGAATTGGACTAATGATTTTTTAGCAAAGTCGGTCCAGAATGGGATCGATCCGATCACCGCTCTTCAAGTTTCCCTTACGATATCTTTCGGTTTATATTTTTTTTCACATACTAAAGAGTCCTAAAAGTCACCACGATTCGCCAAAAAAAAGGATACGACCTTTGAATCGGACGAATGTTTTTATAGCAAAGTCCGTCCAGAACGGGGTCGCTCCGACCATGGCTCTTCAAGTTTCCCGTCCGATATCTTTCGGTTTATATTATTTTTACATACTACAGAGTCCCAAAAGCCATCACAATTTGTCAAAAAAAACGATACGACCTTCGAATTTGACGAACGATTTTTACCAGAGTCGGTCCAGAATGGGGTCGCTATGACAACCGCTTCTCAAGTTTCCCTTCCGATATCTTTCGGTTTATATTTTTTTCGCAGTCCTAAAAGTCACCACCATTCGCCAAATAAGAGAATACGACCTTTCAATTGAACGAATAATTTTTTAGCAAAGTCGATCCAGAATGGGGTCGCTCCGACCGCTGCTCTTCAAGTTTCCCTTCCGATATCTTTCGGTTCATATTTTTTTTCACATACTAAAGAGTCCTTAAAGTCATCACCATTCGTCAAAAAAAGAATACGACCTTCGAATTGGACGACAGATTTTTACCAGAGTCGGTCCAGAATGGGGTCGCTCTGACCACCGCTCCTCAAGTTTCCCGTCAGATATCTTTCGGTCTATATTTTTTTTCACATAGTAAAGAGTCCTAAAAGTCACCATGATTCGCCAAAAAAGAGGATACGACCTTTGAATTAGACGAATGATTTTTTAGCAAAGTCTGTCCAGAACGGGATCGCTCCGACCATCGCTCTTCAAGTTTCCCTTCCGATATCTTTCGGTTTATATTTTTTTTACATACTACAGAGTCCTAAAAGTCATCACCATTTGTCAAAAAAAAGGATACGACCTTCGAATTTGACGAACGATTTTTACTAGAGTTGTTTCAGAATGGGGTCGCACCGACCACCGCTCCTCAAGTTTCCCATCCGATATCGTTCGGTTTATATTTTTTTTCACATTCTAGAAAGTCCCAAAAGTCATCACGATTCATCAAAAAAGAGGACACGACCTTCGAATTGGACGAAAGATTTTTACGAGTGTCGGTCCAGAATGTGGTTGCTCTGATAACCGCTCCTCAAGTTTCCCTTTTGATATCTTTCGGTTTATATTCTTTTCACATATAAGAGAGTCCTAAAAGTGATCACGATTTACCAAAAAAGTGGACACGACCGTGAAATTGGACGAAAGATTTTTACCAAATTCGGTGCAGAATGTGGTCGCTCCGACCACCGCTCCTCAAGTTTCCCTTCCGATATCTTTCGGTTTATATTTTTTTACATAATAGAAAGTCTTAAAAGTCATTACGATTCGTTCAAAAAGAGGATACGACCTTCGAATTGAACAATAGATTTTTCCTAGAGTCGGTCCAGAATGCGGTCGCTCCGACCACCGCTCCTCAAGTTTCCCTTCCGATATCTTTCGGTTTATATTTTTTTTCACACACTAGAGAGTCCTAAAAGTCACCACGATTCCCCAAAAAACAGGATACGACCTTTGAATTGGACTAATGATTTTTTAGCAAAGTCGGTCCAGAATGGGATCGCTCCGATCACCGCTCTTCAAGTTTCCCTTCCGATATCTTTCGGTTTATATTTTTTTTCACATATTAAAGAGTCCTAAAAGTCACCACGATTCGCCAAAAAAAAGGATACGACCTTTGAATCGGACGAATGTTTTTATAGCAAACTCGGTCCAGAACGGGGTCGCTACGACCATGGCTCTTCAAGTTTCCCTTCCGATATCTTTCGGTTTATATTATTTTTACATACTACAGAGTCCTAAATGCCATCACCATTTGTCAAAAAAAAGGATACGACCTTCGAATTTTACGAACGATTTTTACCAGTGTCGGTCCAGAATGGGGTCGCTATGACAACCGCTCCTCAAGTTTCCCTTCTGATATCTTTCGGTTTATATTTTTCTTCACATATTAGAGAGTCCTGAAAGTGATTATGATTCACCAAAAAAGTGGACACGACCATCAAATTGGACTAACGATTTATACCAAAGTCGCTCCAGAATGGGGTCGATCCGACCACCGCTCCTCAAGTTTCCCTTCCGATATCTTTCGGTTTATATTTTTTTTCACATTCTAGAAAGTCCCAAAAGTAATCACGATTTGTCAAAAAGCGGAATCGACCTTCGAATTGGACGAAAGATTTTTACCATAGTCGATCCGCAATGGGGTCGCTCTGACCACCGCTCCTCAAGTTTCCCTTCCAATATCTTTAGGTTAATTTTTTCTTTCATATACTAAAGAGTCCTAAAAGTCACCACGATTCGCCCAAAAAGAGGATACGACCTTTGAAATGGAAGAATGATTTTTTAGCAAAGTCGGTCCAGAATGGGGTCGCTCCGACCACCGCTCCTCAAGTTTCCCTTCCGACATCTTTCGGTTTATATTTTTTTTTACATACTAGAGAGTCCTAAAAGTCATCACGATTCGTTAAAAAAGAGGATACGACCTTCGAATTGAACGACAGATTTTAACTAGAGTCGGTCCGGAATGGGGTCGCTCTGACCATCCCTCCTCGAATTTCCCTTCCATTATCTTTCGGTTTATATTTTTTTTCCATACTAGAGAGTCCTAAAAGTAATTACGATTCGTTAAAAAAGAGGATACGAACTTCGAATTGAACGAAAGATTTTTACTAGCGTCGTTCCAGAATGGGGTTGAACCGACCACCGCTCCTCAAGTTTCCCTTCCGATATCTTTCGGTTTATATTTTTATTCATATTCGAGAACGTCCCAAAAGTCATCAGGATTCATCAAAAAAGAGGACACGACCTTCGAATTGGACGAAAGATTTTTACCAGTGTCGGTCCAGAATGGGGTTGCTCTGATAACCGCTCCTCAAGTTTCCCTTCTGATATCTTTCGGTTTATATTTTTTTCACATATAAGAGTGTCCTAAAAGTGATCACGATTCACCAAAAAAGTGGACACGACCGTCAAATTGGACGAAAGATTTTTACCAAAGTCGGTCCAGAATCGGGTCGATCCGACCACCGCTCCTCAAGTTTCTCTTCCGATATCTATCGGTTTATATTTTTATTCATATTCGAGAACGTCCCAAAAGTCATCAGGATTCATCAAAAAAGAGGACACGACCTTCGAATTGGACGAAAGATTTTTACCAGTGTCGGTCCAGATTGGGGTTGCTCTGATAACCGCTCCTCAAGTTTCCCTTCTGATATCTTTCGGTTTATATTTTTTTCACATATAAGAGAGTCCTAAAAGTGATCACGATTTACCAAAAAAGTGGACACGACCGTCAAATTGGACGAAAGATTTTTAGCAAAGTCGGTCCAGAATGGGGTCGCTCCGACCACCGCTCCTCAAGTTTCCCTTTCGCTATCTTTCGGTTTATATTTTTTTTACATACTAGAAACTCTTAAAAGTCATTACGATTCATTAAAAAAGAGGATACAACCTTCGAATTCAACGATAGATTTTTACTAGTGTCGGTCCAGAATGGGGTCGCTCCGACCACCGCTCCTCAAGTTTTCCTTCCGACATCTTTCGGTTCATATTTTTTTTCACACACCAAAGAGTCCTAAAAGTCATCACCATTCGTCAAAAAAAGGATAAGACCTTCGAATTGGACGAAAGATTTTTACCAGTGTCGGTCCAGAATGGGGTCGCTCTGACCACCGCTCCTCAAGTTTCCCTTCCGATATGTTTCGGTTTATATTTTTTTACATACTAGAGAGTCCTAAAAGTCATCACGATTCGTTAAATAAGAGGATACGACCTTCGAGTTGAACGAAAGATTTTTACTAGAGTCGTTCCAGAATGGGGTCGCACCGACCACCGCTCCTTAAGGTTCCCTTCCAATATCTTTCGGTTTATATTTTTTTTACATACTAGAGAGTCTTAACAGTCATTACGATTCGTTAAAAAAAAGGATACGACCTTCGAATTGAACAATAGATTTTTACTAGAGTCGGTCCAGAATGCGGTCGCTCCGACCACCGCTCCTCAAGTTTCCCTTCCGATATCTTTCGGTTTATATTTTTTTTCACACACTAGAGAGTCCTAAAAGTCAGCACGATTCCCCAAAAAACAGGATACGACCTTTGAATCGGACGAAAGATTTTTCTAGCGTCGTTCCAGAATGGGGTTGAACCGACCACCGCTCCTCAAGTTTCCCTTCCGATATCTTTCGGTTTATATTTTTTTTTCCATACTAGAGAGTCCTAAAAGTAATTACGATTCGTTAAAAAAGAGGATACGACCTTCGAATTGAACGAAAGATTTTTCTAGCGTCGTTCCAGAATGGGGTTGAACCGACCACCGCTCCTCAAGTTTCCCTTCCGATATCTTTCGGTTTATATTTTTATTCATATTCGAGAACGTCCCAAAAGTCATCAGGATTCATCAAAAAAGAGGACACGACCTTCGAATTGGACGAAAGATTTTTACCAGTGTCGGTCCAGAATGGGGTTGCTCTGATAACCGCTCCTCAAGTTTCCCTTCTGATATATTTCGGTTTATATTTTTTTCACATATAAGAGAGTCCTAAAAGTGATCACGATTCACCAAAAAAGTGGACACGACCGTCAAATTGGACGAAAGATTTTTACCGAAGTCGGTCCGGAACCCGGTCGATCCGACCACCGCTCCTCAATTTTCCCTTCCGATATCTATCGGTTTATATTTTTATTCATATTCGAGAACGTCCCAAAAGTCATCAGGATTCATCAAAAAAGAGGACACGACCTTCGAATTGGACGAAAGATTTTTACCAGTGTCGGTCCAGAATGGGGTTGCTCTGATAAACGCTCCTCAAGTTTCCCTTCTGATATCTTTCGGTTTATATTTTTTTCACATATAAGAGAGTCCTAAAAGTGATGACGATTTACCAAAAAAGTGGACACGACCGTCAAATTGGACGAAAGATTTTTAGCAAAGTCGGTCCAGAATGGGGTCGCTCCGACCACCGCTCCTCAAGTTTCCCTTTCGATATCTTTCGGTTTATATTTTTTTTACATACTAGAAACTCTTAAAAGTCATTACGATTCATTAAAAAAGAGGATACAACCTTCGAATTGAACGATAGATTTTTACTAGTGTCGGTCCAGAATGGGGTCGCTCCGACCACCGCTCCTCAAGTTTTCCTTCCGACATCTTTCGGTTCATATTTTTTTTCACACACTAAAGACTCCTAAAAGTCATCACCATTCGTCAAAAAAAGGATAAGACCTTCGAATTGGACGAAAGATTTTTACCAGTGTCGGTCCAGAATGGGGTCGCTCTGACCACCGCTCCTCAAGTTTCCCTTCCGATATGTTTCGGTTTATATTTTTTTACATACTAGAGAGTCCTAAAAGTCATCACGATTCGTTAAATAAGAGGATACGACCTTCGAATTGAACGAAAGATTTTTACTAGAGTCGTTCCAGAATGGGGTCGCACCGACCACCGCTCCTTAAGGTTCCCTTCCAATATCTTTCGGTTTATATTTTTTTTTCATATTCGATAAAGTCCCAAAAGTCATCACGATTCATCAATAAAGAGGACACGACCTTCGAATTGGACGAAAGATTTTTACCAGTGTCTGTCCAGAATGGGGTTGCTCTGATAACCGCTCTTCAAGTTTCCCTTCTGATATCTTTCGGTTTATATTTTTTTTCACATATAAGAGAGTCCGAAAAGTGATCACGATTCACCAAAAAAGTGGACACGACCGTCAAATTGGACGAAAGATTTTTACCAAAGTCGGTCCAGAATCGGGTCGATCCGACCACCGCTCCTCAAGTTTCCCTTCCGATATCTTTTGGTTTATATATTTTTTCACATACTAGAAAGTCCCAAAAGTAATCACGATTTGCCAAAAAGCGGAAACGACCTTCGAATTGGACGAAAGATTTTTACCATAGTCGGTCCGGAATGGGGTCGCTCTGACCACCGCTCCTCAAGTTTCCCTTTCGATATGTTTCGGTTTATATTTTTTTTACATACTAGAGAGTCTTAACAGTCATTACGATTCGTTAAAAAAAAGGATACGACCATCGAATTGAACGAAAGATTTTTACTACAGTCGGTCCAGAATGGCGTCCCTCCGACCACCGCTCCTCAAGTTTTCCTTCTGATATCTTTCGGTTTATATTTTTTTTCACACACTAGAGAGTCCTCAAAGTCACCACGATTCGCCATATAAGAGGAAAGACATTTGAATTGGAAGAATGATTTTATAGCAAAGTCGGTCCAGAATGTGGTCGCTCCGACCACCGCTCCTCAAGTTTCCCTTCCGATATCTTTCAGTTTATATTTTTTTGCACACACTAGAGAGTCCTAAAACTCACCACAATTTGCCAAATAAGAGAATACGACCTATAAATCGGACGAATAATTGTTTAGCAAAGTCGATCCAGAATGGGGTCGCTGCGACCGCCGCTCTTCAAGTTTCCCTTCCGACATCTTTCGGTTCATATATTTTTTAACATACTAAAGAGTCCTAAAAGTCATCAGCATTCGTCAAAATAGAGGATACGAGCTTTGAATTGGACGAATGATTTTTTAGCAAAGTCGGTCCGCAATGGGATCGCTCCGACCACCGCTCTTCAATTTCCCTTCCGATATCTTTCGGCTCACATTTTTTTACACATACTAAAGAGTCCTAAAAGTCACCACGATTCGCAAAAAAAGAGGATACGAGCTTTGAATTGGACGAATGATTTTTTAGCAAAGTCGGTCCAGACAGGGGTCGCTCCGACCATCGTTCTTCAAGTTTCCCTTCCAATATCTTTCGGCTTATATTTTTTTTACAAACTACAGAGTCATAAAAGTCATCACCATTTGTCAAAAAAAAGTATACGACATTCGAATTTGACGAACGATTTTTACCAGAGTCGGTCCAGAATGGGGTCGCTCTGGCCATGGCTCTTCAAATGTCCCTTCCATTATCTTTCGGTTTATATATTTTTTCCCATACTAGAGAGTCCTAAAAGTCATTCGATTCGTTAAAAAAGAGGATACGACCTTCGATTTGAATGAAAGATTTTTACTAGAGTCGTTTCAGAACGGGGTCGCTCCGACCATCGCTCTTCAAGTTCAAAAAAGAGGACACGACCTTCAAATTGGACGAAAGATTTTTACCAGTGTCGGTCCAGAATGGGGTTGCTCTGACAACCGCTCCTCGAGTTTCCCTTGCGATATCTTTCGGTTTATATTTTTTTTTACATACTAAAGAGTGGTAAAAGTCACCACGATTCGCCAAAAAATAGGATACGACCTTTTGATTGGACGAATGATTCATTAACAAAGTGAGCCAAGAATGGGGTCGCTCCGACCACCGCTCCTCAAGTTTCCCTTCTGATATCTTTCGGTTTATTTTATTTTTTACATACTAGAGAGTCTTAAAAGTCATTACGATTCGTTAAAAAAGAGGATACGACCTTCGAATTGAACGAAAGATTTTACTAGAGTCGGTCCAGAATGGGGTCGCTCCGACCACCGTTCCTCCAGTTTCCCTTCCGATATCGTTCGGTTTATATATTTTTTCACACACTAGAGGGTCTTAAAAGTCACCACGATTTGCCGAAAAAGAGAATACCACTTTTGAATTCGACGGATAATTTTTTAGCAAAGTCGATCCAGAATGGGGTCGCTCCGTCTACCACTCTTCAAGTTTCCCTTCCGATATCTTTCGGTTCATATTTTTTTTCACATACAAAAGAGTCCTAAAAGTCATCACCATTCGACAAAAAATAAATACGGCCTTCGAATTGGTTGAAAGATTTTTACCAGAGTCGGTCCAGAATGGGGTGGCTCTGACCACCGCTCCGAAACTTTCCCTTCCGATATCTTTCGGTTTATATGTTTTTTACATAATACAGAGTCCTAAAAATTATCACCATTCGTCAAAAAAAAGTATACGACCTTCGAATTTGACGAACGCTTTTTACAAGCGTCCGTCCAGAATGGGGTCGGTCTGACCACCGTTCTTCCTGTTTCCCTTCCGATATCTTTCGGTTTATTTTTTTTTTCACACACTAGAGAGTCCTAAAAGTCATAACGATTTGCCGAAAAAGAGAATCCGACCTTTGAATTGGACGGGTAATTTTTTAGCAAAGTCGATCTAGAATGGGGTCGCTCCGTCCACTGCTCTTCAAGTTTCCCTTCCGACATCTTTCTGTTCATATTTTTTTCCACATACTAAAGAGTCCTAAAAGTCATCAACATTCGTCAAAAAAAAGCATATGACCTTCGAATTGGACGAAAGATTTTTACCAGAGTCGGTCCAGAATGGGGTTGCTCTGAACACCGCTCCTCAAGTTTCCCTTCCGATATCTTTCGGTTCATATTTTTATTTACATACTAAAGAGTCCTAAAAGTCACCACAATTCACCAAAAAAGAGGATACGACCTTTGAATTGGACGGATAATTTTTTAGCAAAGTCGATCCAGAATGGGGTCGCTCCGACCACTGCTCTTCAAGTTTCCCTTCCGATATCTTTTGGTTCATATTTTTTTTCACATACAAAAGAGTCCTGAAAGTCATCACCATTCGACAAAAAAAAAATACGACCTTCGAATTGGTCGAAAGATTTTTACCAGAGTAGGACCAGAATGGGGTCGCTCTGACCACCGCTCCTCAAGTTTCCTTTCCGATATCTTTCGGTTTATATATTTTTTACATACTAGAGAGTCTTAAAAGTCATTACGATTTGTTAAAAAAGACGATACGACCTTCGAATTGATCGAAAGATTTTTACTAGAGCCGGTCCAGAATGGAGTCGCTCCGACCACCGCTCCTCAAGTTACCCTTCCGATATCTTTTAGTTTATATTTTTTTGCACATACTAGAGAGTCCTGAGAGTCACCACAATCGGCCAAATAAGAGAATACGACCTTTGAATTGGACGAATGACTTTTTAGCAAAGTCGGTCCAGAACGGGGTCGCTCCGACCATCGCTCTTCAAGTTTCCCTTCCGATATTTTTCTGTTTATATTTTTTTTACATACTACAGAGTCGTAAAAGTCATCACCATTTGTCAAGAAAAAGGATACGACCTTCGAATTTGAAGAACGATTTTTACCAGAGTCGGTCCAGAATGGGGTCGCTCTGACCATCGCTCCTCAAATTTCCCTTCCATTATCTTTCGGTTTATATTTTTTTTCCATACTAGAGATTCCTAAAAGTCATTACGATTCGTTAAAAAAAGGATACGACCTTCGAATTGAACGAACGATTTTTACTAGAGTCGTTCCAGAATAGGGTCGCCCCGACCACTGCTCCTCAAGTTTCCCTTCCGATATCTTTCGGTTTATATATTTTTTTACATACTAAAGAGTCCTAAAAGTCACCACGATTCACGAAAAAGAGGATACGATCTTTTGATTGGACGAATAATTTTTTAGCAAAGTCGGTCCAGAATGGGGTCGATCCGGCCACCGCTCTTCAAGTTTCCCTTCTGATATCTTTAGGTTCATATATTTTTTCACATACTAGAAAGTCCCAAAAGTAATCACGATTTGCCAAAAAGCGGAAACGACCTTCGAATTGGACGAGAGCTTTTTACCATATTCGGTCCGGAATGGGGTCGCTCTGACCACCGCTCTTCAAGTTTCCCTTCCAATATCTTTCGGTTAATTTATTCTTTCATATACTAAAGAGTCCTAAAAGTCACCACGATTCGCCAAAAAAGAGGATACGAACTTTGAATTGGAAGAATGATTTTTTAGGAAAGTCGGTCCGGAATGAGATCGCTCCGACCACCGCTCCACAAGTTTCCCTTCTGATATGTTTCGGTTTATATTTTTTTTACATACTAGAGAGTCTTCACAGTCATTACGATTCGTTAAAAAAAAGGATACGACCATCGAATTGAACGAAAGATTTTTACTACAGTCGGTCCAGAATGGGGTCCCTCCGACCACCGCTCCGCAAGTTTCCCTTCTGATATCTTTCGGTTAATATTTTTTTTCACACACTAGAGAGTCCTAAAAGTCACCACGATTCGCCATATAACAGGAAAGACCTTTGAATTGAAAGAATGATTTTTTAGCAAAGTCGGTCCAGAATGTGGTCGCTCCGACCACCGCTCCTCAAGTTTCTCTTCCGATATCTTTCAGTTTATATTTTTTTTTACATACTAGAGCGTCTTGAAAGTCAATACGAATCGTTAAAAAAGAGGATACGACCTTCGAATTTAACGAAAGATTTTTACCAGTGTCGGTCCAGAATGGGGTTGCTCTGATAACCGCTCCTCAAGTTTGCCTTCCGATCTCTTTCGGTTTATATTTTTTTTACATACCAGAGAATCTTAAAAGTCATTACGATTCGTTAATAAAGAGAAGACGACCTTCGAATTGATCGAAAGATTTTTATTAGAGTCGGTCCAGAATAGGGTCGCTCCGACCGCCGCTCCTCAAGTTTCCCGTCCGATATCTTTCGGTTTATATTTTTTTTCACATTCTAGAATGTCCCAAAAGTCATCACGATTCGTCAAAAAAGAGGACATGACCTTCGAATTGGACGAAAGATTTTTACCAGTGTCGGTCCAGAATGGGGTTGTTCTGATAACCGCTCCTCAAGTTTCCCTTCTGATATCTTTCGGTTCATATTTTTTTTCATATATAAGAGAGTCCTAAAAGTGATCACGATTCACCAAAAAAGTGGACACGACCGTCAAATTGGACGAAAGATTTTTACCAAAGTCGGTCCAGAATGGGGTCGATCCGACCACCGCTCCTCAAGTTTCCCTTCCGATATCGGTCGGTTTATATTTTTTTTCACATACTAGAAAGTCCCAAAAGTAATCAGGATTTGCCAAAAAGCGGAAACGATGTTCGAATTGGACGAAAGATTTTTACCATCGTCGGTCCGGAATGGGGTCGCTCTGACCACCGCTCCTCAAGTTTCCCTTCCAATATCTTTCGGTTAATTTTTTCTTTCATATACTAAAGAGTCCTTAAAGTAACCACTATTTGCCAAAAAAGAGTATACGACCTTTGAATGGGAAGTATGATTTTTTAGCAAAGTCGGTCCAGAATGGGGTCGCTCCGACCACCGCTCCTCAAGTTTCCCTTCCGATATCTTTCGGTTTATATTTTTTACATACTAGAGAGTCCTAAAAGTCATCAGGATTCGTTAAAAAAGAGGATACGACCTTCGAATTGATCGAAATATTTTAACTAGAGTCGGTCCGGAATGTGGTCGCTCTGACCACAGCTCCTCAAGTTTCCCTTCCGATATCTTTCGGTTTATATTTTTTTTACATACTAAAGAGTCCTAAAAGTCACCACGATTCGCCAAAAAACAGGATACGACCTTTGAATTGGACTAATGATTTTTTAGCAAAGTCGGTCCAGAATGGGATCGCTCCGACCACCGCTCTTCAAGTTTCCCTTCCGATATCTTTCGGTTTATATTTTTTTTAACATACTAAAGAGTCCTAAAAGTCACCACGATTCGCGAAAAAAAAAGATACGACCTTCGAATCGGACGAATGTTTTTATAGCAAAGTCGGTCCAGAACGGGGTCGCTCCGACCATGGCTCTTCAAGTTTCCCTTCCGATATCTTTCGGTTTAAATTATTTTTACATACTACAGAGTCCTAAAAGCCATCACCATTTGTCAAAAAAAAGGATACGACCTTCGAATTTGACGAACGATTTTTACCAGAGTCGGTCCAGAATGGGGTCGCTATGACAACCGCTCCTCAAGTTTCCCTTCTGATATCTTTCGGTTTATATTTTTCTTCACATATTAGAGAGTCCTAAAAGTGATTATGATTCACCAAAAAAGTGGACACGACCGTCAAATTGGACGAACGATTTTTACCAGAGTCGGTCCAGAATGGAGTCGCTCTGGCCATGGCTCTTCAAATGTCCCTTCCATTATCTTTCGGTTTATATATTTTTTCCCATACTAGAGAGTCCTAAAAGTCATTCGATTCGTTAAAAAAGAGGATACGACCTTCTATTTGAATGAAAGATTTTTACTAGAGTCGTTTCAGAACGGGGTCGCTCCGACCATCGCTCTTCAAGTTCAAAAAAGAGGACACGACCTTCAAATTGGACGAAAGATTTTTACCAGTGTCGGTCCAGAATGGGGTTGCTCTGACAACCGCTCCTCGAGTTTCCCTTCCGATATCTTTCGGTTTATATTTTTTTTTACATACTAAAGAGTGGTGTTGATGGTTGGTAGGAGTTAAAGTGCGCGATTTGGTAGCCCTGCAAAAAGAAACGATCGAGGCGCCACTCACACCTACAAGTTCAGTGTAAAAAATAAATATGGCGACGAGCGAGCGTGCGAGAATCCATCTCTCAGCTCTCAAGTTAATAGCTAAATAAAATAGAACAGAATTCGTTATTATCCTAATCCACAAAAGAAACATTGGCACCCAACACGAGTGGAAAAACACACGAAACTGAGAAGAAAGGCTTACGCTCAAAATAGTGCGTGCAACTAGTGGAGGAAAAAAGCGCGGTCCGAAAAGTGTTCAAAAACTGTGAAAAGTGACGACGCAAGACGTCACCAACAGAAATTCGTTTCGGTAACTTACGTAGAAAAGATCGAAAAGCATCTCTTTCTTTTCGCAAGCCGTAAGACGCAAGACGTCTATTTCTGTCTCTCTCTCATAGAAACAGCGAGAGTCGAACGAACGGTCGGAAGACCCAGGCTGTCTCTCTCGCTCACACGGAAGACCCAGGCTGTCTCTCTCGCTCACACGGCAAGACGCAGGGCGTCTCTCTCGCTCACGCGGCAAGACGCAGGGCGTCTCTCTCATCATCGAAGCTTCGCGCGCTGAACGAGGAACGGCGCTGCCCAAATTCCCGTGCAGAGACGATACACGCAACGTGGGGCAGAAAATCAAGTAAGTGAATCGCTGATAACCCTATCCCTATCCTTCGTTATTCCCCATTATTATCAAACAAAATGACGGACTATAGAGTCCTGAAACAAAAGCGTGCTAGAATAAAAGGGCAAGTCACTCGTATCGTAAACTTTTTCGATACGGAGGAAGCGAGAAGAACAGCGGAAGCTCAAATAAAGCTCGACAAACTTGAAGAGTATTGGGCAGCATTTGAAGAAGTACAGACGGCAATCGAGTTGAACCAGATGGAAAGACACGAATTAGATGAGGAGCAGCAACAAGAAGGTGAAGCGGAAAGAATAACGTTCGAGACGAGTTATTATAAAGCCGCGGTAATGGGTCAGGCAATAATCGAAAATAATAGGGTCGCGCGAGAAATCGAAAACGCGAATAATCAACAGGAAGTACGACAAGCGCAAAGGATTCAGGAAGCGCCGAGGCAACGGCCGAAGCTACCAGAAATCAAACTCCCGGAATTCAGCGGCGAGTTTACGAAATGGATGTTTTTTAAGGATAGCTTTTTAAACAACCATTCACGAAGAACTAGATCTCACTCCGATGCAGAAGCATCAGTATCTAGTGGGCGTACTGAGAGGCGAGGCTCTCAGCGTGATCCAAGGATACAAAATATCGAACGAAAATTACGCCCACGCATGGAAGCTTCTAAAGGATACTTACGATAATAAAATAATCATTATCGAGAGTCATCTTGACGAACTCTTGGATTTTCCGGCTATCGCAAAGGAAAACAAAGCCGACTCAATCAGACAGTTCGTTTGGCACATTCAAACACACATGACATCGTTGGAATCACTTGGTCAACCGGTAAATCAATGGGAGACTTTGATTCTTCATTTGGCAAAGAAGAAAATCGATTTTGTCGAACAACGAGATTGGCAGAATGCGATAAAGGATCGTACTGCAGTCAATATGCCCACGATGGAAGAATTCTTAAAATTTTTAACTGATCGTTGTAATACTCTTCGAGTCCTCAATCAGGGGAAAGGGAAACCAACAAATTCGAAACCAACGGAAAAGAAAAAGACCGACAAGAAGGAAGAAAGAAAGATCTCTCTGACTGTCACAACGCAAGAATGTAAATATTGTAAAGGATCTCACTCGATCTACCGATGTGAGGAGCTGCAAAAGTTCTCGCCATCGGACAGAAAAGCGGAAATCGTAAGCAAAAGATTGTGCATTAACTGCCTCGGAAACGGGCATATGGCGAAAGATTGCAAGTCGACCTCGTGTAAAAAATGCGGGATGCGCCATAATACGCTATTGCATCGCGACACGGAGTCACAATCGAAAGAAGAAGGAGGAGCAGAAGCGGCTGCAGTAGTCACTTCATGCACCGAACAAATTAGGAGAAATTCAAGCTCGTCGACGAGTATGAACGAAGATGAAAACACGGTGAGTGTTTATTACGCCCACAAGTCAACAAAGAATGTTATTCTATCGACTGCGCGAGTAAACGCGTACGACATCGACGGAATTCCTCACGTCTGCAGAGCACTTTTGGATCCAGGGTCGCAGTCTAATATAGTTACCGAGAGCTTCGCGAAAAAATTGAAATTGCGATGTCGAGCGGAACATCGACCCATCACCGGAATAAATCAAGTAACAATGAGTGCTGCAAAGGTAGCCGAAATTCGAATCGAAGCAACGAATGGAAATTTCACGACAGACATCGAATGTTTGGTGCTGCCGGCGATTACGGAGCAATTGCCACAAAGTCAAATCGACGTAAAGAAGATACTGATGCCGAAAGATATGCAACTGGCGGACCCAGTATTCGACAAGCCGGATAAAATCGACTTGCTAATAGGAGCGGGGCTCTTTTGGTACATTGTCGTCGGCACTCCGAAGAATAGGGTTCGAGGGCAACCAGCCCTGCAGAACACGCGTTTGGGATGGATAGTCGGTGGAGAAATACCGGGATCAGGACCAAGTTCATCAGTGACTCACCTATCCGTAACCAACGAAGTGCTGAATCAACAAATTGAGAGATTCTGGACGCAAGAGGAAATGCCGAAAACGCATCAATACACCGACGAAGAAAAGTATTGCGAAGAATACTTCACGGAAACTGTCACGCGAGATTATGAAGGGCGATTTATAGTACGACTACCGCAACGAAAGAATATTATTCTCGGAGACTCGTACGAGCATGCGCTCCGAAGATTCTTGTCACTCGAACGGAGGTTCGTGCGAGACGCGAAGATGAAACAAGAGTACGTCAAGTTCATGAACGACTACTTGCAACAAAACCACATGTCGTTATCAAAGGACAGTGAACTAAGAGGATCGGGAAGCTACGTACTTCCACACCAGGCCGTAATGCGACCGGACAGCGTTACTACGAAATTGCGCGTTGTGTTTGATGCCTCCGCAAAAACGACACTCGGTACATCGCTGAACGACAAACTTCTTCCAGGGCCGAACTTGCAACGGGATCTGACCGACATAGTTCTGAGATTTAGAACTCATGCATACGTGATGACCGCGGACGTGACCATGATGTATCGTCAGATCATCATAAACGAAGAAGACCGCGCGTTACAACGCATACTATGGCGAAGAAGCACGCAGGAAAACGTTAAACTCTACGACTTGAACACGGTGACTTACGGCACGACATGTGCACCGTTTCTAGCTATTCGATGTCTCAGGGAGCTGGCGGCAGGAACACGAGATTTGTCGAAAGCAGCAAAAGCAATCAACGAAGACTGTTACATGGACGATGTTCTGACGGGAGCTAACACGATCGACGAAGCGATTCAACTACAAAAACAACTCTCGGAGTTGTTATCACGCGGAAAATTCCAGCTCCGAAAATGGAGAACCAGCGACGCTAAAATATTAGAACACCTCACCGAGGCAAGTAAGACCGACGAAATGCTGATATTAGATAGAGAAGTAGCCTGCAAAACATTGGGTTTGCTATGGAACGCCGAGGAAGACTGTCTGCAATATCGGATCAAGATAGACGAAAGTACGACGACAACTAAACGCATCGTTCTATCAAAAATCGCACAAGTATTCGACCCTCTTGGATTAATAGCGCCGTTACTTATCAACGGAAAAATTATTATGCAACGATTATGGATGTTAGAGATCGACTGGGACCAGAACCTCCCGGAAGAATCGAGCACAGCGTGGAAAAATTATTACTCCTCTCTATCTCGAATAAACGAGCTACGCATCGCAAGAAACGTCGTACCAGGCAATTCATCAGAGAAATTCGACGTCTTCGGATTCGGCGATGCGTCGGAAAGGGCTTTTGGAGCTTGTGTATACGCAGTGAGTATCGACGGAAAAGAAAAGTCCCACTCGCATCTCATCTGTTCGAAATCAAAGGTAGCACCGTTGAAAACGATTTCTATGCCGCGTTTGGAGTTAGAAGCTGCTCTGCTACTCGCGAAACTGTATACTACGGTAAAAATCGCTTACGGAGAACGTATCAGAGACGTCAAGCTATGGAGCGACAGCACCATAGTTCTTGGCTGGCTACAAATGCAGCCTAATGTACTAAAAACCTTCGTAGCAAACCGAATATCGAAAATTCAATCTCTCACACCGAAAACGACGTGGTACCATGTACCGTCAGAAGACAATCCCGCAGATATGCTGTCGCGAGGAGTCACGATCGAACGATTAATCAACGATCAGCTGTGGTGGCATGGACCTTCTTGGATCACGCAGGAAGACCTGTGGCCGAAGGCCATGGAATTAGCGAAAAAAGATCTACCCGAAACGAAGAAAATGACTGTGATGCTGACGGTAACGACAGCATCAAGCCTTCTAGAGAAATTCTCTTCCTATAGCAAATTGAAGAGAGTGATCGCTTACTGCCTACGCTGGAGAAACCGTACACGAAATCATTCAAAAATTCTCGCTCTAACCGTCGAGAGTTAGAGAAAGCCGAAAAAACCATTGCAAAAATGGTACAAAACGAGACATTAGCGCAAGAGATTCTCGACCTAGAAAAGGGTAGCGATGTAAATCGCAAAGCGTATAGCACGCTTTTAACCGAAATCGAGGCAATTCTGAATTCCCGACCATTGACCCCGTTGTCCAGCGATCCCGCCGATCTCTCGGTTCTAACTCCCTCCCATTTCCTGATTGGCGATTCACTCTTGCAACCGGGACAGCGCGATTTCCAGGAAACCTCAGAGAATCGTTTATCTCGATGGGAACATCTTCAAAAACTTCGTCAGCATTTCTGGCGGCGATGGCAAACTGAATATCTTCAGGAGCTTCAAAAACGTAGCAAATGGAGCAGGGACGGAGCAAACATCGAAATCAACACTATCGTGTTGTTAAAAGAAGACAACGTATCACCACTTCATTGGATACTCGGCCGAATAGTCCAGCTCTTCCCGGGGCCAGATGGCGTCATACGGGTCGTGACGGTGCGAACTCAGAACGGTTCATTCAAGCGATCTGTTCGTCATCTTTGTCCGATTCCGATGGACGAGCCATCGCAAAACAAAAACGATTGACATTCGCTAGAGTAACGACGGTCGCGATAACAAAAAAAAAAAAAAAAGAGCGAGAAGGGCAAAGAAACGATGTAGCTTTAAGTTGAAATGTATTATTCTTGTTCGCCGAACGGCATATGTTTTATCGTTGTTTACTGCTAATAGCATTTATTCTATTACTCTTAAGTATTATATCTTGAACATCCGCGTCGAAAGCAACGTTTGATTGTATGTGTTATTGAAAAGTCTTTCAAGGGAGGCGGAATGTTGATGGTTGGTAGGAGTTAAAGTGCGCGAGTTGGTAGCCCTGCAAAAAGAAACGATCGAGGCGCCACTCACACCTACAAGTTCAGTGTAAAGAATAAATAGGGCGACGAGCGAGCGTGCGAGAATCCATCTCTCAGCTCTCAAGTTAATAGCTAAATAAAATAGAACAGAAATCGTTATTATCCTAATCCACAGAAGAAACAAGTGGTAAAAGTCACGACGATTCGCCAAAAAATAGGATACGACCTTTTGATTGGACGAATGATTTATTAACAAAGTCAGCCAAGAATGGGGTCGCTCCGACCACCGCTCCTCAAGTTTCCCTTCTGATATCTTTCGGTTTATTTTATTTTTTACATACTAGAGAGTCTTAAAAGTCATTACGATTCGTTAAAAAAGAGGATACGACCTTCGAATTGAACGAAAGATTTTTACTAGAGTCGGTCCAGAATGGGGTCGCTCCGGCCACCGTTCCTCCAGTTTCCCTTCCGATATCGTTCGGTTTATATTTTTTTTCACACACGAGAGAGTCTTAAAAGTCACCACGATTTGCCGAAAAAGAGAATACGACCTTTGAATTGGACGGACAATTTTTTAGCAAAGTAGATCCAGAATGGGGTCGCTCCGTCTACCACTCTTCAAGTTTCCCTTCCGATATCTTTCGGTTCATATTTTTTTTCACATACAAAAGAGTCCTAAAAGTCATCACCATTCGACAAAAAATAAATACGGCCTTCGAATTGGTTGAAAGATTTTTACCAGAGTCGGTCCAGAATGGGGTCGCTCTGACCACCGCTCCGAAACTTTCCCTTCCGATATCTTTCGGTTTATATTTTTTTTACATAATACAGAGTCCTAAAAATTATCACCATTCGTCAAAAAAAAGTATACGACCTTCGAATTTGACGAACGCTTTTTACAAGCGTCGGTCCAGCATGGGGTCGGTCTGACCACCGTTCTTCCAGTTTCCCTTCCGATATCTTTCGGTTTATATTTTTTTTCACACACTAGAGAGTCCTAAAAGTCACCACGATTTGCCGAAAAAGAGAAAACGACCTTTGAATTGGACGGATAATTTTTTAGGAAAGTCGATCCAGCATGGGGTCGCTCCGACCACTGCTCTTCAAGTTTCCCTTCCGATATTTTTTAGTTCATATTTTTTTTCACATACAAAAGAGTCCTAAAAGTCATCACCATTCGACAAAAAAAAAATACGACCTTCGAATTGGTCGAAAGATTTTTACCAGAGTAGGACCAGAATGGGGTCGCTCTGACCACCGCTCCTCAAGTTTCCCTTCCGATATCTTTTAGTTTATATTTTTTTGCACACACTAGAGAGTCCTAAGAGTCACCACAATCGGCCAAATAAGAGAATACGACGTTTGAATAGGACGAATGATTTTTTAGCAAAGTCGGTCCAGAACGGGGTCGCTCCGACCATCGCTCTTCAAGTTTCCCTTCCGATATCTTTCTGTTTATATTTTTTTTACATACTACAGAGTCGTAAACGTCATCACCATTTGTCAAGAAAAAGGATACGACCTTCGAATTTGAAGAACGATTTTTACCAGAGTCGGTCCAGAATGGGGTCGCTCTGACCATCGCTCCTTAAATTTCCCTTCCATTATCTTTCGGTTTATATTTTTTTCCCATACTAGACAGTCCTAAAAGTCATTCGATTCGTTAAATAAGAGGATACGACCTTCGATTTAAATGAAAGATTTTTACTACAGTCGTTTCAGAACGGGGTCGCTCCGACCATCGCTCTTCAAGTTCAAAAAAGAGGACACGACCTTCTAATTGGACGAAAGATTTTTACCAGTGTCGGTCCAGAATGGCGTTGCTCTGACAACCGCTCCTCAAGTTTCCCTTCCGATATCTTTCGGTTTATATTTTATGTTACATACTAAAGAGTGGTAAGAGTCACGACGATTCGCCAAAAAATAGGATACGACCTTTTGATTGGACGAATGATTTATTAACAAAGTCAGCCAAGAATGGGGTCGCTCCGACCACCGCTCCTCAAGTTTCCCTTCTGATATCTTTCGGTTTATTTTATTTTTTACATACTAGAGAGTCTTAAAAGTCATTACGATTCGTTAAAAAAGAGGATACGACCTTCGAATTGAATGAAAGATTTTTACTAGAGTCGTTCCAGAACGGGGTCGCTCCGACCATCGCTCTTCAAGTTCAAAAAAGAGGACACGACCTTCGAATTGGACGAAAGATTTTTACCAGTGTCGGTCCAGAATGGGGTTGCTCTGACAACCGCTCCTCAAGTTTCCCTTCCGATATCTTTCGGTTTATATTTTATTTTACATCCTAAAGAGTGGTAAAAGTCACCACGATTCGCCAAACAATAGGATACGACCTTTTGATTGGACGAATGATTTATTAACGAAGTCAGCCAAGAATGGGGTCGCTCCGACCGCCGCTCCTCAAGTTTCCCTTCTGATATCTTTCGGTTTATTTTATTTTTTACATACTAGAGATTCTTAAATGTCATTAATAATAATTTATTTGACACCTCATTCAAAATACAATGTAAAAAATACAGAAATTAGATGAAATGAGCTGTCGCTCCTAAGGAGCACATAGCGGCAACAGGGACGCTGCGAACACTCTCCAAGCTTCTCTGTCCTGGGCCAGTCTCTTCAGCCGGGGCCAAGTTTGCCCGACAGCGGTGAACTCTTTCTCGGTCGATCTTCTCCATGTAGACCTCGGATGCCCTCTACCACGACTACCTTGCGGGGTCCACTCGAACGCCATTCTAGCCAGGTCTGTGGCCGGTTTTCTCAGTGTGTGCCCAATCCACCTCCACTTTCTACTCTTAATCTCCACTGCAATTGGCTGCTGGGATGTCAGACGCAGTAAATCTTCGTTCGTTCTCCAGTTTGGTCAGAAAATCCTCATTATCCGTCTCAGGCATCGGTTGACGAAAACTTGTAGCTTCCTGGAAAGCACATCAGTTACTTTCCAGGTTTCACTGCCGTATAGGAGGACTGACTTTACACTGGAGTTGAAGATGCGGAGCTTCAGAGTGGTGGAGATTTGGGAAGAGCGCCACACCTTACCGAGCGAGTGGTACGCCTGTCGAGCTTTGTTGATCCTGGACTCCACATCCCTTTCAGTACCACCGTCAACACTGATGATACTTCCGAGGTATGTGAAGCAGGAGACATCTTCGACTTGGACTCCATCTAGAAGAAGTGGAGTCTCGTTGTTGGTGCCGATCCTCATGATCTTTGTCTTCGTGGGGTTGATTTTCAGACCAACCCTGGCTGCGTTGGCGTTCAGCCTGTCCAGCTTTTGCTGGATTCCGACAAAGTTATGAGATAGGAAGGCGATGTCATCCGCGTAGTCTAAGTCATGGAGCATTTCAGCGAGGGTCCATCGGATGCCGATGGGCATCCGATGGACACATCCGAACAAATGGGGGCTTCCTCATTTGTTCGCGACAGCACCAGGTCCAGAACAACGATAAAGAGGAGCGGAGAGAGGGCACAGCCTTGTCTCACTCCTCTGTTGGTCGTAAATGCGTCGCTGTCCATGCCTTTAAAGCGGGCTTTGCTGGAGGCATCCTGGTACAAGGCGCGAATCAAATTCACCAGCAAGTCAGGCACCCCCATGTCTCTCAGGGCGCTCCAGATAGCGTCACGGAGGATTGTGTCGAAGGCGCGTTCGAAATCGACGAAGAGGATGTAGATCGGCGAGTTCCACTCAATGGATTGTTCCACAATCATTCTCAGAGTGTTGATGTGATCAACACAAGAACGATTTGGCCTAAAGCCGGCTTGTTCACGACGAAGATGCGACTCGATGGAAGGAGAAATGCGACTCAAGATGATCGAAGTGAGGATCTTCTGGATGGTGTTAAGGAGAGAGATTCCTCTCCAATTTCTGCACTCACTCAAGTCGCCTTTTTTGGGAATCGTGATGATGACTCCCTCCTTCAAGGTGTTCGGTATGTCGCTGTTGGTCCAGGCATCTTGGATGATCGGCTTGAGTAGAAGCGTCATCGACTCCGCATCGCACTTGAAAAGCTCTGGTGCCAGATTGTCTGGGCCAGGGGCTTTGTTGTTCTTCATTTTCATAATTGCGGTGCGAATTTCGTCGGTCGTAGGGGGCGCCGTGGAGATGATCCTTCTCGGGTTTCTGCGGAATCGAGGACTGAAAGGCTCCGGGATAATCTCAGGGGGTGTCGATTCTGAGAAAAATTCTTTCCATCTGTCCAGTTGTTCCTGGTCAGAAAGAAGAGCCCGTCCGTTCGAGTCCTTTACTGGAGGGGTGTTTTTCCAGTTTTTTCCGCTCAGTCTACGGATGGAAGAGTAGACTCCACGGATGTCGCCGTGTGCGGCAGCTGTCTCTGCTTCCTCGGCGAGACCCTCGTAGAAGGCTCGTCTGTCACTGCGAGCTAAACGTTTCACCTCACGTTCTGCTGCATTATACTCCAACCGCCAATGATGCTTCTCTTCGCGTGTTTTCGCCTGCTGTAGGTTCTCCTTGAGTGACCTCCGGTCCACTATCCTCGTCCAGGTTGCGTCTCGAATCCACGGTTTCCGAAGCTGGGAGGTAAAGCCTAAAGTTTCCTCCGCGCAAGACCTGAGTCCATCAGCAAGGCTGGACCAATCACGAGGACGGAGTTCCTCGCTTATTTCCTCAAGACGCCTCACAAATCGGGTTTTCACCTCTGGGTTCCGGAGGCGCTGCACATCATATCGGCGGGCAGCGCGGTTCCTCTGTTGGTATGCCGCCGGTCGGCGTTTAAGGACTCCTAGCAGTAGTTGATGATCGCTGTAAACATCTGCTCCTCGGATTGTTTTCACGTCTAACAGTGAACCGAGGAACTTTCTAATGATTAGGAAGTGGTCGATTTGGTTCTTGGTAACTCCGTCCGGCGATTCCCACGTGTATTTGTGGATGTCACGGTGTGGAAACTTCGTGCCACCCACAAAGATCTGTTGCGCTATGCAGAAATCGAGAAGACGGTTGCCGTTGTTGTTGCTGTCGGTGTGAAGGCTGTGACGTCCCATGACGCTCTTCAGGTTGGAGTTGTCGTTTCCGACTTTGGTGTTGAAGTCGCCCATAACGATCTTGATGTCGCTTTTGGGCAAACTCATCAGGGCCGCTTCGAGTTGCTCATAGAACGCGTCCTTATTCTCGTCTTCGTCGGTTTCCGTCGGAGCATAGCATTGCACGATGGTGATTTTTCGGAACTTCGAGTGGAATCGGGCTGTTAGGATTCGATCAGAGATGGAGTTGTATCCTAGTAGACACTTCTTGGAGTTCGGTGACAGGAGTAGCCCTACTCCTCTGGTGTAGGTGCTGGCATTCCCGCTGTACAGGAGGTGTTCGCCTGAAAGTGTACGGAATTCCCCTTGGCCCGTCCATCTGGTCTGACATAGTCCGAGAATCTCGAGGTGGTATCGAGTCATTTCTGCGCAGACTTGCGCCAGTTTGGATGGTTCGAAGAGAGTTCTCACGTTCCAGGTACCTATTCGTATATCCTTGTGAAAGCCAAATATTTTGCCAAGGTCCGGTCCGGGTATATCTCTTGTTGCTGTTTCGTTGATGATTGGTTTTTACACTGCGGCTTATCGGGCCAGCGAGCAACCTACAGTAACGTTGTAGGGACATACGGGTCGGTTTAATGGTCACCGAGCCAACCACTGGCCACATTTGTATAGCGGGTCGCTTGCTCGAAGACAGACACCCGCTCTCAGCCGCGCCTCCTGGCGAACAGCCGCTGAGAATTCGCCTTCTCCTAATTAGCAGTCGACCCGAATGCCCAAAGGGGTTGGCTACCCAATCTCTTTCCGGGTTGCTCGACTCCCAGGATGCGCCACGGGGAGGCTAGTGAGTAAGACTTGTCCAGGGAGAGGCTAGATATTACAAAAAAATAATATTGTGTTGCGCGTCACCTGTACTTTGCATCCCGTAAATGTCATTACGATTCGTTAAAAAAGAGGATACGACCTTCGAATTGAACGAAAGATTTTTACTAGAGTCGGTCCAGAATGGGGTCGCTCCGACCACCGTTCCTCAAGTTTCCCTTCCGATATCTGTCGGTTTATATTTTTTTTACATACTAGAGAGTCTTAAAAGTCATTACGATTCGTTAAGAAAGAGGAAACGACCTTCGAATTGAACGAAAGATTTTTACAAGTGTCGGTCCAGAATGAGGTCGCTCCGACCACTGCTCCTCAAGTTTCCCTTCCGATATCTTTCGGTTCATATTTTTTTGCACACACTAGAGAGTCCTAAAAGTCACCACAATTTGCCAAATAAGAGAATACGACTTTTGAATTGGACGAATGATTTTTTAGCAAAGTCGGTCCAGAACGGGGTCGCTCCGACCATCGCTCTTCGAGTTTCCCTTCCGATATCTTTCGGTTCATATTTTTTTTTAACATCCTAAAGAGTCCTAAATGTCATCACGATTCGTCAAACAAAGACGATACGACCTTTGAATTGGAAGGATAATTGTATAGGAAAGTCGATCCAGAACTGGGTCGCTCCGACCGCCGCTCTTCAAATTTCCATTCCGATATCTTTCGGTTCGTATATTTTTTCACATACTAAAGAGTCCTAAAAGTCACCACGATTCGCCTAAAAAGAGGATACGACCTTTGAATTAGACGAATGATTTTTTAGCAAAGTCGGTCCAGAATGGGGTCCCTCCGACCAACGCTCGTCAAGTTTCCCTTCCGATATCTTTCGGTTTATATTTTTTTCACATACTAAAGAGTCCTAAAAGTCACCACGATTCGCCAAAAAAGGGGATACGACCTTTGAATTGGACGAATGATTTTTTAGCAAAGTCGGTTCAGAACGGGTTCGCTCCGACCTTCGCTCTTCAAGTTTCCCTTCCGATATCTTTCGGTTTATATATTTTTTACATACTACAGAGTCCTAAAAGTCATCACCATTTGTCAAAAAAAAGGATACGACCTTTTAATTTGACGGACATTTTTTACCAGAGTCGGTCCAGAATGGGGTCGCTCTGACCATCGCTCCTCAAATTTTCCTTCCATTATCTTTCGGTTTATATATTTTTTTCCATACTAGAGAGTCCTAAAAGTCATTACGATTCGTTAAAAAAGAGGATACGACCTTCGAATTGAATGACAGATTTTTACTAGAGTCGTTCCAGAACGGGGTCGCTCCGACCATCGCTCTTCAAGTTCAAAAAAGAGGACACGACCTTCGAATTGGACGAAAGATTTTTACCAGTGTCGGTCCAGAATGGGGTTGCTCTGACAACCGCTCCTCAAGTGTCCCTTCCGATATCTTTCGGTTTATATTTTATGTTACATACTAAAGAGTGGTAAAAGTCACGACGATTCACCAAAAAATTGTATACGACCTTTTGATTGGACGAATGATTTATTAACAAAGTCAGCCAAGAATGGGGTCGCTCCGACCACCGCTCCTCAAGTTTCCCTTCTGATATCTTTCGGTTTATTTTATTTTTTACATACTAGAGAGTCTTAAAAGTCATTACGATTCGTTAAAAAAGAGGATACGACCTTCGAATTGAACGAAAGATTTTTACTAGAGTCGGTCCAGAATGGGGTCGCTCCGACCACCGTTCCTACAGTTTCCCTTCCGATATCGTTCGTTTTATATTTTTTTTCACATACTAGAGAGTCTTAAAAGTCACCACGATTTGCCGAAAAAGAGAATACGACCTTTGAATTGGACGGATAATTTTTTAGCAGAGTCGATCCAGAATGGGGTCGCTCCGTCTACCACTCTTCAAGTTTCCCTTCCGATATCTTTCGGTTCATATTTTTTTTCACATACAAAAGAGTCCTAAAAGTCATCACCATTCGACAAAAAATAAATACGCCCTTCGAATTGGTCGAAAGATTTTTACCAGAGTCGGTCCAGAATGGGGTCGCTCTGACCACCGCTCCGAAACTTTCCCTTCCGATATCTTTCGGTTTATATTTTTTTTACATAATACAGAGTCCTAAAAATTATCACCATTCGTCAAAAAAAAGTATACGACCTTCGAATTTGACGAACGCTTTTTACAAGCGTCGGTCCAGAATGGGGTCGGTCTGACCACCGTTCTTCCAGTTTCCCTTCCGATATGTTTCGGTTTATATTTTTTTTCACACACTAGAGAGTCCTAAAAGTCACCGAGATTTGCCGAAAAAGAGAATACGACCTTTGAATTGGACGGGTAATTTTTTAGCAAAGTCGATCCAGAATGGGGTCGCTCCGTCCACCGCTCTTCAAGTTTCCCTTCCGACATCTTTCTGTTCATATTTTATTCCACATACTAAAGAGTCCTAAAAGTCATCAACATTCGTCAAAAAAAAGCATACGACCTTCGAATTGGACGAAAGATTTTTACCAGAGTCGGTCCAGAATGGGGTTGCTCTGAACACCGCTCCTCAAGTTTCCCTTCCAATTTCTTTCGGTTCATATTTTTGTTTACATACTAAAGAGTCCTAAAAGTCACCACGATTCGCCAAAAAAGAGGATACGACCTTTGAATTGGACGGATAATTTTTTAGCAAAGTCGATCCAGAATGGGGTCGCTCCGACCACTGCTCTTCAAGTTTCCCTTCCGATATCTTTTGCTTCATATTTTTTTTAACATACAAAAGAGTCCTAAAAGTCATCACCATTCGACAAAAAAAAAATACGACCTTCGAATTGGTCGAAAGATTTTTACCAGAGTACGACCAGAATGGGGTCGCGCTGACCACCGCTCCTCAAGTTTCCCTTCCGATATCTTTTAGTTTATATTTTTTTGCACACACTAGAGAGTCCTAAGAGTCACCACAAGCGGCCAAATAAGAGAATACGACGTTTGAATTGGACGAATGATTTTTTAGCAAAGTCGGTCCAGAACGGGGTCGCTCCGACCATCGCTCTTCAAGTTTCCCTTCCGATATCTTTCTGTTTATATTTTGTTTACATACTACAGAGTCGTAAACGTCATCACCATTTGTCAAGAAAAAGCATACGACCTTCGAATTTGAAGAACGATTTTTACCAGAGTCGGTCCGGAATGGGGTCGCTCTGACCATCGCTCCTTAAATTTCCCTTACATTATCTTTCGGTTTATATTTTTTTTCCATACTAGAGAGTCCTAAAAGTCATTACGATTCGTTAAAAAAAGGATACGACCTTCGAATTTGAAGAACGATTTTTACCAGAGTCGGTCCAGAATGGGGTCGCTCTGACCATCGCTCCTTAAATTTCCCTTACATTATCTTTCGGTTTATATTTTTTTTCCATACTAGAGAGTCCTAAAAGTCATTACGATTCGTTAAAAAAAGGATACGACCTTCGAATTGAACGAAAGATTTTTACAAGTGTCGGTCCAGAATGGGGTCGCTCCGACCACTGCTCCTCAAGTTTCCCTTCCGATATCTTTCGGTTTATATTTTTTTGCACACACTAGAGAGTGCTAAAAGTCACCACAATTCGCCAAATACGAGAATACGACCTTTGAATTGGACGGATAATTTTTTAGCAGAGTCGATCCAGAATGGAGTCGCTCCGACCACCGCTCTTCAAGTTTCCCTTCCGATATCTTTCGGTTCATATTTTTTTTAACATACTAAAGAGTCCTAAATGTCATCACCATTCGTCAAAAATGGATACAACCTTCGAATTGGACGAAAGATTTTTACCAGAGTTGGTCGAACATGGGGTCGCTCTGACCACCGCTCCTCAAGTTTTCCTTCCGATATCTTTCGGTTTATATTTTTTTTTACATACTAAAGAGTCTTAAAAGTCATTACGATTCGTTAAAAAAGAGGATACGACGTTCGAATTGAACGAAAGATGGTTACTAGAGTCGATCCAAAATGGGGTCGCTCCGACCACCGCTCCTCAAGTTTCCCTTCCGATATCTTTCAGTTTATATTTTTTTGCACACACTAGAGAGTCCTAAAAGTCACCACAATTCGCCAAATAAGAGAATACGACCTATGAATCGGACGGATAATTGTTTAGCAAAGTCGATCCAGAATGGGGTCGCTGCGACCGCCGCTCTTCAAGTTTCCCTTCCGACATCTTTCGGCTCATATTTTTTTTACATACTACAGAGTCCTAAAAGTCATCACCATTTGTCAAAAAAAAGGATACGACATTCGAATTTGACGAACGATTTTTACCAGAGTGGGTCCAGAATGGGGTCGCTCCGGCCATCGCTCCTCAAATTTCCCTTCCATTATCTTTCGGTTTATATATTTTTTCCCATACTAGAGAGTCCTAAAAGTCATTCGATTCGTTAAAAAAGAGGATACGACCTTCGGTTTAAATGAAAGATTTTTACTACAGTCGTTTCAGAGCGGGGTCGCTCCGACCATCGCTCTTCAAGTTCAAAAAAGACGACACGACCTTCTAATTGGACGAAAGATTTTTACCAGTGTCGGTCCAGAATGGGGTTGCTCTGACAACCGCTCCTCAAGTTTCCCTTCGGATATCTTTCGGTTTATATTTTATGTTACATACTAAAGAGTGGTAAAAGTCACGACGATTCGCCAAAAAATAGGATACGGCCTTTTGATTGGACGAATGATTTATTAACAAAGTCAGCCAAGAATGGGGTCGCTCCGACCAGCGCTCCTCAAGTTTCCCTTCTGATATCTTTCGGTTTATTTTATTTTTTACATACTAGAGAGTCTTAAAAGTCATTAGGATTCGTTAAAAAAGAGAATACGACCGTCGAATTGAATGAAAGATTTTTACTAGAGTCGTTCCAGAACGGGGTCGCTCCGACCATCGCTCTTCAAGTTCAAAAAAGAGGACACGACCTTCGAATTGGACGAAAGACTTTTACCAGTGTCGGTCCAGAATGGGGTTGCTCTGACAACCGCTCCTCAAGTTTCCCTTACGATATCTTTCGGTTTATATTTTATTTTACATCCTAAAGAGTGGTAAAAGTCACCAAGATTCGCCAAAAAATAGGATACGACCTTTTGATTGGACGAATGATTTATTAACAAAGTCAGCCAAGAATGGGGTCGCTCCGACCACCGCTCCTCAAGTTTCCCTTCTGATATCTTTCGGTTTATTTTATTTTTTACATACTAGAGAGTCTTAAAAGTCATTACGATTCGTTAAAAAAGAGGATACGACCTTCGAATTGAACGAAAGATTTTTACTAGAGTCGGTCCAGAATGGGGTCGCTCCGACCACCGTTCCTACAGTTTCCCTTCCGATATCGTTCGGTTTATATTTTTTTTCACATACTAGAGAGTCTTAAAAGTCACCACGATTTGCCGAAAAAGAGAATACGACCTTTGAATTGGACGGATAATTTTTTAGCAGAGTCGATCCAGAATGGGGTCGCTCCGTCTACCACTCTTCAAGTTTCCCTTCCGATATCTTTCGGTTCATATTTTTTTTCACATACAAAAGAGTCCTAAAAGTCATCACCATTCGACAAAAAATAAATACGCCCTTCGAATTGGTCGAAAGATTTTTACCAGAGTAGGACCAGAATGGGGTCGCTCTGACCACCGCTCCTCAAGTTTCCCTTCCGATATCTTTCGTTTTATATTTTTTTTACATACTAGAGAGTCTTAAAAGTCATTACGATTCGTTAAAAAAGACGATACGACCTTCGAATTGATCGAAAGATTTTTACTAGAGCCGGTCCAGAATGGAGTCGCTCCGACCACCGCTCCTCAAGTTTCCCTTCCGATATCTGTTAGTTTATATTTTTTTGCACACACTAGAGTGTCCTGAGAGTCACCACAATCCGCCAAATAAGAGAATACAACGTTTGAATTGGACGAATGATTTTTACCAGAGTCGGTCCAGAATGGGGTCGCTCTGACCTCGCTCCTCAAATTTCCCTTTTATTATCTTTCGGTTTATATTTTTTTTCCATACTAGAAAGTCCCAAAAGTCATTACGATTCGTTGAAAAAGAGGATACGAACTTCGAATTGAACGAAAGATTTTTACTTGATTCGTTCGAGAATGGGGTCGCACCGACCACCGCTCCTCAAGTTTCCCTTCCGATATCTTTCGGTTTATATTTTTTTTACATACTAAAGATTCCTAAAAATCACCACGATTAGCCAAAAAAGAGGATATAACCTTTTGATTGGAGGCATAATTTTTTAGCAAAGTCGGTCCAGAATTGGGTCGCTCCGACCACCGCTCTTCAAGTTTCCCTTCCGATATCTTTCGGTTTATATTTTTCATACATACTAGAGAGTACTAAAAGTCATCACGATTCGTTAAAAAAGAGGATACGACCTTCGAATTGAACGAAAGATTTTTACTAGAGTCGTTCCGGAATGGGGTCGCTCTGACCACCGCTCCTCAAGTTTCCCTTCCGATATCTTTCGGTTTATATTTTTTTCACATACTAAAGAGTCTTGAAAGTCCCCACGATTCGCCAAAAAAGAGGATACGACCATTGAATTGGACGAATGATTTTTTAGCAAAGTCGGTCCAGAACGGGGTCGCTCCGACCATCGCTCTTCAAGTTTCCATTCCAATATCTTTCGGTTTATATTTTTTTTACATACTACAGAGTCCTAAAAGTCATCAGCATTTGTCAAAAAAAAGGATACGACCTTCGAATTTAACGAACGATTTTTACCAGAGTCGGTCCAGAATGGGGTCGCTCTAACCTCGCTCCTCAAATTTCCCTTCCATTATCTTTCGGTTTATATTTTTTTTCCATACTAGAAAGTCCTAAATGTCATTACGATTCGTTGAAAAAGAGGATACGACCTTCGAATTGAACGAAAGATTTTTACTTGAGTCGTTCGAGAATGGGGTCGCACCGACCACCGCTCCTCAAGTTTCCCTTCCGATATCTTTCGGTTTATATTTTTTTTACATACTAAAGATTCCTAAAAATCACCACGATTAGCCAAAAAAAAAGATATGACCTTTTGATTGGAGGAATAATTTTTTAATAAGTCGGTCCAGAATGGGGTCGCTCCGACCACGGCTGTTCAAGTTTCCCTTCCGATATCTTACGGCTAAAATTTTTTTTCACATTCTAGAACGTCCCAAAAGTCATTATGATTCGTCAAAAAAGAGGACACGACCTTCGAATTGGACGAAAGGTTGTTACCAGTCTCGGTCCAGAATGGGGTTGCTCTGACAACCGCTCCTCAAGTTTCCCTTCTGATATCTTTCGGTTTATATTTTTCGTCACATATTAGAGAATCCTAAAAGTGATTACGATTCACCAAAAAAGTGGACACGACCGTCATATTGGACGAAAGATTTTTACCAATGTCGGTCCAGAATGGGGTCGATCCGACCACCGCTCCTCAAGTTTCCTTTCCGATATCTTTCGGTTTATATTTTTCATACATACTAGAGAGTACTAAAAGTCATCACGATTCGTTAAAAAAGAGGATACGACCTTCGAATTGAACGAAAGAGTATTACTGGAGTCGGTCCGGAATCAGGTCGCTCTGACCACCGCTCCTCAAATTTCCCTTCCGATATCTTTCGGTTTATATATTTTTTACATACTAAACAGTCCTAAACGTCACCACGATTCGCGAAAAAAGAGGATACGACCTTTGAATTGGACAAACGATTTTTTAGCAAAGTCGGTCCAGAATGGGATCGCTCCGACCACCGGTCTTCAAGTTTCCCGTCCGATATCTTTCGGTTTATATATTTTTTCACATACTAAAGATTCCTAAAAGTCACCACGATTCGCAAAAAAAGAGGATACGACCTTTGAATTGGACGAATGATTTTTTAGCAAAGTCGGTCCAGAACGGGGTCGCTCCGACCACCGCTCTTCAAGTTTCCCTTCCGATATCTTTCGGTTTATATTTTTTTTACATACTACAGAGTCCTAAAAGTCATCACCATTCGTCAACAAAAAGGATACGACCTTCGAATTGGACGAAAGATTTTTACCATAGTCGGTCCGGAATGGAGTCGCTCTGACCACCGCTCCTCAAGTTTCCCTTCCAATATCTTTCCGTTCATTTTTTCTTTCATATACTAAAGAGTCCTAAAAGGTACCACGATTCGCCAAAAAAGAGGATACGACCTTTGAATTGTACGAATGATTTTTTCGCAAAGTCGGTCCAGAACGGGGTCGCTCCGCCCATCGCTCTTCAAGTTTCCCTTCCGATATCGTTCGGATTATATTTTTTATAAATACTACAGAGTCCTAAAAGTCATCACCATTTGTCAAAAAAGAGTAAACGACCTTCGGATTGGACGAAAGATTTTTACCAGTGTCGGTCCAGAATCGGGTTGCTCTGATAACCGCTCCTCAAGTTTCCCTTCCGTTATCTTTCGGTTTATATTTTTCTTCACATATTAGAGAGTACTAAAAGTGATTACGATTCACCAAAAAAGTGGACACGACCGTCAAATTGGACGAAAGATTTTTACCAATGTCGGTCCAGAATAGGGTCTGCCCGACCACCGCTCCTCAAGTTTCCCTTCCGATATCTTTCGGTTTATATATTTTTTTCCATACTAGAGAGTCCTAAAAGTCATTTCGATTCCTTAAAAAAGAGGATACGACCTTCGAATTGTACGAAAGATTTTTACTAGAGTCGATCCAGAATGGGGTCGCTCCGACCACCGCTCTTCAAGTTTCCCTTCCGATATCTTTCGGTATATATATTTTTTCACATACTAAAGAGTCCTAAAAGTCATCACCAATTGTCAAAACGGCGGATACGACAATTGATTTGGACGAATGATTTTTTAGCAAAGTCGGTCCAGAACGGGGTCGCTCCGACCATCGCTCTTCAAGTTTCCCTTCCGATATCTTTCGGTTTATTTTTTTTTACATACTACAGAGTCCTAAAAGTCATCACCATTTGTCAAAAAAAAGGATAAGACCTTCGAATTTGACGAACGATTTTTACCAGAGTCGGTCCAGAATGGGGTCGCTCTGACCATCGCTCCTCAAATTTCCCTTCCTTTATCTTTCCGTTTATTTTTTTTTTACATACTAGAGAGTCTTAAAAGTCATTACGATTCGTTAAGATAGAGGATCCGACCTTCGAATTGCACGAAAGATTTTTACTACAGTCGGTCCAGAATGGGGTCGCTCCGACCACCGATGCTCAAGTTTCCCTTCCGATATCTTTCGGTTTATATTTTTTATCACACACTAGTGAGTCCTAAAAGTCACCACGATTCGCCAAAAAAGAGAATACGACCTTTGAATTGGACGGGTAATTTTTTAGCAAAGTCGATCCAGAATGGGGTGGCTCCGACAACTCCTCTTCAAGTTTCCCTTCCGATATCTTCCGGTTCATATTTTTTTTCACATAATAAAGAGTCCTAAAAGTTATCACCATTCGTCAAAAAAAGGATACGACCTTTGAATTAAACACCGATTTGGACTAGAGTCGTTCCAGAATGGGGTCGAACCGACCCCCGCTCCTCAAGTTTCCCTTCCGATATCTTTCGGTTTGTATATTTTTTCACATACTAAAGAGTCCGAAAAGTCACCAAGATTCGCCAAAAAAGAGGATATGACCTTTGAATTGGAAGAATGCCATTTTAGCAAATTCGGTCCAGAATGGGGTCGCTCCGACCAGCGCTCCTCAAGTTTCCCTTCCGATATCTTTCGGTTTATATTTTTTTCACACACTAGAGAGTCCTAAAAGTCAGCACGATTCGGCAAATAACAGAATACGACCTTTGAATTGGACGGATAATTTTTTAGCTAAGTCGATCCAAAATGCGGTCGCTCCAACCACAGCTCCTCAAGTTTCCCTTCCAATATGTTTCGGTTTATATTTTCTTTCACATACTAGAAAGTCCCAAAAGTAATCCCGATTTGCCAAAAAGCGGAAACGACCTTCGAATTGGACGAAAGATTTTAACTATAGTCGGTCCAGAATGGGGTCGCTCCGACCACTGCTCCTCAAGTTTCCCTTCCGATATCTTTCGGTTTGTATATTTTTTCACATACTAAAGAGTCCGAAAAGTCATCACGTTTCGCCAAAAAAGAGGATACGACCTTTGAATTGGACGAATGATTTTTTTGTCAAGTCGGTCCAGAATGGGGTCGCTCCGACCACCGCTCCTTAAGTTTCCCTTCCGATATCTTTCGGTTTATATTTTTTTTACATACTAAAGAGTCCTAAAAGTCACCAGGATTCGCCAAAAAAGAGGATACGACCTTTGAATTGGACGAATGATTTTTTAGCATAGTCGGTCCAGAATGGGATCACTCCGACCACCGCTCTTCAAGTTTCCCTTCCGATATCTTTCGGTTCATATTTTTTTTCACATACTAAAGAGTCCGAAAGTCATCACCACTCGTTAAAAAAGAGGATACGACCTTCGAATTGAACGAAAGATTTTTAGTAGAGTCGGTCCAGAATGGGATCACTCCGACCACCGCTCTTCAAGTTTCCCTTCCGACATCTTTCGATTTGTATATTTTTTCACATACTAAAGAGTCCTAAAAGTCACCACGATTCGCCAAAAAAGAGGATACGACCTTTGAATTGGGCGAATGATTTTTTAGCAAAGTCGCTCCAGAATGAGGTCGCTCCGACCACCGCTCCTCAAGTTTCCCTTCCGACATCTTTCGGTTTATATATTTTTTTACATACTAGAGCGTCTTAAAAGTCATTACGATTCGTTAAAAAAGAGGATACGACCTTCGAATTGAACGAAAGATTTTTACTAGAGTCGGTCCAGAAGGGGGTCGCTCCGACCACCGCTCTTCAAGTTTCCCTTCCGATATCTTTCGGTTCATATTTTTTTTCACATACGAAAGTGTCCGAAAGTCATCACCATTCGTTAAAAAAGAGGATACGACCTTCGAATTGAACGAAAGATTTTTTACTAGGGTCGTTCCAGAATGGGGTCGCACCGACCCCCGCTCCTCAAGTTTCCCTACCGATAACTTTCGATTTATATTTTTTTTCACGTTCGAGAAAGTCCCAAAAGTCATGACGATTCGTCAAAAAAGAGGACACGACCTTCGAATTGGACGAAAGATTTTTAGCAGTGTCGGTCCAGAATGGGGTTGCTCTGACAACCGCTCCTCAAGTTTCCCTTCTGATATCTTTCGGTTCATATTTTTTTTTCCATACTAGAGAGTCCCAAAAGTCATTACGATTCGATAGAGGATACCGCCTTCGAATTGAACGAAAGATTTTTACTAGAGTCGGTCCAGAATGGGGGCGCTCCGTCCACCGCTCTTCACGTTTGCCTCCCGATATCTTTCGGTTCATATTTTTTTGCACATACTAAAGAGTCCTCAAAGTCATCACCATTCGTCAAAAAAAAGGATACGACCTTCGAATTGGACGAAAGATTTTTGCCAAGATCGGTCAAGAATGGGGTCGCTCTGACCACCGCTCCTCAAGTTTCCCTTCCGATATCGATCGGTTTATATTTTTTTTTACATACTAATGAGTCCTAAAAGTCATCACGATTCGCCAAAAAAGAGGATACGACCTTTGGAATTGGACGAATGATTTTTTAGCATAGTCGGTCCAGAATGGGATCACTCCGACCACCGCTTCTCAAATTTCCCTTCCTATATCTTTCGGTTCATATTTTTTTTCAGCTACTAAAGAGTCCCAAAAGTCGTCACCATTCGTCAAAAAAAGGATACGATCTTTGAATTGAACACAGATTTTTACGAGAGTCGGTCCAGAATGGGGTCGCTCCGACCACCGCTCCTCAAGTTTCCCTTCCGATATCTTTCGGTTTATATTTTTTTTCACATTCTAGAAAGTCCCAAAAGTCATCACGATTCGTCAAAAAAGAGGAGACGACCTTCGAATTGGACGAAAGATTTTTACCAGTGTCGGTCCAGAATGGGGTTGCTCTGACACCGCTCCTCAAGTTTCCCTTCTGATATCTTTCGGTTTATATTTTTTTTCACATATTAGAGAGTCCTAAAAGTGATCACGATTCACCCAAAAAGTGGACACGACCGTCAAATTGTATGAAAGATTTTTACCAAAGTCGGTACAGAATGGGTCGATCCGACCACCGCTCCTCAAGTTTCCCTTCCGATATCTTTCGGTTAATATTTTTTTTCACATACTAGAAAGTCCCAAAAGTAATCACGATTTGCCAAAACCGGAAACGACCTTCGAATTGGACGAAAGATTTTTACCACAGTCGGTCCGGAATGGAGTCGCTCTGACCACCGCTCCGCAAGTTTCCCTTCCAATATCTTTCCGTTTATTTTTTCATTCATATACTAAAGAGTCCATATACTAAAAGTCACCACGATTCGCCAAAAAAGAGGATACGACCTTTGAATTGGGAGAATGATTTTTTAGAAAGTCGGTCCAGAATGGGGTCGCTCCGACCACCGCTCCTCAAGTTTCCCTTCCGATATCTTTCGGTTTATATTTTTTTTACATACTAGAGAGTCCTAAAAGTCAGCACGATTCGGCAAATAACAGAATACGACCTTTGAATTGGACGGATAATTTTTTAGCTAAGTCGATCCAACATGCGGTCGCTCCAACCACAGCTCCTCAAGTTTCCCTTCCAATATCTTTCGGTTTATATTTTCTTTCACATACTAGAAAGTCCCAAAAGTAATCCCGATTTGCCAAAAAGCGGAAACGACCTTCGAATTGGACGAAAGATTTTAACTATAGTCGGTCCAGAATGGGGTCGCTCCGACCACCGCTCCTCAAGTTTCCCTTCCGATATCTTTCGGTTTGTATATTTTTTCACATACTAAAGAGTCCGAAAAGTCATCACGTTTCGCCAAAAAAGAGGATACGACCTTTGAATTGGACGAATGATTTTTTTGTCAAGTCGGTCCAGAATGGGGTCGCTCCGACCACCGCTCCTTAAGTTTCCCTTCCGATATCTTTCGGTTTATATTTTTTTTACATACTAAAGAGTCCTAAAAGTCACCAGGATTAGCCAAAAAAGAGGATACGACCTTTGAATTGGACGAATGATTTTTTAGCATAGTCGGTCCAGAATGGGATCACTCCGACCACCGCTCTTCAAGTTTCCCTTCCGATATCTTTCGGTTCATATTTTTTTTCACATACTAAAGAGTCCGAAAGTCATCACCATTCGTTAAAAAAGAGGATATGACCTTCGAATTGAACGAAAGATTTTTAGTAGAGTCGGTCCAGAATGGGATCACTCCGACCACCGCTCTTCAAGTTTCCCTTCCGACATCTTTCGATTTGTATATTTTTTCACATACTAAAGAGTCCTAAAAGTCACCACGATTCGCCAAAAAAGAGGATACGACCTTTGAATTGGGCGAATGATTTTTTAGCAAAGTCGCTCCAGAATGAGGTCGCTCCGACCACCGCTCCTCAAGTTTCCCTTCCGACATCTTTCGGTTTATATATTTTTTTACATACTAGAGCGTCTTAAAAGTCATTACGATTCGTTAAAAATGAGGATACGACCTTCGAATTGAACGAAAGATTTTTACTAGAGTCGGTCCAGAATGGGGTCGCTCCGACCACCGCTCTTCAAGTTTCCCTTCCGATATCTTTCGGTTCATATTTTTTTTCACATACGAAAGTGTCCGAAAGTCATCACCATTCGTTAAAAAAGAGGATACGACCTTCGAATTGAACGAAAGATTTTTTACTAGGGTCGTTCCAGAATGGGGTCGCACCGACCCCCGCTCCTCAAGTTTCCCTACCGATAACTTTCGATTTATATTTTTTTTCACGTTCGAGAAAGTCCCAAAAGTCATGACGATTCGTCAAAAAAGAGGACACGACCTTCGAATTGGAAGAAAGATTTTTAGCAGTGTCGGTCCAGAATGGTGTTGCTCTGACAACCGCTCCTCAAGTTTCCCTTCTGATATCTTTCGGTTCATATTTTTTTTTCCATACTAGAGAGTCCCAAAAGTCATTACGATTCGATAGAGGATACCGCCTTCGAATTGAACGAAAGATTTTTACTAGAGTCGGTCCAGAATGGGGGCGCTCCGTCCACCGCTCTTCACGTTTGCCTCCCGATATCTTTCGGTTCATATTTTTTTGCACATACTAAAGAGTCCTCAAAGTCATCACCATTCGTCAAAAAAAAGGATACGACCTTCGAATTGGACGAAAGATTTTTGCCAAGATCGGTCAAGAATGGGGTCGCTCTGACCACCGCTCCTCAAGTTTCCCTTCCGATATCGAACGGTTTATATTTTTTTTTACATACTAATGAGTCCTAAAAGTCATCACGATTCGCCAAAAAAGAGGATACGACCTTTGGAATTGGACGAATGATTTTTTAGCATAGTCGGTCCAGAATGGGATCACTCCGACCACCGCTTCTCAAATTTCCCTTCCTATATCTTTCGGTTCATATTTTTTTTCAGCTACTAAAGAGTCCTAAAAGTCGTCACCATTCGTCAAAAAAAGGATACGATCTTTGAATTGAACACAGATTTTTACGAGAGTCGGTCCAGAATGGGGTCGCTCCGACCACCGCTCCTCAAGTTTCCCTTCCGATATCTTTCGGTTTATATTTTTTTTCACATTCTAGAAAGTCCCAAAAGTCATCACGATTCGTCAAAAAAGAGGAGACGACCTTCGAATTGGACGAAAGATTTTTACCAGTGTCGGTCCAGAATGGGGTTGCTCTGAAACCGCTCCTCAAGTTTCCCTTCTGATATCATTCGGTTTATATTTTTTTTCACATATTAGAGAGTCCTAAAAGTGATCACGATTCACCCAAAAAGTGGACACGACCGTCAAATTGTATGAAAGATTTTTACCAAAGTCGGTACAGAATGGGTCGATCCGACCACCGCTCCTCAAGTTTCCCTTCCGATATCTTTCGGTTAATATTTTTTTTCACATACTAGAAAGTCCCAAAAGTAATCACGATTTGCCAAAACCGGAAACGACCTTCGAATTGGACGAAAGATTTTTACCACAGTCGGTCCGGAATGGAGTCGCTCTGACCACCGCTCCGCAAGTTTCCCTTCCAATATCTTTCCGTTTATTTTTTCATTCATATACTAAAGAGTCCATATACTAAAAGTCACCACGATTCGCCAAAAAAGAGGATACGACCTTTGAATTGGGAGAATGATTTTTTAGAAAGTCGGTCCAGAATGGGGTCGCTCCGACCACCGCTCCTCAAGTTTCCCTTCCGATATCTTTCGGTTTATATTTTTTTTACATACTAGAGAGTCTTAAAAGTCATTACGATTCGTTAAAAAAGAGGATACTACCTTCGAATTGAACAAAAGATTTTTACTAGAGTCGGTCCACAATGGGGTCGCTCCGACCACCGCTCCTCAAGTTTCCCTTCCGATATCTTTCGGTTTATGTTTTTTTGCACACACTAGAGAGTCCTAAAAGTCACCACAATTCGCCAAATAAGAGGATACGACCTTTTGATTGGACGAATAATTTTTTAGCAAAGTCCGTCCAGAATGGGGTCGCTCCGACCACCGCTCTTCAAGTTTCCCTTCCGATATCTTTCGGTTCATATTTTTTTTCACATTCTAGAAAGTCCGAAAAGTCATTATGATTCGTCAAAAAAGAGGACACGACCTTCGAATTGGACGAAAGATTTTTACCAGTGTCGGTCCAGAATGGGGTTGCTCTGTCTACCGCTCCTCAAGTTTCCCTTCTGATATCTTTCGGTTTATATTTTTTTTACATACTAGAGAGTCCTAAAAGTCATCACGATTCGTTAAAAAAGAGGATACGACCTTCGAATTGAACGAAAGATTTTTACTAGAGTCGGTCCGGAATGGGGTCGCTCTGACCACCGCACCTCAAGTTTCCCTTCCGATATCTTTCGGTTTATATTTTTTTTACATACTAAAGAGTCCTAAAAGTTACCACGATTCGCCAAAAAATAGGATACGACCTTTGAATTGGACGAATGATTTTATAGCAACGTCGGTCCAGAACGGGGTCGCTCCGACAACCGGTCTTCAAGTTTCCCTTCCGATATCGTTCGGTTCATATTTTTTTTCACATACTAAAGAGTCCTAAAAGTCATCACCATTCGTCAAAAAAAGGATACGACCTTCGAATTGGACGAAAGATTTTTACAAGTGTCGGTTCAGAATAGGGTCGCTCTGACCACCGCTCCTTAAGTTTCCCTTCCGATATCTATCGGTTTATATTTTTTTGCATACTAGAGAGTCCTAAAAGTCATCACGATTCGTTAAAAAACAGGATACGACCTTCGAATTGAAGGAAAGATTTTAACTAGAGTCGGTTCGGAATGGGGTCGCTCTGGCCACCCGCTCCTCAAGTTTCCCTTCCGATATCTTTCGGTTTATATTTTTTTTACATACTAAAGAGTCCTAAAAGTCACCACGATTCGCCAAAAAATAGGATAAGTCCTTTGAATTGGACGAATGATTTTTTAGCGAAGTCTGTCCAGAATGGGATTGCTCCGACCACCGCTCTTCAAGTTTCCCTTCCGATATCTTTTGGTTTATATTTTTTTTTACAGACTAGAGCGTCTTAAAAGTCATTACGATTCATTAAAAAAGAGGATACGACCTTCGAATTGAACGAAAGATTTTGAGTAGAGTCGGTCCAGAACGGGGTCGCTCCGACCATGCCTCTTCAAGTTTCCCTTCCGATATCTTTCGGTTTATATTTTTTTTCACATACTGGAAAGTTCCAAAAGTAATCACGATTTGTCAAAAAGCGGAAACGACCTTCGAATTGGACGAAAGATTTTTACGATTGTCGGTCCTGAATGGGGTAGCTCTGACCACCGCTCCTCACGTTTCCCTTCCGTTATCTTTCGGTTTATATTTTTTTTACATACTAGATAGTTTTAAAAGTCATTAGGATTCGTTAAAAAAGAGGATACGACGTTCGAATTGAACGAAAGATTTTTACCATCGTCGATTCAGAATGGGGTCGCTCCGACCACCGCTCTTCAAGTTTCCCTTCCGTTATCTTTCGGTTTATATATTTTTTCACATAATAAAGAGTCCTAAAAGTCACCACAATTCGCCAAAAAAGAGGATACGACCTTTGAATTGGACGGATAATTTTTTAGCAAAGTCGATCCAGAATGGGGTCGCTCCGTCCACCGCTCTTCAAGTTTCCCTTCCGACATCTTTCTGTTCATATTTTTTTCCACATACTGAAGAGTCCTAAAAGTCATCAACATTCGTCAAAAAAAAGCATACGACCTTCGAATTGGACGAAAGATTTTTACCAGAGTCGGTCCAGAATGGGGTTGCTCTGAACACCGCTCCTCAAGTTTCCCTTCCGATATCTTTCGGTTCATATTTTTGTTTACATACTAAAGAGTCCTAAAAGTCACCACGATTCGCCAAAAAAGAGCATACGACCTTTGAATTGGACGAATGATTTATTTAGCAAAGTCGGTCCAGAAAGGGATCACTCCGACCACCGCTCTTCAAGTTTCCCTTCCGTTATCTTTCGGTTTATATATTTTTTCACATAATAAAGATTCCTAAAAGTCACCACAATTCGCCAAAAAAGAGGATACGACCTTTGAATTGGACGGATAATTTTTTAGCAAAGTCGATCCAGAATGGGGTCGCTCCGACCCCTGCTCTTCAAGTTTCCCTTCCGAAATCTTTTGGTTCATATTTTTTTTCACATACAAAAGAGTCCTTAAAGTCATCACCATTCGACCAAAAAAAAATACGACCTTCGAATTGGTCGGAAGATTTTTACCAGAGTAGGACCAGAATGGGGTCGCTCTGACCACCGCTCCTCAAGTTTCCTTTCCGATATCTTTCGTTTTAAATTTTTTTTACATACTAGAGAGTCTTAAAAGTCATTACGATTCGTTAAAAAAGACGATACGACCTTCGAATTAATCGAAAGATTTTTACTAGAGCCGGTCCAGAATGGAGTCGCTCCGACCACCGTTCCTCAAGTTTACCTTCCGATATCTGTTAGTTTATATTTTTTTTGCACACACTAGAGTGTCCTGAGAGTCACCACAATCTGCCAAATAAGAGAATACAACGTTTGAATTGGACGAATGATTTTTACCAGAGTCGGTCCAGAATGGGGTCGCTCTGACCTCGCTCCTCAAATTTCCCTTCTATTATCTTTCGGTTTATATTTTTTTTCCATACTAGAAAGTCCTAAAAGTCATTACGATTCGTTGAAAAAGAGGATACGACCTTCGAATTGAACGAAAGATTTTTACTTGAGTCGTTCGAGAATGGGGTCGCACCGACCACCGCTCCTCAAGTTTCCCTACCGATATCTTTCGGTTTATATTTTTTTTACATACTAAAGATTCCTAAAAATCACCACGATTAGCCAAAAAAGAGGATATGACCTTTTGATTGGAGGCATAATTTTTTAGCAAAGTCGGTCCAGAATTGGGTCGCTCCGACCACCGCTCTTCAAGTTTCCCTTCCGATATCTTTCGGTTAAAATTTTTTTTTACATTCTAGAAATTCCCAAAATTCATTATGATTCGTCAAAAAAGAGGCCAGGTCCTTCGAATTGGACGAAAGGTTGTTACCAGTGTCGGTCCAGAATGGGGTCGATCCGACAACCGCTCCTCAAGTTTCCCTGCCGATATCTTTCGGTTCATATTTTTTTTACATACTACAGAGTCCTAAAAGTCATCACCATTTGTCAAAAAAAAGGATACGACCTTCGAATTGGACTAAAGATTTTTACCAGTGTCGGTCCCGAATGGGGTTGCTCTGACTACCGCTCCTCAAGTTTCCCTTCCGATATCTTTCGGTTTATATTTTTTTTACATACTAAACAGTCCTAAAAGTCACCACGATTCGCCAAAAAAGAGGATACGAGCATCCTAAAAGTGATTACGATTCACCAAAAAAGTGGACACGACCGACATATTGGACGAAAGATTTTTACCAATGTCGGTCCAGAATGGGGTCGATCCGACAACCGCTCCTCAAGTTTCCCTTCCGATATCTTTCGGTTTATATTTTTCATACATACTAGAGAGTACTAAAAGTCATCACGATTCGTTAAAAAAGAGGATACGACCTTCGAATTGAACGAAAGATTTTTACTAGAATCGGTCCGGAATCGGGTCGCTCTGACCACCGCTCCTCAAATTTCCCTTCCGATATCTTTCGGTTTATATTTTTTTTACATACTAAACAGTCCTAAAAGTCACCACGATTCGCCAAAAAAGAGGATACGACCTCTGAATTGTACGAATGATTTTTTCGCAAAGTCGGTCCAGAACGGGGTCGCTTCGCCCACCGCTCTTCAAGTTTCCCTTCCGATATCTTTTGGGTCATATTTTTTTTCACATACTAAAGAGTCCGAAAAGTCATCACCATTCGTCAAAAAAAGGATACGACATTCGAATTGGACGAAAGATTTTTACCAGAGTCGGTCCAGAATGAGGTCGCTCTGACCACCGCTCCTCAAGTTTCCCTTCCGATATGTTTCGGATTATATTTTTTTACATACTAGAGAGTCCTAAAAGTCATCACGATTCGTTAAAAAAGAGGATACGACCTTCGAATTGAACGAAAGATTTTTACTAGAGTCGTTCCGGAATGGGGTCGCTCTGACCACCGCTCCTTAAGTTTCCCTTCCGATATCTTTCGGTTTATATTTTTTTCACATACTAAAGAGTCTTAAAAGTCCCCACGATTCGCCAAAAAAGAGGATACGACCATTGAATTGGACGAATGATTTTTTAGCAATGTCGGTCCAGAACGGGGTCGCTCCGACCATCGCTCTTCAAGTTTCCATTCCGATATCTTTCGGTTTATATTTTTTTTACATACTACAGAGTCCTAAAAGTCATCAGCATTTGTCAAAAAAAAGGATACGACCTTCGAATTTGACGAACGATTTTTACCAGAGTCGGTCCAGAATGGGGTCGCTCTGACCTCGCTCCTCAAATTTCCCTTCCATTATCTTTCGGTTTATATTTTTTTTCCATACTAGAAAGTCCTAAATGTCATTACGATTCGTTGAAAAAGAGGATACGATCTTCGAATTGAACGAAAGATTTTTACTTCAGTCGTTCGAGAATGGGGTCGCACCGACCACCGCTCCACAAGTTTCCCTTCCGATATCTTTCGGTTTATATTTTTTTTACATACTAAAGATTCCTAAAAATCACCACGATTAGCCAAAAAAAAAGATATGACCTTTTGATTGGAGGAATAATTTTTTAGCAAAGTCGGTCCAGAATGGGGTCGCTCCGACCACAGCTCTTCAAGTTTCCCTTCCGATATCTTACGGCTAAAATTTTTTTTCACATTCTAGAAAGTCCCAAAAGTCATTATGATTCGTCAAAAAAGAGGACACGACCTTCGAATTGGACGAAAGGTTGTTACCAGTCTCGGTCCAGAATGGGGTTGCTCTGACAACCGCTCCTCAAGTTTCCCTTCTGATATCTTTCGGTTTATATTTTTCGTCACATATTAGAGAATCCTAAAAGTGATTACGATTCACCAAAAAAGTGGACACGACCGTCATATTGGACGAAAGATTTTTACCAATGTCGGTCCAGATTGGGGTCGATCCGACCACCGCTCCTCAAGTTTCCCTTCCGATATCTTTCGGTTTATATTTTTCATACATACTAGAGAGTACTAAAAGTCATCACGATTCGTTAAAAAAGAGGATACGACCTTCGAATTGAACGAAACATTTTTACTGGAGTCGGTCCGGAATCAGGTCGCTCTGACCACCGCTCCTCAAATTTCCCTTCCGATATCTTTCGGTTTATATATTTTTTACATACTAAACAGTCCTAAAAGTCACCACGATTCGCGAAAAAAGAGGATACGACCTTTGAATTGGACAAACGATTTTTTAGCAAAGTCGGTCCAGAATGGGATCGCTCCGACCACCGGTCTTCAAGTTTCCCTTCCGATATCTTTCGGTTTATATTTTTTTTACATACTACAGAGTCCTAAAAGTCATCACCATTCGTCAACAAAAAGGATACGACCTTCGAATTGGACGAAAGATTTTTACCATAGTCGGTCCGGAATGGAGTCGCTCTGACCACCGCTCCTCAAGTTTCCGTTCCAATATCTTTCCGTTCATTTTTTCTTTCACATACTAAAGATTCCTAAAAGTCACCACGATTCGCCAAAAAAGAGGATACGACCTTTGAATTGGACGAATGATTTTTTAGCAAAGTCGGTCCAGAACGGGGTCGCTCCGCCCATCGCTCTTCAAGTTTGACACCATTTGTCAAAAAAGAGGAAACGACCTTCGTATTGGACGAAAGATTTTTGCCAGTGTCGGTCCAGAATCGGGTTGCTCTGATAACCGCTCCTCAAGTTTCCCTTCCGATATCTTTCGGTTTATATTTTTCTTCACATATTAGAGAGTACTAAAAGTGATTACGATTCACCAAAAAAGTGGACACGACCGTCAAATTGGACGAAAGATTTTTACCAATGTCGGTCCAGAATAGGGTCTGCCCGACCACCGTTCCTCAAGTTTCCCTTCCGATATCTTTCGGTTTATATATTTTTTTCCATACTAGAGAGTCCTAAAAGTCATTTCGATTCGTTAAAAAAGAGGATACGACCTTCGAATTGTACGAAAGATTTTTACTAGAGTCGGTCCAGAATGGGGTCGCTCCAACCACCGATCCTCAAGTTTCCCTTCCGATATCTTTCGGTTTCTATTTTTTTTCACACACAAGAGAGTCCTTAAAGTCACCATGGTTGGCCAAAAAAGAGAATGCGACTGTTGAATTGGACGGATAATTTTTTAACAAAGTCGATCCAGAATGGGGTCGCTCCGACCACCGCTCTTCAAGTTTCCCTTCCGATATCTTTCGGTATATATATTTTTTCACATACTAAAGAGTCCTAAAAGTCATCACCAATCGTCAAAACGGAGGATACGACAATTGATTTGGACGAATGATTTTTTAACAAAGTCGGTCCAGAATGGGATCACTCCGACCACCGCTTCTCAAATTTCCCTTCCTATATCTTTCGGTTCATATTTTTTTTCAGATACTAAAGAGTCCTAAAAGTCATCACCATTCGTCAAAAAAAGGATACGATCTTTGAATTGAACACAGATTTTTACGAGAGTCGGTCCAGAATGGGGTCGCTCCGACCACCGCTCCTCAAGTTTCCCTTCCGATATCTTTCGGTTTATATTTTTTTTACATACTAGAGAGTCTTAAAAGTCATTACGATTCGTTAAAAAAGAGGATACTACCTTCGAATTGAACAAAAGATTTTTACTAGAGTCGGTCCACAATGGGGTCGCTCCGACCACCGCTCCTCAAGTTTCCCTTCCGATATCTTTCGGTTTATGTTTTTTTGCACACACTAGAGAGTCCTAAAAGTCACCACAATTCGCCAAATAAGAGGATACGACCTTTTGATTGGACGAATAATTTTTTAGCAAAGTCCGTCCAGAATGGGGTCGCTCCGACAACCGGTCTTCAAGTTTCCCTTCCGATATCGTTCGGTTCATATTTTTTTTCACATACTAAAGAGTCCTAAAAGTCATCACCATTCGTCAAAAAAAGGATACGACCTTCGAATTGGACGAAAGATTTTTACAAGTGTCGGTTCAGAATAGGGTCGCTCTGACCACCGCTCCTCAAGTTTCCCTTCCGATATCTATCGGTTTATATTTTTTTGCATACTAGAGAGTCCTAAAAGTCATCACGATTCGTTAAAAAACAGGATACGACCTTCGAATTGAAGGAAAGATTTTAACTAGAGTCGGTTCGGAATGGGGTCGCTCTGGCCACCCGCTCCTCAAGTTTCCCTTCCGATATCTTTCGGTTTATATTTTTTTTACATACTAAAGAGTCCTAAAAGTCACCACGATTCGCCAAAAAATAGGATAAGTCCTTTGAATTGGACGAATGATTTTTTAGCGAAGTCTGTCCAGAATGGGATTGCTCCGACCACCGCTCTTCAAGTTTCCCTTCCGATATCTTTTGGTTTATATTTTTTTTTACAGACTAGAGCGTCTTAAAAGTCATTACGATTCATTAAAAAAGAGGATACGACCTTCGAATTGAACGAAAGATTTTGAGTAGAGTCGGTCCAGAACGGGGTCGCTCCGACCATGCCTCTTCAAGTTTCCCTTCCGATATCTTTCGGTTTATATTTTTTTTCACATACTGGAAAGTTCCAAAAGTAATCACGATTTGTCAAAAAGCGGAAACGACCTTCGAATTGGACGAAAGATTTTTACGATTGTCGGTCCTGAATGGGGTAGCTCTGACCACCGCTCCTCACGTTTCCCTTCCGTTATCTTTCGGTTTATATTTTTTTTACATACTAGATAGTTTTAAAAGTCATTAGGATTCGTTAAAAAAGAGGATACGACGTTCGAATTGAACGAAAGATTTTTACCATCGTCGATCCAGAATGGGGTCGCTCCGACCACCGCTCTTCAAGTTTCCCTTCCGTTATCTTTCGGTTTATATATTTTTTCACATAATAAAGAGTCCTAAAAGTCACCACAATTCGCCAAAAAAGAGGATACGACCTTTGAATTGGACGGATAATTTTTTAGCAAAGTCGATCCAGAATGGGGTCGCTCCGTCCACCGCTCTTCAAGTTTCCCTTCCGACATCTTTCTGTTCATATTTTTTTCCACATACTGAAGAGTCCTAAAAGTCATCAACATTCGTCAAAAAAAAGCATACGACCTTCGAATTGGACGAAAGATTTTTACCAGAGTCGGTCCAGAATGGGGTTGCTCTGAACACCGCTCCTCAAGTTTCCCTTCCGATATCTTTCGGTTCATATTTTTGTTTACATACTAAAGAGTCCTAAAAGTCACCACGATTCGCCAAAAAAGAGCATACGACCTTTGAATTGGACGAATGATTTATTTAGCAAAGTCGGTCCAGAAAGGGATCACTCCGACCACCGCTCTTCAAGTTTCCCTTCCGTTATCTTTCGGTTTATATATTTTTTCACATAATAAAGATTCCTAAAAGTCACCACAATTCGCCAAAAAAGAGGATACGACCTTTGAATTGGACGGATAATTTTTTAGCAAAGTCGATCCAGAATGGGGTCGCTCCGACCCCTGCTCTTCAAGTTTCCCTTCCGAAATCTTTTGGTTCATATTTTTTTTCACATACAAAAGAGTCCTTAAAGTCATCACCATTCGACCAAAAAAAAATACGACCTTCGAATTGGTCGAAAGATTTTTACCAGAGTAGGACCAGAATGGGGTCGCTCTGACCACCGCTCCTCAAGTTTCCTTTCCGATATCTTTCGTTTAAAATTTTTTTTACATACTAGAGAGTCTTAAAAGTCATTACGATTCGTTAAAAAAGACGATACGACCTTCGAATTAATCGAAAGATTTTTACTAGAGCCGGTCCAGAATGGAGTCGCTCCGACCACCGTTCCTCAAGTTTACCTTCCGATATCTGTTAGTTTATATTTTTTTTGCACACACTAGAGTGTCCTGAGAGTCACCACAATCCGCCAAATAAGAGAATACAACGTTTGAATTGGACGAATGATTTTTACCAGAGTCGGTCCAGAATGGGGTCGCTCTGACCTCGCTCCTCAAATTTCCCTTCTATTATCTTTCGGTTTATATTTTTTTTCCATACTAGAAAGTCCTAAAAGTCATTACGATTCGTTGAAAAAGAGGATACGACCTTCGAATTGAACGAAAGATTTTTACTTGAGTCGTTCGAGAATGGGGTCGCACCGACCACCGCTCCTCAAGTTTCCCTTCCGATATCTTTCGGTTTATATTTTTTTTACATACTAAAGATTCCTAAAAATCACCACGATTAGCCAAAAAAGAGGATATGACCTTTTGATTGGAGGCATAATTTTTTAGCAAAGTCGGTCCAGAATTGGGTCGCTCCGACCACCGCTCTTCAAGTTTCCCTTCCGATATCTTTCGGTTAAAATTTTTTTTTACATTCTAGAAATTCCCAAAATTCATTATGATTCGTCAAAAAAGAGGCCAGGTCCTTCGAATTGGACGAAAGGTTGTTACCAGTGTCGGTCCAGAATGGGGTCGATCCGACAACCGCTCCTCAAGTTTCCCTTCCGATATCTTTCGGTTCATATTTTTTTTACATACTACAGAGTCCTAAAAGTCATCACCATTTGTCAAAAAAAAGGATACGACCTTCGAATTGGACTAAAGATTTTTACCAGTGTCGGTCCCGAATGGGGTTGCTCTGACTACCGCTCCTCAAGTTTCCCTTCCGATATCTTTCGGTTTATATTTTTTTTACATACTAAACAGTCCTAAAAGTCACCACGATTCGCCAAAAAAGAGGATACGAGCATCCTAAAAGTGATTACGATTCACCAAAAAAGTGGACACGACCGACATATTGGACGAAAGATTTTTACCAATGTCGGTCCAGAATGGGGTCGATCCGACAACCGCTCCTCAAGTTTCCCTTCCGATATCTTTCGGTTTATATTTTTCATACATACTAGAGAGTACTAAAAGTCATCACGATTCGTTAAAAAAGAGGATACGACCTTCGAATTGAACGAAAGATTTTTACTAGAATCGGTCCGGAATCGGGTCGCTCTGACCACCGCTCCTCAAATTTCCCTTCCGATATCTTTCGGTTTATATTTTTTTTACATACTAAACAGTCCTAAAAGTCACCACGATTCGCCAAAAAAGAGGATACGAGCATCCTAAAAGTGATTACGATTCACCAAAAAAGTGGACACGACCGACATATTGGACGAAAGATTTTTACCAAAGTTGGTCCAGAATGGGGTCGATCCGACCACCGCTCCTCAAGTTTCCCTTCCAATATCTTTACGGTCATTTTTTCTTTCATATACTAAAGAGTCCTAAAAGTCACCACGATTCGCCAAAAAAGAGGATACGACCTCTGAATTGTACGAATGATTTTTTCGCAAAGTCGGTCCAGAACGGGGTCGCTTCGCCCACCGCTCTTCAAGTTTCCCTTCCGATATCTTTTGGGTCATATTTTTTTTCACATACTAAAGAGTCCGAAAAGTCATCACCATTCGTCAAAAAAAGGATACGACATTCGAATTGGACGAAAGATTTTTACCAGAGTCGGTCCAGAATGAGGTCGCTCTGACCACCGCTCCTCAAGTTTCCCTTCCGATATGTTTCGGATTATATTTTTTTACATACTAGAGAGTCCTAAAAGTCATCACGATTCGTTAAAAAAGAGGATACGACCTTCGAATTGAACGAAAGATTTTTACTAGAGTCGTTCCGGAATGGGGTCGCTCTGACCACCGCTCCTTAAGTTTCCCTTCCGATATCTTTCGGTTTATATTTTTTTTCACATACTAAAGAGTCTTAAAAGTCCCCACGATTCGCCAAAAAAGAGGATACGACCATTGAATTGGACGAATGATTTTTTAGCAATGTCGGTCCAGAACGGGGTCGCTCCGACCATCGCTCTTCAAGTTTCCATTCCGATATCTTTCGGTTTATATTTTTTTTACATACTACAGAGTCCTAAAAGTCATCAGCATTTGTCAAAAAAAAGGATACGACCTTCGAATTTGACGAACGATTTTTACCAGAGTCGGTCCAGAATGGGGTCGCTCTGACCTCGCTCCTCAAATTTCCCTTCCATTATCTTTCGGTTTATATTTTTTTTCCATACTAGAAAGTCCTAAATGTCATTACGATTCGTTGAAAAAGAGGATACGATCTTCGAATTGAACGAAAGATTTTTACTTCAGTCGTTCGAGAATGGGGTCGCACCGACCACCGCTCCACAAGTTTCCCTTCCGATATCTTTCGGTTTATATTTTTTTTACATACTAAAGATTCCTAAAAATCACCACGATTAGCCAAAAAAAAAGATATGACCTTTTGATTGCAGGAATAATTTTTTAGCAAAGTCGGTCCAGAATGGGGTCGCTCCGACCACAGCTCTTCAAGTTTCCCTTCCGATATCTTACGGCTAAAATTTTTTTTCACATTCTAGAAACTCCCAAAAGTCATTATGATTCGTCAAAAAAGAGGACACGACCTTCGAATTGGACGAAAGGTTGTTACCAGTCTCGGTCCAGAATGGGGTTGCTCTGACAACCGCTCCTCAAGTTTCCCTTCTGATATCTTTCGGTTTATATTTTTCGTCACATATTAGAGAATCCTAAAAGTGATTACGATTCACCAAAAAAGTGGACACGACCGTCATATTGGACGAAAGATTTTTACCAATGTCGGTCCAGATTGGGGTCGATCCGACCACCGCTCCTCAAGTTTCCCTTCCGATATCTTTCGGTTTATATTTTTCATACATACTAGAGAGTACTAAAAGTCATCACGATTCGTTAAAAAAGAGGATACGACCTTCGAATTGAACGAAACATTTTTACTGGAGTCGGTCCGGAATCAGGTCGCTCTGACCACCGCTCCTCAAATTTCCCTTCCGATATCTTTCGGTTTATATATTTTTTACATACTAAACAGTCCTAAAAGTCACCACGATTCGCGAAAAAAGAGGATACGACCTTTGAATTGGACAAACGATTTTTTAGCAAAGTCGGTCCAGAATGGGATCGCTCCGACCACCGGTCTTCAAGTTTCCCTTCCGATATCTTTCGGTTTATATTTTTTTTACATACTACAGAGTCCTAAAAGTCATCACCATTCGTCAACAAAAAGGATACGACCTTCGAATTGGACGAAAGATTTTTACCATAGTCGGTCCGGAATGGAGTCGCTCTGACCACCGCTCCTCAAGTTTCCGTTCCAATATCTTTCCGTTCATTTTTTCTTTCACATACTAAAGATTCCTAAAAGTCACCACGATTCGCCAAAAAAGAGGATACGACCTTTGAATTGGACGAATGATTTTTTAGCAAAGTCGGTCCAGAACGGGGTCGCTCCGCCCATCGCTCTTCAAGTTTGACACCATTTGTCAAAAAAGAGGAAACGACCTTCGGATTGGACGAAAGATTTTTGCCAGTGTCGGTCCAGAATCGGGTTGCTCTGATAACCGCTCCTCAAGTTTCCCTTCCGATATCTTTCGGTTTATATTTTTCTTCACATATTAGAGAGTACTAAAAGTGATTACGATTCACCAAAAAAGTGGACACGACCGTCAAATTGGACGAAAGATTTTTACCAATGTCGGTCCAGAATAGGGTCTGCCCGACCACCGTTCCTCAAGTTTCCCTTCCGATATCTTTCGGTTTATATATTTTTTTCCATACTAGAGAGTCCTAAAAGTCATTTCGATTCGTTAAAAAAGAGGATACGACCTTCGAATTGTACGAAAGATTTTTACTAGAGTCGGTCCAGAATGGGGTCGCTCCAACCACCGATCCTCAAGTTTCCCTTCCGATATCTTACGGTTTCTATTTTTTTTCACACACAAGAGAGTCCTTAAAGTCACCATGGTTGGCCAAAAAAGAGAATGCGACTGTTGAATTGGACGGATAATTTTTTAACAAAGTCGATCCAGAATGGGGTCGCTCCGACCACCGCTCTTCAAGTTTCCCTTCCGATATCTTTCGGTATATATATTTTTTCACATACTAAAGAGTCCTAAAAGTCATCACCAATCGTCAAAACGGAGGATACGACAATTGATTTGGACGAATGATTTTTTAACAAAGTCGGTCCATAATGGGATCACTCCGACCACCGCTTCTCAAATTTCCCTTCCTATATCTTTCGGTTCATATTTTTTTTCAGATACTAAAGAGTCCTAAAAGTCATCACCATTCGTCAAAAAAAGGATACGATCTTTGAATTGAACACAGATTTTTACGAGAGTCGGTCCAGAATGGGGTCGCTCCGACCACCGCTCCTCAAGTTTCCCTTCCGATATCTTTCGGTTTATATTTTTTTTCACATTCTACAGAGTCCTAAAAGTGATCACGATTCACCAAAAAAGTGGACACGACCGTCAAATTGTATGAAAGATTTTTACGAACGACGGTACAGAATGGGTCGATCCGACCACCGCTCCTCAAGTTTCCCTTCCGATATCTTTCGGTTAATATTTTTTTTCACATACTAGAAAGTCCCAAAAGTAATCACGATTTGCCAAAACCGGAAACGACCTTCGAATTGGACGAAAGATTTTTACCACAGTCGGTCCCGAATGGGGTTGCTCTGACTACCGCTCCTCAAGTTTCCCTTCTGATATCTTTCGGTTTATATTTTTTTCACATTCTAAAGAGTCCTAAAAGTCATCACCATTCGTTAAAAAAAGCATACGACCTTCGAATTGGACGAAAGATTTTTACAAGTGTCGGTTCAGAATAGGGTCGCTCTGACCACCGCTCCTCAAGTTTCCCTTCCGATATCTATCGGGTTATATTTTTTTGCATACTAGAGAGTCCTAAAAGTCATCACGATTCGTTAAAAAACAGGATACGACCTTCGAATTGAAGGAAATATTTTAACTAGAGTCGGTTCGGAATGCGGTCGCTCTGGCCACCGCTCCTCAAGTTTGCCTTCTGATATCTTTCGGTTTATATTTTTCTTCACATATTAGAGAGTCCTAAAAGTGATTACGATTCACCAAAAAAGTGGACACGACCGTCAAATTGGACGAAAGGTTTTTACCAAAGTCGCTCAAGAATGGGGTCGATCCGACCACCGCTCCTCAAGTTTCCCTTCCGATATCTATCGGGTTATATTTTTTTGCATACTAGAGAGTCCTAAAAGTCATCACGATTCGTTAAAAAACAGGATACGACCTTCGAATTGAAGGAAATATTTTAACTAGAGTCGGTTCGGAATGCGGTCGCTCTGGCCACCGCTCCTCAAGTTTGCCTTCTGATATCTTTCGGTTTATATTTTTTTTCACATACTAGAAAGTCCCAAACGTAATGACGATTTGCCAAAAAGCGGAAACGACCTTCGAATTGGACGGAAGATTTTTACCATATTCTGTCCGGAATGGGGTCGCTCTGACCACCGCTCCTCAAGTTTCCCTTCCAATATCTGTCGGTTAATCTTTTCTTTCATATACTAAAGAGTCCGAAAAGTCACAGCGATTCGCCAAAAAAGAGGATACGACGTTTGAATTGGAAGAATGATTTTTTAGCATAGTCGGTCCAGAATGGGGTCGCTCCGACCACCGCTCCTCAAGTTTCCCTTCGGATATCATTTGGTTTATATTTTTTTTTACATACTAGAGCGTCTTAAAAGTCATTACGAATGGTTAAAAAAGAGGATACGACCTTGGAATTGAACGAAAGATTTTTACTAGAGTCGGTGCAGAATGGGGTCGCTCCGACCACCGCTCCTCAAGTTTGCCTTCCGATATCTTTCGGTTTATATTTTTTTTCACATACTAGAAAGACCCAAAAGTAATCACGATTTGTCAAAAAGCGGAAACGACATTCGAATTGGACGAAAGATTTTTACCATAGTCGGTCCGGAATGGGGTCGCTCTGACCACCGCTCCTCAAGTTTCCCTTCCAATATCTTTCGGTTAACTTTTTCTTTCATATACTAAAGAGTCCTAAAAGTCACCACGGTTCGGCAAATAAGAGAATACGACCTTTGAATTGGACGGATAATTTTTTAGCAATGTCGATCCAGAATCGGGTCGCGCTCCGACCACCGCTCCTCAAGTTTCCCTTCCGATATCTTTCGGTTTATATTTTTTTTCACATACTAGAAAGACCCAAAAGTAATCACGATTTGTCAAAAAGCGGAAACGACATTCGAATTGGACGAAAGATTTTTACCATTGTCGGTCCGGAATGGGGTCGCTCTGACCACCGCTCCTCAAGTTTCCCTTCCAATATCTTTCGGTTAACTTTTTCTTTCATATACTAAAGAGTCCTAAAAGTCACCACGGTTCGCCAAAAAAGAGGATACGACTTTTGAATTGGAAGAATGATTTTTAAGCAAAGTCGGTCAAGAATGGGGTCGCTCCGACAACCGCTCCTCAAGTTTCCCTTCCGTTATCTTTCTGTTTATATTTTTCTTACATACTAGATATTTTTAAAAGTCATCACGATTCATTAAAAAAGAGGATACGAACTTCGAATTGAACGAAAGATTTTTACTAGAGCCGGTCCGGTATGGGGTCGCTCTGACCACCGCTCCTCAAGTTTCGCTTCCGATATCTTTCGCTTTATATTTTTTTTACATACTAAAGAGTCCTAAAAGTCACCACGATTCGCCAAAAAAGAGGATACGACCTTTGAATTGGACGAAAGATTTTTACCATAGTCGGTCCGGAATGGAGTCGCTCTGACCACCGCTCCTCAAGTTTCCGTTCCAATATCTTTCCGTTCATTTTTTCTTTCACATACTAAAGATTCATAAAAGTCACCACGATTCGCCAAAAAAGAGGATACGACCTTTGAATTGGACGAATGATTTTTTAGCAAAGTCGGTCCAGAACGGGGTCGCTCCGACCACCGCTCTTCAAGTTTCCCTTCCGATATCTTTCGGTTTATATTTTTTTTACATACTACAGAGTCCTAAAAGTCATCACCATTCGTCAACAAAAAGGATACGACCTTCGAATTGGACGAAAGATTTTTACCATAGTCGGTCCGGAATGGAGTCGCTCTGACCACCGCTCCTCAAGTTTCCCTTCCAATATCTTGCCGTTCATTTTTTCTTTCATATACTAAAGAGTCCTAAAAGTTACCACGATTCGCCAAAAAAGAGGATACGACCTTTGAATTGTACGAATGATTTTTTCGCAAAGTCGGTCCAGAACGGGGTGGCTCCGCCCATCGCTCTTCAAGTTTGACACCATTTGTCAAAAAAGAGGAAACGACCTTCGGATTGGACGAAAGATTTTTACCAGTGTCGGTCCAGAATCGGGTTGCTCTGATAACCGCTCCTCAAGTTTCCCTTCCGATATCTTTCGGTTTATATTTTTCTTCACATATTCGAGAGTACTAAAAGTGATTACGATTCACCAAAAAAGTGGACACGACCGTCAAATTGGACGAAAGATTTTTACCAATGTCGGTCCAGAATAGGGTCTGCCCGACCACCGTTCCTCAAGTTTCCCTTCCGATATCTTTCGGTTTATATATTTTTTTCCATACTAGAGAGTCCTAAAAGTCATTTCGATTCGTTAAAAAAGAGGATACGACCTTCGAATTGTACGAAAGATTTTTACTAGAGTCGGTCCAGAATGGGGTCGCTCCAACCACCGATCCTCAAGTTTCCCTTCCGATATCTTTCGGTTTCTATTTTTTTTCACACACAAGAGAGTCCTTAAAGTCACCATGGTTGGCCAAAAAAGAGAATGCGACTGTTGAATTGGACGGATAATTTTTTAGCAAAGTCGATCTAGAATGGGGTCGCTCCGACCACCGCTCTTCAAGTTTCCCTTCCGATATCTTTCGGTATATATATTTTTTCACATACTAAAGAGTCCTAAAAGTCATCACCAATCGTCAAAACGGAGGATACGACAATTGATTTGGACGAATGATTTTTTAACAAAGTCGGTCCAGAATGGGATCACTCCGACCACCGCTTCTCAAATTTCCCTTCCTATATCTTTCGGTTCATATTTTTTTTCAGATACTAAAGAGTCCTAAAAGTCACCACGGTTCGGCAAATAAGAGAATACGACCTTTGAATTGGACGGATAATTTTTTAGCAATGTCGATCCAGAATCGGGTCGCGCTCCGACCACCGCTCCTCAAGTTTCCCTTCCGATATCTTTCGGTTTATATTTTTTTTCACATACTAGAAAGACCCAAAAGTAATCACGATTTGTCAAAAAGCGGAAACGACATTCGAATTGGACGAAAGATTTTTACCATAGTCGGTCCGGAATGGGGTCGCTCTGACCACCGCTCCTCAAGTTTCCCTTCCAATATCTTTCGGTTAACTTTTTCTTTCATATACTAAAGAGTCCTAAAAGTCACCACGGTTCGCCAAAAAAGAGGATACGACTTTTGAATTGGAAGAATGATTTTTAAGCAAAGTCGGTCAAGAATGGGGTCGCTCCGACAACCGCTCCTCAAGTTTCCCTTCCGTTATCTTTCTGTTTATATTTTTCTTACATACTAGATATTTTTAAAAGTCATCACGATTCATTAAAAAAGAGGATACGAACTTCGAATTGAACGAAAGATTTTTACTAGAGTCGGTCCGGTATGGGGTCGCTCTGACCACCGCTCCTCAAGTTTCGCTTCCGATATCTTTCGCTTTATATTTTTTTTACATACTAAAGAGTCCTAAAAGTCACCACGATTCGCCAAAAAAGAGGATACGACCTTTGAATTGGACGAAAGATTTTTACCATAGTCGGTCCGGAATGGAGTCGCTCTGACCACCGCTCCTCAAGTTTCCGTTCCAATATCTTTCCGTTCATTTTTTCTTTCACATACTAAAGATTCCTAAAAGTCACCACGATTCGCCAAAAATGAGGATACGACCTTTGAATTGGACGAATGATTTTATAGCAACGTCGGTCCAGAACGGGGTCGCTCCGACCACCGGTCTTCAAGTTTCCCTTCCGATATCGTTCGGTTCATATTTTTTTTCACATACTAAAGATTCCTAAAAGTCATCACCATTCGTCAAAAAAAGGATACGACCTTCGAATTGGACGAAAGATATTTACAAGTGTCGGTTCAGAATAGGGTCGCTCTGACCACCGCTCCTCAAGTTTCCCTTCCGATATCTATCGGTTTATATTTTTTATGCATACTAGAGAGTCCTAAAAGTCATCACGATTCGTTAAAAAACAGGATACGACCTTCGAATTGAAGGAAAGTTTTTAACTAGAGTCGGTTCGGAATGGGGTCGCTCCGACCACCGCTCCTCAAGTTTGCCTTCCGATATCTTTCGGTTTATATTTTTTTTCACACACTAGAGAGTCCTAAACGTAACCACGATTCGGCAAATAAGAGAATACGACCTTTGAATTGGACGGATAATTTGTTAGCAATGTCGATCCAGAATCGGGTCGCGCTCCGACCACCGCTCCTCAAGTTTCCCTTCTGATATCTTTCGGTTCATATTTTTTTTCACATACTAGAAAGTCCCAAAAGTAATCACGATTTGTCAAAAAGCGGAAACGACATTCGAATTGGACGAAAGATTTTTACCATAGTCGGTCCGGAATGGGGTCGCTCTGACCACCGCTCCTCAAGTTTCCCTTCCAATATCTTTCGGTTAATTTTTTCTTTCATATACTAAAGAGTCCTAAAAGTCACCACGATTCGCCAAAAAAGAGGATACGACCTTTGAATTGGAAGAATGATTTTTAAACAAAGTCGGTCCAGAACGGGGTCGCTCCGACCACCGCTCTTCAAGTTTCCCTTCCGATATCTTTCGGTTTATATTTTTTTTACATACTACAGAGTCCTAAAAGTCATCACCATCCGTCAAAAAAAAGGATACGACCTTCGAATTGGACGAAAGATTTTTATCATAGTCAGTCCGGAATGGAGTCGCTCTGAACACCGCTCCTCAAGTTTCCCTTCCGATATCTTTCGGTTTATATTTTTTTTCACATACTAGAAAGTCCCAAACGTAATGACGATTTGCCAAAAAGCGGAAACGACCTTCGAATTGGACGGAAGATTTTTACCATATTCGGTACGGAATGGGGTCGCTCTGACCACCGCTCCTCAAGTTTTCCTTCCAATATCTTTCGGTTGATTTTTTCTTTCATGTATATAAAAGAAAAAGTATTAACTAGTATTAAGTAGTCGGACCTTCGAATTGAACGAAAGATTTTTACTAGTGTCGGTCCAGAATGGGGTCGCACCGACCACCGCTCCTCAAGTTTCCCTTCCGATATCTTTCGGTTTATATTTTTTTTACATACTAGAGTGTCTTAAAAATCATTATGATTCGTTAAAAAAGAGGATACGACCTTGGAATTGAACGAAAGATTTTTACTAGCGTCGGTCCAGAATGGGGTCGCTCCGACCACCGCTCCTCAAGTTTCCCTTCCGATATCTTTCGGTTCATATTTTTTTCACACACTAGAGAGTCCTAAAAGTCACCACGATTCGGCAAATAAGAGAATACGACGTTTGAATAGGACGGATAATTTTTTAGCAAAGTCGATCCAAAATGGGGTCGCTCCGACCACCGCTCCTCAAGTTTCCCTTCCAATATCTTTCGGTTTATATTTTCTTTCACATACTAGAAAGTCCCAAAAGTAATCACGATTTGCCAAAATGCGGAAACGACCTTCGAATTGGACGAAAGATTTTAACCATAGTCGGTCCAGGATGGGGTCGCTCCGACCACCGCTCCTCAAGTTTCCCTTCCGATATCTTTCAGTTTATATTTTTTTTTACATACTAGAGCGTCTTAAAAGTCTTTACGATTCGTTAAAAAAGAGGATACGACCTTTGAATTAGAAGAATGATTTTTTAGCAAAGACGGTCCAGAATGGGGTCGCTCCGACCACCGCTCCTCAAGTTTCCCTTCCGATATCTTTCGGTTTATATTTTTTTTACATACTAAAGAGTCCTAAAAGTCACCACGATTCGCCAAAAAAGAGGATACGACCTTTGAATTGGACGAATGATTTTATAGCAAACTCGGTCCAGAATGTGGTCGCTCCGACCACTGCTCGATCAAGTTTCACTTCCGATATCTTTCAGTTTATATTTTTTTTTACATACTAGAGCGTCTTAAAAGTCATTACGATTCGTTAAAAAAGAAGATACGACCTTCGATTTGAACGAAAGATTTTTACTAGCGTCGGTCCAGAATGAGGTCGCTCCGACCACCGCTCCTCAAGTTTCCCTTCCGATATCTTTCGGTTCATATTGTTTTTCACATACTAAAGAGTCCGAAAGTCATCACCTTTCGTTAAAAAAGAGGATACGACCTTCGAATTGAACGAAAGATTTTTACCAGATTCGGTCCAGAATGGGGACGCTCTGACCAGCGCTCCTGAAGTTTCCCTTCCGATATCTTTCGGTTTATATTTTTTTTACATACTAAAGAGTCCTAAAAGTCACCACGATTCGCGAAAAAAGAGGATACGACCTTTGAATTGGACGAATGATTTTTTAGCCAAGTCGGTCCAGAATGGGGTCGCTCCGACCACCGCTCCTCAAGTTTCCATTCCGATATCTTTTGGTTTATATTTTTTTTCACATACTAGAGAGTCCTAAAAGTCACCACGATTTGGTACATAAGAGAATGCGACCTTTGAATTGGACGGATAATTTTTTAGCAATGTCGATCCAGAATGGGGTCGCTCCGACCACCGCTCCTCAAGTTTCCCGTCCGATATCTTTCGGTTTATATTTTTGTTCACATACTAGAAAGTACCAAAAGTAATCACGATTTGTCAAAAAGCGGAAACTACCTTCGAATTGGACGAAAGATTTTTACCATAGTCGGTCCGGAATGGGTTCGCTCTGAACACCGCTCCTCAAGTTTCCCTTCCGATATCTTTCGGTTTATATTTTTTTTACATACTACAGAGTCCTAAAAGTCATCACCATTTGTCAAAAAAAAGCATACGTCCTTCGAATTTGAAGAACGATTTTTATCACAGTCGGTCCAGAATGGGGTTGCTGTGACAACCGCTCCTCAAGTTTGCCTTCTGATATCTTTCGGTTTATATTTTTCTTTACATATTAGAGAGTCCTAAAAGTGATTACGATTCACCAAAAAGGTGGACACGACCGTCAAATTGGACGAAAGGTTTTTACCAATGTCGCTCCAGAATGGGGTCGATCCGACCACCGCTCCTCAAGTTTCCCTTCCGATATCTTTCGGTTTATATTTTTTTTCACATACTAGAAAGTCCCAAACGTAATGACGATTTGCCAAAAAGCGGAAACGACCTTCGAATTGGACGGAAGATTTTTACCATATTCGGTCCGGAATGGGTTCGCTCTGACCACCGCTCCTCAAGTTTCCCTTCCAATATCTTTCGCTTAATTTTTTCTTTCATATACTAAAGAGTCCGAAAAGTCACCACGATTCGCCAAAAAAGAGGATACGACCTTTGAATTGGAAGAATGATTTTTTAGCATAGTCGGTCCAGAATGGGGTCGCTCCGACCACCGCTCCTCAAGCTTCCCTTCCGATATCATTTGGTTTATATTTTTTTTTACATACTAGAGCGTCTTAAAAGTCATTACGAATGCTTAAAAAAGAGGATACGACCTTGGAAATGAACGAAAGATTTTTACTAGAGTCGGTCCAGAATGGGGTCGCTCCGACCACCGCTCCTCAAGTTTGCCTTCCGATATTTTCGGTTTATATATTTTTTCACACACTAGAGAGTCCTAAACGTCACCACGATTCGGCAAATAAGAGAATACGACCTTTGAATTGGACGGATAATTTTTTAGCAAAGTCGGTCCAGAACGGGGTCGCTCCGACAACCGCTCCTCAAGTTTCCCTTCCGTTATCTTTCTGTTTATATTTTTTTTACATACTAGATAGTTTTAAAAGTCATTACGATTCATTAAAAAAGAGGATACGAACTTCGAATTGAACGAAAGATTTTTACTAGCGTCGGTCCGGAATGGGGTCGCTCTGACCACCGCTCCTTAAGTTTCCCTTCCGATATCTTTCGGTTTATATTTTTTTTACATACTAAAGAGTCCTAAAAGTCACCACGATTCGCCAAAAAATAGGATACGACCTTTGAATTGGACGAATGATTTTATAGCAACGTCGGTCCAGAACGGGGTCGCTCTGATCACCGGTCTTCAAGTTTCCCTTCCGTTATCTTTCTGTTTATATTTTTTTTACATACTAGATAGTTTTAAAAGTCATCACCATTCATTAAAAAAGTGGATACGAACTTCGAATTGAACGAAAGATTTTTACTAGAGTCGGTCAGGAATGGGGTCGGTCTGACCACCGCTCCTCAAGTTTCCCTTCCGATATCTTTCGGTTTATATTTTTTTTCACATACTAGAAAGTCCCAAAAGCAATCACGATTTGTCAAAAAGCGGAGACGACATTCGAATTGGACGAAAGATTTTTACCATAGTCGGTCCGGAATGGGATCGCTCTGACCACCGCTCCTCAAGTTTCCGTTCCAATATCTTTCGGTTAACTTTTTCTTTCATATACTAAAGAGTCCTAAAAGTCACCACGGTTCGCCAAAAAAGAGGATACGACTTTTGAATTGGATGAATGATTTTTAAGCATAGTCGGTCCAGAATGGAGTCGCTCCGACAACAGCTCCTCAAGTTTTCCTTCCGTTATCTTTCTGTTTATATTTTTTTTACATACTGGATAGTTTTAAAAGTCATTACCATTCATTAAAAAAGAGGATACGAACTTCGAATTGAACGAAAGATTTTTACTAGAGTCGGTCAGGAATGGGGTCGCTCTGACCACCGCTCCTCAAGTTTCCCTTCCGATATCTTTCGGTTTATATTTTTTTTACATACTAAAGAGTCTTAAAGTCACCACGATTCGCCAAAAATGAGGATACGACCTTTGAATTGGACGAATGATTTTATAGCAACGTCGGTCCAGAACGGGGTCGCTCCGACCACCGGTCTTCAAGTTTCCCTTCCGATATCGTTCGGTTCATATTTTTTTTCACATACTAAAGATTCCTAAAAGTCATCACCATTCGTCAAAAAAAGGATACGACCTTCGAATTGGACGAAAGATATTTACAAGTGTCGGTTCAGAATAGGGTCGCTCTGACCACCGCTCCTCAAGTTTCCCTTCCGATATCTATCGGTTTATATTTTTTATGCATACTAGAGAGTCCTAAAAGTCATCACGATTCGTTAAAAAACAGGATACGACCTTCGAATTGAAGGAAAGTTTTTAACTAGAGTCGGTTCGGAATGGGGTCGCTCCGACCACCGCTCCTCAAGTTTGCCTTCCGATATCTTTCGGTTTATATTTTTTTTCACACACTAGAGAGTCCTAAACGTAACCACGATTCGGCAAATAAGAGAATACGACCTTTGAATTGGACGGATAATTTGTTAGCAATGTCGATCCAGAATCGGGTCGCGCTCCGACCACCGCTCCTCAAGTTTCCCTTCTGATATCTTTCGGTTCATATTTTTTTTCACATACTAGAAAGTCCCAAAAGTAATCACGATTTGTCAAAAAGCGGAAACGACATTCGAATTGGACGAAAGATTTTTACCATAGTCGGTCCGGAATGGGGTCGCTCTGACCACCGCTCCTCAAGTTTCCCTTCCAATATCTTTCGGTTAATTTTTTCTTTCATATACTAAAGAGTCCTAAAAGTCACCACGATTCGCCAAAAAAGAGGATACGACCTTTGAATTGGAAGAATGATTTTTAAACAAAGTCGGTCCAGAACGGGGTCGCTCCGACCACCGCTCTTCAAGTTTCCCTTCCGATATCTTTCGGTTTATATTTTTTTTACATACTACAGAGTCCTAAAAGTCATCACCATCCGTCAAAAAAAAGGATACGACCTTCGAATTGGACGAAAGATTTTTATCATAGTCAGTCCGGAATGGAGTCGCTCTGAACACCGCTCCTCAAGTTTCCCTTCCGATATCTTTCGGTTTATATTTTTTTTCACATACTAGAAAGTCCCAAACGTAATGACGATTTGCCAAAAAGCGGAAACGACCTTCGAATTGGACGGAAGATTTTTACCATATTCGGTACGGAATGGGGTCGCTCTGACCACCGCTCCTCAAGTTTTCCTTCCAATATCTTTCGGTTGATTTTTTCTTTCATGTATATAAAAGAAAAAGTATTAACTAGTATTAAGTAGTCGGACCTTCGAATTGAACGAAAGATTTTTACTAGTGTCGGTCCAGAATGGGGTCGCACCGACCACCGCTCCTCAAGTTTCCCTTCCGATATCTTTCGGTTTATATTTTTTTTACATACTAGAGTGTCTTAAAAATCATTATGATTCGTTAAAAAAGAGGATACGACCTTGGAATTGAACGAAAGATTTTTACTAGCGTCGGTCCAGAATGGGGTCGCTCCGACCACCGCTCCTCAAGTTTCCCTTCCGATATCTTTCGGTTCATATTTTTTTCACACACTAGAGAGTCCTAAAAGTCACCACGATTCGGCAAATAAGAGAATACGACGTTTGAATAGGACGGATAATTTTTTAGCAAAGTCGATCCAAAATGGGGTCGCTCCGACCACCGCTCCTCAAGTTTCCCTTCCAATATCTTTCGGTTTATATTTTCTTTCACATACTAGAAAGTCCCAAAAGTAATCACGATTTGCCAAAATGCGGAAACGACCTTCGAATTGGACGAAAGATTTTAACCATAGTCGGTCCAGGATGGGGTCGCTCCGACCACCGCTCCTCAAGTTTCCCTTCCGATATCTTTCAGTTTATATTTTTTTTTACATACTAGAGCGTCTTAAAAGTCTTTACGATTCGTTAAAAAAGAGGATACGACCTTTGAATTAGAAGAATGATTTTTTAGCAAAGACGGTCCAGAATGGGGTCGCTCCGACCACCGCTCCTCAAGTTTCCCTTCCGATATCTTTCGGTTTATATTTTTTTTACATACTAAAGAGTCCTAAAAGTCACCACGATTCGCCAAAAAAGAGGATACGACCTTTGAATTGGACGAATGATTTTATAGCAAACTCGGTCCAGAATGTGGTCGCTCCGACCACTGCTCGATCAAGTTTCACTTCCGATATCTTTCAGTTTATATTTTTTTTTACATACTAGAGCGTCTTAAAAGTCATTACGATTCGTTAAAAAAGAAGATACGACCTTCGATTTGAACGAAAGATTTTTACTAGCGTCGGTCCAGAATGAGGTCGCTCCGACCACCGCTCCTCAAGTTTCCCTTCCGATATCTTTCGGTTCATATTGTTTTTCACATACTAAAGAGTCCGAAAGTCATCACCTTTCGTTAAAAAAGAGGATACGACCTTCGAATTGAACGAAAGATTTTTACCAGATTCGGTCCAGAATGGGGACGCTCTGACCAGCGCTCCTGAAGTTTCCCTTCCGATATCTTTCGGTTTATATTTTTTTTACATACTAAAGAGTCCTAAAAGTCACCACGATTCGCGAAAAAAGAGGATACGACCTTTGAATTGGACGAATGATTTTTTAGCCAAGTCGGTCCAGAATGGGGTCGCTCCGACCACCGCTCCTCAAGTTTCCATTCCGATATCTTTTGGTTTATATTTTTTTTCACATACTAGAGAGTCCTAAAAGTCACCACGATTTGGTACATAAGAGAATGCGACCTTTGAATTGGACGGATAATTTTTTAGCAATGTCGATCCAGAATGGGGTCGCTCCGACCACCGCTCCTCAAGTTTCCCGTCCGATATCTTTCGGTTTATATTTTTGTTCACATACTAGAAAGTACCAAAAGTAATCACGATTTGTCAAAAAGCGGAAACTACCTTCGAATTGGACGAAAGATTTTTACCATAGTCGGTCCGGAATGGGTTCGCTCTGAACACCGCTCCTCAAGTTTCCCTTCCGATATCTTTCGGTTTATATTTTTTTTACATACTACAGAGTCCTAAAAGTCATCACCATTTGTCAAAAAAAAGCATACGTCCTTCGAATTTGAAGAACGATTTTTATCACAGTCGGTCCAGAATGGGGTTGCTGTGACAACCGCTCCTCAAGTTTGCCTTCTGATATCTTTCGGTTTATATTTTTCTTTACATATTAGAGAGTCCTAAAAGTGATTACGATTCACCAAAAAGGTGGACACGACCGTCAAATTGGACGAAAGGTTTTTACCAATGTCGCTCCAGAATGGGGTCGATCCGACCACCGCTCCTCAAGTTTCCCTTCCGATATCTTTCGGTTTATATTTTTTTTCACATACTAGAAAGTCCCAAACGTAATGACGATTTGCCAAAAAGCGGAAACGACCTTCGAATTGGACGGAAGATTTTTACCATATTCGGTCCGGAATGGGTTCGCTCTGACCACCGCTCCTCAAGTTTCCCTTCCAATATCTTTCGCTTAATTTTTTCTTTCATATACTAAAGAGTCCGAAAAGTCACCACGATTCGCCAAAAAAGAGGATACGACCTTTGAATTGGAAGAATGATTTTTTAGCATAGTCGGTCCAGAATGGGGTCGCTCCGACCACCGCTCCTCAAGCTTCCCTTCCGATATCATTTGGTTTATATTTTTTTTTACATACTAGAGCGTCTTAAAAGTCATTACGAATGCTTAAAAAAGAGGATACGACCTTGGAAATGAACGAAAGATTTTTACTAGAGTCGGTCCAGAATGGGGTCGCTCCGACCACCGCTCCTCAAGTTTGCCTTCCGATATTTTCGGTTTATATATTTTTTCACACACTAGAGAGTCCTAAACGTCACCACGATTCGGCAAATAAGAGAATACGACCTTTGAATTGGACGGATAATTTTTTAGCAAAGTCGGTCCAGAACGGGGTCGCTCCGACAACCGCTCCTCAAGTTTCCCTTCCGTTATCTTTCTGTTTATATTTTTTTTACATACTAGATAGTTTTAAAAGTCATTACGATTCATTAAAAAAGAGGATACGAACTTCGAATTGAACGAAAGATTTTTACTAGCGTCGGTCCGGAATGGGGTCGCTCTGACCACCGCTCCTTAAGTTTCCCTTCCGATATCTTTCGGTTTATATTTTTTTTACATACTAAAGAGTCCTAAAAGTCACCACGATTCGCCAAAAAATAGGATACGACCTTTGAATTGGACGAATGATTTTATAGCAACGTCGGTCCAGAACGGGGTCGCTCTGATCACCGGTCTTCAAGTTTCCCTTCCGTTATCTTTCTGTTTATATTTTTTTTACATACTAGATAGTTTTAAAAGTCATCACCATTCATTAAAAAAGTGGATACGAACTTCGAATTGAACGAAAGATTTTTACTAGAGTCGGTCAGGAATGGGGTCGGTCTGACCACCGCTCCTCAAGTTTCCCTTCCGATATCTTTCGGTTTATATTTTTTTTCACATACTAGAAAGTCCCAAAAGCAATCACGATTTGTCAAAAAGCGGAGACGACATTCGAATTGGACGAAAGATTTTTACCATAGTCGGTCCGGAATGGGATCGCTCTGACCACCGCTCCTCAAGTTTCCGTTCCAATATCTTTCGGTTAACTTTTTCTTTCATATACTAAAGAGTCCTAAAAGTCACCACGGTTCGCCAAAAAAGAGGATACGACTTTTGAATTGGATGAATGATTTTTAAGCATAGTCGGTCCAGAATGGAGTCGCTCCGACAACAGCTCCTCAAGTTTTCCTTCCGTTATCTTTCTGTTTATATTTTTTTTACATACTGGATAGTTTTAAAAGTCATTACCATTCATTAAAAAAGAGGATACGAACTTCGAATTGAACGAAAGATTTTTACTAGAGTCGGTCAGGAATGGGGTCGCTCTGACCACCGCTCCTCAAGTTTCCCTTCCGATATCTTTCGGTTTATATTTTTTTTACATACTAAAGAGTCTTAAAGTCACCACGATTCGCCAAAAATGAGGATACGACCTTTGAATTGGACGAATGATTTTATAGCAACGTCGGTCCAGAACGGGGTCGCTCCGACCACCGGTCTTCAAGTTTCCCTTCCGATATCGTTCGGTTCATATTTTTTTTCACATACTAAAGATTCCTAAAAGTCATCACCATTCGTCAAAAAAAGGATACGACCTTCGAATTGGACGAAAGATATTTACAAGTGTCGGTTCAGAATAGGGTCGCTCTGACCACCGCTCCTCAAGTTTCCCTTCCGATATCTATCGGTTTATATTTTTTATGCATACTAGAGAGTCCTAAAAGTCATCACGATTCGTTAAAAAACAGGATACGACCTTCGAATTGAAGGAAAGTTTTTAACTAGAGTCGGTTCGGAATGGGGTCGCTCCGACCACCGCTCCTCAAGTTTGCCTTCCGATATCTTTCGGTTTATATTTTTTTTCACACACTAGAGAGTCCTAAACGTAACCACGATTCGGCAAATAAGAGAATACGACCTTTGAATTGGACGGATAATTTGTTAGCAATGTCGATCCAGAATCGGGTCGCGCTCCGACCACCGCTCCTCAAGTTTCCCTTCTGATATCTTTCGGTTCATATTTTTTTTCACATACTAGAAAGTCCCAAAAGTAATCACGATTTGTCAAAAAGCGGAAACGACATTCGAATTGGACGAAAGATTTTTACCATAGTCGGTCCGGAATGGGGTCGCTCTGACCACCGCTCCTCAAGTTTCCCTTCCAATATCTTTCGGTTAATTTTTTCTTTCATATACTAAAGAGTCCTAAAAGTCACCACGATTCGCCAAAAAAGAGGATACGACCTTTGAATTGGAAGAATGATTTTTAAACAAAGTCGGTCCAGAACGGGGTCGCTCCGACCACCGCTCTTCAAGTTTCCCTTCCGATATCTTTCGGTTTATATTTTTTTTACATACTACAGAGTCCTAAAAGTCATCACCATCCGTCAAAAAAAAGGATACGACCTTCGAATTGGACGAAAGATTTTTATCATAGTCAGTCCGGAATGGAGTCGCTCTGAACACCGCTCCTCAAGTTTCCCTTCCGATATCTTTCGGTTTATATTTTTTTTCACATACTAGAAAGTCCCAAACGTAATGACGATTTGCCAAAAAGCGGAAACGACCTTCGAATTGGACGGAAGATTTTTACCATATTCGGTACGGAATGGGGTCGCTCTGACCACCGCTCCTCAAGTTTTCCTTCCAATATCTTTCGGTTGATTTTTTCTTTCATGTATATAAAAGAAAAAGTATTAACTAGTATTAAGTAGTCGGACCTTCGAATTGAACGAAAGATTTTTACTAGTGTCGGTCCAGAATGGGGTCGCTCCGACCACCGCTCCTCAAGTTTCCCTTCCGATATCTTTCGCTTTATATTTTTTTTTACATACTAAAGAGTCCTAAAAGTCACCACGATTCGCCAAAAAAGAGGATACGACCTTTGAATTGGACGAATGATTTTATAGCAAACTCGGTCCAGAATGTGGTCGCTCCGACCACTGCTCGATCAAGTTTCACTTCCGATATCTTTCAGTTTATATTTTTTTTTACATACTAGAGCGTCTTAAAAGTCATTACGATTCGTTAAAAAAGAGGATACGACCTTCGAATTGAAAAAAAGATTTTTACTAGCGTCGGTTCAGAATGGGGTCGCTCCGACCACCGCTCCTCAAGTTTCCCTTCCGATATCTTTCGGTTCATATTTTTTTTCACATACTAAAGAGTCCGACAGTCATCACCTTTCGTCAAAAAAAAGGTTACGACCTTCGAATTGGACGAAAGATTTTTACCAGATTCGGTCCAGAATGGGGACGCTCTGACCACCGCTCCTCAAGTTTCCCTTCCGATATCTTTCGGTTTATATTTTTTTTACATACTAACGAGTCCTAAAAGTCACCACGATTCGCCAAAAAAGAGGATACGACCTTTGAATTGGACGAATGATTTTTTAGCCAAGTCGGTCCAGAATGGGGTCGCTCCGACCACCGCTCCTCAAGTTTCCATTCCGATATCTTTCGGTTTATATTTTTTTTCACACACTAGAGAGTCCTAAAAGACACCACGATTTGGTACATAAGAGAATGCGACCTTTGAATTGGACGGATAATTTTTTAGCAATGTCGATCCAGAATGGGGTTGCTCCGACCACCGCTCCTCAAGTTTCCCGTCCGATATCTTTCGGTTTATATTTTTGTTCACATACGAGAAAGTACCAAAAGTAATCACGATTTGTCAAAAAGCGGAAACTACCTTCGAATTGGACGAATGATTTTTACCATAGTCGGTCCGGAATGGGTTCGCTCTGAACACCGCTCCTCAAGTTTCCCTTCCACTATCTTTAGGTTAATTTTTTATTTCATATACTAAAGATTCCTAAAAGTCACCACGATTCGCCGAAAAAGAGGATACGACCTTTGAATTAGAAGAATGATTTTTTAGCAAAGACGGTCCAGAATGGGGTCGCACCGACCACCGCTCCTCAAGTTTCCCTTCCGATATCTTTCGGTTTATATTTTTTTTACATACTAGAGTGTCTTAAAAATCATTATGATTCGTTAAAAAAGAGGATACGACCTTGGAATTGAACGAAAGATTTTTACTAGCGTCGGTCCAGAATGGGGTCGCTCCGACCACCGCTCCTCAAGTTTCCCTTCCGATATCTTTCGGTTCATATTTTTTTCACACACTAGAGAGTCCTAAAAGTCACCACGATTCGGCAAATAAGAGAATACGACGTTTGAATAGGACGGATAATTTTTTAGCAAAGTCGATCCAAAATGGGGTCGCTCCGACCACCGCTCCTCAAGTTTCCCTTCCAATATCTTTCGGTTTATATTTTCTTTCACATACTAGAAAGTCCCAAAAGTAATCACGATTTGCCAAAATGCGGAAACGACCTTCGAATTGGACGAAAGATTTTAACCATAGTCGGTCCAGGATGGGGTCGCTCCGACCACCGCTCCTCAAGTTTCCCTTCCGATATCTTTCAGTTTATATTTTTTTTTACATACTAGAGCGTCTTAAAAGTCTTTACGATTCGTTAAAAAAGAGGATACGACCTTTGAATTAGAAGAATGATTTTTTAGCAAAGACGGTCCAGAATGGGGTCGCTCCGACCACCGCTCCTCAAGTTTCCCTTCCGATATCTTTCGGTTTATATTTTTTTTACATACTAAAGAGTCCTAAAAGTCACCACGATTCGCCAAAAAAGAGGATACGACCTTTGAATTGGACGAATGATTTTATAGCAAACTCGGTCCAGAATGTGGTCGCTCCGACCACTGCTCGATCAAGTTTCACTTCCGATATCTTTCAGTTTATATTTTTTTTTACATACTAGAGCGTCTTAAAAGTCATTACGATTCGTTAAAAAAGAAGATACGACCTTCGATTTGAACGAAAGATTTTTACTAGCGTCGGTCCAGAATGAGGTCGCTCCGACCACCGCTCCTCAAGTTTCCCTTCCGATATCTTTCGGTTCATATTGTTTTTCACATACTAAAGAGTCCGAAAGTCATCACCTTTCGTTAAAAAAGAGGATACGACCTTCGAATTGAACGAAAGATTTTTACCAGATTCGGTCCAGAATGGGGACGCTCTGACCAGCGCTCCTGAAGTTTCCCTTCCGATATCTTTCGGTTTATATTTTTTTTACATACTAAAGAGTCCTAAAAGTCACCACGATTCGCGAAAAAAGAGGATACGACCTTTGAATTGGACGAATGATTTTTTAGCCAAGTCGGTCCAGAATGGGGTCGCTCCGACCACCGCTCCTCAAGTTTCCATTCCGATATCTTTTGGTTTATATTTTTTTTCACATACTAGAGAGTCCTAAAAGTCACCACGATTTGGTACATAAGAGAATGCGACCTTTGAATTGGACGGATAATTTTTTAGCAATGTCGATCCAGAATGGGGTCGCTCCGACCACCGCTCCTCAAGTTTCCCGTCCGATATCTTTCGGTTTATATTTTTGTTCACATACTAGAAAGTACCAAAAGTAATCACGATTTGTCAAAAAGCGGAAACTACCTTCGAATTGGACGAAAGATTTTTACCATAGTCGGTCCGGAATGGGTTCGCTCTGAACACCGCTCCTCAAGTTTCCCTTCCGATATCTTTCGGTTTATATTTTTTTACATACTAAAGAGTCCTACAAGTCACCACGATTCGCCAAAATAGAGGATACGTCCTTTGAATTGGACGTATGATATTTTAGCAAAGTCGGTCCAGAATGGGATCGCTCCAACCACCGCTCTTCAAGTTTCCCTTCCCATATCTTTCGGTTTATATTTTTTTTCACATACTATAGAGTCCTAAAAGTCACCACGATTCACCAAAAAAGAGGATACGACCTTTGAATTGGACGAATGATTTTATAGCAAAGTCGGTCCAGAATGGGGTCGCTTCGACCACCGCTCGTCAAGTTTCCCTTCCGATATCTTTCGGTTTAGATTTTTTTTTACATACTAGAGCGTCTTAAAAGTCATTACGATTCGTTAAAAAAGAGGACACGACCTTCGAATTGAACGAAAGATTTTTACTAGTGTCGGTCCAGAATGGGGTCGCTCCGACCACCGCTCCTCAAGTTTCCCTTCCACTATCTTTAGGATAATTTTTTCTTTCATATACTAAAGAGTCCTAAAAGTCACCACGATTCGCCAAAAAAGAGGATACGACCTTTGAATTAGAAGAATGATTTTTTAGCAAAGACGGTCCAGAATGGGGTTACACCGACCACCTCTCCTCAAGTTTCCCTTCCGATATCTTTCGGTTTATATTTTTTTTACATACTAGAGCGTCTTAAAAATCATTATGATTCGTTAAAAAATAGGATACGACCTTCGAATTGAACGAAAGATTTTTACTAGCGTCGGTCCAGAATGGGGTCGCTCCGACCACCGCTCCTCAAGTTTCCCTTCCGATATCTTTCGCTTCATATTTTTTTCACACACTAAAGAGTCCTAAAAGTCACCACGATTCGGCAAATAAGAGAATACGACCTTTGAATTGGACGGATAATTTTTTAGCAAAGTCGATCCAAAATGGGGTCGCTCCGTCCACCGCTCCTCAAGTTTCCCTTCCAATATCTTTCGGTTTATATTTTCTTTCACATACTGGAAAGTCCCAAAAGTAATCACGATTTGCCAAAAAGCGGAAACGACCTTCGAATTGGACGAAAGATTTTAACCATAGTCGGTCCAGAATGGGGTCGCTCCGACCACCGCTCCTCAAGTTTCCCTTCCGATATCTTTCAGTTTATATTTTTTTTACATACTAGAGCGTCTTAAAAGTCATTACGATTCGTTAAAAAAGAGGATACGACCTTCGAATTGAACGAAAGATTTATACTAGCGTCGGTCCAGAATGGGGTCGCTCCGACCACCGCTCCTCAAGTTTCCCTTCCGGTATCTTTCGGTTTATATTTTTTTCACACACTAGAGAGTCCTAAAAGTCACCACGATTCGGCACATAAGAGAATACGACCTTTGAATTGGACGGATAATTTTTTAGCAATGTCGATCCAGAATGGGGTCGCTCCGACCACCGCTCCTCAAGTTTGCCTTCCGATATCTTTCGGTTCATATTTTTTTTCACATACTAAAGAGTCCGAAAGTCATCACCATTCGTCAAAAAAAAGGATACGACCTTCGAATTTGACGAACGATTTTTACCAGAGTCGGTACAGAATGGGGTCGCTATGACAACCGCTCCTCAAGGTTCCCTTCTGATATGTTTCGGTTTATATTTTTCTTCACATATTAGAGAGTTCCGAAAGTGATTATGATTCACCAAAAAAGTGGACACGACCGTCAAATTGGACTAACGATTTATACCAAAGTCGCTCCAGAATGGGGTCGATCCGACCACCGCTCCTCAAGTTTCCCTTCCGATATCTTTCGGTTTATATTTTTTTCACATACTAGAAAGTCCCAAACGTAATCACGATTTGCCAAAAAGCGGAAACGGCCTTCGAATTCGACGAAAGATTCTTACCATAATCTGTCCGGAATGGGGTCGCTCTGACCACCGCTCCTCGAATTTCCCTTCCATTATCTTTCGGTTTATATTTTTTTTTCCATACTAGAGAGTCCTAAAAGTAATTACGATTCGTTAAAAAAGAGGATACGACCTTCGAATTGAACGAAAGATTTTTACTAGCGTCGTTCCAGAATGGGGTTGCACCGACCACCGCTCCTCAAGTTTCCCTTCCGATATCTTTCGGTTTATATTTTTATTCATATTCGAGAACGTCCCAAAAGTCATCACGATTCATCAAAAAAGAGGACACGACCTTCGAATTGGACGAAAGATTTTTACCAGTGTCGGTCCAGAATGGAGTTGCTCTGATAACCGCTCCTCAAGTTTCCCTTCTGATATCTTTCGGTTTATATTTTTTTTCACATATAAGAGAGTCTCAAAAGTGATCACGATTCACCAAAAAAGTGGACACGACCGTCAAATTGGACGAAAGATTTTTACCAAAGTCGGTCCGGAATGGGGTCGATCCAACCAGTGCTCCTCAAGTTTCCCATCCGATATCTTTCGGTTTATATTTTTTTTCACATTCTAGAAAGTCCCAAAAGTCATCACGATTCATCAAAAAAGAGGACACGACCTTCGAATTGGACGAAAGATTTTTACGAGTGTCGGTCCAGAATAGGGTTGCTCTGATAACCGCTCCTCAAGTTTCCCTTTCGATATCTTTCGGTTTATATTTTTTTTACATACGAGAAAGTCTTAAAAGTCATTACGATTCGTTAAAAAGGAGGATACAACCTTCGAATTGAACGATAGATTTTTACTAGTGTCGGTCCAGAATGGGGTCGCTCCGACCACCGCTCCTCAAGTTTTCCTTCCGATATCTTTCGGTTTATATTTTTTTTCACACACTACAGAGTCCTAAAAGTCACCACGATTCGCCAAATAAGAGAATACGACCTTCGAATTGGACGAAAGATTTTTACGAGTGTCGTTCCAGAATGGGGTTGCTCTGATAACCGCTCCTCAAGTTTCCCTTCTGATATCTTTCGGTTTATATTTTTTTCACATATAAGAGAGTCCTGAAAGTGATTATGATTCACCAAAAAAGTGAACACGACCGTCAAATCGGACGAAAGATTTATACCAAAGTCGCTCCGGAATGGGGTCGATCCGACCACCGCTCCTCAAGTTTCCCTTCCGATATCTTTCGGTTTATATTTTTTTTCACATACTAGAAAGTCCCAAACGTAATTACGATTTGCCAAAAAGCGGAAACGGCCTTCGAATTCGACGAAAGATTTTTACCATAATCTGTCCGGAATGGGGACGCTCTGACCACCGCTCCTCAAATTTCCCTTCCGATATCTTTCGGTTTATATTTTTTTTACATACTAAAGAGTCCTAAAAGTCACCACGATTCGCCAAAAAACAGGATACGAACATTGAATTGGAAGGATAATTTTTTAGCAAAGTCGATCCAGAATGGGGTCGCTCCGACCACCGTTCTTCAAGTTTCGTTTCCGATATCTTTCGGTTCATATTTTTTTTCACACACTAAAGAGTCCTAAAAGTCGTCACCATTCGTCAAAAAAAGGATACGACCTTCGAATTGGACGAAAGATTTTTACCAGTGTCGGTCCAGAATGGGGTCGCTCTGACCACCGCTCCTCCAGTTTCCCTTCCGATATCTTTCGGTTTATATTTTTTTACATACTAGAGAGTCCTAAAAGTCATCACGATTCGTTAAATAAGAGGATACGAACTTCGAATTGAACGAAAGATTTTAAGTAGAGTCGGTCCGGAATGGGGTCGCTCTGACCACCGCTCCTCAAGTTTCCCTTCCGATATCTTTCGGTTTATATTTTTTTTACATACTAAAGAGTCCTAAAAGTCACCACGGTTCGCCAAAAAACAGGATACGACCTTTGAATTGGACTAATGATTTTTTAGCAAAGTCGGTCCAGAATGGGATCGCTCCGACCACCGCTCTTCAAGTTTCCCTTCCGATATCTTTCGGTTTATATTTTTTTTCACATACTAAAGAGTCCCAAAAGTCATCACGATTCATCAAAAAAGAGGACACGACCTTCGAATTGAACGAAAGATTTTTACCAGTGTCGGTCCAGAATAGGGTTGCTCTGATAACCGCTCCTCAAGTTTCCCTTCTGATATCTTTCGGTTTATATTTTTTTTCACATATAAGAGAGTCCGAAAAGTGATCACGATTCACCAAAAAAGTGGTAACGACCGTCAAATTGGACGAACGATTTTTACCAATGTCGGTCCAGAATCGGGTCGATCCGACCACCGCTCCTCAAGTTTCCCTTCCGATATCTTTTGGTTTATATATTTTTTCACATACTAGAAAGTCCCAAAAGTATTCACGATTTGCCAAAAAGCGGAAACGACCTTCGAATTGGACGAAAGATTTTTACCATAGTCGGTCCGGAATGGGGTCGCTCTGACCACCGCTCCTCAAGTTTCCCTTCCAATATCTTTCGGTTAATTTATTCTTTCATATACTAAAGAGTCCTAAAAGTCACCACGATTCGCCAAAAAAGAGGATACGAACTTTGAATTGGAAGAATGTTTTTTAGCAACGTTGGTCCAGAATGAGGTCGCTCCGACCACCGCTCCTCAAGTTTCCCTTCCGATATGTTTCGGTTTATATTTTTTTTACATACTAGAGAGTCTTAACAGTCATTACCATTCGTTAAAAAAAAGGATACGACCAACGAATTGAACGAAAGATTTTTACTACAGTCGGTCCAGAATGGGGTCCCTCCGACCACCGCTCCTCAAGTTTCCCTTCTGATATCTTTCGGTTTATATTTTTTTTCACACACTAGAGAGTCCTAAAAGTCACGACGATTCGCCATATAAGAGGAAAGACCTTTGAATTGGAAGAATGATTTTTTAGCAAAGTCGGTCCAGAATGTGGTCGCTCCGACCACCGCTCCTCAAGTTTCTCTTCCGATATCTTTCAGTTTATATATTTTTTTTACATACTAGAGCGTCTTGAAAGTCATTACGAATCGTTAAAAAAGAGGATACGACCTTCGAATTGAACGAAAGATTTTTACCAGTGTCGGTCCAGAATGGGGTTGCTCTGATAACCGCGCCTCAAGTTTCGCCTCTGATATCTTTCGGTTTATATTTTTTTCACATATAAGAGATTCCTAAAAGTGATCACGATTCACTCAAAAAGTGGAGACGACCGTCAAATTGGACGAAAGATTTTTACCATAGTCGGTCCGGAACGGGGTCGCTCTGACCACCGCTCCTCAAGTTTCCCTGCCAATATCTTTCGGTTAATTTTTTCTTTCATATACTAAAGAGTCCGAAAAGTCACCACGATTCGCCAAAAAAGAGGAAAGACCTTTGAATTGGAAGAATGATTTTTTAGCAAAGTCTGTCCAGAATGTGGTCGCTCCGACCACCGCTCCTCAAGTTTCCCTTCCGATATCATTCAGTTTGTATTTTTTTTTACATACTACAGCGTCTTAAAAGTCATTACGATTCGTTAAAAAAGAGGATACGACCTTCGAATTGAACGAAAGATTTTTACTAGTGTCGGTCCAGAATGGGGTCGCTCCGACCACCTCTCCTGAAGTTTCCATTCCGATATCATTCGGTTTATATTTTTTTTCACACACTAGAGAGTCCTAAAAGTCGCCACGATTAGCCAAAAAAGAGAATACGACCTTAGAATTGGACGGACAATTTTTTAGCAAAGTCGATCCAGAATGGGGTTGCTCCGACCACCGCTCTTGAAGTTTCCCTTCCGATATCTTTTAGTTTATATTTTTTTTTACATACTACAGCGTCTTAAAAGTCATTACGATTCGTTAAAAAAGAGGATACGACCTTCGAATTGAACGAAAGATTTTTACTAGTGTCGGTCCAGAATGGGGGCGCTCCGACCACCGCTCCTCAAGTTTCCATTCCGATATCTTTCGGTTTATATTTTTTTTCACACACTAGAGAGTCCTAAAAGTCGCCACGATTAGCCAAAAAAGAGAATACGACCTTAGAATTGGACGGACAATTTTTTAGCAAAGTCGATCCAGAATGGGGTCGCTTCGACCACCGCTCGTCAAGTTTCCCTTCCGATATCTTTCGGTTTAGATTTTTTTTTACATACTAGAGCGTCTTAAAAGTCATTACGATTCGTTAAAAAAGAGGACACGACCTTCGAATTGAACGAAAGATTTTTACTAGTGTCGGTCCAGAATGGGGTCGCTCCGACCACCGCTCCTCAAGTTTCCCTTCCACTATCTTTAGGATAATTTTTTCTTTCATATACTAAAGAGTCCTAAAAGTCACCACGATTCGCCAAAAAAGAGGATACGACCTTTGAATTAGAAGAATGATTTTTTAGCAAAGACGGTCCAGAATGGGGTCACACCGACCACCTCTCCTCAAGTTTCCCTTCCGATATCTTTCGGTTTATATTTTTTTTACATACTAGAGCGTCTTAAAAATCATTATGATTCGTTAAAAAATAGGATACGACCTTCGAATTGAACGAAAGATTTTTACTAGCGTCGGTCCAGAATGGGGTCGCTCCGACCACCGCTCCTCAAGTTTCCCTTCCGATATCTTTCGCTTCATATTTTTTTCACACACTAAAGAGTCCTAAAAGTCACCACGATTCGGCAAATAAGAGAATACGACCTTTGAATTGGACGGATAATTTTTTAGCAAAGTCGATCCAAAATGGGGTCGCTCCGTCCACCGCTCCTCAAGTTTCCCTTCCAATATCTTTCGGTTTATATTTTCTTTCACATACTGGAAAGTCCCAAAAGTAATCACGATTTGCCAAAAAGCGGAAACGACCTTCGAATTGGACGAAAGATTTTAACCATAGTCGGTCCAGAATGGGGTCGCTCCGACCACCGCTCCTCAAGTTTCCCTTCCGATATCTTTCAGTTTATATTTTTTTTACATACTAGAGCGTCTTAAAAGTCATTACGATTCGTTAAAAAAGAGGATACGACCTTCGAATTGAACGAAAGATTTTTACTAGCGTCGGTCCAGAATGGGGTCGCTCCGACCACCGCTCCTCAAGTTTCCCTTCCGGTATCTTTCGGTTTATATTTTTTTCACACACTAGAGAGTCCTAAAAGTCACCACGATTCGGCACATAAGAGAATACGACCTTTGAATTGGACGGATAATTTTTTAGCAATGTCGATCCAGAATGGGGTCGCTCCGACCACCGCTCCTCAAGTTTGCCTTCCGATATCTTTCGGTTCATATTTTTTTTCACATACTAAAGAGTCCGAAAGTCATCACCATTCGTCAAAAAAAAGGATACGACCTTCGAATTTGACGAACGATTTTTACCAGAGTCGGTACAGAATGGGGTCGCTATGACAACCGCTCCTCAAGGTTCCCTTCTGATATGTTTCGGTTTATATTTTTCTTCACATATTAGAGAGTTCCGAAAGTGATTATGATTCACCAAAAAAGTGGACACGACCGTCAAATTGGACTAACGATTTATACCAAAGTCGCTCCAGAATGGGGTCGATCCGACCACCGCTCCTCAAGTTTCCCTTCCGATATCTTTCGGTTTATATTTTTTTCACATACTAGAAAGTCCCAAACGTAATCACGATTTGCCAAAAAGCGGAAACGGCCTTCGAATTCGACGAAAGATTCTTACCATAATCTGTCCGGAATGGGGTCGCTCTGACCACCGCTCCTCGAATTTCCCTTCCATTATCTTTCGGTTTATATTTTTTTTTCCATACTAGAGAGTCCTAAAAGTAATTACGATTCGTTAAAAAAGAGGATACGACCTTCGAATTGAACGAAAGATTTTTACTAGCGTCGTTCCAGAATGGGGTTGCACCGACCACCGCTCCTCAAGTTTCCCTTCCGATATCTTTCGGTTTATATTTTTATTCATATTCGAGAACGTCCCAAAAGTCATCACGATTCATCAAAAAAGAGGACACGACCTTCGAATTGGACGAAAGATTTTTACCAGTGTCGGTCCAGAATGGAGTTGCTCTGATAACCGCTCCTCAAGTTTCCCTTCTGATATCTTTCGGTTTATATTTTTTTTCACATATAAGAGAGTCTCAAAAGTGATCACGATTCACCAAAAAAGTGGACACGACCGTCAAATTGGACGAAAGATTTTTACCAAAGTCGGTCCGGAATGGGGTCGATCCAACCAGTGCTCCTCAAGTTTCCCATCCGATATCTTTCGGTTTATATTTTTTTTCACATTCTAGAAAGTCCCAAAAGTCATCACGATTCATCAAAAAAGAGGACACGACCTTCGAATTGGACGAAAGATTTTTACGAGTGTCGGTCCAGAATAGGGTTGCTCTGATAACCGCTCCTCAAGTTTCCCTTTCGATATCTTTCGGTTTATATTTTTTTTACATACGAGAAAGTCTTAAAAGTCATTACGATTCGTTAAAAAGGAGGATACAACCTTCGAATTGAACGATAGATTTTTACTAGTGTCGGTCCAGAATGGGGTCGCTCCGACCACCGCTCCTCAAGTTTTCCTTCCGATATCTTTCGGTTTATATTTTTTTTCACACACTACAGAGTCCTAAAAGTCACCACGATTCGCCAAATAAGAGAATACGACCTTCGAATTGGACGAAAGATTTTTACGAGTGTCGTTCCAGAATGGGGTTGCTCTGATAACCGCTCCTCAAGTTTCCCTTCTGATATCTTTCGGTTTATATTTTTTTCACATATAAGAGAGTCCTGAAAGTGATTATGATTCACCAAAAAAGTGAACACGACCGTCAAATCGGACGAAAGATTTATACCAAAGTCGCTCCGGAATGGGGTCGATCCGACCACCGCTCCTCAAGTTTCCCTTCCGATATCTTTCGGTTTATATTTTTTTTCACATACTAGAAAGTCCCAAACGTAATTACGATTTGCCAAAAAGCGGAAACGGCCTTCGAATTCGACGAAAGATTTTTACCATAATCTGTCCGGAATGGGGACGCTCTGACCACCGCTCCTCAAATTTCCCTTCCGATATCTTTCGGTTTATATTTTTTTTACATACTAAAGAGTCCTAAAAGTCACCACGATTCGCCAAAAAACAGGATACGAACATTGAATTGGAAGGATAATTTTTTAGCAAAGTCGATCCAGAATGGGGTCGCTCCGACCACCGTTCTTCAAGTTTCGTTTCCGATATCTTTCGGTTCATATTTTTTTTCACACACTAAAGAGTCCTAAAAGTCGTCACCATTCGTCAAAAAAAGGATACGACCTTCGAATTGGACGAAAGATTTTTACCAGTGTCGGTCCAGAATGGGGTCGCTCTGACCACCGCTCCTCCAGTTTCCCTTCCGATATCTTTCGGTTTATATTTTTTTACATACTAGAGAGTCCTAAAAGTCATCACGATTCGTTAAATAAGAGGATACGAACTTCGAATTGAACGAAAGATTTTAAGTAGAGTCGGTCCGGAATGGGGTCGCTCTGACCACCGCTCCTCAAGTTTCCCTTCCGATATCTTTCGGTTTATATTTTTTTTACATACTAAAGAGTCCTAAAAGTCACCACGGTTCGCCAAAAAACAGGATACGACCTTTGAATTGGACTAATGATTTTTTAGCAAAGTCGGTCCAGAATGGGATCGCTCCGACCACCGCTCTTCAAGTTTCCCTTCCGATATCTTTCGGTTTATATTTTTTTTCACATACTAAAGAGTCCTAAAAGTCATTCCGATTCGTTAAAAAAGAGGATACGACCTTCGAATTGAACGAAAGATTTTTACTAGAGTCGTTCCAGAATGGGGTCGCACCGACCACCGCTCCTTAAGTTTCCCTTCCGATATCTTTCGGTTTATATTTTTTTTCATATTCGATAAAGTCCCAAAAGTCATCACGATTCATCAAAAAAGAGGACACGACCTTCGAATTGAACGAAAGATTTTTACCAGTGTCGGTCCAGAATAGGGTTGCTCTGATAACCGCTCCTCAAGTTTCCCTTCTGATATCTTTCGGTTTATATTTTTTTTCACATATAAGAGAGTCCGAAAAGTGATCACGATTCACCAAAAAAGTGGTAACGACCGTCAAATTGGACGAACGATTTTTACCAATGTCGGTCCAGAATCGGGTCGATCCGACCACCGCTCCTCAAGTTTCCCTTCCGATATCTTTTGGTTTATATATTTTTTCACATACTAGAAAGTCCCAAAAGTATTCACGATTTGCCAAAAAGCGGAAACGACCTTCGAATTGGACGAAAGATTTTTACCATAGTCGGTCCGGAATGGGGTCGCTCTGACCACCGCTCCTCAAGTTTCCCTTCCAATATCTTTCGGTTAATTTATTCTTTCATATACTAAAGAGTCCTAAAAGTCACCACGATTCGCCAAAAAAGAGGATACGAACTTTGAATTGGAAGAATGTTTTTTAGCAACGTTGGTCCAGAATGAGGTCGCTCCGACCACCGCTCCTCAAGTTTCCCTTCCGATATGTTTCGGTTTATATTTTTTTTACATACTAGAGAGTCTTAACAGTCATTACCATTCGTTAAAAAAAAGGATACGACCAACGAATTGAACGAAAGATTTTTACTACAGTCGGTCCAGAATGGGGTCCCTCCGACCACCGCTCCTCAAGTTTCCCTTCTGATATCTTTCGGTTTATATATTTTTTCACACACTAGAGAGTCCTAAAAGTCACGACGATTCGCCATATAAGAGGAAAGACCTTTGAATTGGAAGAATGATTTTTTAGCAAAGTCGGTCCAGAATGTGGTCGCTCCGACCACCGCTCCTCAAGTTTCTCTTCCGATATCTTTCAGTTTATATATTTTTTTTACATACTAGAGCGTCTTGAAAGTCATTACGAATCGTTAAAAAAGAGGATACGACCTTCGAATTGAACGAAAGATTTTTACCAGTGTCGGTCCAGAATGGGGTTGCTCTGATAACCGCGCCTCAAGTTTCGCCTCTGATATCTTTCGGTTTATATTTTTTTCACATATAAGAGATTCCTAAAAGTGATCACGATTCACTCAAAAAGTGGAGACGACCGTCAAATTGGACGAAAGATTTTTACCATAGTCGGTCCGGAACGGGGTCGCTCTGACCACCGCTCCTCAAGTTTCCCTGCCAATATCTTTCGGTTAATTTTTTCTTTCATATACTAAAGAGTCCGAAAAGTCACCACGATTCGCCAAAAAAGAGGAAAGACCTTTGAATTGGAAGAATGATTTTTTAGCAAAGTCTGTCCAGAATGTGGTCGCTCCGACCACCGCTCCTCAAGTTTCCCTTCCGATATCATTCAGTTTGTATTTTTTTTTACATACTACAGCGTCTTAAAAGTCATTACGATTCGTTAAAAAAGAGGATACGACCTTCGAATTGAACGAAAGATTTTTACTAGTGTCGGTCCAGAATGGGGTCGCTCCGACCACCTCTCCTGAAGTTTCCATTCCGATATCATTCGGTTTATATTTTTTTTCACACACTAGAGAGTCCTAAAAGTCGCCACGATTAGCCAAAAAAGAGAATACGACCTTAGAATTGGACGGACAATTTTTTAGCAAAGTCGATCCAGAATGGGGTTGCTCCGACCACCGCTCTTGAAGTTTCCCTTCCGATATCTTTTAGTTTATATTTTTTTTTACATACTACAGCGTCTTAAAAGTCATTACGATTCGTTAAAAAAGAGGATACGACCTTCGAATTGAACGAAAGATTTTTACTAGTGTCGGTCCAGAATGGGGGCGCTCCGACCACCGCTCCTCAAGTTTCCATTCCGATATCTTTCGGTTTATATTTTTTTTCACACACTAGAGAGTCCTAAAAGTCGCCACGATTAGCCAAAAAAGAGAATACGACCTTAGAATTGGACGGACAATTTTTTAGCAAAGTCGATCCAGAATGGGGTTGCTCCGACCACCGCTCTTGAAGTTTCGCTTCCGATATCTTTCGGTTCATATTTTTTTTCACATACTAAAGAGTCCTAAAAGTCATCACCAATCGTCAAAAAAAGGATACGACCTTCGAATTGGACGAAAGATTATTACCAGAGTCGATCCAGAATGGGGTCGCTCTGACCACCGCTCCTCGAGTTTCCCTTCCGATGTCTTTCGGTTTATATTTTTTTTACATACTAGACAGTCCTAAAAGTCATGACGATTCGTTATAAAAGAGGATACGACCTTCGAATTGAACGAAAGATTTTTACTAGTGTCGTTCCGTAATGAGGTTGCTCTGACCACCGCTCCTCAAGTTTCCCTTCCTAAATCTTTCGGTTTATATTTTTTTTCATATACTAAAGAGTCCTAAAAATCAGGAAGATTCGCCAAAAATGAGGATACGACCTTTGAATTGGACGGATAATTTTTTAGCAGAGTCGATCAAGATTGGGGTCGCTCTGACCACCGATCTTCAAGTATCCGTTTCAATGTCTATCGGTTAATTTTTTCTTTCATATCCGAAAGAGTCCGAAAAGTCACCACGATTCGCCAAAAAAGTGGATACGACCAATGAATTGGACGAATGATTTTTTAGCAAAGTCGGTCCAGAACGGGGTAGCTCCGACCATCGCTCTTCACGTTTCCCTTCCGATATCTTTCGGTTTATATATTTTTTCACATACTAAAAAATCCTAAAAGTCATCACCATTTGTCAAAAACAAGGATTCGACCTTCGAATTTGACGAACAATTTTTACCAGAGTCGGTCCAGAATGGGGTCGCTCTGACCACCGCTCCTCAAATTTCCCTTCCATTATCTTTCGGTTTATATATTTTTTTCCATACTAGAGAGTCCTAAAAGTAATTACGATTCGTTAAAAAAAGAGGATACGACCTTCGAATTGAACGAAAGATTTTTACTAGAGTCGTTCCAGAATGGGGTCGCACCGACCACCGCTCCTCAAGTTTCCCTTCCGATATCTTTCGGTCTATATTTTTATTCGTATTCGAGAACGTCCCAAAAGTCATCACGATTCATCAAAAAAGAGGACACAACCTTCGAATTGGACGAAAGATTTTTACCAGTGTCGGTCCAGAATGGGGTTGCTCTGATAACCGCTCCTCAAGTTTCCCTTCTGATATCTTTCGGTTTATATTTTTTTCACCTATAAGAGAGTCCTAAAAGTGATCACGATTTACCGAAAAAGTGGACACGACCGACAAATTGGACGAAAGATTTTTACCAAAGTCGGTCCAGAATGGGGTCGCTCCGACCACCGCTCCTCAAGTTTCCCTTCCGATATCTTTCGGTTTATATTTTTTTTACATACTAGAAAGTCTTAAAAGTCATTACGATTCGTTAAAAAAAAGGATACGACCTTCGAATTGAACGATAGATTTTTACTAGAGTCGGTCCAGAATGGGGTCGCTCCGACCACCGCTCCTCAAGTTTCCATTCCGATATCTTTCGGTTTATATTTTTGTTCACATACTAGAAAGTACCAAAAGTAATCACGATTTGTCAAAAAGCGGAAACGACCTTCGAATTGGACGAAAGATTTTTACCATAGTCGGTCCGGAATGGGGTCGCTCTGACCACCGCTCCTCAAGTTTCCCTTCCAATATCTTTCGGTTAATTTATTCTTTCATATACTAAAGAGTCCTAAAAGTCACCACGATTCGCCAAAAAAGAGGATACGAACTTTGAATTGGAAGAATGATTTTTTAGCAACGTTGGTCCAGAATGAGGTCGCTCCGACCACCGCTCCTCAAGTTTCCATTCCGATATCTTTCGGTTTATATTTTTTTTCACACACTAGAGAGTCCTAAAAGTCACCAAGATTCGGTACATAAGAGAATACGACCTTTGAATTGGACGGATAATTTTTTGGCAATGTCGAACCAGAATGGGGTCGCTCCGACCACCGATTCCTCAAGTTTCCCTTCCGATATCTTTCGGTTTATATTTTTGTTCACATACTAGAAAGTCCCAAAAGTAATCACGATTTGTCAAAAAGCGGAAACGACCTTCGAATTGGACGAAAGATTTTTACCATAGTCGGTCCGGAATGGGGTCGCTCTGACCACTGCTCCTCAAGTTTCCCTTCCGATATCTTTCGGTTCATATTTTTTTTACATACTAAAGAGTCCTACAAGTCACCACGATTCGCCAAAAAAGAGGATACGTCCTTTGAATTGGACGTATGATCTTTTAGCAAAGTCGGTCCAGAATGGGATCGCTCCAACCACAGCTCTTCAAGTTTCCCTTCCCATATCTTTCGGTTTATATTTTTCTTCACATACTATAGAGTCCTAAAAGTACACCACGATTCGCCAAAAAGCAGGATACGACCTTTGAATTGGACGAATGATTTTATAGCAAAGTCGGTCCAGAACGGGGTCGCTCCGACCATGGCTCTTCAAGTTTCTCTTCCGATATCTTTCGGTTTATATTATTTTTACATACTACAGAGTCCTAAAAGTCATCACCATTTGTCAAAAAAAAGGATACGACCTTCGAATTTGACGAACGATTTTTACCAGAGTCGGTCCAGAATGGGGTCGCTATGACAACCGCTCCTCAAGTTTCCCTTCTGATATCTTTCGGTTTATATTTTTCTTCACATATTAGAGAGTCCTGAAAGTGATTATGATTCACCAAAAAAGTGAACACAACCGTCAAATCGGACGAAAGATTTATACCAAAGTCGCTCCAGAATGGGGTCGATCCGACCACCGCTCCTCAAGTTTCCCTTCCGATATCTTTCGGTTTATATTTTTTTTCTCATACTAGAAAGTCCCAAACGTAATCACGATTTGCCAAAAAGCGGAAACGGCCTTCGAATTCGACGAAAGATTTTTACCATAGTCTGTCCCGAATGGGGTCGCTCTGACCACCGCTCCTCAAGTTTCCCTACCAATATCTTTCGGTTAATTTTTTCTTTCATATACTAAAGAGTCCGAAAAGTCACCACGATTCGCCAAAAAAGAGGATACGACCTTTGAATTGGATGAATGATTTTTTAGCAAAGTCGGTCCAGAATGGGGTCGCTCCGACCACCGCTCCTCAAGTTTCCCTTCCGATATCTTTCGGTTTATATTTTTTTTTACATACTAGAGCGTCTTAAAAGTCATTACGATTCGTTAAAAAAGAGGACACGACCTTCGAATTGAACGAAAGATTTTTACCAGAGTCCGTCCAGAATGGGGTCGCTCTGACCACCGCTCCTCAAGTTTCCCTTTCGATATCTTTCGCTTTATATTTTTTTTACATACTAAAGAGTCCTAAAAGTCACCACGATTCGCCAAAAAAGAGGATACGACCTTTGAATTGGACGAATGATTTTATAGCAAACTCGATCCAGAATGTGGTCGCTCCGACCACTGCTCGATCAAGTTTCACTTCCGATATCTTTCAGTTTATATTTTTTTTTACATACTAGAGCGTCTTAAAAGTCATTACGATTCGTTAAAAAAGAGGATACGACCTTCGAATTGAAAAAAAGATTTTTACTAGCGTCGGTCCAGAATGGGGTCGCTCCGACCACCGCTCCTCAAGTTTCCCTTCCGATATCTTTCGGTTCATATTTTTTTTCACATATTAAGAGTCGGACAGTCATCACCTTTCGTCAAAAAAAAGGTTACGACCTTCGAATTGGACGAAAGATTTTTACCAGATTCGGTCCAGAATGGGGACGCTCTGACCACCGCTCCTCAAGTTTCCCTTCCGATATCTTTCGGTTTATATTTTTTTTACACACTAACGAGTCCTAAAAGTCACCACGATTCGCCATAAAAGAGGATACGACCTTTGAATTGGACGAATGATTTTTTAGCCAAGTCGGTCCAGAATGGGGTCGCTCCGACCACCGCTCCTCAAGTTTCCATTCCGATATCTTTCGGTTTATATTTTTTTTCACACACTAGAGAGTCCTAAAAGACACCACGATTTGGTACATAAGAGAATGCGACCTTTGAATTGGACGGATAATTTTTTAGCAATGTCGATCCAGAATGGGGTTGCTCCGACCACCGCTCCTCAAGTTTCCCGTCCGATATCTTTCGGTTTATATTTTTGTTCACATACTAGAAAGTACCAAAAGTAATCACGATTTGTCAAAAAGCGGAAACTACCTTCGAATTGGACGAATGATTTTTACCATAGTCGGTCCGGAATGGGATCGCTCTGAACACCGCTCCTCAAGTTTCCCTTCCACTATCTTTAGGTTAATTTTTTATTTCATATACTAAAGAGTCCTAAAAGTCACCACGATTCGCCGAAAAAGAGGATACGACCTTTGAATTAGAAGAATGATTTTTTAGCAAAGACGGTCCAGAATGGGGTCGCACCGACCACCGGTCCTCAAGTTTCCCTTCCGATATCTTTCGGTTTATATTTTTTTTACATACTAGAGTGTCTTAAAAATCATTATGATTCGTTAAAAAAGAGGATACGACCTTGGAATTGAACGAAAGATTTATACCAAAGTCGCTCCAGAATGGGGTCGATCCGACCACCGCTCCTCAAGTTTCCCTTCCGATATCTTTCGGTTTATATTTTTTTTCTCATACTAGAAAGTCCCAAACGTAATCACGATTTGCCAAAAAGCGGAAACGGCCTTCGAATTCGACGAAAGATTTTTACCATAGTCTGTCCCGAATGGGGTCGCTCTCACCACCGCTCCTCAAGTTTCCCTTCCAATATCTTTCGGTTAATTTATTCTTTCATATACTAAAGAGTCCTAAAAGTCACCACGATTCGCCAAAAAAGAGGATACGAACTTTGAATTGGAAGAATGATTTTTTAGCAACGTTGGTCCAGAATGAGGTCGCTCCGACCACCGCTCCTCAAGTTTCCATTCCGATATCTTTCGGTTTATATTTTTTTTCACACACCAGAGAGTCCTAAAAGTCACCACGATTCGGTACATAAGAGAATACGACCTTTGAATTGGACGGATAATTTTTTGGCAATGTCGAACCAGAATGGGGTCGCTCCGACCACCGATTCCTCAAGTTTCCCTTCCGATATCTTTCGGTTTATATTTTTGTTCACATACTAGAAAGTCCCAAAAGTAATCACGATTTGTCAAAAAGCGGAAACGACCTTCGAATTGGAAGAAAGATTTTTACCATAGTCGGTCCGGAATGGGGTCGCTCTGACCACCGCTCCTCAAGTTTCCCTTCCGATATCTTTCGGTTCATATTTTTTTTACATACTAAAGAGTCCTACAAGTCACCACGATTCGCCAAAAAAGAGGATACGTCCTTTGAATTGGACGTATGATCTTTTAGCAAAGTCGGTCCAGAATGGGATCGCTCCAACCACAGCTCTTCAAGTTTCCCTTCCCATATCTTTCGGTTTATATTTTTTTTCACATACTATAGAGTCCTAAAAGTACACCACGATTCGCCAAAAAAGAGGATACGACCTTTGAATTGGACGAATGATTTTATAGCAAAGTCGGTCCAGAACGGGGTCGCTCCGACCATGGCTCTTCAAGTTTCCCTTTCGATATCTTTCGGTTTATATTATTTCTACATACTACAGAGTCCTAAAAGTCATCACCATTTGTCAAAAAAAAGGATACGACCTTCGAATTTGACGAACGATTTTTACCAGAGTCGGTCCAGAATGGGGTCGCTATGACAACCGCTCCTCAAGTTTTCCTTCTGATATCTTTCGGTTTATATTTTTCTTCACATATTAGAGAGTCCTGAAAGTGATTATGATTCACCAAAAAAGTGAACACAACCGTCAAATCGGACGAAAGATTTTTACCAGTGTCGGTCCGGAATGGGTTCGCTCTGAACACCGCTCCTCAAGTTTCCCTTCCGATATCTTTCGGTTTATATTTTTTTACATACTAAAGAGTCCTACAAGCCACCACGATTCGCCAAAAAATAGGATACGACCTTTGAATTGGAAGAATGATTTTTTAGCAAAGTCGGTCCAGAATGGGGTCGCACCGACCACCGCTCCTCAACTTTCCCTTCCGATGTCTTTCGGTTTATATTTTTTTTCACATACTAGAAAGTCCCAAACGTAATGACCATTTGCCACAAAGCGGAAATGACCTTCGAATTGGATGGAAGATTTTTACCATATTCGGTCCAGAATGGGGTCGCTCTGACCACCGCTCCTCAAGTTTCCCTTCCAATATCTTTCCATTAATTTTTTCTTTCATATACTGAAGAGTCCGAAAAGTCACCACGATTCGCCAAAAAAGAGGATACGACCGTTGAATTGGAAGAATGATTTTTTAGCATAGTCGGTCCAGAATGGGGTCGCTCCGACCACCGCTCCTCAAGTTTCCCTTCCGATATCATTTGGTTTATATTTTTTTTTACATACTAGAGCGTCTTAAAAGTCATTACGAATGGTTAAAAAAGAGGATACGACCTTGGAATTGGACGAAAGATTTTTACTAGAGTCGGTCCCGAACGGGGTCGCTCCGACCACCGCTCCTCAAGTTTGCCTTCCGATATCTTTCGGTTTATATTTTTTTTCCCACAATAGAGAGTCCTAAAAGTCACCACTATTCGGCAAATAAGAGTATACGGCCTTTGAATTGGACGGATAATTTTTTAGCAATGTCGATCCAGAATGGGGTCGCGCTCCGACCACCGCTGCTCAAGTTTCCCGTCCGATATCTTTCGGTTTATATTTTTTTTCACATACTAGAAAGTCCCAAAAGTAATCACGATTTGTCAAAAAGCGGAAACGAACTTCGAATTGGACGAAAGATTTTTACGATAGTCGGTCCGGAATGGGGTCGCTCTGACCACCGCTCTTCAAGTTTCCCTTCCCATATCTTTCGGTTCATATTTTTTTTCACTGACTAAAGAGTCCTAAAAGTCACCACGATTCGCCAAAAAAGAGGATACGACCTTTGGACGAATGATTTTATAGCAAACTCGGTCCAGAATGTGGTCGCTCCGACCACCGCTCTCTCAAGTTTCCCTCCCGATATCTTTCAGTTTATATTTTTTTTCACATACTAAAGAGTCCTAAAAGTCATTACGATTCGTTAAAAAAGAGGATACGACCTTCGAATTGAACGAAAGATTTTTACTAGAGTCGGTCCAGAATGGGGTCGCTCCGACCACCGCTCCTCAAGTTTCCCTTCCGATATCTTTCGGTTCATATTTTTTTTCACATACTAAAGAGTCCGAAAGTCATCACCTTTCGTCCAAAAAAAGGTTACGACCTTCGAATTGGACGAACGATTTTTACCAGATTCGGTCCAGAATGGGGTCGCTCAGACCACCGCTCCTCAAGTTTCCATTCCGATATCTTTCGGTTTATATTTTTTTTCACACACTAGAGAGTCCTAAAAGTCACCACGATTCGGTACATAAGAGAATACGACCTTTGAATTGGACGGATAATTTTTTGGCAATGTCGAACCAGAATGGGGTCGCTCCGACCACCGATTCCTCAAGTTTCCCTTCCGATATCTTTCGGTTTATATTTTTGTTCACATACTAGAAAGTCCCAAAAGTAATCACGATTTGTCAACAAGCGCAAACGACCTTCGAATTGGACGAAAGATTTTTACCATAGTCGGTCCGGAATGGGGTCGCTCTGACCACCGCTCCTCAAGTTTCCCTTCCAATATCTTTCGGTTAATTTATTCTTTCATATACTAAAGAGTCCTAAAAGTCACCACGATTCGCCAAAAAAGAGGATACGAACTTTGAATTGGAAGAATGATTTTTTAGCAACGTTGGTCCAGAATGAGGTCGCTCCGACCACCGCTCCTCAAGTTTCCATTCCGATATCTTTCGGTTTATATTTTTTTTCACATACTAAAGAGTCCTAAAAGTCATTACGATTCGTTAAAAAAGAGGATACGACCTTCGAATTGAACGAAAGATTTTTACTAGAGTCGTTCCAGAATGGGGTCGCACCGACCACCGCTCCTTAAGTTTCCCTTCCGATATCTTTCGGTTTATATTTTTTTTCATATTCGATAAAGTCCCAAAAGTCATCACGATTCATCAAAAAAGAGGACACGACCTTCGAATTGAACGAAAGATTTTTACCAGTGTCGGTCCAGAATGGGGTTGCTCTGATAACCGCTCCTCAAGTTTCCCTTCTGATATCTTTCGGTTTATATTTTTTTTCACATATAAGAGAGTCCGAAAAGTGATCACGATTCACCAAAAAAGTGGTAACGACCGTCAAATTGGACGAAAGATTTTTACCAATGTCGGTCCAGAATCGGGTCGATCCGACCACCGCTCCTCAAGTTTCCCTTCCGATATCTTTTGGTTTATATATTTTTTCACATACTAGAAAGTCCCAAAAGTATTCACGATTTGCCAAAAAGCGGAAACGACCTTCGAATTGGACGAAAGATTTTTACCATAGTCGGTCCGGAATGGGGTCGCTCTGACCACCGCTCCTCAAGTTTCCCTTCCGATATCTTTCGGTTCATATTTTTTTTACATACTAAAGAGTCCTACAAGTCACCATGATTCGCCAAAAAAGAGGATACGTCCTTTGAATTGGACGTATGATCTTTTAGCAAAGTCGGTCCAGAATGGGATCGCTCCAACCACAGCTCTTCAAGTTTCCCTTCCCCTATCTTTCGGTTTATATTTTTTTTCACATACTATAGAGTCCTAAAAGTACACCACGATTCGCCAAAAAAGAGGATACGACCTTTGAATTGGACGAATGATTTTATAGCAAAGTCGGTCCAGAACGGGGTCGCTCCGACCATGGCTCTTCAAGTTTCCCTTCCGATATCTTTCGGTTTATATTATTTTTACATACTACAGAGTCCTAAAAGTCATCACCATTTGTCAAAAAAAAGGATACGACCTTCGAATTTGACGAACGATTTTTACCAGAGTCGGTCCAGAATGGGGTCGCTATGACAACCGCTCCTCAAGTTTCCCTTCTGATATCTTTCGGTTTATATTTTTCTTCACATATTAGAGAGTCCTGAAAGTGATTATGATTCACCAAAAAAGTGAACACAACCGTCAAATCGGACGAAAGATTTATACCAAAGTCGCTCCAGAATGGGGTCGATCCGACCACCGCTCCTCAAGTTTCCCTTCCGATATCTTTCGGTTTATATTTTTTTTCTCATACTAGAAAGTCCCAAACGTAATCACGATTTGCCAAAAAGCGGAAACGGCCTTCGAATTCGACGAAAGATTTTTACCATAGTCTGTCCCGAATGGGGTCGCTCTGACCACCGCTCCTCAAGTTTCCCTACCAATATCTTTCGGTTAATTTTTTCTTTCATATACTAAAGAGTCCGAAAAGTCACCAAGATTCGCCAAAAAAGAGGATACGACCTTTGAATTGGATGAATGATTTTTTAGCAAAGTCGGTCCAGAATGGGGTCGCTCCGACCACCGCTCCTCAAGTTTCCCTTCCGATATCTTTCGGTTCATATTTTTTTTTACATACTAGAGCGTCTTAAAAGTCATTACGATTCGTTAAAATGAGGACACGACCTTTGAATTGAACGAAAGATTTTTACTAGTGTCGGTCCAGAATGGGGTCGCTCCGACCACCGCTCCTCAAGTTTCCCTTCCGATATCTTTCGGTTTATATATTTTTTCACACACTAGAGAGTCCTAAAAGTCACCACGATTCGGCACATAAGAGAATACGACCTTTGAATTGGACGGATAATTTTTTTAGCAATGTCGATCCAGAATGGGGTCGCTCCGACCACCGCTCCTCAAGTTTCCCTTCCGATATCTTTCGGTTTATATTTTTTTTCACATTCTAGAAAGTCCCAAAAGTAATCACGATTTGTCAAAAAGCGGAATCGACGTTCGAATTGGACGAAAGATTTTTACCATATTCGATCCGGAATGGGGTCGCTCTGACCACCGCTCCTCAAGTTTCCCTTCCACTATCTTTAGGTTAATTTTTTCTTTCATATACTAAAGAGTCCTAAAAGTCACCACGATTCGCCAAAAAAGAGGATTCGACCTTTGAATTAGAAGAATGATTTTTTAGCAAAGACGGTCCAGAATTGTGTCGCACCGACCACCGCTCCTCAAGTTTCCCTTCCGATATCTTTCGGTTTATATTTTTTTTACATACTAGAGCGTCTTAAAAATCATTATGATTCGTTAAAAAACAGGATACGACCTTCGAATTGAACGAAAGATTTTTACTAGCGTCGGTCCAGAATGGGGTCGCTCCGACCACCGCTCCTCAAGTTTCCCTTCTGATATCTTTCGGTTCATATTTTTTTCACATACTAGAGAGTCCTAAAAGTCACCACGATTCGGCAAATAAGAGAATACGACCTTTGAATTGGACGGATAATTTTTTAGCAAAGTCGATCCAAAATGGGGTCGCTCCGACCTCCGCTCCTCAAGTTTCCCTTCCAATATCTTTCGGTTTATATTTTCTTTCACATACTAGAAAGTCCCAAAAGTAATCACGATTTGCCAAAATGCGGAAACGACCTTCGAATTGGACGAAAGATTTTAACCATAGTCGGTCCAGAATGGGGTCGCTCCGACCACCGCTCCTCAAGTTTCCCTTCCGATATCTTTCAGTTTATATTTTTTTTACATACTAGAGCGTCTTAAAAGTCATTACGATTCGTTAAAAAAGAGGATACGACCTTTGAATTAGAAGAATGATTTTTTAGCAAAGACGGTCCAGAATGGGGTCGCTCCGACCACCGCTCCTCAAGTTTCCCTTCCGATATCTTTCGGTTTATATTTTTTTTACATACTAGAGCGTCTTAAAAATCATTATGATTCGTTAAATAGAGGATACGACCTTTCGAATTGAACGAAAGATTTTTACTAGCGTCGGTCCAGAACGGGGTCGCTCCGACCACCGCTCCTCAAGTTTCCCTTCCGGTATCTTTCGGTTTATATTTTTTTTACACACTAGAGAGTCCTAAAAGTCACCACGATTCGGCACATAATAGAATACGACATTTGAATGGGACGGATAATTTTTTAGCAATGTCGATCCAGAATGTGGTCGCTCCGACCACTGCTCCTCGAGTTTGCCTTCCGATATCTTTCGGTTCATATTTTTTTTCACATACTAAAGAGTCCGAAAGTCATCACCATTCGTCAAAAAAAAGGATACGACCTTCGAATTTGACGAACGATTTTTAACAGAGACGGTACAGAATGGGGTCGCTATGACAACCGCTCCTCAAGATTCCCTTCTGATATGTTTCGGTTTATATTTTTCTTCACATATTAGAGAGTCCTGAAAGTGATTATGATTCACCAAAAAAGTGGACACGACCGTCAAATTGGACTAACGATTTATACCAAAGTCGCTCCAGAATGGGGTCGCTCCGACCACCGCTCCTCAAGTTTCCATTCCGATATCTTTCGGTTTATATTTTTTTTCACACACTAGAGAGTCCTAAAAGTCACCACGATTCGGTACATAAGAGAATACGACCTTTGAATTGGACGGATAATTTTTTGGCAACGTCGAACCAGAATGGAGTCGCTCCGACCACCGATTCCTCAAGTTTCCCTTCCGATATCTTTCGGTTTATATTTTTGTTCACATACTAGAAAGTCCCAAAAGTAATCACGATTTGTCAAAAAGCGGAAACGACCTTCGAATTGGACGAAAGATTTTTACCATAGTCGGTCCGGAATGGAGTCGCTCTGACCACCGCTCCTCAAGTTTCCCTTCCGATATCTTTCGGTTCATATTTTTTTTACATACTAAAGAGTCCTACAAGTCACCATGATTCGCCAAAAAAGAGGATACGTCCTTTGAATTGGACGTATGATCTTTTAGCAAAGTCGGTCCAGAATGGGATCGCTCCAACCACAGCTCTTCAAGTTTCCCTTCCCCTATCTTTCGGTTTATATTTTTTTTCACATACTATAGAGTCCTAAAAGTACACCACGATTCGCCAAAAAAGAGGATACGACCTTTGAATTGGACGAATGATTTTATAGCAAAGTCGGTCCAGAACGGGGTCGCTCCGACCATGGCTCTTCAAGTTTCCCTTCCGATATCTTTCGGTTTATATTTTTTTTCACATACTAAAGAGTCCGAAAGTCATCACCATTCGTCAAAAAAAAGGATACGACCTTCGAATTTGACGAACGATTTTTAACAGAGACGGTACAGAATGGGGTCGCTATGACAACCGCTCCTCAAGATTCCCTTCTGATATGTTTCGGTTTATATTTTTCTTCACATATTAGAGAGTCCTGAAAGTGATTATGATTCACCAAAAAAGTGGACACGACCGTCAAATTGGACTAACGATTTATACCAAAGTCGCTCCAGAATGGGGTCGATCCGACCACCGCTCCTCAAGTTTCCCTTCCGATATCTTTCGGTTTATATTTTTTTCACATACTAGAAAGTCCCAAACGTAATCACGATTTGCCAAAAAGCGGAAACGGCCTTCGAATTCGACGAAAGACTCTTACCATAATCTGTCCGGAATGGGGTCGCTCTGACCACCGCTCCTTGAATTTCCCTTCCATTATCTTTCGGTTTATATTTTTTTTCCATACTAGAGAGTCCTAAAAGTAATTACGATTCGTTAAAAAAGAGGATTCGACCTTCGAATTGAACGAAAGATTTTTACTAGCGTCGTTCCAGAATGGGGTCGCACCGACCACCGCTCCTCAAGTTTCCCTTCCGATATCTTTCGGTTTATATTTTTTTTCACATTCTAGAAAGTCCCAAAAGTCATCACGATTCATCAAAAAAGAGGACACGACCTGCGAATTGGACGAAAGATTTTTACGAGTGTCGGTCCAGAATGGGGTTGCTCTGATAACCGCTCCTCAAGTTTCCCTTTCGATATCTTTCGGTTTATATTTTTTTTACATACTAGAAAGTCTTAAAAGTCATTACGATTCGTTAAAAAAGAGGATACAACCTTCGAATTGAACGATAGATTTTTACTAGTGTCGGTCCAGAATGGGGTCGCTCCGACCACCGCTCGTCAAGTTATCCTTCCGATATCTTTCGGTTTATATTTTTTTTCACACACTACAGAGTCCTAAAAGTCACCACGATTCGCCAAATAAGAGAATACGACCTTCGAATTGGACTAAAGATTTTTACGAGTGTCGTTTCAGAATGGGGTTGCTCTGATAACCGCTCCTCAAGTTTCCCTTCTGATATCTTTCGGTTTATATTTTTTTCACATATAAGAGAGTCCTGAAAGTGATTATGATTCACTAAAAAAGTGAACACGACCGTCAAATCGGACGAAAGATTTGTACCAAAGTCGCTTCGGAATGGGGTCGATCCGACCACCGCTCCTCAAGTTTCCCTTCCGATATCTTTCGGTTTATATTTTTTGTCACATACTAGAAAGTCCCAAACGGAATCACGATTTGTCAAAAAGCGGAAACTACCTTCGAATTGGACGAAAGATTTTTACCATAGTCGTTCCGGAATGGGTTCGCTCTGAACACCGCTCCTCAAGTTTCCCTTCCGATATCTTTCGGTTTATATTTTTTTTACATACTAAAGAGTCCTAAAAGTCACCACGATTCGGTACATAAGAGAATACGACCTTTGAATTGGACGGATAATTTTTTAGCAATGTCGATCCAGAATGAGGCCGCTCCGACCACCGCTCCTCAAGTTTCCCGTCCGATATCTTTCGGTTTATATTTTTGTTCACATACTAGAAAGTACCAAACGTAATCACGATTTGTCAAAAAGCGGAAACTACCTTCGAATTGGACGAAAGATTTTTACCATAGTCGTTCCGGAATGGGTTCGCTCTGAACACCGCTCCTCAAGTTTCCCTTCCGATATCTTTCGGTTTATATTTTTTTACATACTACAGAGTCCTACAAGCCACCACGATTCGCCAAAAAATAGGATACCACCTTTGAATTGGAAGAATGATTTTTTAGCAAAGTCGGTCCAGAATGGGGTCGCACCGACCACCGCTCCTCAACTTTCCCTTCCGATGTCTTTCGGTTTATATTTTTTTTCACTTACTAGAAAGTCCCAAACGTAATGACCATTTGCCACAAAGCGGAAATGACCTTCGAATTGGATGGAAGATTTTTACCATATTCGGTCCAGAATGGGGTCGCTCTGACCACCGCTCCTCAAGTTTCCCTTCCAATATCTTTCCGTTAATTTTTTCTTTCATATACTAAAGAGTCCGAAAAGTCACCACGATTCGCCAAAAAAGAGGATACGACCGTTGAATTGGAAGAATGATTTTTTAGCATAGTCGGTCCAGAATGGGGTCGCTCCGACCACCGCTCCTCAAGTTTCCCTTCCGATATCATTTGGTTTATATTTTTTTTTACATACTAGAGCGTCTTAAAAGTCATTACGAATGGTTAAAAAAGAGGATACGACCTTGGAATTGGACGAAAGATTTTTACTAGAGTCGGTCCCGAACGGGGTCGCTCCGACCACCGCTCCTCAAGTTTGCCTTCCGATATCTTTCGGTTTATATTTTTTTTCCCACAATAGAGAGTCCTAAAAGTCACCACTATTCGGCAAATAAGAGAATACGGCCTTTGAATTGGACGGATAATTTTTTGGCAATGTCGATCCAGAATGGGGTCGCGCTCCGACCACCGCTGCTCAAGTTTCCCGTCCGATATCTTTCGGTTTATATTTTTTTTCACATACTAGAAAGTCCCAAAAGTAATCACGATTTGTCAAAAAGCGGAAACGAACTTCGAATTGGACGAAAGATTTTTACGATAGTCGGTCCGGAATGGGGTCGCTCTGACCACCGCTCTTCAAGTTTCCCTTCCCATATCTTTCGGTTCATATTTTTTTTCACTGACTAAAGAGTCCTAAAAGTCACCACGATTCGCCAAAAAAGAGGATACGACCTTTGAATTGGACGAATGATTTTATAGCAAACTCGGTACAGAATGTGGTCGCTCCGACCACCGCTCGCTCAAGTTTCCCTCCCGATATCTTTCAGTTTATATTTTTTTTTACATACTAGAGCGTCTTAGAAGTCATTACGATTCGTTAAAAACGAGGATACGACCTTCGAATTGAATGAAAGATTTTTACTAGCGTCGGTCCAGAATGGGGTCGCTCCGACCACCGCTCCTCAAGTTTCCCTTCCGATATCTTGCGGTTCATATTTTTTTTCACATACTAAAGAGTCCGAAAGTCATCACCTTTCGTCCAAAAAAAGGTTACGACCTTCGAATTGGACGAAAGATTTTTACCAGATTCGGTCCAGAATGGGGTCGCTCCGACCACCGCTCCTCAAGTTTCCATTCCGATATCTTTCGGTTTATATTTTTTTTCACACACTAGAGAGTCCTAAAAGTCACCACGATTCGGTACATAAGAGAATACGACCTTTGAATTGGACGGATAATTTTTTGGCAACGTCGAACCAGAATGGAGTCGCTCCGACCACCGATTCCTCAAGTTTCCCTTCCGATATCTTTCGGTTTATATTTTTGTTCACATACTAGAAAGTCCCAAAAGTAATCACGATTTGTCAAAAAGCGGAAACGACCTTCGAATTGGACGAAAGATTTTTACCATAGTCGGTCCGGAATGGAGTCGCTCTGACCACCGCTCCTCAAGTTTCCCTTCCGATATCTTTCGGTTCATATTTTTTTTACATACTAAAGAGTCCTACAAGTCACCATGATTCGCCAAAAAAGAGGATACGTCCTTTGAATTGGACGTATGATCTTTTAGCAAAGTCGGTCCAGAATGGGATCGCTCCAACCACAGCTCTTCAAGTTTCCCTTCCCCTATCTTTCGGTTTATATTTTTTTTCACATACTATAGAGTCCTAAAAGTACACCACGATTCGCCAAAAAAGAGGATACGACCTTTGAATTGGACGAATGATTTTATAGCAAAGTCGGTCCAGAACGGGGTCGCTCCGACCATGGCTCTTCAAGTTTCCCTTCCGATATCTTTCGGTTTATATTATTTTTACATACTACAGAGTCCTAAAAGTCATCACCATTTGTCAAAAAAAAGGATACGACCTTCGAATTTGACGAACGATTTTTACCAGAGTCGGTCCAGAATGGGGTCGCTATGACAACCGCTCCTCAAGTTTCCCTTCTGATATCTTTCGGTTTATATTTTTCTTCACATATTAGAGAATCCTGAAAGTGATTATGATTCACCAAAAAAGTGAACACAACCGTCAAATCGGACGAAAGATTTATACCAAAGTCGCTCCAGAATGGGGTCGATCCGACCACCGCTCCTCAAGTTTCCCTTCCGATATCTTTCGGTTTATATTTTTTTTCTCATACTAGAAAGTCCCAAACGTAATCACGATTTGCCAAAAAGCGGAAACGGCCTTCGAATTCGACGAAAGATTTTTACCATAGTCTGTCCCGAATGGGGTCGCTCTGACCACCGCTGCTCAAGTTTCCCTACCAATATCTTTCGGTTAATTTTTTCTTTCATATACTAAAGAGTCCGAAAAGTCACCACGATTCGCCAAAAAAGAGGATACGACCTTTGAATTGGATGAATGATTTTTTAGCAAAGTCGGTCCAGAATGGGGTCGCTCCGACCACCGCTCCTCAAGTTTCCCTTCCGATATCTTTCGGTTTATATTTTTTTTTACATACTAGAGCGTCTTAAAAGTCATTACGATTCGTTAAAAAAGAGGACACGACCTTCGAATTGAACGAAAGATTTTTACCAGAGTCCGTCCAGAATGGGGTCGCTCTGACCACCGCTCCTCAAGTTTCCCTTCCGATATCTTTCGGTTTATATTTTTTTTACATACTCAAGAGTCCTAAAAGTCATCACGATTCGCCAAAAAAGAGGATACGACCTTTGAATTGGACGAATGATTTTTTAGCCAAGTCGGTCCAGAATGGGGTCGCTCTGACCACCGCTCCTCAAGTTTCCCTACCAATATCTTTCGGTTAATTTTTTCTTTCATATACTAAAGAGTCCTAAAAGTCACCTCGATTCGCCCAAAAAGAGGATACGACCTTTGAATTGGAACAATGATTTTTTAGCAAAGTCGGTCCAGAATGGGGTAGCTCCGACCACTGCCCCTCAAGTTTCCCTTCCGATATCTTTCGGTTTATATATTTGTTTACATACTAGAGAGTCTTAAAAGTCATCACGATTCGTTAAAAAAGAGGATACGACCTTCGAATTGAACGAAAGATTTTAACTAGAGTCGGTCCGGAATGGGGTCGCTCTGACCACCGCTCCTCGAATTTCCCTTTCATTATCTTTCGGTTTATATATTTTTTCCATACTAGAGAGTCCTGAAAGTAATTACGATTCGTTAAAAAAGAGGATACGACCTTCGAATTGAACGAAAGATTTTTACTAGCGTAGTTCCAGAATGGGGTCGCACCGACCACCGCTCCTCAAGTTTCCCTTCCGATATCTTTCGGCTTATATTTTTTTTCACATTCTAGAAAGTCCCAAAAGTCATCACGATTCATCAAAAAAGAGGACACGACCTTCGAATTGGAAGAAAGATTTTTACGAGTGTCGGTCCAGAATGGGGTTGCTCTGACCACCGCTCCTCAAGTTTCCCTTCCGATATCTTTCGGTTTATATATTTTTTTACATACTAGAGCGTCTTAAAAATCATTTAGATTCGTTAAAAAAGAGGATACGACCTTTGAATTGAACGAAAGATTTTTACTAGCGTCGGTCCAGAATGGGGTCGCTCCCACCACCGCTCCTCAAGTTTCCCTTCCGATATCTTTCGGTTTATATTTTTTTCACACACTAGAGAGTCCTAAAAGTCACCACGATTCGGCAAATAAGAGAATACGACCTTTGAATTGGACGGATAATTTTTTAGCAAAGTCGATCCAAAATGGGGTCGCTCCGACCACCGCTCCTCAAGTTTCCCTTCTAATATCTTTCGGTTTATATTTTCTTTCACATACTAGAAAGTCCCAAAAGTAATCACGATTTGCCAAAAAGCGGAAACGACCTTCGAATTGGACGAAAGATTTTAACCATAGTCGGTCCAGAATGGGGTCGCTCCGACCACCGCTCCTCAAGTTTCCCTTCCGATATCTTTCAGTTTATATTTTTTTTTACATACCAGAGCGTCTTAAAAGTCATTACGATTCGTTAAAAAAGAGGACACGACCTTCGAATTGAACGAAAGATTTTTACTAGAGTCGGTCCAGAATGGGGTCGCTCCGACCACCGCTCCTCAAGTTTGCCTTCCGATATCTTTCGGTTCATATTATTTGTCACTTACTAAAGAGTCCGAAAGTCATCACCATTCGTCAAAAAAAAGGATACGACGTTCGAATTGGACGAAAGATTTTTACCAGAGTCGGTCTAGAATGGGGTCGCTCTGACCACCGCTCCTCAAGTTTCCCTTCCGATATCTTTCGGTTTATATTTTTTTTACATACTCAAAAGTCCTAAAAGTCATCACCGTTCGCCAAAAAAGAGGATACGACCTTTGAATTGGGCGAATGATTTTTTAGCCAAGTCGGTCCAGATTGGGGTCGCTCCGACCACCGCTCCTCAAGATTCCCTTCCGATATCTTTCGGTTTATATTTTTTTTCACACACTAGAGAGTCCTAAAAGTCACGACGATTCGGCACATAAGAGAATACGACCTTTGAATTGGACGGATAATTTTTTAGCAATGTCGATCCAGAATGGGGCCGCTCCGACCACCGCTCCTCAAGTTTCCCGTCCGATATCTTTCGGTTTATATTTTTGTTCACATACTAGAAAGTACCAAAAGTAATCACGATTTGTCAAAAAGCGGAAACTACCTTCGAATTGGACGAAAGATTTTTACCATTGTCGGTCCGGAATGGGTTCGCTCTGAACACCGCTCCTCAAGTTTCCCTTCCGATATCTTTCGGTTTATATTTTTTTACATACTAAAGAGTCCTACAAGTCACCACGATTCGCCAAAATAAAGGATACGTCCTTTGAATTGGACGTATGATATTTTAGCAAAGTCGGTCCAGAATGGCATTGCTCCAACCACCGCTCTTCAAGTTTCCCTTCCCATATCTTTCGGTTTATATTTTTTTTCACATTCTATAGAGTCCTAAAAGTCACCACGATTCGCCAAAAAAGAGGATACGACCTTTGAATTGGACGAATGATTTTATAGCAAAGTCGGTCCAGAACGGGGTCGCTCCGATCATGGCTCTTCAAGTTTCCCTTCCGATATCTTTCGGTTTATATTATTTTTACATACTACAGAGTCCTAAAAGTCATCACCATTTGTTAAAAAAAAGGATACGACCTTCGAATTTGACGAACGATTTTTACCTGAGTCGGTCCGGAATGGGGTCGCTATGACAACCGCTCCTCAAGTTTCCCTTCTGATATCTTTCGGTTTATATTTTTCTTCGCATATTAGAGAGTCCTGAAAGTGATTATGATTCACCAAAAAAGTGAACACGACCGTCAAATCGGACGAAAGATTTATACCAAAGTCGCTCCGGAATGGGGTCGATCCGACCACCGCTCCTCAAGTTTCCCTTCCGATATCTTTCGGTTTATATTTTTTTTCACATACTAGAAAGTCCCAAACGTAATCACGATTTGCCAAAACGCGGAAACGGCCTTCGAATTCGACGAAAGATTTTTACCATTGTCTGTCCGGAATGGGGTCGCTCTGACCACCGCTCCTCAAGTTTCCCTTCTGATATCTTTCGGTTTATATTTTTTTTTACATACTAGAGCGTCTTAAAAGTCATTACGATTCGTTAAAAAAGAGGACACGACCTTCGAATTGAACGAAAGATTTTTACTAGTGTCGGCCCAGAATGGGGTCGCTCCGACCACCGCTTCTCAAGTTTCCCTTCTAATATCTTTCGGTTAATTTTTTCTTTCATATACTAAAGAGTCCGAAAAGTCACCACGATTCGCCAAAAAAGAGGATACGACCAGTGAATTGGATGAATGATTTTTTAGCAAAGTCGGTCCAGAATGGGGTCGCTCCGACCACCGCTCCTCAAGATTCCCTTCCGATATCTTTCGGTTTATATTTTTTTTCACACACTAGAGAGTCCTAAAAGTCACGACGATTCGGCACATAAGAAAATACGACCTTTGAATTGGACGGATAATTTTTTAGCAATGTCGATCCAGAATGGGGTCGCTCCGACCACCGCTCCTCAAGTTTCCCTTCCGATATCTTTCGGTTTATAATTTTGTTTACATACTAGAACGTCTCAAAAGTAATCACGATTTGTCAAAAAGCGGAAACGACCTTCGAATTGGACGAAAGATTTTTACCATAGTCGGTCCGGAATAGGATCGCTCTGACCACCGCTCCTCAAGTTTCCCTTCCGATATCTTTCGGTTTATATTTTTTTTACATAATAAAGAGTCCTACAAGTCACCACGATTCGCCAAAAAAGAGGATACGACCTTTGAATTGGATGAATGATTTTATAGCAAAGTCGGTCCAGAACGGGGTCGCTCCGACCGTGCCTCTTCAAGTTTCCCTTCCGATATCTTTCGGTTTAAATTATTTTTACATACTACAGAGTCCTAAAAGTCATCACCATTTGTCAAAAAAAAAGGATACGACCTTCGAATTTGACGAACGATTTTTACCAGAGTCGGTCCAGAATGGGGTCGCTATGACAACCGCTCCTCAAGTTTCCCTTCTGTTATCTTTCGGTTTATGTTTTTCTTCACATTTTAGAGAGTCCTGAAAGTGATTATGATTCACCAAAAAAGTGGACACGACCGTCAAATTGGACTAACGATTTATACCAAAGTCGCTCCAGAATGGGGTCGATCCGACCACCGCTCCTCAAGTTTCCCTTCCGATATCTTTTGGTTTATATTTTTTTTACATACTAGATCGTCTTAAAAGTCATTACGATTCATTAAAAAAGAGGATACGACCTTCGAATTGAACGAAAGATTTTTACTAGAGTCGGTCCAGAACGGGGTCGCTCCGCCCATGGCTCTTCAAGTTTCCCTTCCGATATCTTTCGGTTTATATTTTTTTTACATACTACAGAGTCCTAAAAGTCATCACCATCTGTCAAAAAAAAGGATACGACCTTCGAATTTGACGAACGATTTTTATCAGAGTCGGTCCAGAATGGGGTCGCTATGACAACCGCTCCTCAAGTTTCCCTTCTGATATCTTTCGGTTTATCTTTTTCTTCACATTTTAGAGAGTCCTGAAAGTGATTATGATTCACCAAAAAAGTGGACACGACCGTCAAATTGGACTAACGATTTATACCAAAGTCGCTCCAGAATGGGGTCGATCCGACCACCGCTCCTCAAGTTTCCCTTCCGATATCTTTCGGTTTATATTTTTTTTACATACTAGAGCGTCTTAAAAATCATTATGATTCGTTAAAAAAGAGGATACGACCTTCGAATTAAACGAAAGATTTTTACTAGCGTCGGTCCAGAATGGGGTCGCTCCGACCACCGCTCCTCAAGTTTCCCTTCCGATATCTTTCGGATTATATTTTTTTTCACATTCTAGAAAGTCCCAAAAGTAATCACGATTTGTCAAAAAGCGGAATCGACCTTCGAATTGGACGAAAGATTTTTACCATATTCGTTCCGGAATGGGGTCGCTCTGACCACCGCTCCTCAAGTTTCCCTTCCACTATCTTTAGGTTAATTTTTTCTTTCATATACTAAAGAGTCCTAAAAGTCACCACGATTCGCCAAAAAAGAGGATACGACCTTTGAATTAGAAGAATGATTTTTTAGCAAAGACGGTCCAGAATGGGGTCGCACCGACCACCGCTCCTCAAGTTTCCCTTCCGATATCTTTCGGTTTATATTTTTTTTACATACTAGAGCGTCTTAAAAATCATTATGATTCGTTAAAAAAGAGGATACGACCTTCGAATTAAACGAAAGATTTTTACTAGCGTCGGTCCAGAATGGGGTCGCTCCGACCACCGCTCCTCAAGTTTCCCTTCCGATTTCTTTCGGTTCATATTTTTTTCACACACTAGAGAGTCCTAAAAGTCACCACGATTCGGCAAATAAGAGAATACGACATTTGAATTGGACGGATAATTTTTTAGCAAAGTCGATCCAAAATGGGGTCGCTCCGACCACCGCTCCTCAAGTTTCCCTTCCAATATCTTTCGGTTTATATTTTCTTTCACATACTAGAAAGTCCCAAAAGTAATCACGATTTGCCAAAAAGCGGAAACGACCTTCGAATTGGACGAAAGATTTTAAACCATAGTCGGTCCAGAATGGGGTCGCTCCGACCACCGCTGCTCAAGTTTCCCTTCCGATATCTTTCAGTTTTTATTTTTTTTACATACTAGAGCGTCTTAAAAGTTATTACGATTCGTTAAAAAAGAGGATACGACCTTTGAATTAGAAGAATGATTTTTTAGCAAAGACGGTCCAGAATGGGGTCGCACCGACCACCGCTCCTCAAGTTTCCCTTCCGATATCTTTCGGTTTATATTTTTTTTACATACTAGAGCGTCTTAAAAATCATTATGATTCGTTAAAAAAGAGGATACGACCTTCGAATTAAACGAAAGATTTTTACTAGCGTCGGTCCAGAATGGGGTCGCTCCGACCACCGATCCTCAAGTTTCCCTTCCGATTTCTTTCGGTTCATATTTTTTTCACACACTAGAGAGTCCTAAAAGTCACCACGATTCGGCAAATAAGAGAATACGACATTTGAATTGGACGGATAATTTTTTAGCAAAGTCGATCCAAAATGGGGTCGCTCCGACCACCGCTCCTCAAGTTTCCCTTCCGATATCTTTCGGTTTATATTTTCTTTCACATACTAGAAAGTCCCAAAAGTAGTCACGATTTGCCAAAAAGCGGAAACGACCTTCGAATTGGACGAAAGATTTTAAACCATAGTCGGTCCAGAATGGGGTCGCTCCGACCACCGCTCCTCAAGTTTCCCTTCCGATATCTTTCAGTTTTTATTTTTTTTTACATACTAGAGCGTCTTAAAAGTCATTACGATTCGTTAAAAAAGAGGATATGACCTTCGAATTGGACGAAAGATTTTTACTAGCGTCGGTCCAGAATGGGGTCGCTCCGACCACCGCTCCTCAAGTTTCCGTTCCGATATCTTTCGGTTTATATTTTTTTTACATACTAAAGAGTCCTAAAAGTCACCACGATTCGCCAAAAAAGAGGATACGACCTTTGAATTGGACGAATGATTTTTTAGCCAAGTCGGTGCAGAATGGGGTCGCTCCGACCACCGCTCCTCAAGTTTCCATTCCGATATCTTTCGGTTTATATTTTTTTTCACACACTAGAGAGTCCTAAAAGTCACCACGATTTGGTACATAAGAGAATGCGACCTTTGAATTGGACGGATAATTTTTTAACAATGTCGATCCAGAATGGGGTCGCTCCGACCACCGCTCCTCAAGTTTCCCGTCCGATATGTTTCGGTTTATATATTTGTTCACATACTAGAAAGTACCAAAAGTAATCACGATTCGCCAAAACGCGGAAACGGCCTTCGAATTCGACGAACGATTTTTACCATTGTCTGTCCGGAATGGGGTCGCTCTGACCACCGCTCCTCAAGTTTCCCTTGTAATATCTTTCGGTTAATTTTTTCTTTCATATACTAAAGAGTCCTAAAAGTCACCACGATTCGCCAAAAAAGAGGATACGACCTTTGAATTGGATGAATGATTTTTTAGCGAAGTCGGTCCAGAATGGGGTCGCTCCGACCACCGCTCCTCAAGTTTCCATTCCGATATCTTTCGGTTTATATTTTTTTTCACATTCTAGAAAGTCCCAAAAGTAATCACGATTTGTCAAAAAGCGGAATCGACCTTCGAATTAGACGAAAGATTTTTACCATATTCGATCCGGAATAGGGTCGCTCTGACCACCGCTCCTCAAGTTTCCCTTCCACTATCGTTAGGTTAATTTTTTCTTTCATTTACTAAAGAGTCCTAAAAGTCACCACGATTCGCCAAAAAAGAGGATACGACGTTCGAATTAGAAGAATGATTTTTCAGCAAAGACGGTCCAGAATGCTCCTCAAGTTTCCCTTCCGATATCTTTCAGTTCATATTTTTTTTTACATACTAGAGCGTCTTAAAAGTCATTACGATTCGTTAAAAAAGAGGATACGACCTTCGAATTGAACGAAAGATTTTTACTAGCGTCGGTCCAGAATGGGGTCGCTCCGACCACCGCTCCTCAAGTTTCCCTTCCGGTATCTTTCGGTTTATATTTTTTTCACACACTAGAGAGTCCTAAAAGTCACCACGATTCGGCACATAAGAGAATACGACCTTTGAATTGGACGGATAATTTTTTAGCAATGTCGATCCAGAATGGGGTCGCTCCGACCACCGCTCCTCAAGCTTCTCTTCCGATATCTTTCGGTTTATATTTTTGTTCACATACTAGAAAGTCCCAAAAGTAATCACGATTTGTCAAAAAAGGGAAACGACCTTCGAATTGGACGAAAGATTTTTACCATAGTCGGTCCGGAATAGGGTCGCTCTGACCACCGCTCCTCAAGTTTCACTTCCGATATCTATCGGTTTATATTTTTTTTACATAATAAATAGTGCTACAAGTCACCACGATTCGCCAAAAAAGAGGATACGTCCTCTGAATTGGACGAATGATCTTTTAGTAAAGTCGGTCTAGAATGGGATTGCTCCAACCACCGCTCTTCAAGTTTCCCTTCCCATATCTTTCGGTTTATATTTTTTTTCACATACTATAGAGTCCTAAAAGTCACCACGATTCGCCAAAAAAGAGGATACGAACTTTGAATTGGACGAATGATTTTATAGCAAAGTCGGCCCAGAACGGGGTCTCTCCGACCATGGCTCTTCAAGTTTCCCTTCCGATATCTTTCGGTTTATATTATTTTTACATACTACAGAGTCCTAAAAGTCATCACCATTTGTCAAAAAAAAGGATACGACCTTCGAATTTGACGAACGATTTTTACGAGAATCGGTACAGAATGGGGTCGCTATGACAACCGCTCCTCAAGGTTCCCTTCTGATATGTTTCAGTTTATATTTTTCTTCACATATTAGAGAGTCCTAAAAGTGTTTATGATTCACCAAAAAAGTGGACACGACCGTCAAATTGGACTAACGATTTATACCAAAGTCGCTCCAGAATGGGGTCGATCCGACCACCGCTCCTCAAGTTTCCCTTCTGATACCTTTCGGTTTATATTTTTTTCACATACTAGAAAGTCCCAAACGTAATCACGATTTGCCAAAAAGCGGAAACGGCCTTCGAATACGACGAAAGATTTTTACCATAATCTGTCCGGAATGGGGTCGCTCTGACCACCGCTCCTCGAATTTCCCTTCCATTATCTTTCGGTTTATATTTTTTTTTCCATACTAGAGAGTCCTCAAAGTAATTACGATTCGTTAAAAAAGAGGATACGACCTTCGAATTGAACGAAAGATTTTTACTAGCGTCGTTCCAGAATGGGGTCGCACCGACCACCGCTCCTCAAGTTTCCCTTCCGATATCTTTCGGTTTATATTTTTATTCATATTCGAGAACGTCCCAAAAGTCATCACGATTCATCAAAAAAGAGGACACGACCTTCGATTTGGACGAAAGATTTTTACCAGTGTCGGTCCAGAATGGGGTTGCTCTTATAACCGCTCCTCAAGTTTCCCTTCCGATATCTTTCGGTTTATATTTTTTTTCACATATAAGAGAGTCCTAAAAGTGATCACGATTCACCAAAAAAGTGGACACGACCGTCAAATTGGACGAAAGATTTTTACCAAAGTCGGTCCGGAATGGGGTCGATCCAACCACTGCTCCTCAAGTTTCCCATCCGATATCTTTCGGTTTATATTTTTTTTCACATTCTAGAAAGTCCCAAAAGTCATCACGATTCATCAAAAAAGAGGACACAACCTTCGAATTGAACGATAGATTTTTACTAGTGTCGGTCCAGAATGGGGTCGCTCCGACCACCGCTCCTCAAGTTTTCCTTCCGATATCATTCGGTTTATATTTTTTTTCACACACTACAGAGTCCTAAAAGTCACCACGATTCGCCAAATAAGAGAATACGACCTTCGAATTGGACGAAAGATTTTTACGAGTGTCGGTCCAGAATGGGGTTGCTCTGATAACCGCTCCTGAAGTTTCCCTTCTGATATCTTTCGGTTTATATTTTTTTTCACATACTAAAGAGTCCTAAAAGTCATTACGATTCGTTAAAAAAGAGGATACGACCTTCGAATTGAACGAAAGATTTTTACTAGAGTCGTTCCAGTATGGGGTCGCACCGACCACCGCTCCTTAAGTTTCCCTTCCGATATCTTTCGGTTTATATTTTTTTCATATTCGATAAAGTCTCAAACGTCATCACGATTTCTCAAAAAAGAGGACACGACCTTCGAATTGAACGAAAGATTTTTACCAGTGTCGGTCCAGAATGGGGTTGCTCTGATAACCGCTCCTCAAGTTTCCCTTCTGATATCATTCGGTTTATATTTTTTTTCACATATAAGAGAGTCCGAAAAGTGATCACGATTCACCAAAAAAGTGGTAACGACCGTCAAATTGGACGAAAGATTTTTACCAATGTCGGTCCAGAATCGGGTCGATCCGACCACCGCTCCTCAAGTTTCCCTTCCGATATCTATCGGTTTATATATTTTTTCACATACTAGAAAGTCCCAAAAGTAATCACGATTTGACAAAAAGCGGAAACGACCTTCGAATTGGACGAAAGATTTTTACCATAGTCGGTCCGGAATGGGGTCGCTCTGACCACTGCTCCTCAAGTTTCCCTTCCAATATCTTTCGGTTAATTTATTCTTTCATATACTAAAGAGTCCTAAAAGTCACCACGATTCGCCAAAAAGAGGATACGAACTTTGAATTGGAAGAATGATTTTTTAGCACAGTCGGTCCAGAATGAGGTCGCTCCGACCACCGCTCCTCAAGTTTCCCTTCCGATATGTTTCGGTTTATATTTTTTTTACATACTACAGAGTCTTAACAGTCATTACGATTCGTAAAAAAAAAGGATACGACCATCGAATTGAACGAAAGATTTTTACCAGTGTCGGTCCAGAATGGGATTGCACTGATAACCGCTCCTCAAGTTTCCCTTCTGATATCTTTCGGTTTATATATTTTTCACATACAAGAGAGTCCTAAAAGTGATCACGATTCACCAAAAAACTGGACACGACCGTCAATTTGGACGAAAGATTTTTACCATAGTCGGTCCGGAACGGGGTCGCTCTGACCACCGCTCCTCAAGTTTCCCTGCCAATATCTTTCGGTTAATTTTTTCTTTCATATACAAAAGAGTCCGAAAAGTCACCACGATTCGCCAAAAAAGAGAATACGACCTTAGAATTGGACGGACAATTTTTTAGCCAAGTCGATCCAGAATGGGGTTGCTCCGACCACCGCTCTTGAAGTTTCGCTTCCGATATCTTTCGGTTCATATTTTTTTTCTCATACTAAAGAGTCCTAAAAGTCATCACCAATCGTCAAAAAAAGGATATGACCTTCGAATTGGACGAAAGATTATTACCAGCGTCGATCCAGAATGGGGTCGCTCTGACCACCGCTCCTCGAGTTTCCCTTCCGATGTTTTTCGGTTTATATTTTTTTTACATACTAGAGAGTCCTAAAAGTCATCACGATTCGTTATAAAAGAGGATACGACCTTCGAATTGAACGAAAGATTTTTCCTAGTGTCGTTCCGTAATGGGGTTGCTCTGACCACCGCTCCTCAAGTTTCCCTTCCTAAATCTTTCGGTTTATATTTTTTTTCACATACTAAAGAGTCCTAAAAGTCACCAAGATTCGCCAAAAATGAGGATACGACCTTTGAATTGGCCGGATAATTTTTTAGCAGAGTCGATCAAGATTGGGGTCGCTCTGACCACCGATCGTCAAGTATCCGTTTCAATGTCTATTGGTTAATTTTTTCTTTCATATACTAAAGAGTCCTAAAGATCACCACGATTCGCCAAAAAAGAGTATACGACCTTTGAATAGGAAGAATGATTTTTTAGCAAAGTCGGTCCAGAATGGGGTCGCTCCGACCACCGCTCCTCAAGTTTCCCTTCCGATATCTTTCGGTTTCAATTTTTTACATACTAGAAAGTCTTAAAAGTCATTACGATTCGTTAAAAAAGAGGATACGACCTTCGAATTGAACGATAGATTTTTACTAGAGTCGGTCCAGAATGGGGTCGCTCCGACCACCGCTCCTCAAGTTTTCCTTCCGATATCTTTCGGTTTATATTTTTTTTCACACACTACAGAGTCCTAAAAGTCACCACGATTCGCCAAATAAGAGAATACGACCTTTGAATTGGACGGATAATTTTTTAGCAAAGTCGATCCTGAATGGGGTCGCTCCGACCACCGTTCTTCAAGTTTCCCTTCCGATATCTTTCGGTTTATATTTTTTTTACATACTACAGAGTCCTAAAAGTCATCACCATTTGTCAAAAAAAAGGATACGACCTTCGAATTTGACGAACGATTTTTACCAGAGTCGGTCCAGAATGGAGTCGCTCTGACCACCGCTCCTCAAATTTTCCTTCCATTATCTTTCGGTTTATATATTTTTTTCCACAATAGAGAGTCCTAAAAGTCATTACGATTCGTTAAAAAAGAGGATACGACCTTCGTATTGAACGAAAGATTTTTACTAGAGTCGTTCCAGAATGGGGTCGCACCGACCACCGCTGCTTAAGTTTCCCTTCAGATATCTTGCGGTTTATATTTTTTTTCACATTCTAGAAAGTTCCAAAAGTCATCAAGATTCGTCAAAAAAGAGGACATGACCTTCGAATTGGACGAAAGATTTTTACCAGTGTCGGTCCAGAATGGGGTTGTTCTGATAACCGCTCCTCAAGTTTCCCTTCTGATATCTTTCGGTTTATATTTTTTTTCACATATAAGAAAGTCCTAAAAGTGATCACGATTCACCAAAAAAGTGGACACGACCGTCAAATTGGACGAAAGATTTTTACCAAAGTCGGTCCAGAATGGGGTCGATCCGACCACCGCTCCTCAAGTTTCCCTTCCGATATCGTTCGGTTTATATTTTTATTCACATACTAGAAAGACCCAAAAGTAATCAGGATTTGCCAAAAAACGTAAACGACCTTCGAATTGGACGAAAGATTTTTACCATCGTCGGTCCGGAATGGGGTCGCTCTGACCACCGCTCCTCAAGTTTCCCTTCCAATATCTTTCGGTTAATTTTTTCTTTCATATACTAAAGAGTCCTTAAAGTCACCACTATTTGCCAAAAAAGAGTATACGACCTTTGAATAGGAAGAATGATTTTTTAGCAAAGTCGGTCCAGAATGGGGTCGCTCCGACTACCGCTCCTCAAGTTTCCCTTCCGATATCTTTCGGTTTCAATTTTTTACATACTAGAAAGTCTTAAAAGTCATTACGATTCGTTAAAAAAGAGGATACGACCTTCGAATTGAACGATAGATTTTTACTAGAGTCGGTCCAGAATGGGGTCGCTCCGACCACCGCTCCTCAAGTTTTCCTTCCGATACCTTTCGGTTTATGTTTTTTTTCACACACTACAGAGTATTAAAAGTCACCACGATTCGCCAAATAAGAGAATACGACCTTTGAATTGGACGGATAATTTTTTAGCAAAGTCGATCCTGAATGGGGTCGCTCCGACCACCGTTCTTCAAGTTTCCCTTCCGATATCTTTCGGTTCATATTTTTTTTCACACACTAAAGAGTCCTAAAAGTCATCACCATTCGTCAAAAAAAGGATACGACCTTCGAATTGAACGAAAGATTTTAACTAGCGTCGGTCCGGAATGGGGTCGCTCTGACCAACGCTCCTCAAGTTTCCCTTCCGACATCTTTCGGTTTATATTTTTTTACATACTAGAGAGTCCTAAAAGTCATCACGATTCGTTAAAAAAGAGGATACGACCTTCGAATTGAATGAAAGATTTTTACTAGAGTCGTTCCAGAATGGGGTCGCTCCGACCACCGCTCCTCAAGTTTTCCTTCCGATACCTTTCGGTTTATGTTTTTTTTCACACACTACAGAGTATTAAAAGTCACAACGATTCGCCAAATAAGAGAATACGACCTTTGAATTGGACGGATAATTTTTTAGCAAAGTCGATCCAGATGGGGTCGCTCCGACCACCGTTCTTCAAGTTTCCCTTCCGATATCTTTCGGTTTATATTTTCTTTCACATACTAAAGAGTCCTAAAAGTCATTACGATTCGTTAAAAAAGAGGATACGACCTTCGAATTGAACGAAAGATTTTTACTAGAGTCGTTCCAGAATGGGGTCGCACCGACCACCGCTCCTTAAGTTTCCCTTCCGATATCTTTCGGTTTTTATTTTTTTTTCATATTCGATAAAGTCCCAAAAGTCATCACGATTCATCAAAAAAGAGGACACGACCTTCGAATTGGACGAAAGATTTTTACCAGTGTCGGTCCAGAATGGGGTTGCTCTGATAACCGCTCCTCAAGTTTCCCTTCTGATATCTTTCGGTTTATATTTTTTTTCACATATAAGAGAGTCCGAAAAGTGATCACGATTCACCAAAAAAGTGGACACGACCGTCAAATTGGACGAAAGATTTTTACCAAAGTCGGTCCAGAATCGGGTCGATCCGACCAACGCTCCTCAAGTTTCCCTTCCGATATCTTTTGGTTTATATATTTTTTCACATACTAGAAAGTCCCAAAAGTATTCACGATTTGCCAAAAAGCGGAAACAACCTTCGAATTGGACGAAAGATTTTTACCATAGTCGGTCCGGAATGGGGTCGCTCTGACCACCGCTCCTCAAGTTTCCCTTCCAATATCTTTCGGTTAATTTATTCTTTCATATACTAAAGAGTCCTCAAAGTCACCACGATTCGCCAAAAAAGAGGATACGAACTTTGAATTGGAAGAATGATTTTTTAGCAACGTTTGTCCAGAATGAGGTCGCTCCGACCACCGCTCCTCAAGTTTCCCTTCCGATATGTTTCGGTTTATATTTTTTTTACATACTAGAGAGTCTTAACAGTCATTACGATTCGTTAAAAAAAAGGATACGACCATCGAATTGAACGAAAGATTTTTACTACAGTCGGTCCAGAATGGGGTCCCTCCGACCACCGCTCCTCAAGTTTCCCTTCTGATATCTTTCGGTTTATATATTTTTTCACACACTAGAGAGTCCTAAAAGTCACGACGATTCGCCATATAAGAGGAAAGACCTTTGAATTGGAAGAATGATTTTTTAGCAAAGTCGGTCCAGAATGTGGTCGCTCCGACCACCGCTCCTCAAGTTTCTCTTCCGATATCTTTTAGTTTATATTTTTTTTTTACATACTAGAGCGTCTTGAAAGTCATTACGAATCGTTAAAAAAGAGGATACGACCTTCGAATTGAACGAAAGATTTTTACCAGTGTCGGTCCAGAATGGGGTTGCTCTGATAACCGCGCCTCAAGTTTCACCTCTGATATCTTTCGGTTTATATTTTTTTCTCATATAAGAGATTCCTAAAAGTGATCACGATTCACTCAAAAAGTGGACACGACCGTCAAATTGGACGAAAGATTTTTACCATAGTCGGTCCGGAACGGGGTCGCTCTGACCACCGCTCCTCAAGTTTCCCTGCCAATATCTTTCGGATAATTTTTTCTTTCATATACTAAAGAGTCCGAAAAGTCACCACGATTCGCCAAAAAAGAGGAAAGACCTTTGAATTGGAAAAATGATTTTTTAGCATAGTCGGTCCAGAATGTGGTCGCTCCGACCACCGCTCCTCAAGTTTCCCTTCCGATATCATTCAGTTTATATTTTTTTTTACATACTACAGCGTCTTAAAAGTCATTACGATTCGTTAAAAAAGAGGATACGACCTTCGAATTGAACGAAAGATTTTTACTAGTGTCGGTCCAGAATGGGGTCGCTCCGACCACCGCTCCTGAAGTTTCCATTCCGATATCTTTCGGTTTATATTTTTTTTTCACACACTAGAGAGTCCTAAAAGTCGCCACGATTAGCCAAAAAAGAGAATACGACCTTAGAATTGGACGGACAATTTTTTAGCAAAGTCGATCCAGAATGGGGTTGCTCCGACCACCGCTCTTGAAGTTTCCCTTCCGATATCTTTTAGTTTATATTTTTTTTTACATACTACAGCGTCTTAAAAGTCATTACGATTCGTTAAAAAAGAGGATACGACCTTCGAATTGAACGAAAGATTTTTACTAGTGTCGGTCCAGAATGGGGGCGCTCCGACCACCGCTCCTCAAGTTTCCATTCCGATATCTTTCGGTTTATATTTTTTTGCACACACTAGAGAGTCCTAAAAGTAGCCACGATTAGCCAAAAAAGAGAATACGACCTTAGAATTGGACGGACAATTTTTTAGCAAAGTCGATCCAGAATGGGGTTGCTCCGACCACCGCTCTTGAAGTTTCGCTTCCGATATCTTTCGGTTCATATTTTTTTTCACATACTAAAGAGTCCTAAAAGTCATCACCAATCGTCAAAAAAAGGATACGACCTTCGAATTGGACGAAAGATTATTACCAGAGTCGATCCAGAATGGGGTCGCTCTGACCACCGCTCCTCGAGTTTCCCTTCCGATGTCTTTCGGTTTATATTTTTTTTACATACTAGACAGTCCTAAAAGTCATCACGATTCGTTATAAAAGAGGATACGACCTTCGAATTGAACGAAAGATTTTTACTAGTGTCGTTCGGTAATGGGGTTGCTCTGACCACCGCTCCTCAAGTTTCCCTTCCTAAATCTTTCGGTTTATATTTTTTTTCATATACTAAAGAGTCCTAAAATCACCAAGATTCGCCAAAAATGAGGATACGACCTTTGAATTGGACGGATAATTTTTTAGCAGAGTCGATCAAGATTGGGGTCGCTCTGACCACCGATCCTCAAGTATCCGTTTCAGAGTCCTAAAAATCACCAAGATTCGCCAAAAATGAGGATACGACCTTTGAATTGGACGGATAATTTTTTAGCAGAATCGATCAAGATTGGGGTCGCTCTGACCGCCGATCCTCAAGAATCCGTTTCAATGTCTATCGGTTAATTTTTTCTTTCATATCCGAAAGAGTCCGAAAAGTCACCACGATTCGCCAAAAAAGTGGATACGACCAATGAATTGGACGAATGATTTTTTAGCAAAGTCGGTCCAGAACGGGGTAGCTCCGACCATCGCTCTTCCCGTTTCCCTTCCGATATCTTTCGGTTTATATATTTTTTCACATACTAAAAAATCCTAAAAGTCATCACCATTTGTCAAAAACAAGGATACGACCTTCGAATTTGACGAACAATTTTTACCAGAGTCGGTCCAGAATGGGGTCGCTCTGACCACCGCTCCTCAAATTTCCCTTCCATTATCTTTCGGTTTATATATTTTTTTCCATACTAGAGAGTCCTAAAAGTAATTACGATTCGTTAAAAAAACAGGATACGACCTTCGAATTGAACGAAAGATTTTTACTAGAGTCGTTCCAGAATGGGGTCGCACCGACCACCGCTCCTCAAGTTTCCCTTCCGATATCTTTCGGTTTATATTTTTATTCGTATTCGAGAACGTCCCAAAAGTCATCACGATTCATCAAAAAAGAGGACACAACCTTCGAATTGGACGAAAGATTTTTACCAGTGTCGGTCCAGAATGGGGTTGCTCTGATAACCGCTCCTCAAGTTTCCCTTCTGATATCTTTCGGTTTATATTTTTTTCACCTATAAGAGAGTCCTAAAAGTGATCACGATTTACCAAAAAAGTGGACACGACCGACAAATTGGACGAAAGATTTTTACCAAAGTCGGTCCAGAATGGGGTCGCTCCGACCACCGCTCCTCAAGTTTCCCTTCCGATATCTTTCGGTTTATATTTTTTTTACATACTAGAAAGTCTTAAAAGTCATTACGATTCGTTAAAAAAAAGGATACGACCTTCGAATTGAACGATAGATTTTTACTAGTGTCGGTCCAGAATGGGGTCGCTCCGACCACCGCTCCTCAAGTTTCCCTTCCGATATCTTTCGGTTTATATTTTTGTTCACATACTAGAAAGTCCCAAAAGTAATCACGATTTGTCAAAAAGCGGAAACGACCTTCGAATTGGACGAAAGATTTTTACCATAGTCGGTCCGGAATGGGGTCGCTCTGACCACCGCTCCTCAAGTTTCCCTTCCGATATCTTTCGGTTCATATTTTTTTTACATACTAAAGAGTCCTACAAGTCACCACGATTCGCCAAAAAAGAGGATACGTCCTTTGAATTGGACGAATGATTTTATAGCAAAGTCGGTCCAGAACGGGGTCGCTCCGACCATGGCTCTTCAAGTTTCCCTTCCGATATCTTTCGGTTTATATTATTTTTACATACTACAGAGTCCTAAAAGTCATCACCATTTGTCAAAAAAAAGGATTTTTTTCACATATAAGAGAGTCCTAAAAGTGATCAGGATTTACCAAAAAAGTGGACACGACCGTGAAATTGGACGACAGATTTTTACCAAAGTCGGTCCAGAATGGGGTCGCTCCGACCACCGCTCCTCAAGTTTCCCTTCCGATATCTTTCGGTTTATATTTTTTTACATACTAGAAAGTCTTAAAAGTCATTACGATTCGTTAAAAAAGAGGATACGACCTTCGAATTGAACAATAGATTTTTACTAGAGTCGGTCCAGAATGCGGTCGCTCCGACCACCGCTCCTCGAGTTTTCCTTCCGATATCTTTCGGTTTATATTCTTTTTCACACACTAGAGAGTCCTAAAAGTCACCACGATTCGCCAAAAAACAGGATACTACCTTTGAATTGGACGGATGATTTTTTAGCAAAGTCGATCCAGAATGGGGTCACTCCGACCACCGTTCTTCAACTTTCCCTTCCGATATCTTTCGGTTCATATTTTTTTTCACACACTAAAGAGCCCTAAAAGTCATCACCATGCGTCAAAAAAAGGATACGACTTTCGAATTGAACGAAAGATTTTTACCAGTGTCGGTCCGGAATGGGGTCGCTCTGACCACCGCTCCTCAAGTTTCTCTTCCGATATCTTTCGGTTTATATTTTTTTTACATACTAAAGAGTCCTAAAAGTCAGCAGGATTCGCCAAAAAACAGGATACGACCTTTGAATTGGACGAATGATTTTTTACCAAAGTCGGTGCAGAATGGGATCGCTCCGACCACCGCTCTTTAAGTTTCCCTTCCGATATCTTTCGGTTTATATTTTTTTTCACATACTAAAGAGTCCTAAAAGTCACCACGATTCGCCAAAAAAAAGGATACGACCTTTGAATTGGACGAAAGATTTTATAGCAAAGTCGGTCCAGAACGGTCTCGCTCCGACCATCGCTCTTCAAGTTTCTCTTCCATTATCTTTCGGTTTATATATTTTTTTCCACACTAGAGAGTCCTAAAAGTCATTACGATTCGTTAAAAAAGAGGATACGACCTTCGTATTGAACGAAAGATTTTTACTAGAGTCGTTCCAGAATGGGGTCGCACCGACCACCGCTCCTTAAGTTTCCCTTCCGATATCTTTCGGTTTATATTTTTTTTCACATTCTAGAAAGTCCCAAAAGTCATCAGGATTCGTCAAAAAAGAGGACATGACCTTCAAATTGGACGAAAGATTTTTACCAGTGTCGGTCCAGAATGGGGTTGTTCTGATAACCGCTCCTCAAGTTTCCCTTCTGTGATATCTTTCGGTTTATATTTTTTTTCACATACAAGAGAGTCCTAAAAGTGATCACGTTTCACCAAAAAAGTGGTCACGACCGTCAAATTTGACGAAAGATTTTTACCAAAGTCGGTCCAGAATGGGGTCGATCCGACCACCGCTCCTCAAGTTTCCCTTCCGATATCGTTCGGTTTATATTTTTTTTCACATACTAGAAAGTCCCAAAAGTAATCAGGATTTGCCGAAAAGCGGAAACGACGTTCGAATTGGACGAAAGATTTTTACCATCGTCGGTCCGGAATGGGGTCGCTCTGACCACCGCTCCTCAAGTTTCCCTTCCAATATCTTTCGGTTAATTTTTTCTTTCATATACTAAAGAGTCCTTAAAGTCACCAGTATTTGTCAAAAAAGAGTATACGACCTTTGAATGGGAAGAATGATTTTTTAGCAAAGTCGATCCAGAATGGGGTCGCTCCGACCACCGTTCTTCAAGTTTCCCTTCCGATATCTTTCGGTTCATATTTTTTTTCACACACTAAAGAGTCCTAAAAGTCATCACCATTCGTCAAAAAAAGGATAAAACCTTCGAATTGGACTAAAGATTTTTATCAGTGTCGGTCCAGAATGGGGTCGCTCTGACCACCGCTCCTCAAGTTTCCCTTCCGACATCTTTCGGTTTATATTTTTTTACATACTAGAGAGTCCTAAAAGTCATCACGATTCGTTAAATAAGAGGATACGACCTTCGAATTGAACAAAAGATTTTAACTAGAGTCGGTCCGGAATGGGGTCGCTCTGACCACCGCTCATCAAGTTTCCCTTCCGATATCTTTCGGTTTATATTTTTTTTACATACTAAAGAGTTCTAAAAGTCACCACGATTCGCCAAAAAACAGGATACGACCTTTGAATTGGACTAATGATTTTTTAGCAAAGTCGGTCCAGAATGGGATCGCTCCGACCACCGCTCTTCAAGTTTCCCTTCCGATATCTTTCGGTTTATATTTTCTTTCACATACTAAAGAGTCCTAAAAGTCATTACGATTCGTTAAAAAAGAGGATACGACCTTCGAATTGAACAATAGATTTTTACTAGAGTCGGTCCAGAATGCGGTCGCTCCGACCACCGCGCCTCGAGTTTTCCTTCCGATATCTTTCGGTTTATATTCTTTTTCACACACTAGAGAGTCCTAAAAGTCACCACGATTCGCCAAAAAACAGGATACTACCTTTGAATTGGACGGATGATTTTTTAGCAAAGTCGATCCAGAATGGGGTCACTCCGACCACCGTTCTTCAACTTTCCCTTCCGATATCTTTCGGTTCATATTTTTTTTCACACACTAAAGAGCCCTAAAAGTCATCACCATGCGTCAAAAAAAGGATACGACTTTCGAATTGAACGAAAGATTTTTACCAGTGTCGGTCCGGAATGGGGTCGCTCTGACCACCGCTCCTCAAGTTTCTCTTCCGATATCTTTCGGTTTATATTTTTTTTACATACTAAAGAGTCCTAAAAGTCAGCAGGATTCGCCAAAAAACAGGATACGACCATTGAATTGGACGAATGATTTTTTACCAAAGTCGGTGCAGAATGGGATCGCTCCGACCACCGCTCTTTAAGTTTCCCTTCCGATATCTTTCGGTTTATATTTTTTTTCACATACTAAAGAGTCCTAAAAGTCACCACGATTCGCTAAAAAAAAGGATACGACCTTTGAATTGGACGAAAGATTTTATAGCAAAGTCGGTCCAGAACGTTCTCGCTCCGACCATCGCTCTTCAAGTTTCTCTTCCATTATCTTTCGATTTATATATTTTTTTCCACACTAGAGAGTCCTAAAAGTCATTACGATTCGTTAAAAAAGAGGATACGACCTTCGTATTGAACGAAAGATTTTTACTAGAGTCGTTCCAGAATGGGGTCGCACCGACCACCGCTCCTTAAGTTTCCCTTCCGATATCTTTCGGTTTATATTTTTTTTCTCATTCTAGAAAGTCCCAAAAGTCATCAGGATTCGTCAAAAAAGAGGACATGACCTTCAAATTGGACGAAAGATTTTTACCAGTGTCGGTCCAGAATGGGGTTGTTCTGATAACCGCTCCTCAAGTTTCCCTTCTGTGATATCTTTCGGTTTATATTTTTTTTCACATACAAGAGAGTCCTAAAAGTGATCACGATTCACCAAAAAAGTGGTCACGACCGTCAAATTTGACGAAAGATTTTTACCAAAGTCGGTCCAGAATGGGGTCGATCCGACCACCGCTCCTCAAGTTTCCCTTCCGATATCGTTCGGTTTATATTTTTTTTCACATACTAGAAAGTCCCAAAAGTAATCAGGATTTGCCGAAAAGCGGAAACGACGTTCGAATTGGACGAGAGATTTTTACCATCGTCGGTCCGGAATGGGGTCGCTCTGACCACCGCTCCTCAAGTTTCCCTTCCAATATCTTTCGGTTAATTTTTTCTTTCATATACTAAAGAGTCCTTAAAGTCACCACTATTTGCCAAAAAAGAGTATACGACCTTTGAATGGGAAGAATGATTTTTTAGCAAAGTCGATCCAGAATGGGGTCGCTCCGACCACCGTTCTTCAAGTTTCCCTTCCGATATCTTTCGGTTCATATTTTTTTTCACACACTAAAGAGTCCTAAAAGTCATCACCATTCGTCAAAAAAAGGATAAAACCTTCGAATTGGACTAAAGATTTTTATCAGTGTCGGTCCAGAATGGGGTCGCTCTGACCACCGCTCCTCAAGTTTCCCTTCCGACATCTTTCGGTTTATATTTTTTTACATACTAGAGAGTCCTAAAAGTCATCACGATTCGTTAAATAAGAGAATACGACCTTCGAATTGAACAAAAGATTTTAACTAGAGTCGGTCCGGAATGGGGTCGCTCTGACCACCGCTCATCAAGTTTCCCTTCCGATATCTTTCGGTTTATATTTTTTTTACATACTAAAGAGTTCTAAAAGTCACCACGATTCGCCAAAAAACAGGATACGACCTTTGAATTGGACTAATGATTTTTTAGCAAAGTCGGTCGAGAATGGGATCGCTCCGACCACCGCTCTTCAAGTTTCCCTTCCGATATCTTTCGGTTTATATTTTCTTTCACATACTAAAGAGTCCTAAAAGTCATTACGATTCGTTAAAAAAGAGGATACGACCTTCGAATTGAACGAAAGATTTTTACTAGAGTCGTTCCAGAATGGGGTCGCACCGACCACCGCTCCTTAAGTTTCGCTTCCGATATCTTTCGGTTTATATTTTTTTTTCATATTCGATAAAGTCCCAAAAGTCATCACGATTCATCAAAAAAGAGGACACGACCTTCGAATTGGACGAAAGATTTTTACCAGTGTCGGTCCAGAATGGGGTTGCTCTGATAACCGCTCCTCAAGTTTTCCTTCTGATATCTTTCGGTTCATATTTTTTTTCACATATAAGCGAGTCCGAAAAGTGATCACGATTCACCAAAAAAGTGGACACGACCGTCAAATTGGACGAAAGATTTTTACCAAAGTCGGTCCAGAATCGGGTCGATCCGACCACCGCTCCTCAAGTTTCCCTTCCGATAGCTTTTGGTTTATATATTTTATCACATACTAGAAAGTCCCAAAAGTAATCACGATTTGCCAAAAAGCGGAAACGACCTTTGAATTGGAAGAATGATTTTTAAGCAACGTCGGTCCAGAATTAGGTCGCTCCGACCACCGCTCCTCAAGTTTCCCTTCCGATATGTTTCGGTTTATAGTTTTTTTACATACTAGAGAGTCTTAACAGTCATTACGATTCGTTAAAAAAAAGGATACGACCATCGAATTGAACGAAAGATTTTTACTACAGTCGGTCCAGCATGGGATCCCTCCGACCGCCGCTCCTCAAGTTTCCCTTCTGATATCTTTCGGTTTATATATTTTTTCACACACTAGAGAGTCCTAAAAGTCACCACGATTCGCCATATAAGAGGAAAGACCTTTGAATTGGAAGAATGATTTTTTAGCAAAGTCGGTCCAGAATGTGGTCGCTCCGACCACCGCTCCTCAAGTTTCTCTTCCGATATCTTTCAGATTATATTTTTTTTGCATACTAGAGCGTCTTGAAATTCATTACGAATCGTTAAAAAAGGGGATACGACCTTCGAATTGAACGAAAGATTTTTACCAGTGTCGGTCCAGAATGGGGTTGCTTTGATAACCGCTCCTCAAGTTTCCCTTCTGATATCTTTCGGTTTATATTTTTTTCACATATAAGAGAGTCCTAAAAGTGATCACGATTCACCAAAAAAGTGGACACGACCGTCAAATTGGACGAAAGATTTTTACCATAGTCGGTCCGGAACGGGGTCGCTCCGACCACCGCTCCTCAAGTTTCCCTTCCGATATCATTCAGTTTATATTTTTTTTTACATACTACAGCGGCTTAAAAGTCATTACGATTCGTTAAAAAAGAGGATACGACCTTCGAATTGAACGAAAGATTTTTACTAGTGTCGGTCCAGAATGGGGTTGCTCCGACCACCGCTCTTGTAGTTTCGCTTCCGATATCTTTCGGTTCATATTTTTTTTCACATACTAAAGAGTCCTGAAAGTCATCACCAATCGTCAAAAAAAGGATACGACCTTCGAATTGGACGAAAGATTATTACCAGAGTCGATCCAGAATGGGGTCGCTCTGACCACCGCTCCTCGAGTTTCCCTTCCGATGTCTTTCGGTTTATATTTTTTTTACATACTAGACAGTCCTAAAAGTCATCACGATGCGTTATAAAAGAGGATACGACCTTCGAATTGAACGAAAGATTTTTACTAATGTCGTTCCGTAATGGGGTTGCTCTGACCACCGCTCCTCAAGTTTCCCTTCCTAAATCTTTCGGTTTATATTTTTTTTCATATTATAAAGAGTCCTAAAAATCACCAAGATTAGCCAAAAATGAGGATACGACCTTTGAATTGGACGGATAATTTTTTAGCAGAGTCGATCAAGATTGGGGTCGCTCTGACCACCGATCCTCAAGTATCCGTTTCAATGTCTATCGGTTAATTTTTTTTTTCATATACTAAAGAGTCCGAAAAGTCACCACGATTCGCCAAAAAAGTGAATACGACCATTGAATTGGACGAATGATTTTGTAGCAAAGTCGGTCCAGAACGGGGTCGCTCTGACCACCGCTCATCAAGTTTCCCTTCCGATATCTTTCGGTTTATATTTTTTTTACATACTAAAGAGTTCTAAAAGTCACCACGATTCGCCAAAAAACAGGATACGACCTTTGAATTGGACTAATGATTTTTTAGCAAAGTCGGTCCAGAATGGGATCGCTCCGACCACCGCTCTTCAAGTTTCCCTTCCGATATCTTTCGGTTTATATTTTCTTTCACATACTAAAGAGTCCTAAAAGTCATTACGATTCGTTAAAAAAGAGGATACGACCTTCGAATTGAACGAAAGATTTTTACTAGAGTCGTTCCAGAATGGGGTCGCACCGACCACCGCTCCTTAAGTTTCGCTTCCGATATCTTTCGGTTTATATTTTTTTTTCATATTCGATAAAGTCCCAAAAGTCATCACGATTCATCAAAAAAGAGGACACGACCTTCGAATTGGACGAAAGATTTTTACCAGTGTCGGTCCAGAATGGGGTTGCTCTGATAACCGCTCCTCAAGTTTTCCTTCTGATATCTTTCGGTTCATATTTTTTTTCACATATAAGCGAGTCCGAAAAGTGATCACGATTCACCAAAAAAGTGGACACGACCGTCAAATTGGACGAAAGATTTTTACCAAAGTCGGTCCAGAATCGGGTCGATCCGACCACCGCTCCTCAAGTTTCCCTTCCGATAGCTTTTGGTTTATATATTTTATCACATACTAGAAAGTCCCAAAAGTAATCACGATTTGCCAAAAAGCGGAAACGACCTTTGAATTGGAAGAATGATTTTTAAGCAACGTCGGTCCAGAATTAGGTCGCTCCGACCACCGCTCCTCAAGTTTCCCTTCCGATATGTTTCGGTTTATAGTTTTTTTACATACTAGAGAGTCTTAACAGTCATTACGATTCGTTAAAAAAAAGGATACGACCATCGAATTGAACGAAAGATTTTTACTACAGTCGGTCCAGCATGGGATCCCTCCGACCGCCGCTCCTCAAGTTTCCCTTCTGATATCTTTCGGTTTATATATTTTTTCACACACTAGAGAGTCCTAAAAGTCACCACGATTCGCCATATAAGAGGAAAGACCTTTGAATTGGAAGAATGATTTTTTAGCAAAGTCGGTCCAGAATGTGGTCGCTCCGACCACCGCTCCTCAAGTTTCTCTTCCGATATCTTTCAGATTATATTTTTTTTGCATACTAGAGCGTCTTGAAATTCATTACGAATCGTTAAAAAAGGGGATACGACCTTCGAATTGAACGAAAGATTTTTACCAGTGTCGGTCCAGAATGGGGTTGCTTTGATAACCGCTCCTCAAGTTTCCCTTCTGATATCTTTCGGTTTATATTTTTTTCACATATAAGAGAGTCCTAAAAGTGATCACAATTCACCAAAAAAGTGGACACGACCGTCAAATTGGACGAAAGATTTTTACCATAGTCGGTCCGGAACGGGGTCGCTCCGACCACCGCTCCTCAAGTTTCCCTTCCGATATCATTCAGTTTATATTTTTTTTTACATACTACAGCGGCTTAAAAGTCATTACGATTCGTTAAAAAAGAGGATACGACCTTCGAATTGAACGAAAGATTTTTACTAGTGTCGGTCCAGAATGGGGTTGCTCCGACCACCGCTCTTGTAGTTTCGCTTCCGATATCTTTCGGTTCATATTTTTTTTCACATACTAAAGAGTCCTGAAAGTCATCACCAATCGTCAAAAAAAGGATACGACCTTCGAATTGGACGAAAGATTATTACCAGAGTCGATCCAGAATGGGGTCGCTCTGACCACCGCTCCTCGAGTTTCCCTTCCGATGTCTTTCGGTTTATATTTTTTTTACATACTAGACAGTCCTAAAAGTCATCACGATGCGTTATAAAAGAGGATACGACCTTCGAATTGAACGAAAGATTTTTACTAATGTCGTTCCGTAATGGGGTTGCTCTGACCACCGCTCCTCAAGTTTCCCTTCCTAAATCTTTCGGTTTATATTTTTTTTCATATTATAAAGAGTCCTAAAAATCACCAAGATTAGCCAAAAATGAGGATACGACCTTTGAATTGGACGGATAATTTTTTAGCAGAGTCGATCAAGATTGGGGTCGCTCTGACCACCGATCCTCAAGTATCCGTTTCAATGTCTATCGGTTAATTTTTTTTTTCATATACTAAAGAGTCCGAAAAGTCACCACGATTCGCCAAAAAAGTGAATACGACCATTGAATTGGACGAATGATTTTGTAGCAAAGTCGGTCCAGAACGGGGTAGCTCCGACCATCGCTCTTCAAGTTTCCCTTCCGATATCTTTCGGTTTATATATTTTTTCACAGACTAAAAAATCCTAAAAGTCATCACCATTTGTCAAAAACAAGGATACGACATTCGAATTTGACGAACGATTTTTACCAGAGTCGGTCCAGAATGGGGTCGCTCTGACCACCGCTCCTCAAATTTCCCTTCCATTATCTTTCGGTTTATATATTTTTTTCCATACTAGAGAGTCCTAAAAGTAATTACGATTCGTTAAAAAAGAGGATACGACCTTCGAATTGAACGAAAGATTTTTACTAGAGTCGTTCCAGAATGGGGTCGCACCGACCTCCGCTCCTCAAGTTTCCCTTCCGATATCTTTCGGTTTATATTTGTATTCGTATTCGAGAACGTCCCAAAAGTCATCACGATTCATCAAAAAAGAGGACACGATCTTCGAATTGGACGAAAGATTTTTACGAGTGTCGGTCCAGAATGGGGTTGCTCTGATAACCGCTCCTCAAGTTTCCCTTCTGATATCATTCGGTTTATATTTTTTTTCACATATAAGAGAGTCCTACAAGTGATCACGATTCACCAAAAAAGTGGACACGACCGTCAAATTGGACGAAAGATTTTTACCAACGTCGGTCCAGAATGGGGTCGATCCGACCACCGCTCGTCAAGTTTCCCTTCCGATATTGTTCGGTTTATATTTTTTTTCACATACTAGAAAGTCCCAAAAGTAATCAGGATTTGCCAAAAAGCGGAAACGACGTTCGAATTGGACGAAAGATTTTTACCATCGTCGGTCCGGAATGGGGTCGCTCTGTCCACCGCTCCTCAAGTTTCCGTTCCAATATCTTTCGGTTAATTTTTTCTTTCATATACTAAAGAGTCCTAAAAGTCACCACTATTTGCCAAAAAAGAGTATACGACCTTTGAATGGGAAGAATGATTTTTTAGCAAAGTCGGTCCAGAATGGGGTCGCTCCGACCACCGCTCCTCAAGTTTCCCTTCCGATATCTTTCGGTTTATATTTTTTACATACTAGAGAGTCCTAAAAGTCATCAGGATTCGTTAAAAAAGAGGATACGACCTTCGAATTGATCGAAAGATTTTAACTAGAGTCGGTCCGGAATGGGGTCGCTGTGACCACAGCTCCTCAAGTTTCCATTCCGATATCTTTCGGTTTATATTTTTTTTACATACTAAAGAGTCCTAAAAGTCACCACGATTCGCCAAAAAACAGGATACGACCTTTGAATTGGACTAATGATTTTTTAGCAAAGTCGGTCCAGAATGGGATCGCTCCGACCACCGCTCTTCAAGTTTCCCTTCCGATATCTTTCGGTTCATATTTTTTTTCACATACTAAAGAGTCGTAAAAGTCTTCAACATACGTCAAAAAAAGGATACGACCTTCGAATTGGACGAAAGATTTTCACCAGTGTCGGTCCAGAATGGGGTCGCTCTGACCACCGCTCCTCAAGTTGCCCTTCCGATATCTTTCGGTTAAAATTTTTTTTACATACTAAAGAGTCCTAAAAGTCACCACCATTCGCCAAAAAAGAGGATACGACCTTTGAATTGGACGTATGATTTTTTAGCAATGTCGGTCCAGAATGGGATCGCTCCGACCACCGCTCTTCAAGTTTCCCTTCCGATATCTTTCGGTTTATATATTTTTTCACATACTAAAGAGTCCTAAAAGTCATCACCATTTGTCAAAAACAAGGATACGACCTTCGAATTTGACGAACGATTTTTACCAGAGTCGGTCCACAATGGGGTCGCTCTGACCACCGCTCCTCAAATTTCCCTTCCATTATCTTTCGGTTTATATTTTTTTTTCCATACTAGAGAGTCCTAAAAGTAATTACGATTCGTTAAAAAAGAGGATACGACCTTCGAATTGAACGAAAGATTTTTACTAGAGTCGTTCCAGAATGGGGTCGCACCGACCACCGCTCCTCAAGTTTCCCTTCCGATATCTTTCGGTTTTTATTTTTTTTCACATTCGAGAAAGTCCCAAAAGTCATCACGATTCGTCAAAAAAGAGTACACGACCTTCGAATTGGACGAAAGATTTTTACCAGTGTCGGTCCAGAATGGGGTTGCTCTGATAACCGCTCCTCAAGTTTCCCTTCTGATATCTTTCGGTTAAAATTTTTTTTCACATATAAGTGAGTCCTAAAAGTGATCACGATTCACCAAAAAATGGACACGACCGTCAAATTGGACGAAAGATTTATACCAACGTCGGTCCAGAATGGGGTCGATCCAACCACCGCTCCTCAAGTTTCCCTTCCAATATCGTTCGGTTTATATTTTTTTTCACATACTAGAAAGTCCCAAAAGTAATCACGATTTGCCAAAAAGCGGAAACGACGTTCGAATTGGACGAAAGATATTTACTATAGTCGGTCCGGAATGGGGTCGCTCTGACCACCGCTCCTCAAGTTTCCCTTCCAATATCTTTCGGTTAATTTTTTCTTTCATATAATAAAGAGTCCTAAAAGTCACCACGATTTGCCAAAAAAGGGTATACGACCTTTGAATGGGAAGAATAATTTCTTAGCAAAGTCGGTCCAGAATGGGGTCGCTCCGACCACCGCTCCTCAAGTTTCCCTGCCGATATCTTTCAGTTCATATTTTTTTTCACATACTAAAGAGTCGTAAAAGTCATCACCATTCGTCAAAAAAAGGATACGACATTCGAATTGGACGAAAGATTTTCACCAGCGTCGGTCCAGAATGGGTTCGCTCTGACCACCGCTCCTCAAGTTTCCCTTCCGATATCTTTCGGTTTATATTTTTTTCGCACACTAGAGAGTCCTAAAAGTCACCACCATTCGCCAAATAAGAGAATACGACCTTTCAATTGGACGGATAATTTTTTAGCAAAGTCGATCCAGAATGGGGTCGCTCCGACCGCTGCTCTTCAAGTTTCCCTTCCGATATCTTTCGGTTCATATTTTTTTTCACATACTAACGAGTCCTAAAAGTCATCACCATTCCTCAAAAAAAGAATACGACCTTCGAATTGGACGAAAGATTTTTACCAGCGTCGGTCCAGAATGGGGTCGCTCTGACCACCGCTCCTCAAGTTTCCCGTCAGATATCTTTCGGTTTATATTTTTTTTCACATAGTAAAGAGTCCTAAAAGTCACCACGATTCGCCAAAAAAGAGGATACGATCTTTGAATTGGACGAATGATTTTTTAGCAAAGTCTGTCCAGAACGGGATCGCTCCGACCATCGCTCTTCAAGTTTCCCTTCCGATATCTTTCGGTTTATATTTTTTTTTAATACTACAGAGTCCTAAAAGTCATCACCATTTGTCAAAAAAAAGGATACGACCTTCGAATTTGACGAACGATTTTTACTAGAGTCGTTTCAGAATGGGGTCGCACCGACCACCGCTCCTCAAGTTTCCCATCCGATATCTTTCGGTTTATATTTTTTTTCACATTCTAGAAAGTCCCAAAAGTCATCACGATTCATCAAAAAAGAGGACACGACCTTCGAATTGGACGAAAGATTTTTACGAGTGTCGGTCTAGAATGGGGTTGCTCTGATAACCGCTCCTCAAGTTTCCATTCTGATATCTTTCGGTTTATATTTTTTTCACATATAAGAGAGTACGAAAAGTGATCACGATTTACCAAAAAAGTGGACACGACCGTGAAATTGAACGAAAGATTTTTACCAAAGTCGGTCCAGAATGGGTTCGCTCCGACCACCGCTCCACAAGTTTCCCTTCCGATATCTTTCGGTTTATATTTTTTTATATACTAGAAAGTCTTAAAAGTCATTACGATTCGTTAAAAAAGAGGATACGACCTTCGAATTGAACAATAGATTTTTACTAGAGTCGGTCCAGAATGCGGTCGCTCCGACCACCGTTCTTCAAGTTTCCCTTCCGATATCTTTCGGTTCATATTTTTTTTCACACACTAAAGAGACCTAAAAGTCATCACCATGCGTCAAAAAAAGGATACGACTTTCGAATTGGACGAAAGATTTTTACCAGTGTCGGTCCAGAATGGGGTCGCTCTGACCACCGCTCCTCAAGTTTCCCTTCCGATATCTTTCGGTTTATATATTTTTACATACTACAGAGTCCTAAAAGTCATCACCATTTGTCAAAAAAAAGGATACGACCTTCGAATTTGACGAACGATTTTTACTAGAGTCGTTTCAGAATGGGGTCGCACCGACCACCGCTCCTCAAGTTTCCCATCCGATATCTTTCGGTTTATATTTTTTTTCACATTCTAGAAAGTCCCAAAAGTCATCACGATTCATCAAAAAAGAGGACACGACCTTCGAATTGGACGAAAGATTTTTACGAGTGTCGGTCCAGAATGGGGTTGCTCTGATAACCGCTCCTCAAGTTTCCCTTCTGATATCTTTCGGTTTATATTTTTTTCACATATAAGAGAGTCGGAAAAGTGATCACGATTTACCAAAAAAGTGGACACGACCGTGAAATTGGACGAAAGATTTTTACCAATGTCGGTCCAGAATGGGGTCGCTCCGACCACCGCTCCTCAAGTTTCCCTTCCGATATCTTTCGGTTTATATATTTTTTACATACTAGAGCGTCTTAAAAATCATTATGATTCGTTAAAAAAGAGGATACGACCTTCGAATTGAACGAAAGATTTTTACTAGCGTCGGTCCAGAATGGGGTCGCTCCGACCACCGCTCCTCAAGTTTCCCTTCCGATATCTTTCGGTTTATATTTTTTTTCACACACTAGAGAGTCCTGAAAGTCACCACGATTCGGTACATAAGAGAATACGACCTTTGAATTGCACGGATAATTTTTTAGCAATGTCGATCCAGAATGGGGCCGCTCCGACCACCGCTCCTCAAGTTTCCCGTCCGATATCTTTCGGTTTATATTTTTGTTCACATACTAGAAAGTACCAAAAGTAATCACGATTTGTCAAAAAGCGGAAACTACCTTCGAATTGGACGAAAGATTTTTACCATAGTCGGTCCGGAATGGGTTCGCTCTGAACACCGCTCCTCAAGTTTCCCTTCCGATATCTTTCGGTTTATATTTTTTTAGATACTAAAGCGTCCTACAAGCTACCACGATTCGCCAAAAAATAGGATACGACCTTTGAATTGGAAGAATGATTTTTTAGCAAAGTCGGTCCAGAATGGGGTCGCACCGACCACCGCTCCTCAACTTTCCCTTCCGATGTCTTTCGGTTTATATTTTTTTTACATACTAAAGAGTCCTAAAAGTCACCACGATTCGCCAAAAAAGAGGATAAGTCCTTTGAATTGGACGAATGATTTTTTAGCGAAGTCGGTCCAGAATGGGATTGCTCCAACCACCGCTCTTCAAGTTTCCCTTCCGATATCTTTTGGTTTATATTTTTTTTTACATACTAGAGCGTCTTAAAAGTCATTACGATTCATTAAAAAAGAGGATACGACCTTCGAATTGAACGAAAGATTTTTACTAGAGTCGGGCCAGAACGGGGTCGCTCCGACCATGGCTCTTCAAGTTTCCCTTCCGATATCTTTCGGTTTATATTTTTTTTCACATACTAGAAAGTCCCAAACGTAATGACCATTTGCCACAAAGCGGAAATGACCTTCGAATTGGACGGAAGATTTTTACCATATTCGGTACGGAATGGGGTCGCTCTGACTACCGCTCCTCAAGTTTTCCTTCCAATAACTTTCGGTTAATTTTTTCTTTCATATACTAAAGAGTCCTAAAAGTCACCACTATTTGCCAAAAATGAGGATACGCCCTTTGAATTATAAGAATGAATTCTTAGCAAAGTCGGTCCAGAATGGGGTCGCTCTGACCACCGCTCCTCAAGTTTCCCTTCCAATATCTTTCCGTTAATTTTTTCTTTCATATACTAAAGAGTCCGAAAAGTCACCACGATTCGCCAAAAAAGAGGATACGACCGTTGAATTGGAAGAATGATTTTTTAGCATAGTCGGTCCAGAATGGGGTCGCTCCGACCACCACTCCTCAAGTTTCCCCTTCCGATATCATTTGGTTTATATTTTTTTTCACATACTAGAGCGTCTTAAAAGTCATTACGAATGGTTAAAAAAGAGGATACGACCTTGGAATTGGACGAAAGATTTTTACTAGAGTCGGTCCCGAACGGGGTCGCTCCGACCACCGCTCCTCAAGTTTGCCTTCCGATATCTTTCGGTTTATATTTTTTTTCCCACAATAGAGAGTCCTAAAAGTCACCACTATTCGGCAAATAAGAGAATACGACCTTTGAATTGGACGGATAATTTTTTAGCAATGTCGATCCAGAATGGGGTCGCGCTCCGACCACCGCACCTCAAGTTTCCCGTCCGATATCTTTCGGTTTATATTTTTTTTCACATACTAGAAAGTTCCAAAAGTCATCACGATTTATCAAAAAGCGGAAACGACGTTCGAATTGGACGAAAGATTTTTACGATAGTCGGTCCGGAATGGGGTCGCTCTGACCACCGCTATTCAAGTTTCCCTTCCCATATCTTTCGGTTCATATTTTTTTTCACAGACTAAAGAGTCCTAAAAGTCACCACGATTCGCCAAAAAAGAGGATACGACCTTTGAATTGGACGAATGATTTTATAGCAAACTCGGTCCAGAATGTGGTCGCTCCGACCACCGCTCGCTCAAGTTTCCCTCCCGATATCTTTCAGTTTATATTTTTTTTTACATACTAGAGCGTCTTAAAAGTCATTACGATTCGTTAAAAAAGAGGATACGACCTTCGAATTGAACGAAAGATTTTTACTAGCGTCGGTCCAGAATGGGGTCGCTCCGACCACCGCTCCTCAAGTTTCCCTTCCGATATCTTTCGGTTCATATTTTTTTTCACATACTAAAGAGTCCGAAAGTCATCACCTTTCGTCAAAAAAAAGGTTACGACCTTCGAATTGGACGAAAGATTTTTACCAGATTCGGTCCAGAATGGGGTCGCTCCGACCACCGCTCCTCAAGTTTCCATTCCGATATCTTTCGGTTTATATTTTTTTTCACACACTAGAGAGTCCTAAAAGTCACCACGATTCGGTACATAAGAGAATACGACCTTTGAATTGGACGGATAATTTTTTGGCAATGTCGATCCAGAATGGGGTCGCTCCGACCACCGCTCCTCAAGGTTCCCTTCCGATATCTTTCGGTTTGTATTTTTGTTCACATACTAGAAAGTCCCAAAAGTAATCACGATTTGTCAAAAAGCGGAAACGACCTTCGAATTGGACGAAAGATTTTTACCATAGTCGGTCCGGAATGGGGTCGCTCTGACCACCGCTCCTCAAGTTTCCCTTCCGATATCTTTCGGTTCATATTTTTTTTACATACTAAAGAGTCCTACAAGTCACCACGATTCGCCAAAAAAGAGGATACGTCCTTTGAATTGGACGTATGATCTTTTAGCAAAGTCGGTCCAGAATGGGATCGCTCCAACCACAGCTCTTCAAGTTTCCCTTCCCATATCTTTCGGTTTATATTTTTTTTCACATACTATAGAGTCCTAAAAGTCACCACGATTCGCCAAAAAAGAGGATACGACCTTTGAATTGGACGAATGATATTATAGCAAAGTCGGTCCAGAACGGGGTCGCTCCGACCATGGCTCTTCAAGTTTCCCTTCCGATATCTTTCGGTTTATATTATTTTTACATACCACAGAGTCCTAAAAGTCATCACCATTTGTCAAAAAAAAGGATACGACCTTCGAATTTGACGAACGATTTTTACCAGAGTCGGTCCAGAATGGGGTCGCTATGACAACCGCTCCTCAAGTTTCCCTTCTGATATCTTTCGGTTTATATTTTTCTTCACATATTAGAGAGTCCTGAAAGTGATTATGATTCACCAAAAAAGTGAACACAACCGTCAAATCGGACGAAAGATTTATACCAAAGTCGCTCCAGATTGGGGTCGATCCGACCACCGCTCCTCAAGTTTCCCTTCCGATATCTTTCGGTTTATATTTTTTTCACACACTAGAGAGTCCTAAAAGTCACTACGATTCGGGAAATAAGAGAATACGACCTTTGAATTGGACGGATAATTTTTTAGCAAAGTCGATCCAAAATGGGGTCGCTCCGACCACCGCTCCTCAAGTTTCCCTTCCGATATCTTTCGGTTTATCAATTTTTTTACATACTAGAGCGTTTTAAAAATCATTATGATTCGTTAAAAAAGAGGATACGACCTTCGAATTGAACGAAAGATTTTTACTAGCGTCGGTCCAGAATGGGGTCGCTCCCACCAGCGCTCCTCAAGTTTCCCTTCCGATATCTTTCGGTTTATATTTTTTTCACACACTAGAGAGTCCTAAAAGTCACTACGATTCGGGAAATAAGAGAATACGACCTTTGAATTGGACGGATAATTTTTTAGCAAAGTCGATCCAAAATGGGGTCGCTCCGACCACCGCTCCTCAAGTTTCCCTTCTAATATCTTTCGGTTTATATTTTCTTTCACATACTAGAAAGTCCCAAAAGTAATCACGATTTGCCAAAAAGCGGAAACGATCTTCGAATTGGACGAAAGATTTTAACCATAGTCGGTCCAGAATGGGGTCGCTCCGACCACCGCTCCTCAAGTTTCCCTTCCGATATCTTTCAGTTTATATTTTTTTTACATACTAGAGCGTCTTAAAAGTCATTACGATTCGTTAAAAAAGAGGACACGACCTTCGAATTGAACGAAAGATTTTTACTAGAGTCGGTCCAGAATGGGGTCGCTCTGACCACCGCTCCTCAAGTTTCCCTTCCGATATCTTTCGGTTTATATTTTTTTTACATACTCAAGAGTCCTAAAAGTCATCACTGTTCGCCAAAAAAGAGGATACGACCTTTGAATTGGGCGAATGATTTTTTAGCCAAGTCGGTCCAGATTGGGGTCGCTCCGACCACCGCTCCTCAAGATTCCCTTCCGATATCTTTCGGTTTATATTTTTTTTCACACACTAGAGAGTCCTAAAAGTCACCACGATTCGGCACATAAGAGAATACGACCTTTGAATTGGACGGATAATTTTTTAGCAATGTCGATCCAGAATGGGGTCGCTCCGACCACCGCTCCTCAAGTTTCCCTTCCGATATCTTTCGGTTTATAATTTTGTTCACATACTAGAACGTCCCAAAAGTAATCACGATTTGTCAGAAAGCTGAAACGACCTTCGAATTGGACGAAAGATTTTTACCATAGTCGGTCCGGAATAGGATCGCTCTGACCACCGCTCCTCAAGTTTCCCTTCCGATATCTTTCGGTTTATATTTTTTTTACATAATAAAGAGTCCTACAAGTCACCACGATTCGCCAAAAAAGAGGATACGACCTTTGAATTGGACGAATGATTTTATAGCAAAGTCGGTCCAGAACGGGGTCGCTCCGACCGAGGCTATTCAAGTTTCCCTTCCGATATCTTTCGGTTTATATTATTTTTACATACTACAGAGTCCTAAAAGTCATCACCATTTGTCAAAAAAAAGGATACGACCTTCGAATTTGACGAACGATTTTTACCAGAGTCGGTCCAGAATGGGGTCGCTATGACAACCGCTCCTCAAGTTTCCCTTCTGATATCTTTCGGTTTATATTTTTCTTCACATATTAGAGAGTCCTGAAAGTGATTATGATTCACCAAAAAAGTGGACACGACCGTCAAATTGGACTAACGATTTATACCAAAGTCGCTCCAGAATGGGGTCGATCCGACCACCGCTCCTCAAGTTTCCCTTCCGATATCTTTCGGTTTATAATTTTGTTCACATACTAGAACGTCCCAAAAGTAATCACGATTTGTCAGAAAGCGGAAACGACCTTCGAATTGGACGAAAGATTTTTACCATAGTCGGTCCGGAATAGGATCGCTCTGACCACCGCTCCTCAAGTTTCCCTTCCGATATCTTTCGGTTTATATTTTTTTTACATAATAAAGAGTCCTACAAGTCACCACGATTCGCCAAAAAAGAGGATACGACCTTTGAATTGGACGAATGATTTTATAGCAAAGTCGGTCCAGAACGGGGTCGCTCCGACCATGGCTCTTCAAGTTTCCCTTCCGATATCTTTCGGTTTATATTTTTTTTACATACTACAGAGTCCTAAAAGTCATCACCATCTGTCAAAAAAAAGGATACGACCTTCGAATTTGACGAACGATTTTTATCAGAGTAGTTCCAGAATGGGGTTGCTCTGACAACCGCTCCTCAAGTTTCCCTTCTGATATCTTTCAGTTTATATTTTTCTTCACATATTAGAGAGTCCTAAAAGTGATTACGATTCACCATAAAAGTGGACACAACCGTCAAATTAGACGAAAGATTTTTACCAAATTCGCTCCAGAATGGGGTCAATCCGACCACCGCTCCTCAAGTTTCCCTTCCGATATCTTTCGGTTTATATTTTTTTTCACATACTAGAAAGTCCCAAACGTAATGACAATTTGCCAAAAAGCGGAAACGACCTTCGAATTGGACGGAAGATTTTTACCATATTCGGTACGGAATGGGGTCGCTCTGACCACCGCTCCTCAAGTTTCCCTTCCAATATCTTTCCGTTAATTTTTTCTTTCATATACTAAAGAGTCCGAAAAGTCACCACGATTCGCCAAAAAAGAGGATACGACCGTTGAATTGGAAGAATGATTTTTTAGCATAGTCGGTCCAGAATGGGGTCGCTCCGACCACCGCTCCTCAAGTTTCCCTTCCGATATCATTTGGTTTATATATTTTTTAACATACTAGAGCGTCTTAAAAGTCATTACGAATGGTTAAAAAACAGGATACGACCTTGGAATTGGACGAAAGATTTTTACTAGAGTCGGTCCCGAATGGGGTCGCTCCGACCACCGCTCCTCAAGTTTGCCTTCCGATATCTTTCGGTTCATATTTTTTTCCCCACAATAGAGAGTCCTAAAAGTCACCACGATTCGGCAAAAAAGAGGATACGACCTTTGAATTGGACGGATAATTTTTTAGCAATGTCGATCAAGAATGGGGTCTCGCTCCGACCACCGCTCCTCAAGTTTCCCTTCCGATATCTTTCGGTTTATATTTTTTTTCACATACTAGAAAGTCCCAAAAGTAATGACGATTTGTCAAAAAGCGGAAACGACCTTCGAATTGGACGAAAGATTTTTACGATTTTCGGTCCGGAATGGGGTCGCTCTGACCACCGCTCTTCAAGTTTCCCTTCCCATATCTTTCGGTTCATATTTTTTTTCACAGACTAAAGATTCCTAAAAGTCACCACGATTCGCCAAAAAAGAGGATACGACCTTTGAATTGGACGAATGATTTTTTAGCAAAGACGGTCCAGAATGGGGTCGTACCGACCACCGCTCCTCAAGTTTCCCTTCCGATATCTTTCGGTTTATATTTTTTTTACATACTAGAGCGTCTTAAAAATCATTATGATTCGTTAAAAAAGAGGATACGACCTTCGAATTGAACGAAAGATTTTTACTAGCGTCGGTCCAGAATGGGGTCGCTCCGACCACCGCTCCTCAAGTTTCCCTTCCGATATCTTTCGGTTCATATTTTTTTCACACACTAGAGAGTCCTAAAAGTCACCACGATTCGCCAAAAAAGAGGATACGACCTTTGAATTGGACGAATGATTTTTTAGCAAAGACGGTCCAGAATGGGGTCGCTCCGCCCACCGCTCCTCAAGTTTCCCTTCCGATATCTTTCGGTTTATATTTTTTTACATACTAGAAAGTCTTAAAAGTCATTACGATTCGTTAAAAAAGAGGATACGACCTTCGAATTGAACAATAGATTTTTACTAGAGTCGGTCCAGAATGCGGTCGCTCCGACCACCGCTCCTCGAGTTTTCCTTCCGATATCTTTCGGTTTATATTCTTTTTCACACACTAGAGAGTCCTAAAAGTCACCACGATTCGCCAAAAAACAGGATACTACCTTTGAATTGGACGGATGATTTTTTAGCAAAGTCGATCCAGAATGGGGTCACTCCGACCACCGTTCTTCAACTTTCCCTTCCGATATCTTTCGGTTCATATTTTTTTTCACACACTAAAGAGCCCTAAAAGTCATCACCATGCGTCAAAAAAAGGATACGACTTTCGAATTGGACGAAAGATTTTAACCATAGTCGGTCCAGAATGGGGTCGCTCCGACCACCGCTCCTCAAGTTTCCCTTCCGATATCTTTCAGTTTATATTTTTTTTTTACATACTAGAGCGTCTTAAAAGTCATTACGATTCGTTAAAAAGGAGGATACGACCTTTGAATTAGAAGAATGATTTTTTAGCAAAGACGGTCCAGAATGGGGTCGCTCAGACCACCGCTCCTCAAGTTTCCCTTCCGATATCTTTCGGTTTGTATTTTTTTTACATACTAAAGAGTCCTAAAAGTCACCACGATTCGCCAAAAAAGAGGATACGACCTTTGAATTGGACGAATGATTTTATAGCATACTCGGTCCAGAATGTGGTCGCTCCGACCACTGCTCGATCAAGTTTCACTTCCGATATCTTTCAGTTTATATTTTTTTTTACATACTAGACCGTCTTAAAAGTCATTACGATTCGTTAAAAAAGAGGATACGACCTTCGAATTGAACGAAAGATTTTTACTAGCGTCGGTCCAGAATGGGGTCGCTCCGACCACCGCTCCTAAAGTTTCCCTTCCGATATCTTTCCGTTCATATTTTTTTTCACATACTAAAGAGTCCGAAAGTCATCACCTTTCGTCAAAAAAAAGGTTACGACCTTCGAATTGGACGAAAGATTTTTACCAGATTCGGTCCAGAATGGGGACGCTCTGACCACCGCTCCTCAAGTTTCCCTTCCGATATCTTTCGGTTTATATTTTTTTTACATACTAAAGAGTCCTAAAAGTCACCACGATTCGCCAAAAAAGAGGATACGACCTTTGAATAGGACGAATGATTTTTTAGCCAAGTCGGTCCAGAATGGGGTCGCTCCGACCACCGCTCCTCAAGTTTCCATTCCGATATCTTTCGGTTTATATTTTTTTTCACACACTAGAGAGTTCTAAAAGTCACCACGATTTGGTACATAAGAGAATGCGACCTTTGAATTGGACGGATAATTTTTTAGCAATGTCGATCCAGAATGGGGTCGCTCCGACCATCGCTCCTCAAGTTTCCCGTCCGATATCTTTCGGTTTATATTTTTGTTCACATACTAGAAAGTACCAAAAGTAATCACGATTTGTCAAAAAGCGGAAACTACCTTCGAATTGGACGAAAGATTTTTACCATAGTCGGTCCGGAATGGGTTCGCTCTGAACACCGCTCCTCAAGTTTCCCTTCCGATATCTTTCGGTTTATATTTTTTTACATACTAAAGAGTCCTACAAGTCACCACGATTCGCCAAAATATAGGATACGTCCTTTGAATTGGACGTATGATAATTTAGCAAAGTCGGTCCAGAATGGGATCGCTCCAACCACCGCTCTTTAAGTTTCCCTTCCCATATATTTCGGTTTATATTTTTTTTCACATACTATAGAGTCCTAAAAGTCACCACGATTCGCCAAAAAAGAGGATACGAACTTTGAATTGGACGAATGATTTTATAGCAAAGTCGGTCCAGAACGGGGTCGCTCCGACCATGGCTCTTCAAGTTTCCCTTCCGATATCTTTCGGTTTATATTATTTTTACATACTACAGAGTCCTAAAAGTCATCACCATTTGTCAAAAAAAAGGATACGACCTTCGAATTTGACGAACGATTTTTACCTGAGTCGGTCCAGAATGGGGTCGCTATGACAACCGCTCCTCAAGTTTCCCTTCTGATATCTTTCGGTTTATATTTTTCTTCGCATATTAGAGTGTCCTGACAGTGATTATGATTCACCAAAAAAGTGAACACGACCGTCAAATCGGACGAAAGATTTATACCAAAGTCGCTCCGGAATGGGGTCGATCCGACCACCGCTCCTCAAGTTTCCCTTCCGATATCTTTCGGTTTATATTTTTTTTCACATACTAGAAAGTCCCAAACGTAATCACGATTTGCCAAAACGCGGAAACGGCCTTCGAATTCGACGAACGATTTTTACCATTGTCTGTCCGGAATGGGGTCGCTCTGACCACCGCTCCTCAAGTTTCCCTTCTAATATCTTTCGGTTAATTTTTTCTTTCATATACTAAAGAGTCCGAAAAGTCACCACGATTCGCCAAAAAAGACGATACGACCTTTGAATTGGATGAATGATTTTTTAGCAAAGTCGGTCCAGAATGGGGTCGCTCCGACCACCGCTCCTCAAGTTTCCCTTCCGATATCTTTCGGTTTATATTTTTTTTCACATTCTAGAAAGTCCCAAAAGTAATCACGATTTGTCAAAAAGCGGAATCGACCTTCGAATTGGACGAAAGATTTTTACCATATTCGATCCGGAATGGGGTCGCTCTGACCACCGCTCCTCAAGTTTACCTTCCACTATCGTTAGGTTAATTTTTTCTTTCATATACTAAAGAGTCCTAAAAGTCACCACGATTCGCCAAAAAAGAGGATACGACGTTTGAATTAGAAGAATGATTTTTTAGCAAAGACGGTCCAGAATGGGGTCGTACCGACCACCGCTCCTCAAGTTTCCCTTCCGATATCTTTCGGTTTATATATTTTTTACATACTAGAGCGTCTTAAAAATCATTATGATTCGTTAAAAAAGAGGATACGACCTTCGAATTGAACGAAAGATTTTTACTAGCGTCGGTCCAGAATGGGGTCGCTCCGACCACCGCTCCTCAAGTTTCCCTTCCGATATCTTTCGGTTCATATTTTTTTCACACACTAGAGAGTCCTAAAAGTCACCACGATTCGGCAAATAAGAGAATACGACCTTTGAATTGGACGGATAATTTTTTAGCAAAGTCGATCCAAAATGGGGTCGCTCCGACCACCGCTCCTCAAGTTTCCCTTCCAATATCTTTCGGTTTATATTTTCTTTCACATACTAGAAAGTCCCAAAAGTAATCACTATTTGCCAAAAAGCGGAAACGACCTTCGAATTGGACGAAAGATTTTAACCATAGTCGGTCCAGAATGGGCTCGGTCCGACCACCGCTCCTCAAGTTTCCCTTCCGATATCTTTCAGTTCATATTTTTTTTTACATACTAGAGCGTCTTAAAAGTCATTACGATTCGTTAAAAAAGAGGATACGACCTTTGAATTAAAAGAATGATTTTTTAGCAAAGACGGTCCAGAATGGGGTCGCTCCGACCACCGCTCCTCAAGTTTCCCTTACGATATCTTTCGGTTTATATTTTTTTTACATACTAGAGCGTCTTAAAAATCATTATGATTCGTTAAAAAAGAGGATACGACCTTCGAATTGAACGAAAGATTTTTACTAGCGTCGGTCCAGAATGGGGTCGCTCCGACCACCGCTCCTCAAGTTTCCCTTCCGGTATCTTTCGGTTTATATTTTTTTCACACACTAGAGAGTCCTAAAAGTCACCACGATTCGGCACATAAGAGAATACGACCTTTGAATTGGACGGATAATTTTTTAGCAATGTCGATCCAGAATGGGGTCGCTCCGACCACCGCTCCTCAAGTTTGCCTTCCGATATCTTTCGGTTCATATTTTTTTTTACATACTAAAGAGTCCGAAAGTCATCACCATTCGTCAAAAAAAAGGATACGACCTTCGAATTAGACGAAAGATTTTTACCAGAGTCGGTCCAGAATGGGGTCGCTCTGACCACCGCTCCTCAAGTTTCCCTTCCGATATCTTTCGGTATATATTTTTTTTACATACTAAAGAGTCCTAAAAGTCATCACGATTCGCCAAAAAAGAGGATACGACCTTTGAATTGGACGAATGATTTTTTAGCCAAGTCGGTCCAGAATGGGGTCGCTCCGACCACCGCTCCTCAAGTTTCCCTTCCGATATCTTTCGGTTTATATTTTTGTTCACATACTAGAAAGTCCCAAAAGTAATCACGATTTGTCAAAAAGCGGAAACGACCTTCGAATTGGACGAAAGATTTTTACCATAGTCGGTCCGGAATAGGGTCGCTCTGACCACCGCTCCTCAAGTTTCCCTTCCGATATCTTTCGGTTTATATTTTTTTTACATAATAAATAGTGCTTCAAGTCACCACGATTCGCCAAAAAAGAGGATACGTCCTCTGAATTGGACGAATGATCTTTTAGCAAAGTCGGTCTAGAATGGGATTGCTCCAACCACCGCTCTTCAAGTTTCCCTTCCCATATCTTTCGGTTTATATTTTTTTTCACATACTATAGAGTCCTAAAAGTCACCACGATTCGCCAAAAAAGAGGATACGACCTTTGAATTGGACGAATGATTTTATAGCAAAGTCGGCCCAGAACGGGGTCGCTCCGACCATGGCTCTTCAAGTTTCCCTTCCGATATCTTTCGGTTTATATTATTTTTACATACTACAGAGTCCTAAAAGTCATCACGATTCATCAAAAAAGAGGACACGACCTTCGATTTGGACGAAAGATTTTTACCAGTGTCGGTCCAGAATGGGGTTGCTCTGATAACCGCTCCTCAAGTTTCCCTTCTGATATCTTTCGGTTTATATTTTCTTTCACATATAAGAGAGTCCTAAAAGTGATCACGATTCACCAAAAAAGTGGACACGACCGTCAAATTGGACTAACGATTTATACCAAAGTCGCTCCAGAATGGGGTCGATCCGACCACCGCTCCTCAAGTTTCCCTTCCGATATCTTTCGGTTTATATTTTTATTCATATTCGAGAACGTCCCAAAAGTCATCACGATTCATCAAAAAAGAGGACACGACCTTCGATTTGGACGAAAGATTTTTACCAGTGTCGGTCCAGAATGGGGTTGCTCTGATAACCGCTCCTCAAGTTTCCCTTCTGATATCTTTCGATTTATATTTTCTTTCACATATAAGAGAGTCCTAAAAGTGATCACGATTCACCAAAAAAGTGGACACGACCGTCAAATTGGACGAAAGATTTTTACCATAGTCGGTCCGGAATGGGGTCGATCCAACCAATGCTCCTCAAGTTTCCCTTCCGATATCTTTTGGTTTATATATTTTTTCACATACTAGAAAGGCCCAAAAGTATTCACGATTTGCCAAAAAGCGGAAACGACCTTCGAATTGGACGAAAGATTTTTACCATAGTCGGTCCGGAATGGGGTCGCTCTGACCACCGCTCCTCAAGTTTTCCTTCCAATATCTTTCGGTTAATTTATTCTTTCATATACTAAAGAGTCCTAAAAGTCACCACGATTCGCCAAAAAAGAGGATACGAACTATGAATTGGGAGAATGATTTTTTAGCAACGTCGGTCCAGAATGAGGTCGCTCCGACCACCGCTCCTCAAGTTTCCCTTCCGATATGTTTCGGTTTATATTTTTTTTACATACTAGAGAGTCTTAACAGTCATTACGATTCGTTAAAAAAAAGGACACGACCATCGAATTGAACGAAAGATTTTTACTTCAGTCGGTCCAGAATGGGGTCCCTCCGACCACCGCTCCTCAAGTTTCCCTTCTGATATCTTTCGGTTTATATTTTTTTTCACACACTAGAGAGTCCTAAAAGTCACGACGATTCGCCATATAAGAGGAAAGACCTTTGAATGGGAAGAATGATTTTTTAGCAAAGTCGGTCCAGAATGTGGTCGCTCCGACCACCGCTCCTCAAGTTTCTCTTCCGATATCTTTCAGTTTATATTTTTTTTTACATACTAGAGCGTCTTGAAAGTCATTACGAATCGTTAAAAAAGAGGATACGACCTTCGAATTGAACGAAAGATTTTTACCAGTTTCGGTCCAGAATGGGGTTGCTCTGATAACCGCGCCTCAAGTTTCGCCTCTGATATCTTTCGGTTTATATTTTTTTCACATATAAGAGATTCCTAAAAGTGATCACGATTCACTCGAAAAGTGGACACGACCGTCAAATTGGACGAGAGATTTTTACCATAGTCGGTCCGGAACGGGGTCGCTCTGACCACCGCTCCTCAAGTTTCCCTGCCAATATCTTTCGGTTAATTTTTTCTTTCATATACTAAAGAGTCCGAAAAGTCACCACGATTCGCCAAAAAAGAGGAAAGACCTTTGAATTGGAAGAATGATTTTTTAGCAAAGTCGGTGCAGAATGTGGTCGCTCCGACCACCGCTCCTCAAGTTTCCCTTCCGATATCATTCAGTTTATATTTTTTTTTACATACTACAGCGTCTTAAAAGTCATTACGATTCGTTAAAAAAGAGGATACGACCTTCGAATTGAACGAAAGATTTTTACTAGTGTCGGTCCAGAATGGGGGCGCTCCGACCACCGCTCCTCAAGTTTCCATTCCGATATCTTTCGGTTTATATATTTTTTCACACACTAGAGAGTCCTAAAAATCGCCACGATTAGCCAAAAAAGAGAATACGACCTTAGAATTGGACGGACAATTTTTTAGCAAAGTCGATCCAGAATGGGGTTGCTCCGACCACCGCTCTTGAAGTTTCGCTTCCGATATCTTTCGGTTCATATTTTTTTTCACATACTAAAGAGTCCTAAAAGTCATCACCATTCGTTAAAAAAAGGATACGACCTTCGAATTGGACGAAAGATTATTACCAGAGTCGATCCAGATTGGGGTCGCTCTGACCACCGCTCCTCGAGTTTCCCTTCCGATGTCTTTCGGTTTATATTTTTTTTCATATACTAAAGAGTCCTAAAAATCACCAAGATTCGCCAAAAATGAGGATACGACCTTTGAATTGGACGGATAATTTTTTAGCAAAGTCGATCCTGAATGGGGTCGCTCTGACCAACGCTCCTCAAGTTTCCCTTCCGACATCTTTCGGTTTATATTTTTTTACATACTAGAGAGTCCTAAAAGTCATCACGATTCGTTAAAAAAGAGGATACGACCTTCGAATTGAACGAAGAATTTTAACTAGAGTCGGTCCGGAATGGGGTCGCTCTGACCACCGCTCCGCAAGTTTCCCTTCCGATATCTTTCGGTTTATATTTTTCTTCACATATTAGAGAATCCTAAAAGTGATTACGATTCACCAAATAAGTGGATACGAACTTCGGATTGGACGAAAGATTTTTACCAAAGTCGGTCCGGACTGGGTTCGCTCTGACCACCGCTCCTCAAGTTTCCCTTCCAATATCTTTCGGTTTATATATTTTCTGACACACCAGAGAGTCCTAAAATCCACCACGATTCGCCAAATAAGAGAATACGACCTTTGAAGTGGACGGATAATTATTTAGCAAAGTCGATCTAGAATGGGGTCGCTGCTACCACCGCTCTTCAAGTTTCCCTTCCGATATCTTTCGGTTCATTTTTTTTTTCACATACTAAGGAGTCCTAAAAGTCATCACCATTCGTCAAAAAAAGGATACGACCTTCGAATTGAACGAAAGATTTTAACTAGCGTCGGTCCGGAATGGGGTCGCTCCGACCACCGCTCCTCAAGTTTCCCTTCCTAAATCTTTCGGTTTATATATTTTTTCATATACTAAAGAGTCCTAAAAATCACCAAGATTCGCCAAAAATGAGGATACGACCTTTGAATTGGACGGATAATTTTTTAGCAGAGTCGATCAAGATTGGGGTCGCTCTGACCACCGATCCTCAAGTATCCGTTTCAATGTCTATGGATTAATTTTTTCTTTCATATCCGAAAGAGTCCGAAAAGTCACCACGATTCGCCAAAAAAGTGGATACGACCAATGAATTGGACGAATGATTTTTTAGCAAGGTCGGTCCAGAACGGGGTAGCTCCGACCATCGCTCTTCACGTTTCCCTTCCGATATCTTTCGGTTTATATATTTTTTTACAGACTAAAAAATCCTAAAAGTCATCACCATTTGTCAAAAACAAGGATACGACCTTCGAATTTGACGAACAATTTTTACCAGAGTCGGTCCAGAATGGGGTCGCTCTGACCACCGGTCCTCAAACTTCCCTTCCATTATCTTTCGGTTTATATTTTTTTTTCCATACTAGAGAGTCCTAAAAGTAATTACGATTCGTTAAAAAAAGAGGATACGACCTTCGAATTGAACGAAAGATTTTTACTAGAGTCGTTCCAGAATGGGGTCGCACCGACCACCGCTCCTCAAGTTTCCCTTCCGATATCTTTCGGTTCATATTTTTATTCGTATTCGAGAACGTCCCAAAAGTCATCACGATTCATCAAAAAAGAGGACACAACCTTCGAATTGGACGAAGGATTTTTACCAGTGTCGGTCCAGAATGGGGTTGCTCTGATAACCGCTCCTCAAGTTTCCCTTCTGATATCTTTCGGTTTATATTTTTTTCTCCTATAAGAGAGTCCTAAAAGTGATCACGATTTACCGAAAAAGTGGACACGACCGACAAATTGGACGAAAGATTTTTACCAAAGTCGGTCCAGAATGGGGTCGCTCCGACCACCGCTCCTCAAGTTTCCCTTCCGATATCTTTCGGTTTATATTTTTTTTACATACTAGAAAGTCTTAAAAGTCATTACGATTCGCTAAAAAAGAGGATACGACCTTCGAATTGAACGATAGATTTTTACTAGAGTCGGTCCAGAATGGGGTCGCTCCAACCACCGCTCCTCAAGTTTTCCTTCCGATATCTTTCGGTTTATATTTTTTTTCACACACTACAGAGTCCTAAAAGTCACCACGATTCGCCAAATAAGAGAATACGACCTTTGAATTGGACGGATAATTTTTTAGCAAAGTCGATCTTGAATGGGGTCGCTCCGACCACCGTTCTTCAAGTTTCCCTTCCGATATCTTTCGGTTCATATTTTCTTTCACACACTAAAGAGTCCTAAAAGTCATCACCATTCGTCAAAAAAAGGATACGACCTTCGAATTGAACGAAAGATTTTAACTAGCGTCGGTCCGGAATGGGGTCGCTCTGACCAACGCTCCTCAAGTTTCCCTTCCGACATCTTTCGGTTTATATTTTTTTACATACTAGAGAGTCCTAAAAGTCATCACGATTCGTTAAAAAAGAGGATACGACCTTCGAATTGAACGAAGAATTTTAACTAGAGTCGGTCCGGAATGGGGTCGCTCTGACCACCGCTCCTCAAGTTTCCCTTCCGATATCTTTCGGTTTATATTTTTCTTCACATATTAGAGAATCCTAAAAGTGATTACGATTCACCAAATAAGTGGACACGAACTTCGGATTGGACGAAAGATTTTTACCAAAGTCGGTCCGGACTGGGTTCGCTCTGACCACCGCTCCTCAAGTTTCCCTTCCAATATCTTTCGGTTTATATATTTTCTCACACACCAGAGAGTCCTAAAATCCACCACGATTCGCCAAACAAGAGAATACGACCTTTGAAGTGGACGGATAATTATTTAGCAAAGTCGATCTAGAATGGGGTCGCTGCTACCACCGCTCCTTAAGTTTCCCTTCCAATATCTTTCGGTTTATATATTTTCTCACACACCAGAGAGTCCTAAAATCCACCACGATTCGCCAAATAAGAGAATACGACATTTGAAGTGGACGGATAATTATTTAGCAAAGTCGATCTAGAATGGGGTCGCTGCTACCACCGCTCTTCAAGTTTCCCTTCCGATATCTTTCGGTTCATATTTTTTTTCACATACTAAAGAGTCCGAAAAGTCATCACCATTCGTCAAAAAAAGGATACGACCTTCGAATTGAACGAAAGATTTTAACTAGCGTCGGTCCGGAATGGGGTCGCTCCGACCACCGCTCCTCAAGTTTCCCTTCCGATCTATTTCGGTTTATATTTTTTTTACATACTAGAGAATTTAAAAAGTCATTACGATTCGTTAATAAAGAGGATACGACCTTCGAATTGATCGAAAGATTTTTACTAGCGTCGGTCCAGAATGGGGTCGCTCCGACCGCCGCTCCTCAAGTTTCCCTTCCGATATCTTTCGGTTTATATTTTTTTCGCACACTAGAGAGTCCTAAAAGTCACCACCATTCGCCAAATAAGAGAATACGACCTTTCAATTGGACGGATAATTTTTTAGCAAAGTCGATCCAGAATGGGGTCGCTCCGACCGCTGCTCTTCAAGTTTCCCTTCCGATATCTTTCGGTTCATATTTTTTTTCACATACTAAAGAGTCCTAAAAGTCATCACCATTCCTCAAAAAAAAGCATACGACCTTCGAATTGGACGAAAGATTTTTACCAGCGTCGGTCCAGAATGGGGTCGCTCTGACCACCGCTCCTCAAGTTTCCCGTCAGATATCTTTCGGTTTATATTTTTTTTCACATAGTAAAGAGTCCTAAAAGTCACCACGATTCGCCAAAAAAGAGGATACGATCTTTGAATTGGACGAATGATTTTTTAACAATGTCTGTCCAGAACGGGATCGCTCCGACCATCGCTCTTCAAGTTTCCCTTCCGATATCTTTCGGTTTATATTTTTTTTACATACTACAGAGTCCTAAAAGTCATCACCATTTGTCAAAAAAAAGGATACGACCTTCGAATTTGACGAACGATTTTTACTAGAGTCGTTTCAGAATGGGGTCGCACCGACCACCGCTCCTCAAGTTTCCCATCCGATATCTTTCGGTTTATATATTTTTTCACATTCTAGAAAGTCCCAAAAGTCATCACGATTCATCAAAAAAGAGGACACTACCTTCGAATTGGACGAAAGATTTTTACGAGTGTCGGTCCAGAATGGGGTTGCTCTGATAACCGCTCCTCAAGTTTCCCTTCTGATATCTTTCGGTTTATATTTTTTTCACATATAAGAGAGTCCTAAAAGTGATCACGATTTACCAAAAAAGTGGACACGACCGTGAAATTGGACGAAAGATTTTTACCAAAGGCGGTCCAGAATGGGGTCGCTCCGACCACCGCTCCTCAAGTTTCCCTTCCGATATCTTTCGGTTTATATTTTTATTCACATCCTAGAGAGTCCTAAAAGTCACCACGATTCGCCAAAAAACAGAATACTACCTTTGAATTGGACGGATAATTTTTAGCAAAGTCGATCCAGAATGAGGTCGCTCCGACCACCGTTCTTCAAGTTTCCCTTCCGATATCTTTCGGTTCATATTTTTTTTCACACACTAAAGAGTCCTAAAAGTCATCACCATGCGTCAAAAAAAGGATATGACTTTCGAATTGGACGAAAGATTTTTACCAGTGTCGGTCCAGAATGGGGTCGCTCTGACCACCGCTCCTCAAGTTTCCCTTCCGATATCTTTCGGTTTATATTTTTTTACATACCAGAGAGTCCTAAAAGTCACCACGATTCGCCAAAAAAGAGGATACGACCTTTGAATTGGACTAATGATTTTATAGCAAAGTCGGTCCAGAATGGGATCGCTCCGACCACCGCTCTTCAAGTTTCCCTTCCGATATCTTTCGGTTTATATTTTTTTTCACATACTAAAGAGTCCTAAAAGTCACCACGATTCGCCAAAAAAAAGGATACGACCTTTGAATTGGACGAATGTTTTTATAGCAAAGTCGGTCCAGAACGGTGTCGCTCCGACCATCGCTCTTCAAGTTTCCCTTCCGATATCTTTCGGTTCATATTTTTTTTCACATACTAAAGAGTCGTAAAAGTCTTCACCATACGTCAAAAAAAGGATATGACCGTCGAATTGGACGAAAGATTTTCACCAGTGTCGGTCCAGAATGGGGTCGCTGTGACCACCGCTCCTCAAGTTTCCCTTCCAATATCTTTCGGTTTATATTTTTTTACATACTAGAGAGCCCTAAAAGTCATCACGATTCGTTAAAAAAGAGGATACGACCTTCGAATTGAACGAAAGATTTTAACTAGAGTCGGTCCGGAATGGGGTCGCTCTGACCACCGCTCCTCAAGTTTCCCTTCCGATATCTTTCGGTTTATATTTTTTTTACATACTAAAGAGTCCTAAAAGTCACCACCATTCGCCAAAAAAGAGGATACGACCTTTGAATTGGACGTATGATTTTTTAGCAATGTCGGTCCAGAATGGGATCGCTCCGACCACCGCTCTTCAAGTTTCCCTTCCGATATCTTTCGGTTTATATATTTTTTCACATACTAAAGAGTCCTAAAAGTCATCACCATTTGTCAAAAACAAGGATATAACCTTCGAATTTGACGAACGATTTTTACCAGAGTCGGTCCACAATGGGGTCGCTCTGACCACCGCTCCTCAAATTTCCCTTCCATTATCTTTCGGTTTATATTTTTTTTCCACACTAGAGAGTCCTAAAAGTCATTACGATTCGTTAAAAAAGAGGATACGACCTTCGAATTGAACGAAAGATTTTTACTATAGTCGTTCCAGAATGGGGTCGCACCGACCACCGCTCCTCAAGTTTCCCTTCCGATATCTTTCGGTTTATATTTTTTTTCACATACTAGAAAGTCCCAAAAGTTATCATGATTCGTCAAAAAAGAGGACACGACCTTCGAATTGGACGAAAGATTTTTACCAGTGTCAGTCCAGAATGGGGTTGCTCTGATAACCGCTTCTCAAGTTTCCCTTCTGATATCTTTCGGTTTATATTTTTTTCACATATAAGAGAGTCCTAAAAGTGATTCCGAATCACCAAAAAAGTGGACACGACCGTCAAATTGGACGAAAGATTTTTACCAACGTCGGTCCAGAATAGGGTCGTTCCAACCACCGCTCCTCAATTTTCCCTTCCGATATCGTTCGGTTTATATTTTTTTTCACATACTAGAAAGTCCCAAAAGTAATCACGATTTGCCAAAAAGCGGAAACGACGTTCGAATTGGACGAAAGATATTTACCATATTCGGTCCGGAATGGGGTCGCTCTGACCACCGCTCCTCAAGTTTCCCTTCCAATATCTTTCGGTTAATTTTTTCTTTCATATAATAAAGAGTCCTAAAAGTCACCACGATTTGCCAAAAAAGGGTATACGACCTTTGAATGGGAAGAATGATTTCTTAGCAAAGTCGGTCCAGAACGGTGTCGCTGCGATCATCGCTCTTCAAGTTTCCCTTCCGATATCTTTCGGTTTATATTTTTTTTACATACTAAAGAGTCGTAAAAGTCATCACCATTCGTCAAAAAAAGGATATGACCGTCGAATTGGACGAAAGATTTTCACCAGTGTCGGTCCAGAATGGGGTCGCTCCGACCACCGCTCCTCAAGTTTCCCTTCCAATATCTTTCGGTTTATATTTTTTTACATACTAGAGAGTCCTAAAAGTCATCACGATTCGTTAAAAAAGAGGATACGACCTTCGAATTGAACGAAAGATTTTAACTAGAGTCGGTCCGGAATGGGGTCGCTCTGACCACCGCTCCTCAAGTTTCCCTTCCGATATCTTTCGGTTTATATTTTTTTTACATACTAAAGAGTCCTAAAAGTCACCACCATTCGCCAAAAAAGAGGATACGACCTTTGAATTGGACGTATGATTTTTTAGCAATGTCGGTCCAGAATGGGATCGCTCCGACCACCGCTCTTCAAGTTTCCCTTCCGATATCTTTCGGTTTATATATTTTTTCACATACTAAAGAGTCCTAAAAGTCATCACCATTTGTCAAAAACAAGGATACGACCTTCGAATTTGACGAACGATTTTTACCAGAGTCGGTCCACAATGGGGTCGCTCTGACCACCGCTCCTCAAGTTTCCCTTCCGATATCTTTCGGTTTATATTTTTTTTCACATTCTAGAAAGTCCCAAAAGTTATCACGATTCGTCAAAAAAGAGGACACGACTTTCGAATTGGACGAAAGATTTTTACCAGTGTCAGCCCAGAATGGGGTTGCTCTGATAACCGCTCCTCAAGTTTCCCTTCTGATATCTTTCGGTTTATATTTTTTTTCACATATAAGAGAGTCCTAAAAGTGATTCCGATTCACCAAAAAAGTGGACACGACCGTCAAATTGGACGAAAGATTTTTACCAACGTCGGTCCAGAATAGGGTCGATCCAACCACCGCTCCTCAAGTTTCCCTTCCGATATCGTTCGGTTTATATTTTTTTTCACATACTAGAAAGTCCCAAAAAGAATCACGATTTGCCAAAAAGCGGAAACGACGTTCGAATTGGACGAAAGATATTTACCATATTCGTTCCGGAATGGGGTCGCTCTGACCACCGCTCCTCAAGTTTCCCTTCCAATATCTTTCGGTTAATTTTTTCTTTCATATAATAAAGAGTCCTAAAAGTCACCACTAGATTTTTACTAGAGTCGGTCCAGAATGGGGTCGCTCCGACCGCCGCTCCTCAAGTTTCCCTTCCGATATCTTTCGGTTTATATTTTTTTCGCACACTAGAGAGTCCTAAAAGTCACCACCATTCGCCAAATAAGAGAATACGACCTTTCAATTGGACGGATAATTTTTTAGCAAAGTCGATCCAGAATGGGGTCGCTCCGACCGCTGCTCTTCAAGTTTCCCTTCCGATATCTTTCGGTTCATATTTTTTTTCCCATACTAAAGAGTCCTAAAAGTCATCACCATTCCTCAAAAAAAGAATACGACCTTCGAATTGGACGAAAGATTTTTACCAGAATCGGTCCAGAATGGGGTCGCTCTGACCACCGCTCCTCAAGTTTCCCGTCAGATATCTTTCGGTTTATATTTTTTTTCACATAGTAAAGAGTCCTAAAAGTCACCACGATTAGCCAAAAAAGAGGATACGATCTTTGAATTGGACGAATGATTTTTTAGCAAAGTCTGTCCAGAACGGGATCGCTCCGACCATCGCTCTTCAAATTTCCCTTCCGATATCTTTCGGTTTATATTTTTTTTACATACTACAGAGTCCTAAAAGTCATCACCATTTGTCAAAAAAAAGGATACGAGCTTCGAATTTGACGAACGATTTTTACTAGAGTCGTTTCAGAATGGGGTCGCACCGACCACCGCTCCTCTAGTTTCCCATCCGATATCTTTCGGTTTATATTTTTTTTTCACATTCTAGAAAGTCCCAAAAGTCATCACGATTCATCAAAAAAGAGGACACGACCTTCGAATTGGACGAAAGATTTTTACGAGTGTCGGTCCAGAATGGGGTTGCTCTGATAACCGCTCCTCAAGTTTCCCTTCTGATATCTTTCGGTTTATATTTTTTTCACATATAAGAGAGTCCTAAAAGTGATCACGATTTACCAAAAAAGTGGACACGACCGTGAAATTGGACGAAAGATTTTTACCAAAGTCGGTCCAGAATGGGGTCGCTCCGACCACCGCTCCTCAAGTTTCCCTTCCGATATCTTTCGGTTTATATTTTTTTACATACTAGAAAGTCTTAAAAGTCATTACGATTCGTTAAAAAAAAGGATACGACTTTCGAATTGGACGAAAGATTTTTACCAGTGTCGGTCCAGAATGGGGTCGCTCTGACCACCGCTCCTCAAGTTTCCCTTCCGATATCTTTCGGTTTATATTTTTTTTCACATATAAGAGAGCCCTAAAAGTGATTCCGATTCACCAAAAAAGTGGACACGACCGTCAAATTGGACGAAAGATATTTACCATATTCGGTCCGGAATGGGGTCGCTCTGACCACCGCTCCTCAAGTTTCCCTTCCAATATCTTTCGGTTAATTTTTTCTTTCATATAATAAAGAGTCCTAAAAGTCACCACGATTTGCCAAAAAAGGGTATACGACCTTTGAATGGGAAGAATGATTTCTTAGCAAAGTCGGTCCAGAATGGGGTCGCTCCGACCACCGCTCCTCAAGTTTCCCTTCCGATATCTTTCAGTTCATATTTTTTTTCACATACTAAAGAGTCGTAAAAGTTATCACCATTCGTCAAAAAAAGGATACGACCTTCGAATTGGACGAAAGATTTTCACCAGTGTCGGTCCAGAATGGGTTCGCTCTGACCACCGCTCCTCAAGTTTCCCTTCCGATATCTTTCGGTTTATATTTTTTTACATACTAGAGAGTCCTAAAAGTCATCACGATTCGTTAAAAAAGAGGATACGACCTTCGAATTGAACGAAAGATTTTAACTAGAGTCGGTCCGGAATGGGGTCGCTCTGACCTCCGCTCCTCAAGTTTCCCTTCCGATATCTTTCGGTTTATATTTTTCTTCACATATTAGAGAATCCTAAAAGTGATTACGATTCACCAAAAAAGTGGACACGACCTTCGGATTGGACGAAAGATTTTTACCAAAGTCGGTCCGGACTGGGGTCGCTCCGACCACCGCTCCTCAAGTTTCCCTTCCAATATCTTTCGGTTTATATATTTTCTCACACACCAGAGAGTCCTAAAATCCACCACGATTCGCCAAATAAGAGAATACGACCTTTGAAGTGGACGGATAATTATTTAGCAAAGTCGATCTAGAATGGGGTCGCTGCTACCACCGCTCTTCAAGTTTCCCTGCCGTTATCTTTCGGTTCATATTTTTTTTCACATACTAAAGAGTCCTAAAAGTCATCACCATTCGTCAAAAAAAGGATACGACCTTCGAATTGAACGAAAGATTTTAACTAGCGTCGGTCCGGAATGGGGTCGCTCCGACCACCGCTCCTCAAGTTTCCCTTCCGATCTCTTTCGGTTTATATTTTTTTTACATACTAGAGAATCTTAAAAGTCATTACGATTCGTTAATAAAGAGGATACGACCTTCGAATTGATCGAAAGATTTTTACTAGAGTCGGTCCAGAATGGGGTCGCTCCGACCGCCGCTCCTCAAGTTTCCCTTCCGATATCTTTCGGTTTATATTTTTTTCGCACACTAGAGAGTCCTAAAAGTCACCACCATTCGCCAAATAAGAGAATACGACCTTTCAATTGGACGGATAATTTTTTAGCAAAGTCGATCCAGAATGGGGTCGCTCCGACCGCTGCTCTTCAAGTTTCCCTTCCGATATCTTTCGGTTCATATTTTTTTTCCCATACTAAAGAGTCCTAAAAGTCATCACCATTCCTCAAAAAAAGAATACGACCTTCGAATTGGACGAAAGATTTTTACCAGAGTCGGTCCAGAATGGGGTCGCTCTGACCACCGCTCCTCAAGTTTCCCGTCAGATATCTTCCGGTTTATATTTTTTTTCACATAGTAAAGAGTCCTAAAAGTCACCACGATTAGCCAAAAAAGAGGATACGATCTTTGAATTGGACGAATGATTTTTTAGCAAAGTCTGTCCAGAACGGGATCGCTCCGACCATCGATCTTCAAGTTTCCCTTCCGATATCTTTCGGTTTATATTTTTTTTACATACTACAGAGTCCTAAAAGTCATCACCATTTGTCAAAAAAAAGGATACGAGCTTCGAATTTGACGAACGATTTTTACTAGAGTCGTTTCAGAATGGGGTCGCACCGACCACCGCTCCTCTAGTTTCCCATCCGATATCTTTCGGTTTATATTTTTTTTCCACATTCTAGAAAGTCCCAAAAGTCATCACGATTCATCAAAAAAGAGGACACGACCTTCGAATTGGACGAAAGATTTTTACGAGTGTCGGTCCAGAATGGGGTTGCTCTGATAACCGCTCCTCAAGTTTCCCTTCTGATATCTTTCGGTTTATATTTTTTTCACATATAAGAGAGTCCTAAAAGTGATCACGATTTACCAAAAAAGTAGACACGACCGTGAAATTGGACGAAAGATTTTTACCAAAGTCGGTCCAGAATGGGGTCGCTCCGACCACCGCTCCTCAAGTTTCCCTTCCGATATCTTTCGGTTTATATTTTTTTACATACTAGAAAGTCTTAAAAGTCATTACGATTCGTTAAAAAAAAGGATACGACTTTCGAATTGGACGAAAGATTTTTACCAGTGTCGGTCCAGAATGGGGTCGCTCTGACCACCGCTCCTCAAGTTTCCCTTCCGATATCTTTCGGTTTATATTTTTTTACATACCAGAGAGTCCTAAAAGTCACCACGATTCGCCAAAAAACAGGATACGACCTTTGAATTGGACTAATGATTTTTTAGCAAAGTCGGTCCAGAATGGGATCGCTCCGACCACCGCTCTTCAAGTTTCCCTTCCGATATCTTGCGGTTTATATTTTTTTTCACATACTAAAGAGTCCTAAAAGTCACCACGATTCGCCAAAAAAAAGGATACGACCTTTGAATTGGACGAATGTTTTTATAGCAAAGTCGGTCCAGAACGGTGTCGCTCCGACCATCGCTCTTCAAGTTTCCCTTCCGATATCTTTCGGTTCATATTTTTTTTCACATACTAAAGAGTCGTAAAAGTCTTCACCATACGTCAAAAAAAGGATACGACCTTCGAATTGGACGAAAGATTTTCACCAGTGTCGGTCCAGAATGGGGTCGCTCTGACCACCGCTCCTCAAGTTTCCGTTCCGATATCTTTCGGTTTATATTTTTTACATACTAGAGAGTCCTAAAAGTCATCAGGATTCGTTAAAAAAGAGAATACGACCTTCGAATTGAACGAAAGATTTTAACTAGAGGCGGTCCGGAATGGGGTCGCTCTGACCACAGCTCCTCAAGTTTCCCTTCCGATATCTTTCGGTTTATATTTTTTTTACATACTGAAGAGTCCTAAAAGTCTCCACCATTCGCCAAAAAGAGGATACGAGCTTTGAATTGGACGTATGATTTTTTAGCAAAGTCGGTCCAGAATGGGATCGCTCCGACCACCGCTCTTCAAGTTTCCCTTCCGATATCTTTCGGTTTATATATTTTTTCACATACTAAAGCGTCCTACAAGTCAGCACCATTTGTCAAAAACAAGGATACGACCTTCGAATTTGACGAACGATTTTTACCAGAGTGGTCCAGAATAGGGTCGCTCTGACCACCGCTCCTCAAATTTCCCTTTCATTAGCTTTCGGTTTATATTTTTTTTCCATACTAGAGAGTCCTAAAAGTAATTACGATTCATTAAAAAAGAGGACACGACCTTCGAATTTGACGAAAGATTTTTACTAGAGTCGTTCCAGAATGGGGTCGCACCGACCACCGCTCTTCAAGTTTCCCTTCCGATATCTTTCGGTTTATATTTTTTTTCACATTCTAGAAAGTCCCAAAAGTCATCACGATTCGTCAAAAAAGAGGACACGACCTTCGAATTGGACGAAAGATATTTACCAGGGTCGGTCCAGAATGGGGTTGCTCTGATAACCGCTCCTCAAGTTTCCCTTCTGATATCTTTCGGTTTATATTTTTTTTCACATATAAGAGAGTCCTAAAAGTGATCACGATTCACCAAAAAAGTGGACACGACCGTCAAATTGGACGAAAGATTTTTACCAACGTCGGTCCAGAATGGGGTCGATCCAACCACCGCTCCTCAAGTTTCCCTTCCGATATCGTTCGGTTTATATTTTTTTTCACATACTAGAAAGTCCCAAAAGTAATCACGATTTGCCAAAAAGCGGAAACGACGTTCGAATTGGACGAAAGATATTTACCATAGTCGGTCCGGAATGGGGTCGCTCTGACCACCGCTCCTCAAGTTTCCCTTCCAATATCTTTCGGTTAATTTTTTCTTTCATATAATAAAGAGTCCTAAAAGTCACCACGATTTGCCAAAAAAAAAGGATACGACCTTTGAATTGGACGAATGATTTTATAGCAAAGTCGGTCCAGAACGGTGTCGCTGCGATCATCGCTCTTCAAGTTTCCCTTCCGATATCTTTCGGTTTATATTTTTTTTACATACTAAAGAGTCGTAAAAGTCATCACCATTCGTCAAAAAAAGGATATGACAGTCGAATTGGACTAAAGATTTTCACCAGTGTCGGTCCAGTATGGGGTCGCTCTGACCACCGCTCCTCAAGTTTCCCTTCCAATATCTTTCGGTTTATATTTTTTTACATACTAGAGAGTCCTAAAAGTCATCACGATTCGTTAAAAAAGAGGATACGACCTTTGAATTGAACGAAAGATTTTAACTAGAGTCGGTCCGGAATGGGGTCGCTCTGACCACCGCTCCTCAAGTTTCCCTTCCGATATCTTTCGGTTTATATTTTTTTTACATACTAAAGAGTCCTAAAAGTCACCACCATTCGCCAAAAAAGAGGATACGACCTTTGAATTGGACGTATGATTTTTTAGCAATGTCGGTCCAGAATGGGATCGCTCCGACCACCGCTCTTCAAGTTTCCCTTCCGATATCTTTCGGTTTATATATTTTTTCACATACTAAAGAGTCCTAAAAGTCATCACCATTTGTCAAAAACAAGGATACGACCTTCGAATTTGACGAACGATTTTTACCAGAGTCGGTCCAGAATGGGGTCGCTCTGACCACCGCTCCTCAACTTTCCCTTCCATTATCTTTCGGTTTATATTTTTTTTCCATACTAGAGAGTCCTAAAAGTAATTACAATTCGTTAAAAAAGAGGATACGACCTTCGAATTGAACGAAAGATTTTTACTAGAGTCGTTCCAGAATGGGGTCGCACCAACCACCGCTCCTCAAGTTTCCCTTCCGATATCTTTCGGTTTATATTTTTATTCATATTCGAGAACGTCCCAAAAGTCAGCACGATTCATCAAAAAAGAGGACACGACCTTCGAATTGGACGAAAGATTTTTACCAGTGTCGGTCCAGAATGGGGTTGCTCTGATAACCGCTCCTCAAGTTTCCCTTCTAATATCTTTCGGTTTATATTTTTTTTCACATATAAGAGAGTCCTAAAAGTGATCACGATTCACCAAAAAAGTGGACACGACCGTCAAATTGGACGAAAGATTTTTAGCAAAGTCGGTCCGGAATAGAGTCGATCCAACCACCGCTCCTCAAGTTTCCCATCCGATATCTTTCGGTTTATATTTTTTTTCACATTCTAGAAAGTCCCAAAAGTCATCGCGATTCATCAAAAAAGAGGACACGACCTTCGAATTGGACGAAAGATTTTTACGAGTGTCGGTCCAGAATGGGGTTGCTCTGATAACCGCTGCTCAAGTTTCCCTTCTGATATCTTTCGGTTTATATTTTTTTCACATATAAGAGAGTGATAAAAGTGATCACGATTTACCAAAAAAGTGGACACGACCGTCAAATTGGACGAAAGATTTTTACCAAAGTCGGTCCAGAATGGGGTCGCTCCGACCACCGCTCCTCAAATTTCCCTTCCGATATCTTTCGGTTTATATTTTTTTTACATACTAGAAAGTCTTAAAAGTCATTACGATTCGTTAAAAAAGAGGATACGAGCTTCGAATTGAACGATAGATTTTTACTAGAGTCGGTCCATAATGGGGTCGCTCCGACCACCGCTCCTCAAGTTTTCCTTCCGATATCTTTCGGTTTATATTTTTTTTCACACACTAGAGAGTCCTAAAAGTCACCACGATTGGCCAAATAAGAGGATACGACCTTTGAATTGGACGGATAATTTTTTAGCAAAGTCGATCCAGAATGGGGTCGCTCCGACCACCGTTCTTCAAGTTTCCCTTCCGATATCTTTCGGTTCATATTTTTTTTCCCACACTAAAGATTCCTAAAAGTCATCACCATTCGTCAAAAAAAGGATACGACCTTCGAATTGGACGAAAGATTTTTACCAGTGTCGGTCCAGAATGGGGTCGCTCTGACAACCGCTTCTCAAGTTTCCCTTCTGATATCTTTCGGTTTATATTTTTCTTCACATATTAGAGAGTCCTAGAAGTGGTTACGAATCACCAAAAAAGTGGACACGACCGTCAAATTGGACGAAAGATTTTTACCAAAGTCGCTCCAGAATGGGGTCGATCCGTACACCGCTCCTCAAGTTTCCCTTCCGATATCTTTTGGTTTATATTTTTTTTCACATACTAGAAAGTCCCAAAAGTAATCACGATTTGCCAAAAAGCGGAAACGACCTTCGAATTGGACGAATGATTTTTACCAAAGTCGGTCCGGAATGGGGTCGCTCTGACCACCGCTCCTCAAGTTTCCCTTCCAATATCTTTCGATTTATATATTTTCTCACACACCAGAGAGTCCTAAAATCCACCACGATTCGCCAAATAAGAGAATACGACCTTTGAAGTGAACGGATAATTTTTTAGCAAAGTCGATCTAGAATGGGGTCGCTCCTACCACCGCTCTTCAAGTTTCCCTTCCGATATCTTTCGTTTCATATTTTTTTTCACATACTAAAGAGTCCTAAAAGTCATCACCATTCGTCAAAAAAAGGATACGACCTTCGAATTGAACGAAAGATTTTAACTAGAGTCGGTCCGGAATGGGGTCGCTCCGACCACCGCTCCTCAAGTTTCCCTTCCGATATCTTTCGGTTTATATTTTTTTCACACACAAGAGAGTCCTAAAAGTCGCCACCATTCGCCAAATAAGAGAATACGACCTTTTAATTGGACGGATAATTTTTTAGCAAAGTCGATCCAGAATGGGGTCGCTCCGACCGCTGCTCTTCAAGTTTCCCTTCCGATATCGTTCGGTTCATATTTGTTTTCACATACTAAAGAGTCCTAAAAGCCATCACCATTCGTCAAAAAAAGCATACGACCTTCGAATTGGACGAAAGATTTTTACCAGAGTCGGTCCAGAATGGGGTCGCTCTGTCCACCGCTCCTCAAGTTTCCCTTCCGATCTCTTTCGGTTTATATTTTTTTACATACTAGTGTTATGTCCTGACTTACGACTTTCTCATCTCGGTCAAGGAGAGCAAGCTCCCCCTTTACACGTTTTCGAGATAAGTCGATGACAGTCAGGGAGACGCCCTGTTTTGAGCCTAACCTTGCGGAAAATTGCTCGGGGATGGGCGCAGAGTGCAAATTTGTAATTAGGGAGGGGAAGATATAAATTTTCCATGGTATTTTAACATTTCGAGAATTTTAAGAACATAACATGTCGTTAACCATGATTATTCAAACAAATTTTTATGATGATATTTTATAAAGCTCCATTGATAGATTTGATTTTATACTTCGCGCAGAGATGAATTTAGTGGACCTTAATGAGGAAGAAAATACACAGATGGACGATTTTCAGGGAGACTCTCCCGTCGATGCTCCATGCACATTAATAAAGCCATTAGAACAATGGCAACCAATAGAATTATCACGATTACAATAAGGGCAATTCGAACTTGAAGTTCCTCCATATCGACTATACACGGCTGCCGTAATACAATAATAAAAATACAAGAGATAAGGAAATAATGGAATCTCTATTAATCCGCCCTTAAATCATCGCGGAAAACGAAATAACGAAATAAATGTTTAGCCTGAACAAATTTAAACGCGCGGAGTACTTCTCGGACACCGTGTGGCTAGGGGGTGCATGCTCGGCGCATGAGACCCACCAACGGGTGGCATATGGGGAAAACACCTCGAAGATTCCCAAAGGATAAAACACGAACGGAACATTTGAAATTAAAGAATTAAATTAACCACGAATATCACGCGCACAAGAAAACCACTATATGGACAAAAAGAACGTCGACCCTAAATTAGATGAAAAACATCTCAAAGGAGTCCGCAAGGAACTTTTCGATGCGAACAATAAATTTGCTCACGGGTGAGGTTGTCGTCCGGGGAACGAGACGGTGCGGCATGGCGCAAATCGAAACGAATAAATTGCAAAGGAAAATCATTTGAACTTACTCGTGTGATGAAAAATGAAAACAGAAACGAAACGATGTGGATTGATGAAAACGATGGTTAATGGCCAGAACCTGGAGCGATGTTCAAAAATGGGAATTCCTTTCCCTCGGGTGATGCGATAAAACGAAATAAAACGATGTGGAGTGGCGATGTCGATGAATTAAACACAATCGCTGTCTTTCCGTTTCACAACTTTCTTTTTATTTCGTTCACCACACAACTTAGAACTTTTAAAATAAAATAAATCCGCGTTGAGTTTTCAACACGCCGCAATCACTTATTGTCAAAATCTCGAATTCCCGAACTGAAGTGATTCTCAAAAATATAAAAGATTCTAGAAAAATAAAAACCGTACTACCACGGGGAGTTGCAACAATCAAACTGTGTCTCCAAAACGTACTGCGAAGAACACTCTACTACCTTGCTACTACTCTCCAAAAACTATACTGTACTCGACGAAAAAACTGAACTCCCAAAAGTAACTGACTCTTTTAAAAAATGAACTGCCCAAATTACGAATGCGAAACGTACTGCAAACTGCCCAAACAACTACTATCGATTAGGCCTATGACCCATCATTATATAGACTTCGTTAGACTGCTTAGCTTCGGTGGTGGGACAGTGCGCCCTCCGTCCTCTAAGACGCGATGGGTCTCTCCCTCCACCTCCACCTCGCATTCAGGAGGACTATATGCATCTATATAATCAAAATTATCTTAAAATTTAACTTACATATACCCTTAACTTTACTTCACATCATTCTTACATTGCTTACAATAATTAATTTGCAAGTTAATTTGCAATAAACCCTGCTCTCTTATTTTATTCATATTCTTTTAACCAAAAATCATTCCATCTCTTTCATACTCACACATTTCCACATCCTCCTCTCTCATTCTAACATCCGTACTCTTAGCACAACTCTCACTATATCTCTCATACTCATGCTCTGGACCATCTCTCCTTCTCTCTCGTTATACCCCTCATTTCGACGGCGCTGTGGGTCACTATGTCTTTACGCATAGCCTGACCCCTCCCGCACTCTTTCCTACTGTCATACCATACTCTCGTTCACTCTACATATGATCTCTCTGTCCCACAGTCATTCTCTGCATACACCTCTCTTCGTCACAATTTTCCCTTTTTATGGTTCTCGCGGTGCCATTCGCTTTCTTTCTTATTTCGCTTCTCTTCCTCTCTATTCTTTTCTCATTCCATTTCTTGCAATTACGTGTGAAAGTTAATATTGTTAAATGCAAATTTTTAATCTGTCAGTATTCAAAAGTTTATCAATATACATGCATGTTTTTGTTTCTCTGCTAACATTATTACCCTGTCCAAAATGTGGAATATTCTCGTTTTATCATGCGTAATTACTTTTATTCGAAATAAAAATATATTTATGATGATTCTGTTCAAAAGGAATATTGAAAGTAGTGTTATTATTTTTACGCATTCTGTTTGAATTCATTCACAATCATCATTCATCCCTTTTTCATGCAAAACTCAAATGCAATCTTTCTTTAAACATACACATTCTGCCTACATTAATAATTATAAACTATATTTATTACTTTCTGATTTTTCTGAAAATTCCCTCGAGCAACAATTGGTCATTTAATTTCTGCAATTTAATTTGTTCATGTTTTGGTTGGTAAAGAAAGAGCTCATTGTTGAGGGGACATTCGTTCGTTATGTCGTCCCTCTCTCTCTCTCTCCATCTTCATGACGGGTCTATGTCCATAACGTTGGTGGTCCTGGTATCGCTGTCTCTAGGCGTTGAAAGCTAGCTATTGCCATATGCCGTGTTGGTACGAGAGAGATCGCGTTATCCCGTGGTGACTCGTGCAACGAAGACCGCCATGGGCACGAGGGTAGTTATATTGCCGGTCCGATCCCAGAGACAAAGCTCTCCAGACCGTGTGTCGTCACTCCAATCGAACTCTATGCCATGTCAAACTTTTATAAATATTCTCATAGTCGTGGTTTCGTGTTCCGAATCTGGATAACGTCTCTTTCTATCAGCGATGTTTATAATCAATCGATATCATTGATTTCACCCGAAGTTCTCCGAAGAGTTTGTTAAATTTATGACACCGTCGAAAGTTCGGATGACCATTTGAAGTCTCTCTTCAACGAACGTTCCTTGTTCATTATCCAACCACCACCCTGATTTATCGGCCACGTGTGAGACTCGTGCTCGCCATCTTTAGGTGTCATGGTTTCCATCTCCGTCTTGAATGTTCACTCTGGAGATCGTACTAACAAACTGAGCCCTCCTTAGACAACTGTCACATATACAATCTTGAATAGCCTCGAATAAATAAGACAACATGTCAAAAGGAAATATAATTCTCAGAAGGAGAACATATATAACTCTGAATAAAAATGAGTATCGAATAAACAGATTGACCAATCGGAGCTCGTGCGAATTCCTACATCAGGATCTAATAATTTCGTTCGCAAACACACCACGCAACATTTATTTCTAATACCCATGACGACCTGACCTAGGTATCATGCTCATGCTTTGAATCTACATTACTGTTACAATACATTTTCACTTGCGCACTTTCGGGAAATTTAGTCATATAGTTTTATTGTCCAGAAAAAGGAAACACTGTTCTTTTTATTTGTAAAGAAATGCACGCCTTCCATCTCCGTCACACTTGGGTATATTATTGTACACGCACCGTAGTGTCTGTGAGGGTATCGATGAGTCAGTGGCCTGGTAGTAGTGCCACGCGCGCATGAAGATTTCGACGCATGGGTCTCACGCTCTGGCACAAAGGCCCACCAACGTTTTAGAGTAACCCAATACTATCTCCAATGTTTTTTCTCGCTAGCTCAATCGATGTTTCCTCTTGACGCTTGATGATAAAGAAATTGTTATTTTTCACCATTGATATTGTTGGCGTCGTTGTGTCGCCGGCCAGAGGTTTACGTTGGCGCGTGACCGTGTTGGTGTGGGTGACTACCTCGACGCATACTCGCACTCTTATTCGGTGTCGAAAAGAGAAAAATAAATTATCTACCTCTCTCGTGATCGTTCCATTGAGTATCCGAAAATTGCCTTATACTGACAATTTCGAATCGTTGCAAAATTCCCGAAAGCCGCAGGACGTAACACCTCCCCCCTTAAACGAGCGTCGCTTCGAAGAACGGCGCTCGACCTCGGCAGAGGCCCATTCAATTGTTACCCTGGGTCAGCTCATCATGGATCCATATGAACTATAAACAGAAAAAAAAACAAAACCCGAACAAAAACAGGAAAACCAATCAATACAAAATGATAATATGTAAGAGCCATTCGGCGTACATGCTTCTTTTCTCCCATCGCTAATCTTGGTCAATCGACATTGATTTCTTCGCACGTCTTACAACGCCCGGTGATAAAATTCCTCTTAACGCTCTTGACGCTCTCCCTCCATAGATTCCGTGGTTAATTCTCGATGGATGGTGATATTGATCTCCAATGACACAAAGATTGCCTCTCCGATGCTCCACCACTCCTTCCTCTCTTGCTTCTTTCTGACTCTAATTTATTTTTGATTGATTCTATTTATACTGGTTTTAGACTTATCCAACTGTTATCGGAGAAAACTCAATTCTATGCTCCTTTTTAACGAACACCACTGTACTAGCAATATCTCGACAGTAGTCACCAAATGAGGAAACGAGATATGATGCCTTATAATTCAAATGCAATGGCACCTTGATAGACAAATGCAATGACTCAAAAATAGAAAAATGAAAATAACAAAAAACGTAAGCATAATTATGATTCTACGTTTCGAAGGCAAAATGCCTAAATTCTTTAAATGATGGATCTGGATCTTGGAAGTGAGGAAAAAGGAATGGGGCATGTCGAATTCCGGGATGGAAATGGAAAGGAGAAAAATAAATAAAAATAAAAAAAATAAATAAAAATATTAAAAAAATAAAATATATAAAAAAAAACAAAAAAAAATAAAAAAATATGGAAAATTCTCGTTGGATCCGGATGTATATGCGTGGGTATGGATGTATATGACCACTCATAATGAGAGCACACTCCGGAAACGACGACCTTAGTAATGATTAGAGGGTTAGTCAGAATAAAAAAAAATTGTTTCTTCCTTTACTTTCAAAAATCTCTTGTGCAATGGACTTCAAACTATAGTATTTCTTATAACCCTATGAATTAGCACGAAAAATGGGCATAATATAAAATTTATTCAAATATTCGCAATAGAATACTTTATAAAGTATTCTATTGCGAATATATGAATATATAAAATTTATTCAAATATTCGCAATAGAATACTTTATAAAGTATTCTATTGCGAATATTTGAATAAATTTTATATTATGCCCATTTTTCGTGCTAATTCATAGGGTTATAAGAAATACTATAGTTTGAAGTCCATTGCACAAGAGATTTTTGAAAGTAAAGGAAGAAACAATTTTTTTTTATTCTGACTAACCCTCTAATCATTACTAAGGTCGTCGATTCCGGAGTGTGCTCTCATTATGAGTGGTCATATACATCCATACCCACGCATATACATCCGGATCCAAGGAGAATTTTCAATATTTTTTTATTTCTTTTTGTTTTTTTTTTATATATTTTATTTTTTAAATATTTATTTTTATTTTTTTTTATTTCTATTTATTTTTCTCCTTTCCATTTCCATCCCGGAATTCGACATGCCCCATTCCTTTCAAAACTCTAGCCAAATTAATAAAAAATGAAATGATAAAATGATATAACGCCATTATCTTGAGAATAACGAAATTAGAATCTAGATAGAATATGTATATAATATTTCAAAAACGAATAATGATAGTATTATTATTGATAAGAATAACACAAAGGAGAGTAATAAAAAAAAACTTGATAATATGAAAATTAGAAAATTGTTGTGTTTCTTCGATGGACTGCTGCCGTGGGGTGGGCCGGCACTTCCCTTACTTCAAAATAAGTCAAATGTGGGTCCATCTTCTTCGTCCATACAGTGTCCTTTATTGAGATCACATCGAGTTCCCGAGTTCAGATATACCCTATTATTATTTACCCCTACTCTAGCTTGATAATCCCGCAGCGTGATTTTAACGTCCGCTTGCACTATCACTCCATCCTAACTACCGAATGGGTCAGAGTATGCTGCTCCCATGCACTCGCCATCTACTCCCACCCGTCCCCCCAGAGTTAAAGGATATCGCGAAGTTTCGTTTGGTTTTAGTCCCGAAATTTGACCTTTGTCTATCATTACCGAACCGTACTCCTGCATACGTATGCAAGATTCTCGTGAAACGTCCACCAAATATGAAGAAATACCATTTAAAACGTCACTAGTGTGCGAGAACATTCCGCACTTTCGTATAGTGCGAGCAATTTCGATCTTACATTGTCGTACGCGAACCGATGTATAATCGTCTATTTGCAGAAACTGTATGTGCACTGTTGTTATGTTCAATATCGGTGACGGTATGTCACATTCATCCACACTCAGAAGGGATAGAGTGGTTATATTGGATGCTGATGACCCGCACTCATATCCTACTATCGTCTCACCCGGCAAGGGAATAAGGATCCCCCATGCCACCATCATGATAACAGTGATTAGGGAGAACGCCCCCCTTCCCTGTTACCCTTGAAAATATGACCTTTAATTATTTAGTGCAGAATTCATTGAATACAATTTTACTCAATTCCTTTTTTCATATACCTCCTGATTCAAGATATAAATACTCGTTATCATAATAAACAAAGAACCTATATATATAGGAAAGCATTTAAACAAAACAAGGAATTATTCCTTTAACTAATTTTTACTTTGCAGAATAAGATCTGACAATCACTTATGACGGATACAATTTTATATATCTAACATTTCTTTCAGATACTAACAAACAATCAAAATTCATTTAACAGCTTTATATTTTCACTTATCTATTCCATTACCATTATTATTATTATATTTTTTTATTCATCTTTTTTTTTTTTTTCGTCCAATTTTGTTCATGTTAGGAAACATTGAAGTCAAAACAGGTCATATTCTATTTCCCACCCATGAAATCATCAGAGAAGTGTAAACTATCTTAACCTAAAAAGCGTCGAAGCGAAACAACATATAAGCCTGACAACATATTCCGAGATTATTCATAAGCGAAGCTGTGAAAATAAAAATAAAATAAATAAAATAAAACAAAATACACAAAGAATGACATGGATGGCCGTGGCCAACAACCCCTCTCACTGGGAAAACACAGCAGGACGACAGATTGTTTAGACTGTCAAACCCCAATCTGATATGTCCTTGAGAGCATCCATCACGGTCATATATTATAATGGTCGAATTGTTCTTCTTCGCTGATTTCTTCATTATTGATACGGCGTATATTCACATTTTTCATGCAGGGATTATCCGAGAATGTTTGAGTCGGTTTGCGTGCACGACCTTCGTATTGTGGTGTATTTTGATGCGTACATTCTGTTCGTCCATCACTTCTACAATTTCATGCGGTCCAGTATAATGATCAATTAATTTCCCCGACTTGGGGCCTTTCAACAAAAATGCATATTCTCCCACCTTGAATACCTGAGGGTTTATCTTCTTATCGTATCGTTCTTTTGATTTCTCTTTAGCACTAATTAAATTTCGTCTCGCTACATTTTGTATTTCATGCAATTGTGTCACGAGTTTCACAAGATAATTGTCATAATCCGGCAATTTATCCTCCACTCGTAACGGTTCACTCGATGGAACTTGCGCTAGTTTACCGAAAACCAAGGCATAGGGCGTGTGTTTAGTCCCCTCATGCACACTCGTATTGTAATTAAAAATTGCGAGGTTTACCCAATCGTCCCAGTCGTACTCTTTTCCCACATATTGTTTTAAATATTCCCCCAGTGCGTGATGCGATCTTTCTAATGATCCATTGGACTGTGGATGGAAAGCGGTAGTTCGAATTGTCTTAATTTTAAAAACTTCAGCTACTCTTCGAATCAATGCACTCAAAAAATTGCGTCCCTGATCAGTAAGTATTGCTTTAGGAGCCCCGAACAGAGTAATACAATTTTGAACTAACGCGTCGGCAATGACTGATGAAGTTGCATTTGGTAGTGCTATTGCAATACAAAACTTTGTCAATTGATCTTGAATCGTTAAAATATATTCGTTATCTCTCCGTGTTTTTGGCAGAGGGCCTACAATATCCATTGCAATCTTATCAAATGCTGTACCCGGTGTATCTGTTATAACCATAGGTTGCTTTGTCTTGACTCTAACACATTTCTTTAATTGACATGGTAAACACTGCTGAATAAAATGTTGGATTTCTATTTTCATTTTTTCCCAATAATACAATTGTCTGATCCTATTAAAAGTTTTTCCGAACCCCTCTATGTCCACCCACAGCTGAACAATGCATTTCTTTCATTATTCCTTCACGCTCTTCTCTACTCGGATATCGTATTATACCGTAACAAACAATTACTTTGACGTTACATCCTAAAAGACCCAACCGTAATTCTGTAGCAATGGTGTCCCAAGGAAAGTTACCCACAGAATCCGTTTTTGCAATGCTAACACTTTGAATTTTTAATTTGTCTGAAATTTCACGTAAACCAAATATTACACTTTTAATATGGTCAAGGGTCAATGCCATTCCTTCCCCCGAGTCATTACTAACCGTCAATGCCATGTGGTACCTATTTCCTCGCTTTACAACGCTGGCTTGTCCCAGCTGGAGGTCCGGAAAATACGGTAGCTCACTACGGTCACTTAGTTTTCGGGACCCGAGATCGAAAGGCTCCCCATGAATGTTTAAAAAAGATGCTAGTGTGTCTTTTCGTGTAAAAAATAAATCTCGCGATTGGATAATATTTCCTGATATCGTTTCTTCATTTATTATTCTCGGTGTTTTATTATTGGACGTGCTATAAGTTTCTTCGTTGGTGTCTCTAATACAATCTTCATGGCTATCTTCACGGATGCTATTCTCTTCTTCATTGTCGTCTTCAGAATCCGATGAACTTTCGTCTTCTTCGGAATCCCTTAAAGGCGAAATCTTATCCTTCTTCCTCTGTGGTCATCTTATCGGTTTATCTTCGGACGCTGTATCTTCCGAGGAGTCGGAAGTTTTATTCCTCTCGATATTATCGGTAACTTCGTTTACTTCATTCATATTCTTGCTCTGTGAAAAATTTGACTTCTGTTTCATCTTGGACTGGCTTCTAGTGAGCTGACGAATACAGGTAGTCGAAGGTCGTAAGGATGCGTCGAGGGTCTCAGCACTCGACAGTGGCAAGGAATCTTCGAATTGTGCCCTGTCGTCTGGTGGCTCTTCCAGTGGTATACCAGATGTCACGTTTCCTTCGTCTAGCAGTGAGGAGCTCATTTCACTTTCGGCCAGTTCTTCCGAGGTCAATGACTCTCGCCATTGCACCTCTGCATCTTCTTCGGCGCGGATATCTTCCATATCGCTTCCACCATCGCTGTCATTATCCTCATGCTCTAATATATCTAATATTTCCTGGTCGGTTAAACGCTTGCTTTTCCTTACGTTTGTTACAAAAATTTCTTCTTCTGTTAATTCCTCTTCAATGTCGACGGGGTTGCGGGATAACGCATCCGCATTAACGTTTGTTTTCCCCGCCTTATACACGACATCATACTCATATTCTGACAATTTTAGTCTCCAACGCAGTACTCGTGCATTTCCGTCCTTACAGGTTTTAAACCAAATTAACGGTTTATGATCCGTGACAAGCGTGAAACGTTTACCATGAAGATACGGTCTAAAATGCAGAACGCTATATACGATCGCCAAAGCCTTTTTTTCATATGTATCATATCTACTTTCTGCCCCATTGAGTGTACGCGAAGTGTATGCTATTGGTCTGTCTTTATTTATTGGACCCTGAGACAAAATGCCTCCTATTGCGTAACCGGACGCGTCTGTAGTAACAACAAAAGGTTTGGAAAAATCCAGAAAAATCAAAACGGGTTCCGTACAAAGTCGTTCTTTTAATTCAATAAAACTTTCTTCTTGATTGTTTTCCCACAAAAACGGAACATCATTTTTCAAAAGTGTTGACAAGGGTTTAGCCAGTCGAGCGTACCCTTCAATAAAACGACGGTAGTAACCCGTAAGACCCAAAAATTGGCGTATGCCCTTTACGTTGACTGGTTTAGGAAAATCATGAACTGCTTTTAACTTTTTCGGATCGGGTCTCAATCCTGTACGGCTAATAATATGACCCAGATAAACAACTTCTTTCTTTAAAAATTCACATTTATCAGGCTGTAAAGACAAATTGGCTTTCCTTAGGCGATCGAAAAGTCTCAAACACTTCTCCGTGTGTTCTTTCAACGTTCTTGCGTATATCACGATATCATCCAAATACACAAACAACTCCTGCCCTTGTAGCCCGATCAGCACCATATCCATGGCTCTCTGAAACGTAGGAGGGGCATTTTTCAGGCCCATAGACATGCGGACATACTCGTAATGACCGTACGGAGTCGTGAATGCGGTTTTATGGCAATCATCAGGATGCATTTTTATTTGATAAAACCCTGAGGCCAAATCAAAAACCGAAAAATACTGCGCACCCCCTAGTTGATCCAAAATATCGATTATATTTGGCAACGGATATCCGACACCTATCGTTTTTTCATTCAGCTGACGAAAATCAAGAACCATTCTCCACTTGGGATTTCCTTGTGAATCCGGCTTCTTTGGCACAACCCATACAGGTGTGTTATAAGGAGACTTGGATACTCGTATTAACCCTGCTTCGAACAGCTCATCTACCTGTCTATTTATTTCTTCCTTATGTATCACGGGAAAACGATACTGTTTTGAATTTACCGGAAAATCGTCCTTTGTCGGAATTTTATGCGTAACTACATTTGTAGCACGCAATATCTCGCGTGGCAAATGAAATATGTCAGCGGCACCTTTTATCAAACTTTCTACCTCTTTAATCTCCTCACTATTCAAATGGTCAAATCGAAGTAATTCTATCACTCTGCTAAAACGATCCTCTTCTTGTACTCTTCTTGCTATCGAAAAACATTCCCCATCCATTTCAAATTTTATCTCTGCTGGATACTGTTGTATAATGCTACTTTTTTGACAAATTAAATATTATTTATCTCTCTCTGGTGTCGGACTCTGATTTTTTAACTCTGTCGTCGGCGTCTCTTTTTCGTCCCTGTCTGCCATTGATACTGACTCTTGGATATCTTCTCTATGAAAAAGTACATCTCCTACCTGGATTGATTTGAAACTCGCATCTTCCTCCTCCGAGGGTACAACTACTGGAATCGAAATGAAAACTTCACCACTGGTACATGGATACTGGAAATGATCCTTGACGAGATTGACTTCTTTAGCTACAGAATTTTTCATGCACGACTTAACACAAACAATACCTTGGATACTTGAACCTAAACACTGGATTTCTTCTACTGGAATACTCACATGGATTTCTTCTGCACTATTTATCATCTCGTTCTGAACTATAACACGATCATTACTCTCGATGAAACTTGGACACTGGATTCTCTCTATTTTCCCTTTTACAACACTATCCTCTTCGGAGACAAAACACGAGTCTTAGATTTTCTACTAACAACATTTGGACCCTTGGATTTAAAACTCTCAACGACATCTTTATCAATTTTTCGACTCTCAATTTTCTCAACGACATCTTTATCAATTTTTCGACTCTCAATTTTCTCAACGACAACCTTATCAACTTTTAGACTCTCAATACTTTCAATAACGATTTTATCAACTTCTGGACTCTCAATTCTTCCGACGACAACTTTATCAACTTTTGAACTCTCATTTTTTTCAACAACAAACTTATCAACTTTTGGACTCTCAACTTTTTCAACAACGACATTATCAACTTTTAAACTCTAATTTTTTTCAACAACAAACTTATCAACTTTTGGACTCTCAACTTTTTCAACAAGAACATTATCAATTTTTGGACACTCAACTTTTTCAACAACAACATTATCAATTTTTGGACCTTCAATTTTCTCAACCATAAAACTTTGGACATTTGCACTTTCGAATTTCTCAATAACTAATTTATCAACTTTTGGATTTTCAACTTTTTCAACAACAACATTATCAACTTTTGAACTCTCATTTTTTTCAACAACAAACTTATCAACTTTTGGACTCTCAACTTTTTCAACAACAACATTATCAATTTTTGGACTCTCAACTTGTTCAACAACAACATTATCAATTTTTGGACCTTCAATTTTCTCAACCATAAAACTTTGGACATTTGCACTTTCGATTTTCTCAATAACTACTTTATCAACTTTTGGATTTTCAACTTTTTCAACAACAACACTTTCGATTTTCGGATTTTGAATCTTCTCTACAACAACACTTTGGACATTTGGACTTTCGATTTTCTCAATAACTACTTTATTAACTTTTGCATTTTCAACTTTTTCAACAACAACGCTTTCGATTTTTGGATTTTCAATTTTCTCTACAGCAACAATTTGGACATTTGAACTTTCGATTTTCTCAATAACTACTTTATTAACTTTTGGATTTTCAACTTTTTCAACAACAACACTTTCGATCTTTGGATTTTCTACGGACTCATTCGTGCATATTTTATCATCATAATTCATTACTTTTTCCTTCTCAATCTTCGAACTCTTCTCAAATTTCGAACCGTCGTTCTCAAATTTTCGGATGATTTGCTCTAGGAACGGGGCTGTTTGGGTTTTGGATTCTTCACCGATTAAATTCAGAATTTCTAAATCTTCCATGAATTCCTCTGAATAGATAATTGACCACCCCCCTTCGTTCCCAACCCTCCTCAAATCTAACTCGTCATCACTCTCAACATTGCAAAAACTATCCCTCGGTTCTCCGGTAGGGAATGGACCATTAACCTCACAAGAATCTTCAATTCGCGTCATAAGTACGGACTCATCTTTATCGCATTCATTTGACGTCGCAGAAGGCGGAACCGTCAATAAAGTTACTATAGGTATTTCAATTTCGACTGTATGATCTCTAGTATTGGTGACAACAAAATACGCTTTTCCTTTCACATTATTCACGAGTCCCTGCCGAATGACTATTCCATCCCCTGTTGAGAGGGGTGGTAGGTAGGCATGCGAAAGCTCATTATTCTTTACCCGAGCGTAAAAAAGTCTTGTCCATTTCGGAGGAAAAATCATCCCTTCTCTGGTATGAAACGGGATTTTCATTCCCCTTACCTCGAGACAATTGTTCTCATAATCGATCTTGGCAAAATTATCACGGAAGTACTCTGAAGATAAAATTCCTGACTGCTCTATTGGAAAACTATTGGGAACTACATGAAACAATGCGTCACTCCCCAATGTCAAAACCTCTATATACCCCAACGTACGTACGATATTTTCTGTTATTCCCCTAAGACGTAAAACTTGATCCTGAAAAATGGTAACATTTGGATTCAAACATTGTTCTTTAATAACATTTTTACTCGCACCCGAATCCAGCATTAAAATGATAGTCTCGCACAAATCCTCACCTTTCAGCAATATTGTAAGAGCAATTGCATCATCTACTAGTCGCGCGAGAAATACATCAATTATTCTTGGAGATTTTGAGCTGTATTTATTATAAGAGTCGGGTGAACTCTCGATACGGCCTCCGCCTGGGCACCCGTTCCCGGCTGGCCATCCCGTTTCCCTGTGCGCCAATACGATTGCTATTGTGTGCTGAACGTATCTGACACTCCTCGAGTACATGTCCGGGCTGCTTACAATACCGGCACACTCCCGAGGGGTAAAACGTTTGAGCTACCTGCGCGTACGAAACCGGACCCGCGGAGTTTGACATTTGGTTTTTCAAATTTGAAATAGGAGACGGACCTGCAATTCCCTGATTAACCTGATTAAAATTCTGAGGACAGTTTCTTGACACATGTCCCCATCCCTGACATCTAAAACATTGAACCATTGGTTATTGACTTTGTCCGACACTTTGCGATCCCTGTAAAATAGCCCCATTACCGGAAAATGCTTGCACATTGGCGGGTTGCCGTGCGCGGTAACAACTCTCGGCAAGATGCCCTACACGGCCACAATTACGACACGGTATAGAATAACATCTTTCAGCCACATGTCCTCTCTTGCCACAAATCTGACAGACAGTCAGACCCTGACCATTCGATGGGTCAGCTCTCGAGAGACATTTATCAGCTGTATGACCTGGCTGTCCGCAACGTTGACATACGATAGGCATTTTTGGCTGTGCAACGGGCGCCACCGGGATACATTTGTCGGCGGTATGACCCGTTTTTCCGCACAGCTGACACACAATCGCAGCCACAGAATCTGATCTACCCTGAAGAGAATAACATTTATCAGCGGTATGTCCCTTTCGTCCGCAAAGCTGGCAACTCACGAACGACGGAACTCCCGCGCCTACCGGTCTCTTACTATTATCTATTTTTTCAGGTTCAACTACATTTATACTAGCTTTCTTTTCATTTTTATCGGAAGATCGCGATTTTTTAGTATCCCCACCCCTCAAACGATTTACGTCAGCAAGTTGGCGTTCGATCGCCTTTGCTCGATTTACCGCGTCGCTAAGAGAAGCTTCCTCTTTCATTCGCTGTTCAATTTCCGGCAATAATCCGCGTTGCATAACTTTTTTCGCCATTACATCGATTTTTTCGCGCTCTCCGTCGGCCAAATTACCGTCGGCAGCATAAGCCTCTAAGATTTTTTCCGCATAATATCTAATCCGGTCCACGTAATCATCTACAGGTTCTAATGGTTTCTGATAACTATTTCATAATTCGGCAATCAATTGATATACGTCCCTAGGAGGATCGTACGTTTCGCGAAGATAATTTGAATATTCTTTGAGATTAGCAAAAGTGATTTTTGAAACTTTATTCCATATTGCGGGAGCCAACTTTACCTTTATTAATCTTAATAATTGGGCATCGAGCTCACCACCTGTCATACTACTTGCTTCCTCTATACCTGCAATGTGGTATTAAAAGTTCGACGAGGTCTTACTGTATCCCTTACACGAACACTTCTAAGAGGTGTTAAACTAGCTTCTGCTGATAAAAAGACTTCCGGTGTTTTTGATTTTTCAATTAACGGGGTAAATGATTTTGGTGGAATACCGAAAAATGACAATAACTGATTCTTTAATGACACAACAGGATCAACAGATTTTGAAGGTGACGGTAACGGGGGTATCGAAAGGAAATTATTCGCTCTGTCAAAAACAGAAATTACTGGGGCTTCCGCAGAAGTTTTTGCAGAAGGCAATGAAGGAAGATTATTACTTGGGTTCAAAGTAGCTGATGATTTTGGAATTTCTACAGAAGGTAGCGACAAGAATGACGATTTTGGTGTTTCCGCCAATGTTGCTTTATTCGACAATGGATTCAAATCTCTATTAATTTTTTGTATGCTATGTGCATCCAAATCAAAGGATTTTTGTATTTCGAGAGCATATTTAAATTGTTCATATTCAGAAGGTGACAGAACTTCCTTAAAATGGTCAGCTAAATCTTCCACATATTATGCTGTTTCCGATGTAGAAAGTGATACTATCAAAGGCTCACGATTGGGTGTTTCTACAGAACTTTCGACTAATCTTACTTCTGACTCGTTTGGATTATTATTTTTCAATTCTACATGATCTATTAAAGATGGCGATGACAAAACTCGGAATATCGCTTTAGGAGATCCACCAATATTATCCTTGTTGGTCCCCAAATTTTCATCTGTTACAACGCGATAATCGACACAAATTACTCGTTCAGACGCACTTTTTGCGCGACGCTTTCTTTCTCGCGGATAATTACTTAGAACCGAACTATCTACCTGGACCTTCGAACGCGTTTGCCTATTCATTTATAAACGGGGTTGTTGACCCGGCGGTGGACGCCTGGACTTACCTTCGTCCACCTTCATCCAGTTGACCCTATATACTCGACGGCAATAAACGGGCGAGAATAAAACATGCACAATATCAAAGAAATCGTAAAAAAAACAAACAAAAAAAATTCCATGCAACACGAGTATTACTAATGCAAAAAGAAACACACACAAAACACAAAAAAAACAATATAATGCACTCTCGGATCCCGGACGAGCCCCCAAAAATTGTTATGTCCTGACTTACGACTTTCTCATCTCGGTCAAGGAGAGCAAGCTCCCCCTTTACACGATTTCGAGATAAGTCGATGACAGTCAGGGAGATGCCCTGTTTCGAGCCTAACCTTGCGGAAAATTGCTCGGGGATGGGCGGAGAGTGCAAATTTGTAATTAGGGAGGGGAAGATATAAATTTTCCATGGTATTTTAACATTTCGAGAATTTTAAGAACATAACATGTCGTTAACCATGATTATTCAAACAAATTTTTATGATGATATTTTATAAAGCTCCATTGATAGATTTGATTTTATACTTCGCGCAGAGATGAATTTAGAGGACCTTAATGAGGAAGAAAATACACAGATGGACGATTTTCAGGGAGACTCTCCCGTCGATGCTCCATACACATTAATGAAGCCATTAGAACAATGGCAACCAATAGAATTATCACGATTACAATAAGGGCAATTCGAACTTGAAGTTCCCCCATATCGACTATACACGGCTGCAGTAAGACAATAATAAAAATAAAAGAAATAAGGAAATAATGGAATCTCAATTAATCCGCTCTTAAATCATCGCGGAAAACGAAATAACGAAATTAATTTTTAAGCCTGAACAAATTTAAACGCGCGGAGTACTTCTTGGACACCGTATAGCTACGGGGTGCATGCTAGGCGCATAAGACCAACCAACGGGTGGCATATGGGGAAAACACCTCGAAAATTCCCAAAGGATAAAACACGAACTGAACATTTCAAATTAAAGAATTAAATTAACCACGAATATCACGCACGAAAGAAAAACCACTATATGGACCAAAGAACGTCGACTCTAAATTAGTTGAAAAACCTCTCAAAGGAGTTCGCAAGGAACTTTTCGATGCGAACAATAAATTTCCTCACGGGTGAGGTTGTCATCCGGGCAACGAGACGGTGCGGCATTGCGCAAATCGAAACGAATAAATTGCAAAGGAAAACCATTTTTGTACTGACTCGTGTGATGAAAAATAAAAACGGAAATGAAGCGATGTGGATTGATGAAAACGATGGTAAATGGCCAGAACCTGGAGCGATGTTCAAAAATGGGAATTCCTTTCCCTCGGGTGATGCGATAAGTCGAGATGAAACGATGTGGATGGGTGATGTGGATGAATTAAACACAATCGCTGTCTTTCCGTTTCACAAACTTTTATTTATCTCGTTCACCACACAACTGTCTCGTTATAGGTTTAAAATAAAATAAATCCGCGTTGAGTTTTCAACACGCCGCAATCACTTATTATCAAAATATCGAATTCCCGAACTGAAGTGATTCTCAAAAAAAAAATAAAAGATTCTCAAAAAAATAAAAGATTCTCAAAAAATAAAAACCGTACTACCACGGGGAGTCGCAACAATTAAAAACTGTGTCTCCAAAAACGTACTGCGACGAACACTCTACTACTTTGCTACTACTCTCCAAAAAAACTGTACTGCCCAAATTACGACTGCGAAACGTACTGCAAACTCCCCAAAACAACCACTAACTAACTCCAACAGCTACTCTCAAAACGAACTCGACGAAAAAACTGCCTGATTTGGCCAATGACCCGTCATTATATAGCCTTCGTTAGACTGCTTAGCTTCGGTGGTGGGACAGTGCGCCCTCCGTCCTCCAAGACGCGATGGGTCTCTCCCTCCACCTCCACCTCGCATTCAGGAGGACTATATGCATCTATATAATCAAAATTATCTTAAAATTTAACTTACATATACCCTTAACTTTACTTCACATCATTCTTACATTGCTTACAATAATTAATTTGCAAGTTAAATTGCAATAAACCCCGCTCTCTTATTTTATTCATATTCTTTTAACCAAAAATCATTCCATCTCTTTCATACTCACACATTTCCACATCCTCCTCTCTCATTCTAACATCCGTACTCTTAGCATAACTCTCACTATATCTCTCATACTCATGCTCCGGACCATCTCTCCTTCTCTCTCGTTATACCCCTCATTTCGAAGGCGCTGTGGGTCACTATGTCTTTACGCATAGCCTGACCCCTCCCGCACTCTTTCCTACTCTCATACCATACTCTCGTTCACTCTACATATGATCTCTCTGTCCCACAGTCATTCTCTGCATACACCTCTCTTCGTCACAATTTTCCCCTTTTATGGTTCTCGCGGTGCCATTCGCTTTCTTTCTTATTTCGCTTCTCTTCCTTTCTATTCTTTTCTCATTCCATTTCTTGCAATTACGTGTGAAAGTTAATATTGTTAAATGCAAATTTTTAATCTGTCAGTATTTAAAAGTTTATTAAAATACATGCATGTTTTTGTTTCTCTGCTAACATTATTACCCTGTCCAAAATGTGGAATATTCTCGTTTTATCATGCGTAATTACTTTTAATTGAATTAAAAATATATTTATGATGATTCTGTTCATAAGGAATATTGAAAGTAGTGTTATTATTTTTACGCATTCTCTTTGAATTCATTCACAATCATCATTCATCCCTTTTTCATGCAAAACTCAAATGCAATCTTTCTTTAAACATACACATTCAGCCTACATTAATAATTATAAACTATATTTATTACTTTCTGATTTTTCTGAAAATTCCCTCGAGCAACAATTGGTCATTTAATTTCTGCAATTTAATTTGTTCATGTTTTGGTTGGTAAAGAAAGAGCTCATTGTTGAGGGACATTCGTTCGTTATGTCGTCCCTCTCTCTCTCTCTCCATCTTCATGACGGGTCTATGTCCATAACGTTGGTGGTCCTGGTATCGCTGTCTCTAGGCGTTGAAAGCTAGCTATTGCCATATGCCGTGTTGGTGCGAGAGAGATCGCGTTATCCCGTGGTGACTCGTGCGACGAAGACCGCCATGGGCACGAGGGTAGTTATATTGCCGGTCCGATCCCAGAGACAAAGCTCTCCAGACCGTGTGTCGTCACTCCAATCGAACTCTATGCCATGTCAAACTTTTATAAATATTCTCATAGTCGTGGTTTCGTGTTCCGGATCTGGATAACGTGTCTTTCTATCAGCGGATGTTTATAATCAATCGATATCATTGATTTCACCCGAAGTTCTCGGAAGAGTTTGTTAAATTTATGACACCGTCGAAAGTTCGGATGACGATTTGAAGTCTCTCTTCAACGAACGTTCCTTGTTCATTGTCCAACCACCACCCTGATTTATCGGCCAAGTGTGAGACTCCTGCTCGCCATCTTTAGGTGTCATGGTTTCCATCTCCGTCTTGAATGTTCACTCCGGAGATCGTACTAACAAACTGAGCCCCCCTTAGACAACTGTCACATATACAATCTTGAATAGCCTCGAATAAATAAGACAACATGTCAAAAGGAAATATAATTCTCAGAAGGAGAACATATATAACTCTGAATATAAATGAGTATCGAATAAACAGATTGACCAATCGGAGCTCGTGCGAATTCCTACATCAGGATCTAATAATTTCGTTCGCAAACATACCACGCAACATTTATTTCTACTACCCATGACGACCTGACCCAGGTATCATGCTCATGCTTTGAATCTACATTACTGTTACAATACATTTTCACTTGCGCACTTTCGGGAAATTTAGTCATATAGTTTTATTGTCCAGAAAAAGGAAACACTGTTCTTTTCATTTGTAAAGAAATGCACGCCTTCCATGTCCGTCACACTTGGGTATATTATTGTACACGCACCGTAGTGTCTGTGAGGGTATCGATGAGTCAGTGGCCTGGTAGTAGTGCCACGCGCGCATGAATATTTCGACGCATGGGTCTCACGCTCTGGCACAAAGGCCCACCAACGTTTTAGAGTAACCCAATACTATCTCCAATGTTTTTCTCGCTAGCTCAATCGATGTTTCCTCTTGACGCTTGATGATAAAGAAATTGTTATTTTTCACCATTGATATTGTTGGCGTCGTTGTGTCGCCGGCCAGAGGTTTACGTTGGCACGTGACCGTGTTAGTGTGGGTGACTAGCTCGACGCATACTCGCACTCTTATTCGGTGTCGAAAAGAGAAAAATAAATTATCTTCCTCTCTCGTGACGTTCCATTGAGTATCCGAAAATTGCCTTATACTGACAATTTCGAATCGTTGCCAAATTCCCGAAAGCCGCAGGACGTAACACTAGACAGTCCTAAAAGTCATCACGATTCGTTAAAAAAGAGGATACGACCGTCGAATTGAACGAAAGATTTTAACTAGAGTCGGTCCGGAATAGGGTCGCTCTGACCACCGCTCCTCAAGTTTCCCTTCCGATATCTTTCGGTTTATATTTTTTTCACATACTAAAGAGTCCTAAAAGTCACCACCATTCGCCAAAAAAGAGGATACGACCTTTGAATTGGACGAATGATTTTTTAGCAAAGTCGGTCCAGAATGGGATCGCTCCGACCACCGCTCGTCAAGTTTCCCGTCAGATATCTTTCGGTTTATATTTTTTTTCACATAGTAAAGAGTCCTAAAAGTCACCACGATTCGCCAAAAAAGAGGATAGACCTTTGAATTGGACGAATGATTTTTTAGCAAAGTCGGTCCAGAACGGGGTCGCTCCAACCATCGCTCTTCAAGTTTCCCTTCCGATATCTTTCTGTTTATATTTTTTTTACATACTACAGAGTCCTAAAAGTCATCACCATTTGTCAAAAAAAAGGATACGACCTTCGAATTTGACGAACGATTTTTACTAGAGTCGTTTCAGAATGGGGTCGCACCGACCACGGCTCCTCAAGTTTCCCTTCCGATATCTTTCGGTTTATATTTTTTTTCACATACTAGAAAGTCCCAAAAGTCATCACGATTCATCAAAAAAGAGGACATGACCTTCGAATTGGACGAAAGATTTTTACGAGTGTCGGTCCAGAATGGGGTTGCTCTGATAACCGCTCCTCAAGTTTCCCTACTGATATCTTTCGGTTTATATTTTTTTCACATATAAGAGAGTCCTAAAAGTGATCACGATTTACCAAAAAAGTGGACACGACCGTCAAATTGGACGAAAGATTTTTACCAAAGTCTGTCCAGATGGGGTCGCTCCGACCACCGCTCCTCAAGTTTCCCTTTAGATATCTTTCGGTTTATATTTTTTTTCACACACTAGAGAGTCCTAAAAGTCACCACGATTCGCCAAATAAGAGAATACGACCTTTGAATTGGACGGATAATTTTTTAGCAAAGTCGATCCAGAATGGGTCGCTCCGACCACCGCTCTTCAAGTTTCCCTTCCGATATCTTTCGGTTCATATTTCTTTTCACATACTAAAGAGTCCTAAAAGTCATCACCATTCGTCAAAAAAAGGATACGACCTTCGAATTGGACGAAAGATTTTTACCAGTGTCGGTCCGGAACGGGGTCGCTCTGACCACCGCTCCTCGAGTTTCCCTTCCGATATCTTTCGGTTTATATTTTTTTACATACTAGAGAGTCCTTAAAGTCATCACGATTCGACAAAAAAGAGGATACGACCTTCGAATTGAACGAAAGATTTTAACTAGAGTCGGTCCGGAATGGGGTCGCTCTGACCACCGCTCCTCAAGTTTCCCTTCCGATATCTTTCGGTTTATATTTTTTTTACATACTAAAGAGTCCTAAAAGTTACCACGATTCGCCAAAAAATAGGATACAACCTTTGAATTGGACTAATGATTTTTTAGCAAAGTCGGTCCAGAACGGTGTCGCTCCGACCATCGCTCTTCAAGTTTCCCTTCCGATATCTTTCGGTTTATATTTTTTTTACATACTACAGAGTCCTAAAAGTCATCACCATTTGTCAAAAAAAAGGATACGACCTTCGAATTGGACGCAAGATTTTCACGACCCCATTCTGGAATGGGGTCGCTCTGACCACCGCTCCTCAAGTTTCCCTTCCGATATCTTTCGGTTTATATTTTTTACATACTAGAGAGTCCTAAAAGTCATCAGGATTCGTTAAAAAAGAGGATACGACCTTCGAATTGAACGAAAGATTTTAACTAGAGTCGGTCCGGAATGGGGTCGCTCCGACCACCGCTGCTCAAGTTTCCCTTCCGATATCTTTCGGTTCATATTTTTTTTCACATACTAAAGAGTCGTAAATGTCATCACCATTTGTCAAAAACAAGGATACGACCTTCGAATTTGACGAACGATTTTTACCAGAGTCGGTCCAGAAAAGGGTCGCTCTGACCACCGCTCATCAAATTTCCCTTCCATTATCTTTCGGTTTATATATTTTTTCCATCCTAGAGAGTCCTAAAAGTAATTACGATTCGTTAAAAAAGAGGATACGACCTTAGAATTGAACGAAAGATTTTTACAAGAGTCGTTCCAGAATGGGGTCGCACCGACCACCGCTCCGCAAGTTTCCCTTCCGATATATTTCGGTTTATATTTTTTTCATATTCGAGAAAGTCCCAAAAGTCATAACGATTCATCAAAAAAGAGGACACGACCTTCGAATTGGACGAAAGATTTTTACCAGTGTCGGTCCAGAATGGGGTTGCTCTGATAACCGCTCCTCAAGTTTCCCTTCTGATATCTTTCGGTTCATATTTTTTTTCGCATATAAGAGAGTCCTAAAAGTAATCACGATTCACCAAAAAAGTGGACACGACCATCAAATTGGACGAAAGATTTTTACCAAAGTCGGTACAGAATGGGGTCGATCCGACCACCGCTCCTCAAGTTTCCCTTCCGATATCTTTCGGTTTATATATTTTTTCACATACTAGAAAGTCCCAAAAGTAATCACGATTTGCCAAAAAGCGGAAACGACCTTCGAATTGAACGAAAGATTTTTACCATAGTCGGTCCGGAATGGGGTCGCTCTGACCACCGCTCCTCAAGTTTCCCTTCCAATATCTTTCGGTTAATTTTTTCTTTCATATACTAAAGAGTCCTAAAGAGTACTAAAGAGTACTTAAAAGTCACCACGATTCGCGAAAAAAGAGGATACGACCTTTGAATTGGAAGAATGATTTTTTAGCAAAGTCGGTCCAGAATGAGGTCGCTCCGACCACCGCTCCTCAAGTTTCCCTTCCGATATGTTTCGGTTTATATTTTTTTTACATACTAGAGAGTCTTAACAGTCATTACGATTCGTTAAAAAAGAGGATACGACCTTCGAATTGAACGAAAGATTTTTACTACAGTCGGTCCAGAATGGGGTCGCTCCGACCACCGCTCCTCAAGTTTCCCTTCTGATATCTTTCGGTTTATATATTTTTTCACACACTAGAGCGTCTTGAAAGTCATTACGATTCGTTAAAAAAGAGGATACGACCTTCGAATTGAACGAAAGATTTTTACTAGTGTCGGTCCAGAATGGGGTCGCTCCGACCACCGCTCCTCAAGTTTCCCTTCCGATATCTTCCGGCTTATATTTTTTTTCACACACAAGAGAGTCCTAAAAGTCACCACGTTTAGCCAAAAAAGAGAATACGACCTTTGAATTGGACGGATAATTTTTTAGTAAAGTCGATCCAGAATGGGGTCGCTCCGACCACCGCTCTTCAAGTTTCCCTTCCGATATCTTTCGGTTCATATTTTTTTTCACATACTAAAGAGTCCTAAAAGTCATCACCATTCGTCAAAAAAAGGATACGACCTTCGAATTGGACGAAAGATTTTTACCAGTGTCAGTCCAGAATGGGGTCGCTCTGACCACCGCTCCTCAACTTTTCCTTCCGATATCTTTCGGTTTATATTTTTTTACATACTAGAGAGTCCTAAAAGTCATCACGATTCGTTAAAAAAGAGGATACGACCTTCGAATTGAACGAAAGATTTTAACTAGAGTCGGTCCGGAATGGGGTCGCTCTGACCACCGCTCCTCAAGTTTCCCTTCCAATATCTTTCGGTTAATTTTTTCTTTCATATACTAAAGAGTCCTAAAAGTCACCACGATTCGCGAAAAAAGAGGATACGACCTTTGAATTGGAAGAATGATTTTTTAGCAAAGTCGGTCCACAATGAGGTCGCTCCGACCACCGCTCCTCAAGTTTCCCTTCCGATATGTTTCGGTTTATATTTTTTTTACATACTAGAGAGTCTTAACAGTCATTACGATTCGTTAAAAAAGAGGATACGACCTTCGAATTGAACGAAAGATTTTTACTACAGTCGGTCCAGAATGGGGTCGCTCCGACCACCGCTCCTCAAGTTTCCCTTCTGATATCTTTCGGTTTATATATTTTTTCACACACGAGAGCGTCTTGAAAGTCATTACGATTCGTTAAAAAAGAGGATACGACCTTCGAATTGAACGAAAGATTTTTACTAGTGTCGGTCCAGAATGGGGTCGCTCCGACCACCGCTCCTCAAGTTTCCCTTCCGATATCTTCCGGCTTATATTTTTTTTCACACACAAGAGCGTCCTAAAAGTCACCACGATTAGCCAAAAAGAGAATACGACCTTTGAATTGGACGGATAATTTTTTAGCAAAGTCGATCCAGAATGGGGTCGCTCCGACCACCGCTCTTCAAGTTTCCCTTCCGATATCTTTCGGTTCATATTTTTTTTCACATACTAAAGAGTCCTAAAAGTCATCACCATTCGTCAAAAAAAGGATACGACCTTCGAATTGGACGAAAGATTTTTACCAGTGTCGGTCCAGAATGGGGTCGCTCTGACCACCGCTCCTAAAGTTTTCCTTCCGATATCTTTCGGTTTATATTTTTTTACATACTAGAGAGTCCTAAAAGTCATCACGATTCGTTAAAAAAGAGGATACGACCTTCGAATTGAACGAAAGATTTTAACTAGAGTCGGTCCGGAATGGGTTCGCTCTGACCACCGCTCCTCAAGTTTCCCTTCCGATATCTTTCGGTTTATATTTTTTTTACATACTAAAGAGTCCTAAAAGTCACCACGATTCGGCAAATAAGAGAATACGACCTTTGAATTGGACTAATGATTTTTTAGCAAAGTCGGTCCAGAATGGGATCGCTCCGGCCACCGCTCTTCAGGTTTCCCTTCCGATATCTTTCGGTTTATATTTTTATTCACATACTAAAGAGTCCTAAAAGTCACCACGATTCGCCAAAAAAAAGGATACGCCCTTTGAATTAGACGAATGATTTTATAGAAAAGTCGGTCCAGAACGGTGTCGCTCCGACCATCGCTCTTCAAGTTTCCCTTCCGATATCTTTCGGTTTATATTTTTTGTACATACTACAGAGACCTAAAAGTCATCACCATTTGTCAAAAAAAAGGATACGACCTTCGAATTTGACGAACGATTTTTACCAAATTCGGTCCAGAATGGGGTCGCTCTGACCACCGCTCCTCAAATTTCCCTTTCATTATCTTTCGGTTTATATATTTTTTTCCACACTAGAGAGTCCTAAAAGTCATTGAGATTCGTTAAAAAAAAGAATAAGACCTTCGAATTGGACGAAAGATTTTTACCAGTGTCGGTCCAGAATGGGGTTGCTCTCATAACCGCTCCTCAAGTTTCCCTTCTGATATCTTTCGGTTTATATTTTTTTTCACATATAAGAGAGTCCTAAAAGTGATCAGGATTCACCAAAAAAGTGGACACGACCTTCGAATTGAACGAAAGATTTTTACTACAGTCGGTCCAGAATGGGGTCGCTCCGACCACCGCTCCTCAAGTTTCCCTTCTGATATCTTTCGGTTTATATTTTTTTTCACACACTAGAGAGGCCTAAAAGTCACCACGATTCGCCAAATAAGAGGAAAGACCTTTGAATTGGAAGAATGATTTTTTAGCAAAGTCGGTCCAGAATGTGGTCGCTCCGACCACCGCTCCTCAAGTTTTCCTTCCGATATCTTTCAGTTTATATTTTTTTTACATACTAGAGCGTCTTGAAAGTCATTACGATTCGTTAAAAAAGAGGATACGACCTTCGAATTGAACGAAAGATTTTTACTAGTGTCGGTCCAGAATGGGGTCGCTCCGACCACCGCTCCTCAAGTTTCCCTTCCGATATCTTCCGGTTTATATATTTTTTCACACACTAAAGAGTCCTAAAAGACACCACGATTCGCCAAAAAACAGGATACGACCTTTGAATTGGACGAATGATTTTATAGCAAAGTCGGTCCAAAACGATGTCGCTGCGACCATCGCTCTTCAAGTTTCCCTTCCGATATCTTACGGTTTATATTTTTTTCACATACTACAGAGTCCTAAAAGTCATCACCTCTTGTCAAAAAAAAGGATACGACCTTCGAATTTGACGAACGATTTTTACCAGAGTCTGTCCAGAATGGGATCGCTCTGACCACCGCTCCTCAAATTTCCCTTCCATTATCTTTCGGTTTTTATTTATTTTTCCACACTAGAGAGTCCTAAAAGTCATTACGATTCGTTAAAAAAGAGGATACGACCTTCGAATCGAACGAAAGATTTTTACTAGAGTCGTTCCAGAATGGGGTAGCACCGACCACCGCTCCTCAAGTTTCCCTTCCGATATCTTTCGGTTTATATTTTTTTTTTTCATATTACAGAGTCCCAAAAGTAATCACGATTAGCCAAAAAGCGGAAACGACCTTTGAATTAGACGAATGATTTTTACCAAAGTCGGTCCAGAATGGGATCGCTCTGACCACCGCTCCTCAAATTTCCCTTCCATTATCATTCGGTTTTTATTTTTTTTTCCACACTAGAGAGTCCTAAAAGTCATGACGATTCGTTAAAAAAGAGGATACGACCTGCGAATTGAACGAAAGATCTTTACTAGAGTCGTTCCAGAATGGGGTCGCACCGACCACCGCTCCTCAAGTTTCCCTTCCGATATCTTTCGGTTTATATTTTTTTTTACATTCTAGATAGTCCCAAAAGTCATCACGATTCGTCAAAAATGAGGACACGAGCTTCGAATTGGACGAAAGATTTTTACTAGTGTCGGTCCAGAACGGGGTTGCTCTGATAACCGCTCCTCAAGTTTCCCTTCTGATATCTTTCGGTTTATATTTTTTTTCACATATAAGAGAGTCCTAAAAGTGATCACGATTCACCAAAAATTTGGTCCCGACCGTCAAATTGGACGAAAGATTTTTACCAAAGTCGGTCCAGAATGGGGTCGATCCAACCACCGCTCCTCAAGTTTCCCTTCCGATATCGTTCGGTTTATATTTTTTTTCACATACTAGAAAGTCCCAAAAGTAATCACGATTCGCCAAAAAGCGGGAACGACGTTCGAATTGGACGAAAAATTTTTACCATAGTCGGTCCGGAATGGGGTCGCTCTGACCACCGCTCCTCAAGTTTCCCTTCCAATATCTTTCGGTTAATTTTTTCTTTCATATACTAAAGAGTCCTAAAAGTCACCACGATTTGCCAAAAAAGAGTATACGACCTTTGAATGGGAAGAATGATTTTTTAGCAAAGTCGGTCCAGAATGGGGTCGCTCCGACCACCGCTCCTCAAGTTTCCCTTCCGATATCTTTCGGTTCATATTTTTTTTCATATACTAAAGAGTCCTAAAAGTCACCACCATTCGCCAAAAAAGAGGATACGACCTTTGAATTGGACGTATGATTTTTTACCAAAGTCGGTCCAGAATGGGGTCGCTCTGACCACCGCTCCTCAAGTTTCCCTTCCGATATCTTTCGGTTTATATTTTTTTACATACTAGAGAGTCCTAAAAGTCATCACGATTCGTTAAAAAAGAGGATGCGACCTTCGAATCGAACGAAAGATTTTCACTAGAGTCGGTCCGGAATGGGGTCGCTCTGACCACCGCTCCTCAAGATTCCCTTCCGATATCTTTCGGTTTATATTTTTTTTACACACTAAAGAGTCCTAAAAGACACCACGATTCGCCAAAAAACAGGATACGACCTTTGAATTGGACGAATGATTTTATAGCAAAGTCGGTCCAGAACGATGTCGCTGCGACCATCGCTCTTCAAGTTTCCCTTCCGATATCTTTCGGTTCGATATCTTCATCAGAATGGGGTAGCTCCGACCACCGCTCCTCAAGTTTGCCTTCCGATATCTTTCGGTTCATATTTTTTTCACATACCAGAAAGTCCTAAAAGTAATCACGATTTGCCAAAAAGCGGAAACGACCTTCGAATTGGACGAAAGATTTTTACCATAGTCGGTCCGGAATGGGGTCACTCTGACCAGCGCTCCTGAAGATTCCCTTCCAATATCTTTCGGTTAATTTTTTCTTTCATATACTAAAGAGTCCGAAAAGTCACCACGATTTGCCAAAAAAAAGGAAAGATCTTTGAATTGGAAGAATGATTTTTTGGCAAAGTCGGTCCAGAATGTGGTCGCTCCGACCACCGCTCCTCAAGTTTCCCTTCCGATATCTTTCAGTTTATATTTTTTTTTACATACTACAGCGTCTTAAAAGTCATTGCGATTCGTTAAAAAAGAGGATACGACCTTGGAATTGAACGAAATATTTTTCTAGATTCGGTCCAGAATGGGGTCGCTCCGACCACCACTCCTCAAGTTTCCCTTCCGATATCTTTCGGTTTATATTTTTTTTCACCCACCAGAAAGTCCCAAAAGTAATCCCGATTTGCCAAAAAGCGGAAACGACCTTCGAATTGGACGAATGATTTTTACCATAGTCGGTCCGGAATGGGGTCGCTCTCACCACTGCTCCTCAAGTTTCCCTTCCAATATCTTTCGGTTAATTTTTTCTTTCATATACTAAAGAGTCCTAAAAGTCACCACCATTCGCCAAAAAAGAGGATACGACCTTTGAATTGGACGTATGATTTTTTAGCAAAGTCGGTCCGGAATGGGATCGCTCCGACCACCGCTCTTCAAGTTTCCCTTCCGATATCTTTCGGTTTATATATTTTTTCACATACTAAAGAGTCCTAAAAGTCATCACCATTTGTCAAAAACAAGGATACGACCGTCGAATTTGACGAACGATTTTTACCAGAGTCGGTCCAGAATGGGGTCGATCTGACCACCGCTCCTCAAATTTCCCTTCCATTATCTTTCGGTTTATATTTTTTTTTCCATACTAGAGAGTCCTAAAAGTAATTACCATTCGTTAAAAAAGAGGATACGACCTTCGAATTGAACGAAAGATTTTTACTAGAGTCGTTCCATAATGGGGTCGCACCGACCACCGCTCCTCACGTTTCCCTTCCGATATCTTTCGGTTTATATTTTTTTTCATATTCGAGAACGTCCCAAAAGTCATCACGATTCATCAAAAAAGAGGACACGACCTTCGAATTGGACGAAAGATTTTTACCAGTGTCGGTCCAGAATGGGGTTGCTCTGATAACCGCTCCTCAAGTTTCCCTTCTGATATCTTTCGGTTTATATTTTTTTTCACATATAAGAGAGTCCTGAAAGTGATCACGATTCACCAAAAAAGTGGACACGACCGTCAAATTGGACGAAAGATTTTTACCAACGTCGGTCCAGAATGGGGTCGATCCGACCACCGCTCCTCAAGTTTCCCTTCCGATATCGTTCTGTTTATATTTTTTTTCACATACTAGAAAGTCCCAAAAGTAATCACGATTTGCCAAAAAGCGGAAACGACGTTCGAATTGGACGAAAGATTTTTACCATACTCGGTCCGGAATGGGGTCGCTCCGACCACCGCTCCTCAAGTTTCCCTTCGGATATCTTTCGGTTCATATTTTTTTTCACACACTAGAGAGTCCTAAAAGTCACCACGATTCGCCAAATAAGAGAATACGATCTTTGAATTGGACGGATAATTTTTTAGCAAAGTGGATCCAGAATGGGTTCGCTCCGACCACCGCTCTTCAAGTTTCCATTCCGATATCTTTCGGTTCATATTTTTTTTCACATACTAAAGAGTCCTACAAGTTATCACCATTCGTCAAAAAAAGGATACGACCTTCGATTTGGACGGAAGATTTTTACCAGTGTCTGTCCAGAATGGGGTCGCTCTAACCACCGCTCCTCAAGTTTCCCTTCCGATATCTTTCGGGTTATATTTTTTTACATACTAGAGAGTCCTAAAAGTCATCACGATTCGTTAAAAAACAGGATACGACCTTCGAATTGAACTAAAGATTTTAACTAGATTCGGTCCGGAATGGGGTCGCTCTGACCACCGCTCCTTAAGTTTTCCTTCCGATATCTTTCGGTTTATATTTTTTTTACATACTAAAGAGTCCTAAAAGTCCCCACGATTCGCCAAAAAAGAGGATACGACCTTTGAATTGGATGAATGATTTTATAGCAAAGTCGGTCCAGAACGGGGTCGCTCCGAACATTGCTCTTCAAGTTTCCCTTCCGATATCTTTCGGTTTATATTTTTTTTACATACAATAGAGTCCTAAAAGTCATCACCATTTGTCAAAAAAAAGGATACGACCTTTGAATCGGACGGAGAATTTTTTAGCCAAGTCGATCCAGAATGGGTTCGCTCCGACCACCGCTCCTCAAGTTTCCCTTCCGATATCTTTCGGTTCATATTTTTTTTCACATACCAGAAAGTCCTAAAAGTAATCACGATTTGCCAAAAAGCGGAAACGACCTTCGAATTGGACGAAAGATTTTTACCATAGTCGGTCCGGAATGGGGTCACTCTGACCAGCGCTCCTCAAGATTCCCAATATCTTTCGGTTAATTTTTTCTTTCATATACTAAAGAGTCCGAAAAGTCACCACGATTCGCCAAAAAAAAGGAAAGATCTTTGAATTGGAAGAATGATTTTTTAGCAAAGTCGGTCCAGAATGTGGTCGCTCCGACCACCGTTCCTCAAGTTTCCCTTCCGATATCTTTCAGTTTATATTTTTTTTTACATACTACAGCGTCTTAAAAGTCATTGCGATTCGTTAAAAAAGAGGATACGACCTTCGAATTGAACGAAAGATTTTTCTAGATTCGGTCCAGAATGGGGTCGCACCGACCACCGCTCCTCAAGTTTCCCTTCCGATATCTTTCGGTTTATATTTTTTTTCACACACCAGAAAGTCCCAAAAGTAATCCCGATTTGCCAAAAAGCGGAAACGACCTTCGAATTGGACGAATGATTTTTACCATAGTCGGTCCGGAATGGGGTCGCTCTGACCACTGCTCCTCAAGTTTCCCTTCCAATATCTTTCGGTTAATTTTTTCTTTCATATACTAAAGAGTCCAAAAAGTCACCACGATTCGCCAAAAAAGAGGAAAGACCTTTGAATTGGAAGAATGATTTTTTAACAAAGTCGGTCCAGAATGGGGTCGCACCGACCACCGCTCCTCAAGTTTCCCTTCCGATATCTTTCGGTTTATATTTTTTTTCACACACCAGAAAGTCCCAAAAGTAATCCCGATTTGCCAAAAAGCGGAAACGACCTTCGAATTGGACGAATGATTTTTACCATAGTCGGTCCGGAATGGGGTCGCTCTGACCACCGCTCCTCAAGTTTCCCTTCCGATATCTTTCGGTTTATATTTTTTTTACATACTAAAGAGTCCTAAAAGTCACCACAATTCGCCAAAAAACAGGATACGACCTTTGAATTGGACGAATGATTTTTTAGCAAAGTCGGTCCAGAATGGGATCGCTTCGACCACCGCTCTTCAAGTTTCCCTTCCGATATCTTTCGGTTTATATTTTTTTTACATACAATAGAGTCCTAAAAGTCATCACCATTTGTCAAAAAAAAGGATACGACCTTTGAATCGGACGGAGAATTTTTTAGCCAAGTCGATCCAGAATGGGTTCGCTCCGACCACCGCTCCTCAAGTTTCCCTTCCGATATCTTTCGGTTCATATTTTTTTTCACATACCAGAAAGTCCTAAAAGTAATCACGATTTGCCAAAAAGCGGAAACGACCTTCGAATTGGACGAAAGATTTTTACCATAGTCGGTCCGGAATGGGGTCACTCTGACCAGCGCTCCTCAAGATTCCCAATATCTTTCGGTTAATTTTTTCTTTCATATACTAAAGAGTCCGAAAAGTCACCACGATTCGCCAAAAAAACGGAAAGATCTTTGAATTGGAAGAATGATTTTTTAGCAAAGTCGGTCCAGAATGTGGTCGCTCCGACCACCGCTCCTCAAGTTTCCCTTCCGATATCTATCAGTTTATATTTTTTTTTACATACTACAGCGTCTTAAAAGTCATTGCGATTCGTTAAAAAAGAGGATACGACCTTCGAATTGAACGAAAGATTTTTCTAGATTCGGTCCAGAATGGGGTCGTACCGACCACCGCTCCTCAAGTTTCCCTTCCGATATCTTTCGGTTTATATTTTTTTTCACACACCAGAAAGTCCCAAAAGTAATCCCGATTTGCCAAAAAGCGGAAACGACCTTCGAATTGGACGAATGATTTTTACCATAGTCGGTCCGGAATGGGGTCGCTCTGACCACTGCTCCTCAAGTTTCCCTTCCAATATCTTTCGGTTAATTTTTTCTTTCATATACTAAAGAGTCCAAAAAGTCACCACGATTCGCCAAAAAAGAGGAAAGACCTTTGAATTGGAAGAATGATTTTTTAACAAAGTCGGTCCAGAATGTGGTCGCTCCGACCACCGCTCCTCAAGTTTCCCTTCCGATATCTTTCAGTTTATATTTTTTTCACATACTAGAGCGTCCTGAAAGTCATTACGATTCGTTAAAAAGAGGATACGACCTTCGAATTGAACAAAAGATTTTTACTAGTGTCGGTCCAGAATGGGGTCGCTCCGACCACCGCTCCTCAAGTTTCCCTTCCGATATCTTTCGGTTTATATTTTTTTTACATACTAAAGAGTCCTAAAAGTCACCACCATTCGCCAAAAAAGAGGATACGACCTTTGAATTGGACGAATGATTTTTTAGCGAAGTCGGTCCAGAATGGGATCGCTCCGACCACCGGTCTTCTAGTTTCGCTTCAGATATCTTTCGGTTTATATTTTTTTTCACATACTAAAGAGTCCTAAAAGTCGCCACGATTCGCCAAAAAAGAGGACACGACCTTTGAATTGGACGAATGATTTTTTAGCAAAGTCGGTCCAGAACGGGGTCGCTCCGACCATCGCTCTTCTAGTTTCCCTTCCGATATCTTTCGGTTTATATTTTTTTACATACTACAGAGTTCTAAAAGTCATCAGCATTTGTCAAAAAAAAGGATACGACCTTCGAATTTGACGAACGATTTTTACTAGGGTCGTTCCAGAATGAGGTCGCACCGACCACCGCTCCTCAAGTTTCCCTTCCGATATCTTTCGGTTTATATTTTTTTCACATTCTAAAAAGTCCCAAAAGTCATCACGATTCGTCAAAAAAGAGGACACGACCTTCGAATTGGACGAAAGATTTTTACGAATGTCGGTCCAGAATGGGGTTGCTCTGATGACCGCTCCTCATGTTTCCCTTCTGATATCTTTCGGTTTATATTTTTTTCACATATAAGAGAGTCCTAAAAGTGATCACGATTTACAAAAAAAGTGGACACGACCGTCAAATTGGACGAAGAATTTTTACCAAAGTCGGTCCAGAATGGGGTCGCTCCGATCACCGATCCTCAAGTTTCCCTTCCGATATCTTTCGGTTTATATTGTTTTTACATACTAGAGAGTCTTAAAAGTCATTACGATTCGTTAAAAAAGAGGATACGACCTTCGAATTGAACGAAAGATTTTTACTAGAGTCGGTCCAGAATGGGGTCGCTCTGACCACCGCTCCTCAAGTTTCCCTTCCGATATCTTTCGGTTAATATTTTTTTTAACACACCAGAGAGTCCTAAAAGTCACCACGATTCGCCAAATAAGAGAATACGACCTTTGAATTGGACGGATAATTTTTTAGCAAAGTCGATCAAGAATGGGGTCGCTCCGACCACCGCTCTTCAAGTTTCCCCTCCGATATCTTTCGGTTCATATTTTTTATCACAAACTAAAGAGTCCTAAAAGTCATCACCATTCGTCAAAAGAAGGATACGTCCTTCGAATTGGTCGAAAGATTTTTACCAGTGTCGGTCCAGAATGGGGTCGCTCCGACCACCGCTCCTCAAGTTTCCCTTCCGATATCTTTCGGTTTATATTTTTTTTACATACTAGAGAGTCTTAAAAGTCATTAAGATTCGTTGAAAAAGAGGATACGACCTTCGAATTGAACGAAAGATTTTGACTAGAGTCGGTCCAGAATGGGGTCGCTCCGACCACCGCTCCTCAAGTTTCCCTTCCGATATCTTTCGGTTTATATTTTTTTACATACTAGAGAGTCCTAAAAGTCATCACGATGCGTTAAAAAAGAGGATACGACCTTCGAATTGAACGAAAGATTTTAACTAGAGTCGGTCCGGAATGGGGTCGCTCTGACCACCGCTCCTCAAGTTTCCCTTCCGATATCTTTCGGTTTATATTTTTTTACATACCAGAGAGTACTAAAAGTAATGACGATTCGTTATAAAAGAGGATACGACCTTCGAATTGAACGAAAGATTTTAACTAGAGTCTGTCCGGAATGGGGTCGCTCTGACCACCGCTCCTCAAGTTTCCCTTCCGATATCTTTCGGTTTATATTTTGTTTACATACTAAAGAGTCCTAAAAGTCACCACAATTCGCCAAAAAACAGGATACGACCTTTGAATTGGACGAATGATTTTTTAGCAAAGTCGGTCCAGAATGGGATCGCTTCGACCACCGCTCTTCAAGTTTCCCTTCCGATATCTTTCGCTTTATATTTTTTTTCACATACTAAAGAGTCCTAAAAGTCACTACGATTCGCCAAAAAAAAGGATACGACCTTTGAATTGGACGAATGATTTTATAGCAAAGTCGGTCCAGAACGGTGTCGCTCCGACCATCGCTCTTCAAGTTTCCCTTCCGATATCTTTCGGTTTATATTTTTTTCACATACTACAGAGTCCTAAAAGTCATTACCATTTGTCAAAAAAAAGGATACGACCTTCGAATTTGACGAACGATTTTTACCAGAGTCGGTCCAGAATGGGGTCGCTCTGACCACCGCTCCTCAAATTTCCCTTCCATTATATTTAGGTTTATATTTTTTTTCCACACTAGAGAGTCCTAAAAGGCATTACGATTCGTTAAAAAAGAGGATACGATCTTCGAATCGAACGAAAGATTTTTACTAGCGTCGTTCCAGAATGGGGTCGCACCGACCACCGCTCCTCAAGTTTCCCTTCCGATATCTTTCGGTTTATAATTTTTTTCATATTCGAGAAAGTCCCAAAAGTCATCACGATTCATCAAAAAAGAGGACACGACCTTTGAATTGGACGAAAGATTTTTACCAGTGTCGGTCCAGAATGGGGTTGCTCTGATAACCGCTCCTCAAGTTTCCCTTCTGATATCTTTCGGTTTATATTTTTTTTCACATATAAAAGAGTCCTAAAAGTGATCACGATTCACCAAAAAAGTGGACACGACCGTCAAATTGGACGAAAGATTTTTACCAAAGTCGGTCCAGAATGGGGTCGATCCGACCACCGCTCCTCAAGTTTCCCTTCCAATATCTTTCGGTTAATTTTTTCTTTCATATACTAAAGAGTCCTAAAAGTCACCACGATCCGCCAAAAAAGAGGATACGACCTTTGAATTGGAAGAATGATTTTTTAGCAAAGTCGGTCCAGAATGGGGTCGCTCCGACCACCGCTCCTCAAGTTTCCCTTCCGATATCTTTCGGTTTATATTTTTTTTACATACTAGAGAGTCTTAAAAGTCATTAAGATTCGTTGAAAAAGAGGATACGACCTTCGAATTGAACGAAAGATTTTGACTAGAATCGGTCCAGAATGGGGTCGCTCCGACCACCGCTCCTCAAGTTTCCCTTCGATATCTTTCGGTTTATATATTTTTTCACATACTAGAAAGTCCCAAAAGTAATCACGATTTGCCAAAAAGCGGAAACGACCTTCGATTTGGACGAAAGATTTTTACCATAGTCGGTCCGGAATGGGGTCGCTCTGACCACCGCTCCTCAAGTTTCCCTTCCAATATCTTTCGGTTAATTTTTTCTTTCATATACTAAAGAGTCCAAAAAGTCACCACGATTCGCCAAAAAAGAGGAAAGACCTTTGAATTGGAAGAATGATTTTTTAACAAAGTCGGTCCAGAATGGGGTCGCACCGACCACCGCTCCTCAAGTTTCCCTTCCGATATCTTTCGGTTTATATTTTTTTTCACACACCAGAAAGTCCCAAAAGTAATCCCGATTTGCCAAAAAGCGGAAACGACCTTCGAATTGGACGAATGATTTTTACCATAGTCGGTCCGGAATGGGGTCGCTCTGACCACCGCTCCTCAAGTTTCCCTTCCGATATCTTTCGGTTTATATTTTTTTTACATACTAAAGAGTCCTAAAAGTCACCACAATTCGCCAAAAAACAGGATACGACCTTTGAATTGGACGAATGATTTTTTAGCAAAGTCGGTCCAGAATGGGATCGCTTCGACCACCGCTCTTCAAGTTTCCCTTCCGATATCTTTCGGTTTATATTTTTTTTACATACAATAGAGTCCTAAAAGTCATCACCATTTGTCAAAAAAAAGGATACGACCTTTGAATCGGACGGAGAATTTTTTAGCCAAGTCGATCCAGAATGGGTTCGCTCCGACCACCGCTCCTCAAGTTTCCCTTCCGATATCTTTCGGTTCATATTTTTTTTCACATACCAGAAAGTCCTAAAAGTAATCACGATTTGCCAAAAAGCGGAAACGACCTTCGAATTGGACGAAAGATTTTTACCATAGTCGGTCCGGAATGGGGTCACTCTGACCAGCGCTCCTCAAGATTCCCAATATCTTTCGGTTAATTTTTTCTTTCATATACTAAAGAGTCCGAAAAGTCACCACGATTCGCCAAAAAAACGGAAAGATCTTTGAATTGGAAGAATGATTTTTTAGCAAAGTCGGTCCAGAATGTGGTCGCTCCGACCACCGCTCCTCAAGTTTCCCTTCCGATATCTATCAGTTTATATTTTTTTTTACATACTACAGCGTCTTAAAAGTCATTGCGATTCGTTAAAAAAGAGGATACGACCTTCGAATTGAACGAAAGATTTTTCTAGATTCGGTCCAGAATGGGGTCGTACCGACCACCGCTCCTCAAGTTTCCCTTCCGATATCTTTCGGTTTATATTTTTTTTCACACACCAGAAAGTCCCAAAAGTAATCCCGATTTGCCAAAAAGCGGAAACGACCTTCGAATTGGACGAATGATTTTTACCATAGTCGGTCCGGAATGGGGTCGCTCTGACCACTGCTCCTCAAGTTTCCCTTCCAATATCTTTCGGTTAATTTTTTCTTTCATATACTAAAGAGTCCAAAAAGTCACCACGATTCGCCAAAAAAGAGGAAAGACCTTTGAATTGGAAGAATGATTTTTTAACAAAGTCGGTCCAGAATGTGGTCGCTCCGACCACCGCTCCTCAAGTTTCCCTTCCGATATCTTTCAGTTTATATTTTTTTCACATACTAGAGCGTCCTGAAAGTCATTACGATTCGTTAAAAAGAGGATACGACCTTCGAATTGAACAAAAGATTTTTACTAGTGTCGGTCCAGAATGGGGTCGCTCCGACCACCGCTCCTCAAGTTTCCCTTCCGATATCTTTCGGTTTATATTTTTTTTACATACTAAAGAGTCCTAAAAGTCACCACCATTCGCCAAAAAAGAGGATACGACCTTTGAATTGGACGAATGATTTTTTAGCGAAGTCGGTCCAGAATGGGATCGCTCCGACCACCGGTCTTCTAGTTTCGCTTCAGATATCTTTCGGTTTATATTTTTTTTCACATACTAAAGAGTCCTAAAAGTCGCCACGATTCGCCAAAAAAGAGGACACGACCTTTGAATTGGACGAATGATTTTTTAGCAAAGTCGGTCCAGAACGGGGTCGCTCCGACCATCGCTCTTCTAGTTTCCCTTCCGATATCTTTCGGTTTATATTTTTTTACATACTACAGAGTTCTAAAAGTCATCAGCATTTGTCAAAAAAAAGGATACGACCTTCGAATTTGACGAACGATTTTTACTAGGGTCGTTCCAGAATGAGGTCGCACCGACCACCGCTCCTCAAGTTTCCCTTCCGATATCTTTCGGTTTATATTTTTTTCACATTCTAAAAAGTCCCAAAAGTCATCACGATTCGTCAAAAAAGAGGACACGACCTTCGAATTGGACGAAAGATTTTTACGAATGTCGGTCCAGAATGGGGTTGCTCTGATGACCGCTCCTCATGTTTCCCTTCTGATATCTTTCGGTTTATATTTTTTTCACATATAAGAGAGTCCTAAAAGTGATCACGATTTACAAAAAAAGTGGACACGACCGTCAAATTGGACGAAGAATTTTTACCAAAGTCGGTCCAGAATGGGGTCGCTCCGATCACCGATCCTCAAGTTTCCCTTCCGATATCTTTCGGTTTATATTGTTTTTACATACTAGAGAGTCTTAAAAGTCATTACGATTCGTTAAAAAAGAGGATACGACCTTCGAATTGAACGAAAGATTTTTACTAGAGTCGGTCCAGAATGGGGTCGCTCTGACCACCGCTCCTCAAGTTTCCCTTCCGATATCTTTCGGTTAATATTTTTTTTAACACACCAGAGAGTCCTAAAAGTCACCACGATTCGCCAAATAAGAGAATACGACCTTTGAATTGGACGGATAATTTTTTAGCAAAGTCGATCAAGAATGGGGTCGCTCCGACCACCGCTCTTCAAGTTTCCCCTCCGATATCTTTCGGTTCATATTTTTTATCACAAACTAAAGAGTCCTAAAAGTCATCACCATTCGTCAAAAGAAGGATACGTCCTTCGAATTGGTCGAAAGATTTTTACCAGTGTCGGTCCAGAATGGGGTCGCTCCGACCACCGCTCCTCAAGTTTCCCTTCCGATATCTTTCGGTTTATATTTTTTTTACATACTAGAGAGTCTTAAAAGTCATTAAGATTCGTTGAAAAAGAGGATACGACCTTCGAATTGAACGAAAGATTTTGACTAGAGTCGGTCCAGAATGGGGTCGCTCCGACCACCGCTCCTCAAGTTTCCCTTCCGATATCTTTCGGTTTATATTTTTTTACATACTAGAGAGTCCTAAAAGTCATCACGATGCGTTAAAAAAGAGGATACGACCTTCGAATTGAACGAAAGATTTTAACTAGAGTCGGTCCGGAATGGGGTCGCTCTGACCACCGCTCCTCAAGTTTCCCTTCCGATATCTTTCGGTTTATATTTTTTTACATACCAGAGAGTACTAAAAGTAATGACGATTCGTTATAAAAGAGGATACGACCTTCGAATTGAACGAAAGATTTTAACTAGAGTCTGTCCGGAATGGGGTCGCTCTGACCACCGCTCCTCAAGTTTCCCTTCCGATATCTTTCGGTTTATATTTTGTTTACATACTAAAGAGTCCTAAAAGTCACCACAATTCGCCAAAAAACAGGATACGACCTTTGAATTGGACGAATGATTTTTTAGCAAAGTCGGTCCAGAATGGGATCGCTTCGACCACCGCTCTTCAAGTTTCCCTTCCGATATCTTTCGCTTTATATTTTTTTTCACATACTAAAGAGTCCTAAAAGTCACTACGATTCGCCAAAAAAAAGGATACGACCTTTGAATTGGACGAATGATTTTATAGCAAAGTCGGTCCAGAACGGTGTCGCTCCGACCATCGCTCTTCAAGTTTCCCTTCCGATATCTTTCGGTTTATATTTTTTTCACATACTACAGAGTCCTAAAAGTCATTACCATTTGTCAAAAAAAAGGATACGACCTTCGAATTTGACGAACGATTTTTACCAGAGTCGGTCCAGAATGGGGTCGCTCTGACCACCGCTCCTCAAATTTCCCTTCCATTATATTTAGGTTTATATTTTTTTTCCACACTAGAGAGTCCTAAAAGGCATTACGATTCGTTAAAAAAGAGGATACGATCTTCGAATCGAACGAAAGATTTTTACTAGCGTCGTTCCAGAATGGGGTCGCACCGACCACCGCTCCTCAAGTTTCCCTTCCGATATCTTTCGGTTTATAATTTTTTTCATATTCGAGAAAGTCCCAAAAGTCATCACGATTCATCAAAAAAGAGGACACGACCTTTGAATTGGACGAAAGATTTTTACCAGTGTCGGTCCAGAATGGGGTTGCTCTGATAACCGCTCCTCAAGTTTCCCTTCTGATATCTTTCGGTTTATATTTTTTTTCACATATAAAAGAGTCCTAAAAGTGATCACGATTCACCAAAAAAGTGGACACGACCGTCAAATTGGACGAAAGATTTTTACCAAAGTCGGTCCAGAATGGGGTCGATCCGACCACCGCTCCTCAAGTTTCCCTTCCAATATCTTTCGGTTAATTTTTTCTTTCATATACTAAAGAGTCCTAAAAGTCACCACGATCCGCCAAAAAAGAGGATACGACCTTTGAATTGGAAGAATGATTTTTTAGCAAAGTCGGTCCAGAATGGGGTCGCTCCGACCACCGCTCCTCAAGTTTCCCTTCCGATATCTTTCGGTTTATATTTTTTTTACATACTAGAGAGTCTTAAAAGTCATTAAGATTCGTTGAAAAAGAGGATACGACCTTCGAATTGAACGAAAGATTTTGACTAGAATCGGTCCAGAATGGGGTCGCTCCGACCACCGCTCCTCAAGTTTCCCTTCGATATCTTTCGGTTTATATATTTTTTCACATACTAGAAAGTCCCAAAAGTAATCACGATTTGCCAAAAAGCGGAAACGACCTTCGATTTGGACGAAAGATTTTTACCATAGTCGGTCCGGAATGGGGTCGCTCTGACCACCGCTCCTCAAGTTTCCCTTCCAATATCTTTCGGTTAATTTTTTCTTTCATATACTAAAGAGTCCTAAAAGTCACCACGATCCGCCAAAAAAGAGGATACGACCTTTGAATTGGAAGAATGATTTTTTAGCAAAGTCGGTCCAGAATGGGGTCGCTCCGACCACCGCTCCTCAAGTTTCCCTTCCGATATCTTTCGGTTTATATTTTTTTTACATACTAGAGAGTCTTAAAAATCATTAAGATTCGTTGAAAAAGAGGATACGACCTTCGAATTGAACGAAAGATTTTGACTAGAGTCGGTCCAGAATGGGGTCGCTCCGACCACCGCTCCTCAAGTTTCCCTTCCGATATCTTTCTGTTTATATTTTTTTACATACTAGAGAGTCCTAAAAGTCATCTCGATGCGTTAAAAAAGAGGATACGACCTTCGAATTGAACGAAAGATTTTAACTAGAGTCGGTCCGGAATGGGGTCGCTCTGACCACCGCTCCTCAAGTTTCCCTTCCGATATCTTTCGGTTTATATTTTTTTACATACCAAAGACTCCTAAAAGTCACCACGATTCGCCAAAAAACAGGATACGACCTTTGAATTGGACGAATGATTTTTTAGCAAAGTCGGTCCAGAATGGGATCGCTCCGACCACCGTTCTTCAAGTTTCCCTTCCGATATCTTTCGGTTTATATTTTTTTTCACATACTAAATAGTCCTAAAAGTCACCACGATTCGCCAAAAAAAAGGATACGACCTTTGAATTGGACGAATGATATCTTTCGGTTCATATTTTTTTTCACATACTAAAGAGTCGTAAAAGTCATCACCATTCGTCAAAAAAAGGATACGACCTTCGATTTGGACGGAAGATTTTTACCAGTGTCAGTCCAGAATGGGGTCGCTCCGACCACCGCTCCTCAAGTTTCCCTTCTGATATCTTTCGGTTTATATTTTTTTTCACACACTAGAGAGTCCTCAAAGTCACCACGATTCGCCAAATAAGAGAATACGAACGTTGAATTGGACGGATAATTTTTTAGCAAAGTCGATCCAGAATGGGTTCGCTCCGACCACCGCTCTTCAAGTTTCCCTTCTGATATCTTTCGGTTCATATTTTTTTTCACATACTAAAGAGTACTAAAAGTCATCACCATTTGTCAAAAAAAGGATACGACCTTCGATTTGGACGGAAGATTTTTACCAGTGTCGGTCCAGAATGGGGTCGCTCTGACCACCGCTCCTCAAGTTTCCCTTCCGATATCTTTCGGTTTATATTTTTTTACATACTAGTGAGTCCTAAAAGTCATCACGATTCGTCAAAAAAAGGATACGACCTTCGATTTGGACGGAAGATTTTTACCAGTGTCAGTCCAGAATGGGGTCGCTCCGACCACCGCTCCTCAAGTTTCCCTTCTGATATCTTTCGGTTTATATTTTTTTTCACACACTAGAGAGTCCTCAAAGTCACCACGATTCGCCAAATAAGAGAATACGACCTTTGAATTGGATGAATGATTTTATAGCAAAGTCGGTCCAGAACGGGGTCGCTCCGACCATTGCTCTTCAAGTTTCCTTTCCGATATCTTTCGGTTTATATTTTTTTTACATACAACAGAGTCCTAAAAGTCATCACCATTTGTCAAAAAAAAGGATACGACCTTCGAATTTGACGAACGATTTGTACCAGAGTCGGTCCAGAATGGGGTTGCTCTGACAACCGCTCCTCAAGTTTCCCTTCTGATATCTTTCGGTTTATATTTTTCTTCACATATTAGAGAGTCCTAAAAGTGATTACGATTCACCAAAAAAGTGGACACGACCGTCAAATTGGACGAAAGATTTTTACCAAAGTCGCTCCAGAATGGGGTCGATCCGACCACCGCTCCTCAAGTTTCCCTTCCGATATCTTTCGGTTTATATTTTTTTTTACATACTAGAGCGGCTTAAAAGTCATTACGATTCGTTAAAAAAGAGGATACGACCTTCGAATTGAACGAAAGATTTTTTCTAGAGTCGGTCCAGAATGGGGTCGCTCCGACCACGGCTCCTCAAGTTTCCCTTCCGATATCTTTCGGTTTATATTTTTTTTCACACACTACAGAGTCCTAAAAGTCACCACGATTCGGCAAATAAGAGAATACGACCTTTGAATTGGACGGATAATTTTTCAGCAAAGTCGATCCAGAATGGGGTCGCTCCGACCACCGCTCCTCAAGTTTCCCTTCCGATATCTTTCGGTTTATATTTTTTTTCACATACCAGAAAGTCCCAAAAGTAATCACGATTTGCCAAAAAGCGGAAGCGACGTTCGAATTGGACGAAAGATTTTTACCATAGTCGGTCCGGAATGGGGTCGCTCTGACCACCGCTCCTCAAGTTTCCCTTCCAATATCTTTCGGTTAATTTTTTCTTTCATATACTAAAGAGTCCGAAAAGTCACCACGATTCGCCAAAAAAGAGGAAAGACCTTTGAATTGGAAGAATGATTTTTTAGCAAAGTCGGTCCAGAATGTGGTCGCTCCGACCACCGCTCCTCAAGTTTCCCTTCCTATATCTTTCAGTTTATATTTTTTTTTACATACTCCAGCGTCTTAAAAGTCATTGCGATTCGTTAAAAAAGAGGATACGACCTTCGAATTGAACGAAAGATTTTTACTAGTGTCGGTCCAGAATGGGGTCGCTCCGACCACCGCTCCTCAAGTTTCCCTTCCGATATCTTTCGGTTTATATTTTTTTTCACACACTAGAGAGTCCTAAAAGTCACCACGATTAGCCAAAAAAGATAATACGACCTTAGAATTGGACGGACAATTTTTTAGCAAAGTCGATCCAGAATGGGGTTGCTCCGACCACCGCTCTTCAAGTTTCGCTTCCGATATCTTTCGGTTCATATTTTTTTTCACATACTAAAGAGTCCTAAAAGTCATCACCATTCGTCAAAAAAAGGATACGACCTTCGAATTGGACGAAAGATTTTTACCAGAGTCGGTCCAGAATGGGGTCGCTCTGACCACCGCTCCTCGAGTTTCCCTTCCGATAGCTTTCGGTTTATATTTTTTTTACATACTAGAGAGTCCTAAAAGTCATCACGATTCGTTAAAAAAGAGGATACGACCTTCGAATTGAACGAAAGATTTTTACTGGAGTCGGTCCAGAATGCGGTCGCTCCGACCACCGCTCCTGAAGTTTCCCTTCCGATATCTTTCCGTTTATATTTTTTTTCACACACTAGAGAGTCCTAAAAGTCACCACGATTCGCCATAAAAAAGAGAATACGACCTTTGAATTGGACGAATGATTTTTTAGCAAAGTCGGTCCAGAATGGGGTCGCTCTGACCACCGCTCCTCAAGTTTCCCTTCCGATATCTTTCGGTGTATTTTTTTTTCACATACTAGAGAGTCCTAAAAGTCACCACGACTTGCCAACAAAGACGACACGACCTTCGAATTGGACGAAACATTTTTTAGCAAGATAACGACAAATCCCCATAGTTTCGCAAGTATGAGAATTTTGCAAAATATTCCCATAGTTTGCAAAGTATGGGAAATGAGAATTTTTACTATCCTTTGCAAAGTATGGGAAGTCAGAACTTTTCCCATACTTTCGGAATGTATGGGAATTCTTTGAAATATTCCCATACTTTTTCCCATACTTTGCAACGTATGGGAAAATTTCTAAATTCAGAATTGTCCAGTAAACTCGCAGCCAACGAGAAATTCCAACTTTCGCAAAGTATGGCTAAAAATGCAGCAGACTACCGAGATGTCATTTATCGTTTCAACATCAAAAAGGATCAAACTTAAAATGTCAACCAATTTGCTTAACGCTTTTTTTCTCGAAAATGAATGCATGATCATTCCGAGAAGAAAATATTCCCATTCCTTTTAACCATTTCATGCCTTCAGACCCTAGCGCTCTGGCACATCAGACACCTAACGAGATCGAAATAAATAAGTTGAAATTAATTTTCTCACGTCGCCTTTGTAAAGTTCTTTTATTTCAGATTATTGAAAATAATATCAGTTCAATAGGAAAGCAATTATCTCACTCCTTCGTACCAATGAAGTACGTGATAAAGCTCATTGGAAAAAAAAGTATCTGACCCGGAATCGAACCCAGGATTGCCACATTGCGAATCCGACGTTTCATCCATTGGATCATCGATCGCTATTGTAAATGTGAATGACAAATCCAGTCATGTTTGTCAGTTGCTTTGTATTTGTAAAAAAAAAATGTATTCCCTTTCACCGTGTTGACCGACAGCTTATCAAACTTTTTTTTTCACTACGATGAAAGAGAATACATTCTTTTTCTTTACAGTAAATAAATGATTTCATTACGCTGGCGAGAAATTAATATTTCCGTGTATTTTAATCTTTTCATGCACGAGGCCTCGACGAGATCGAAATGAGAGATATTTAAATAATCTCTCACGATGAAGACTCATGCATGAATTCATGCCATTCAATGCCATCGAGATCTTGACAATAGAGCAGCTTGATTCAAAATAATTCAAAAATTCAATTGACACGCATTACACGGCCGAAAATTATGATAGTCGCGCATTCATTTGTTTGCCGCTCGGTTCGAGCAACTACACCCGCCGGCTGTTTTTTGACATAAAGTCTATTCCACCTTAAATCTATTCTACCTTATTAATTCATCGCATCAAAAGCGACATGTTAATATGACTAAATAGAATTAATTTTTTTCTCAGCCTGAAAATATATTCCGTCTATTTTGATGACATTATTATAAGGGCGGAAGCACATACTCCATCGAATTTATTATACAAATTCCGAAATAAGATTTTAATGTAATGTTCAAACACATTTTTTTATAATTTCTTTTTCGGTAATGAAATAATTATACGTCTTTGTTTTAAATAATAAAACCTTTCTTTAGTTCCCGTTTCATTAGGTTTCAAGAGTATTTTATTTTCCTATTCCTCCAACATTTCAATCTTGTAAGTCCAATATTAAGATATTCACCCTCGGCGATGTTCACAACGAGAAGATGCTCTCAATCGAGAAGATGCTCGAAATGCATTCCCTCCTGTTGAATGCACAGCCGTAGACGATCTACAATGCTTTGCGTTGACCTCTGCACCATTTCGTATGGGACATTTGCTGCTACTTCCCGGATTCGCCGCTCGAGCTCCTCGACGTCGTTAATGGGTGGCCCAGCATAAACATGTTCTTTTAAATGACCCCACACGAAAAATTCAAGGGGATTCAAATCGGGCGAGCGCGAGGGCCACGCAAATGGACCGCCTCTGCCAATCCAACGTCCTGGCCATTCTTCGTCGGGATAATCTCGAACCGCAGCCGAAAAATGGGCTGGGGCGCCATCATGTTGAAAAACAAGTGATTCGAGGGTCTCTTGTGGCAAATGGCTAACCAAGTCTGGCAGGTCATTTTGTAAAAATTCCAGATAGGATTCTCCATTTAGTCGATCGGGCAAGATATGGAGTCCAATCTAAAGAAGTATTTATCTACATAATATTGAAGTGCAATATGGGTCCAGCTTCGCGCATATACTCAAAATGTGTATATGCATGATGCTGAAGCTTGCATCGGAACGCAATGAAAACAAGTTTTTTTAAAATATTAATTTCAGTATTGCTTGTGCTTTTCTTGCACATTTGGTACCCAGGCCCCTAACGTCATCACCGATAAAAATTTGAACAATTTTAATCTCCCGGAACCCATCCTTACAGGGAACGGGGTTTCAAAATTTCAAAAATCGTACCCCGTGCTGTAATTGTATTCTCAGATTTTTTATAATCGGTTTAGGTTTTTGGTCTCTACAGGAGTTTCCTAAAAAAATTTGCACGTTTTTATAGTAAAAATAAAAAAGGAAATAAAAAAATGATAGTCGCCCAACACAAGTTAGCATGGGGAACAGTAATAAACCTTCGATTATCGTATATTTTTTGGCGAAATATAATGTTTTTAGTATGATCTGAAATCAGGTTTATTACCGGCGATATTTGTGCGTGCACAGAATCAACTGCGATACATGGATACAGACGGAGTGCATTATTACCACAAGGATACGGTGAACCTCTATAACGTACCACGTTTATCCCCAAAGTCAGAAAAACGTTGCCCGCCACTCTATGGCTAAATAAATGATTTCGAACAATAAGCTATTAGTTATAACATCAATCTATCACGTAACATAATGTTATATTTATAATTTACATACAAGCGAATTTTTTTTCCATCTATGCAATGAGGAACTTACCAATTCATCGCCAATGACGCCAGCCCACATATTGATCGAAAATCGCTCCTGGTGATTATGGATCCGTAGAACGTGCGGATTTTCGTGAGCCCAATAATGGCTGTTGTGCTGATTAAAATAACTATCCCTCGTAAAAATCGATTCGTCTGACCACAGTACGTACTCGGGATAGTTATCGTTGTCGTTCGTACGCCGAAGAAATTCTTGCCCAAAGACGATTCTGCTTTGCGAGATCGCGCGAGACTACGGGTACTCCTCGTCGGATTCTCGTGGACACAATCCAAAATCTGTTCCTCAAGTCGGATGTTACCTCGGCGAGGTGCACGATCACGATCAATGTCGGGACCGGGTACGAGAGCGTGGGTCTCCAGACAACGACGTTGTAGACGTCGCAGCACGTTAGCGTTAGGAAAATGAACTCTTGTTCGTTGATACCGCTGCCGATATAGACGGGCAGCAGGACCAGCTTGCTCATGACATTCGCCCAAACACATCAACATATCGTGATACTCACGTGGCGTGTATTGCGCCATTGTATATGAAATGAACGATGTTAAAAAAATAAATTGCAATGCGGAATGGAAAGGAGTATTAATCTCAACGAAAACGAAACAACGAAACACGATTACAACAAAAACAACAATGAAACACGATTAGAACAAAAACAACAACGAAACACGATTACAACAAAAAACACGAACAACAAAATAACCATTTAGAAAGAAACAAACGATTCGTATGATCGTTACAATTACGAAAAAAAACAATTCACGCGATTGTAACGAGTACGAAAAAAAACGATCTGCGTTATGACTACCGAAAAGAAATATAATTTGTGAGAGAGGACTACCTTTGCATACCCGCAATGACACGTTTAGCAGCGATAACCGTGGTCTAAAGATGTCATTCGCGTCAAAAACAGAAGAAGAGCGAACAAATGACGGTGTGTAGCAACCGGATCGATATTGCCTCTTTTTCGGAAATACAAACTGGCTGATAAAATGAAATGCTATAGCTAACATGATATAAAGTGCAGATAAATTTGGCGCCCTCGTAATTTTTACGAAAAGCAGAAGTCGTTGACACGACAATAATTGTCGAGTGGATTTCACTGAACTGACCTGACGGTCGATTTAGCGCTTTTGTAATTTTTACAAAGGGTCTACGTGAAGGGAACAAAAATTATTAATGTTCCGACGGATTTCGTCTCTGCAGTGAATAATATACGAGGAGGGACCCAAAAAAACGAATGGCAAAAATAAATAAACAAAACTTCATTATGTTTATTGATGTTTTATAAACAACTTCCAGAAGAAAAACATAAATAATCTCAATAATTATATCACGAAAATTTTTATTTTAAAATTCTCTCCCCTCATCGTGGGCTAGAGTTCATAACGAATTAGAATCATTCCCGTAGCCTTACATTCGAGTTTAGAAATCTAAAAAAAATCATAACGTCTGTTGTTTATAGTGAACTATCATCTGAAAACATGCCCACACGAAAATTTGAAAATTTTTTTTTAATGGGCCACACTAGTGTACATGCATGTATATGTGTACAAGGTACACGATCCCTTGTACCATAAGAGATGAAACCAATGTCGGAATTGATTAAAAAAATATAAGAATATTAAATCGAATATGCAAAAATGTTTTCTCTTTCACCGCGTTGACCGACAGCTTATTAGGCATATCTGGGCCACTACGATGAAAAAGAATACTTTTTTTTTTCATTGCAGTAAATAAATGATCTCACTTGGTTGACGAGAAATAAGTATTTTCGTGCATTTTAATCTTTTTATGCACGGGATCATCGTATCGCCTAAAAGAGCAGCAGATTACCGAGAATTCATTTATCGTTTCAGACGCTAGCGCTCTCGCACATCAGACACCTTAACGAGAACGAAATTAAAAAGTAAAAATTAATTTTCGTACGGCGCCTTTGTAAATGTCCTTTTTTTCAGATTATAGAAAATAATAGTTTAATAGCCAAACATATATCTCACTCCTTCGTAACAATGACGTACGCGATAAAGCTCATTGAAAAGAAAAAAAAAAAATCTGACCTGGACTCGCACCCAGGATTGTCACATTGCGAATCCGACGTCTTATTCACAGGACCATCGATCACTATTACAAATGTAACTGACAAATCCAATCACATTCGTCAGTTGCTTTTTAGGTATAAAAAAAAATGTATTCTCTTCCACCGTGTTGACCGACAGCTTATCAAACACTATCTGATCACCACGATCATAGAGAATACATTTTTTCCTTTACAGTAAATAAATGATGTCATTACGCTGGCGGGAAATTAATATTTCCGTGCATTTTAATCTCTTCATGCAAGAGGCCTCGACGAGATCGAAATGAGAAATATTTTAAAAATATCTCACGATGAAGACTCATGTATGAGTTCATGAATGCCATCGAGATCTCGGCAATAGAGTAGCTTTATTCAAAATGATAAAAAATTCAATTGATCCGCATTACACGGCCGAGAACTATGACAGCCGCGCATTCATTTGTCTGCCGCTCGGTTCGAGCAACCACACTCGCCGGCTGTTTTTTGACATCGAAGTCCGCTGAAGTTGGCGCGCTTTTTGGAGCGTCGAGACGCGGTCAGATCCATGAGAATGCTCGGCTGTGATTGGTCGACTTCAAACCCTTGTAACTCGGTAACTACTCATCGTACGACATTTTACCGCAGACCGTTTTACTCGGGTGATCGTCCCGCGTCTAGTGGTACCAACCGTGTCCGCCATTTAAGTTACACCCTGTATATATCAACAAAATTTCCGGTGGGGAATGAGAAAAAAAATAGTCGAAAAAAAAAATCGCCTTAGTATATCTCTCTATATTATATAAATATATCGCCGCCGCCGCCGCCGCCGTGTACAAGAGTTGAGGAGAGCGAGCGGGATCGAGTAGGCTTGGTGAGGGGACCGAGCGGGAGCGGGGGTGGCGTGGGGGTAGGGGGTGGGGGCGCTGAATGGAATAACCCGGGGGGGTACGCTGGATGGAATGGCCCTTGGGGTGGGGGGGTACGCCGAATGGAATGGCCCGAGGGGGATACGCCAAATGGAATGGTCCGAGGGGGGGCACGCCAAATGGAATGGTCCGAGGGGGGGTACGCCGAATGGAATGGCCCGAGGGGCGGGGGGGGTACGCCGAATGGAATGGCCCGGGGGGGTACGCCAAATGGAATGGTCCGGGGGGGGGTACGCCGAATGGAATGGCCCGAGGAGGGCTTGGCGCGCGAAGCGCGTAGGGGCGCGGAGCCCCCCTAGTATTGTGACGCTGCGTCCCAATTTTCCCCGGTGCGTCCTACGAAGTCTCCCCACAGCATTATACGTAGCACAAGACTAGTGATAAGGAGGCAACGTATGCGGTCGCCGGACGTATAGGGAGATCCGGACGGGTATTTGTCGCGCCCCCTTAAAATTTTTTATCATTATTATCATTCGTTAACTCTCATTTTCTGTTGTTTTTGACCCCTAGCTTCCCCTTCTCGTTGGACGCTCGCCGCACCGTGAGCCACCCCCCTTCTTCCCCCCCAATTCCCATAACGCCGTTCGAATCTTCCCGCTCATTTCCCTCCCCCTCTTTCCTTTTTTTTACCTTAGTTCGTTCCCCCCTGTAGCAAAGCATCGTGCCGTCCCATGCCGATAGGGCGGAGCCGCGCCTCGGTCATACGCGAAGTACAAACCGGACAGGCTCTCCGTGCCATCGTGGCACTTACTTTTCACGGCCACCCCGGACGACGTCCGAAGTCATCAGTCCGGGGACAGATTCATAATGACGGAGAGCCCGTAGCGGTACAACCTTCTATTAAGAAAAACCCGATCCATCCGCAGGCAACGTCCGACGGCTGGGCCACGGCGCGAAGGATATCCCGTGGCGCCATCCAGCGCGTCACGATCCACAACAATCCCCCAGATCCCTACAATCCAACCTTAGTCGACCGTCGCGTCCGCGGGCTCGGCGCGAGGGCCTAGTGCCGCCCTCCGACGGACCCGTGACCCACGGACCTATATCCCTCGCTCCCACCGGTAATAATTCCCCAAATTCTCCCATACAGTGCTGCCCCGCGCTGATCCCGGCCGAACCCTCTCCTCAATAATCACGCCACGCGCGACTGACCAATGGGAAGTGGGAAGACGGGCCGAACAACGAGCACGAGGCGAAGAATCGGGACTTCGTAGCGAGATATGGTAGAGAATAGAGGCGAGCGTTGCAATAGAAAATTATAAAAGATAAGTTAAGGCGATTAGTGGATAAGGAAAAGGATTTGTGAAAGACGAGGAGATTTCGAAAAAAGACGACGAGCGAGGAGAGAAAGGAAAGGACGAGTAAAAATTGCGAGAAGGAAGGAAAGGACGAGTAAAATTGTGAGAGAAGGAAGGAAGGACGAGAGTAATAGGAGCGAGCAAAGTCCAGAGAAAGCGATACCCCGTCGTCGGCGATAATTCGAGCCTCGTCGTCTTGAGAAAAGTAAGTCCCTTTTGTTAGCCATTATCAGCGACAGTGCTCGAGTTGTATAAAAATTCTGTTATATTCTTGTGTTCCGGCGACCGCGTGCTGCCGTGCCGGTGCCATTTTAGGTTAGGGAAAAGTGCTGTGGGGACGAGATACCACGTCCGCCCGTAAAAATACAGCGAAGGGATAGTGTAAGAGGCCATATCGGTCGGCAAACCTAACCCCTGAGCTACGCTGCGAAGAAGTAAAAGAGATTTTTAGTGACAGGTAGCTATACCTTAAAAATAGCTGGCGCCCACACCGAGTATTATCCGCGATAGAGATTTTGACAATCCTCCCCGAAAATTCAGTGAAAACCTCTCCCTTGATCCTTGTCATTCGACTCCTCCCTAGTTTGCCCTTTTGCTGTCCCGCCGCTACGGCATTTATATTTCTTTATTTAATCTATTGTGATAAGAGGAAATAATCCCTCCGCTACGGCATTAATATTTCGTTATTAAATCTATTGTGATAAGAGGAAATAATCCCTCCGCTATGGCATTTATATTTCTTTATTTAATCTATTGTGATAAGAGGAAATAATCCCTCCACTACGGCATTTATATTTCTTTATTTAATCTATTGAGATATGAGGAAATAATCTCTTCCCTACGGCAGTTATATTTCTTTATTTAATCTATTGTGATAAGAGGAAATAATCCCTCCGCTACGGAATTTATAGTTCTTTATTTAATCTATTCTGATAAGAGGCAATAATCCCTCCGCTACGGCAGTTATATTCCTTTAATTAATTTATTGCGATTAGAGGAAACAATTCCCTACGCTGCGACTTGTATTTTCTTTTCTTTCATGGAGTTATTGTGATAAGAGGAAATAATCCCTCCGCTACGGCAGCTATATTTCTTTATTTAATTTATTGGGATTAGAGGAAACAATTCCCTACGCTGCGACTTGTATTTTCTGTTCTTTCATGGAGTCATTGTGAATCAAGGGAAATAACTCCTCCGCTACGGCGCTATTATTTTCTTTCTTTTTTGTGTTCTTGGTTAAGGAATTATTTTGATCAAAGGAGACAATCCCTCCACTGCGGCGATTATTATTATTGTTTTTTGCGAAATCCCCTTTCTGCGGCTACCCTTTTTTGAGGATTATTATTGTTTTAGCGAATCCCCTTTTTGCGAGTATTCCCTTCTTTGATTATTATTATTGTTCTTTGCGAATTCCCCTTTCTGCGACTACCCTTTTTTGAGAATTATTATTGTTTTAGCGAATCCCCTTTTTGCGAGTATTCCCTTCTTTGAGAATTATTATTGTTTTTTTGCGAATTCCCCTTTCTGCGACTACCTTTTTTGAGAATTATTATTGTTTTTTTGCGAACCCCCCCTTTTTGCGAGTATCCCATTTTCGAGAATTATTATTGTTTTTTTTTTTGCGAATTCCCTTTTCTGCGACTACCTTTTTTGAGAATTATTATTGTTTAGCGAACCCCTTTTTTGCGAGTATCCCCTTTTCGAGAATTATTATTGTTCTTTGCGAATCCCCTTTTCTGCGACTATTCCCTTCTTTGAGAATTATTATTGTTTTTTTTGCGAATTCCCGTTTCTGCGACTACCTTTTTTGAGAATTATTATTGTTTTTGCGAACCCCTTTTTGCGAGTATCCCTTTTTTTTGAGAATTATTATTGTTTTAGCGAACCCCTTTTTTGCGAGGATCCCCTTTTCGAGAATTATTATTGTTTCTTTGCGAATCCCCTTTTCTGCGACTATCCCCTTCTTTGAGAATTATTATTGTTCAGCGAATCCCCTTTTTTGCGAGTATCCCCGTTTCGAGGATTATTGTTGTTTTTGCGAACTCCCTCTTTTGCGAGTATTCCCTTTTCGAGAACTATTGTTGTTTCTTTGCAAATTCCCTTTTCTGCGACTACCCCTTTTTCGAGAATTATTATTGTTTTGCGAACTATTGTAAACTCCCTGTACTCTATACTGCGTTTTCTTTTTTTTTGCGTTCCTCTTTGGGGATACCCCTTTGTCGGATCATCGTTACACTGATAATGCGACTCCCGTATTTGAAATAAACACCTTCAATATTGTTCGTCTTGTTCCCGTGTCTCAGACTATTATTTGCCCTCCTCCAAATCGCGCTCTCCAACAAATTGGTGACAAATTGGCGCCCAACGTGGGGCCCGACAAAAGCGACCGGGTACCGGGAACTAAGAGGTTCCCCGTAATATCTGGCCGTTGCATAATAATTCAGTGCCCTCCTTCGCTCAACCGGGCGGAATCGCCTCTTCCCACAGCACACCGTTAGGAGTATAGGATAGTTAGGAACTGACGCGGACATTTGGACAGAGTTCCCTGCCTGCGTGTACATTCGAACGGCCCGATCGGGCCCGATACTGGTTTTTGCATTTTCTCTGTTATTTCGTTGCATTGTGTTCTCCCTTCGTTCTCTTTTTTTTCCCTTCCCCTCTCACCTCTCTTGAGATGGACGACGCCCACACTTCCACCGACCCCGCCCCTGGACCCGCCCCCCTCGCTGCGACCCCCCTTGCCGCCTTGCCGGGTATTGAGGAAACGCCGGCCCGTACCGGGTCCGACGCAACGACCGGAACTCGAGATCCGACGGAGGAAATTCGGATTAGTGTGGCGGGAATTCAGTTTGTACGGGACCTGGTCACTGAGTGTGACCAGGCGAGTCTCAACTTGGATGGAACGATCGAGGTTTTACGGGATCGGTTGGTGCGCGCCGAGACCCGACGGCGGCACCCGCAGGTTCAGGTGGAATGGAACCAGTTCCGCGGGGAGCGTGGCCACGCGCCTCCGCTAACCCTCGCCAGAGCTCTAGAAGACCCCTATTTCGGCCAAATCCTGACTTCCCAATGGAACCGAAGAACCGCGGGACTTCGGGAGACCGGTGACGACTCCTTTCATCTTACTGTACCCCCGGAAGGCCCCGAAACCTATGGTTCATTTCCCTTCCGACCCACTCCCAGGGCCGCATTGGCTACGGGCCAGTCCATCAGGCCGTACCAGGACCCGCTATCGTTCCAGGAACACTCCACTCTTCGTGAACCTTCCGCGCAATCATTTTATCCTACTGCCCCACCAGCGAGTCGACCAGCCGTGACCTTCGCTCCTCGTCCCCCTCCCCTCCCTGCGACTCCACCCCCCCACCGAGCAACCTGTCAGCCTCGGGACCCTTCGGAGACAGGTTCAAGAAACCTGTGGACACCACAAGAAACCTATACCCTTCCCATGCGACGCCCTACCCACAACAGCACCCGCACCGCTCCACCCTTAACGATGTCTTCCCTTCCACCACCGGGCTCTTCACACGCCTATCATAGCAGTACTGCCTCCGCCACTGAGACACTCCCCCGGGACGGGCGTTTCAGCGATCATTGGCGGAAATTCGGCCCGAAGTACGCTGGTAAACCTGGAGAGGACGCCGAAGAATTCTTACGCCGATTGTTCGCGTATGGGAGTAGCCGAGGCCTTGGCGAGGAAGAGTTCCTCCGAGTGCTACCGTAGGCGTTCACAGGCGAAGCCCTGCTCTGGCATCGAGTGGAGAATGAGCAGTGGGACTCCTATGAAGGATTCGTATTTTACTTCCGCGAGCGGTTCGGGCACGGGGACTTGCAGGAACGCCTTCGGCGGGAGGTGGAGCTCCGCACGCGGGGGCCTGGGGAATCCGTGGCCGAATACATAGTGAAACTTCGGACTATGTTCAGCCACCTTTACCCCCCCTTGTCCTTGGAAACCCAGCTCGATATTTGCTGCGCGAACCTACATCCGGACCTGGCCCAGCATATTGACCGAGAGGAGATTTCCAGTTTTCTCGAGCTGCAGCGAGCTGGAAGGCGACGAGAGGAACAAAGCCTCCGGCTGAGAACGGTACGTTCTTAGCCGGAGGCTTTGTAGCCGGGGGTTGCCGGTACGGCAACCCCCGTCGGTCGAACAGTCGGCCCTACCGTCAGCAGCGTTCGCCCCTGGACCGAGGGCGGCCAAAGGAAGAGTCGCTGCCGTCGCAGTCGCACCGACTCCACCGGAGCCGATGGTAGACGAGCCGCCACCGCGTGTACCCCAGGGCCTTCCTCCCCGTTCCCCTTCACCCCATCACCCCCACGGCGACAGATGATTCCCAAAGCTCTCCCACTTTCCGTCGCTCCTGTCGCCGCTCGTGCCGCGCCACCTGCGCCGACACCCCGGCCGGGAATCCCTACCCTAGCCGAATCGGCTCCCCGACAACCGCCGGTACCCCTTTCCACCCCCTCAGGACCCACCAGCTGGCGCTGTTTTAATTGTCGGCAGGAGGGACATCGTTACAGCCAGTGCCCCCAACCATTGGGGTATTTTTGCCGGATTTACGGTTGGCCTGGAGTCAACGCGGACAATTGCCCGGTTTGCGCCCGTCGGCGGTCGGGAAACGCGAGCGCAGGGGGGCAGTAGAGCCTCTGCCCTCCCTGTGCGGTAATCCTCCCGACCCCCGCGCGCTGTACGTGACAGATCGGGCGTTGACCACGGCGAGCGGCGATCCCCGGCACTTCCTGTGGATACTAACTAATTGGATCAACATTACAGCAGGGCCTTGTCGACTCCGGGGCAGGCCGGACATACCTCGGCCTCTCCCATGAACCCCTTCTCGCCCCCTTTCTCCGTCCCCTTTCCGAGGGTGTCAGAGTGGCCGACGGTAGCGTGATTCCAGTCCAAGGAGTTACCACCCTTCAATTAAAACACGAGGGGCAGGTGGGCCAGCTGGACGTGCGACTGACAGCCGTGAGCTACCCCTGTATCTTCGGCATCGACTTTCTCCGGCTATTCGGGATCACCATCGACTATGAAGAAGAAACTTGGCGTACCCGCGATGGAGTAACTCGGTCTTTCGACAGCGTGTACCCCCCTTTCAAGGCTACCGCAGTGCGCGAATGCGCCGGCCTGATTGAGCCCTCCGATGTGGCCCCCGATCGTTTCGAGCTCCTTCTGGCACGATTAATTCCCCCGAATCGCTCCCCCATCCTCCGCATGACGCCCCTCGCTCAACACTCCATTGATACCCAGGGCCACCCCCCGATCCGCCAACGTTCCCGCACTGTATCCCCGTATCTTCTTAAAGTCGCGCAGGCTGAGGTAGATCGGTTGCTCAGCGAGGGAGTGATTGAGAGATCCACCAGCTCCTGGCTGAGTAACCCCGTCATCGTCCCAAAGCCCAACGGGAAGCATCGTTTCTGTATCGACTACCGAGACGTCAATAAGGTGACCCGGAAGGATGCGTATCTCCTGCCCAACATGGACCGGAGCTTGGACGGCTTGCGACGAGCACGATTCATCTCCAAACTCGATTTAAGCCAAGCGTATTTCCAGATCCCCGTGGAAACCCGGAGCCGACCCATTACGGCCTTCGCCGTCCCTGGACGAGGCCTTTTCCACTTTAAGCTAATGCCGTTCGGCCTGACGAACGCCCCTGCCGCTTTCCAACGCCTGATGGATCAGCTAGTCGACCCCGCCTGGGAACCACACGTGTTCGCCTATCTCGACGATGTGATCATCGCCACCAACACAGAGGAGGAGCACTTTGAGTATCTAGAGCGAGTCCTAGGTACCTTTCGCGCAGCCGAAATGGAGATCAACTGCGATAAGAATGAGTTCTTCTGCCACGAGGTAAAATACCTAGGATATATCATCGGAACGGGCGGCTTAAAGGCGGATCCGGACAAAGTTGCGCCGATTCAGGATTACCCTCCCCCACGAACCCTAAAGCAATTGCGACGATTCTTGGGCATGGTGGGCTGGTACGCTCGGTTCCTACCTAACCTCTCCCGAGACAAACTCCGCCTGACGCAGCTTCTGGGCAAGAACGTCCCCTGCCATTGGGATGTTGAGCAACAGAATGCCTTCCAAATCCTCCGCGACTCCCTCACCCGAACCCCCATCCTCGCCCGACCCAACTTCGATCGGCCGTTTACTCTCCAGACGGACGCGAGCGACACCGCCGTCGGTGCCGTCCTCACGCAGGAAACAGACGAAGGGGAGCGACCTATTGTGTTTGCCAGCAAGATTTCAACATCGGCCGAACGGAAATACACAGTCACCGAACGCGAGTGTCTCGCCGTTCTGTGGGCTGTCCGGAAGTTTCGGCCGTACATCGAGGGCACTCACTTCACCGTCCTGATAGATCACGCGAGCTTGCTATGGCTTAGGAACCTCCGAGATCCCTCCGGACGACTCGCGCGATGGGCTTTGGCCCTGCAGGCGCACAACATGACCATCGCACATCGTGGTGGTGCCCTTCACGTTGTCCCCGATTCTCTCTCCCGGATGTTCGAAGCTGACGAGGCCGCAGTCTATGCCCTGGGGGAGTCCGATAACCCTTGGTATAGCGAGAAGCTGCAAAACGTCCGGGAATTCCCTGGAAAATACCCTAACTGGAGGATCGAGGACGCGAACCTCTACTACCACCGACCGCACCCCATCATTGAACCCGCCTTGACCGATTTGGACGCGTGGAAATTGGTCCTCCCCCATGACGCTCGACCCCGAACCCTAGAGAAAGCGCATAACTGGCCCCAAGCCGGCCACTTAGGGGTGGACAAAACCTATCATCGAGTGATACAAGATTTCTTTTGGCCCGGATTATTCCAGGATGTTGGCCGCTACGTGTCCCGGTGCCCGGAGTGTCAACTCCATAAGGTACCCCAGACGGCCCCTGGGGGTCTTATGCGGGAGCGCACTACCGAGGGCCCGTGGACGGTCGTGGCGGCCGATGTCATGGGACCTTTTCCCCCCAGCCGGAATCAGTGCAAATACGTTTTAGTTTTTCAGGACCTCTTTACGAAATTCGTGGAGGTTAAAGCCTTCAGAGCCGCCACGGGACCCCTGATCTTCGCTGCTTTCGACGAGTTAGTAGTGAATCGGTGGGGGTGCCCAAAGTACCTCCTAACCGACAACGGCACCGAGTTCGTCAACACTCATGTAACCAATCACTTGGCCGAGTTGGGTGTCACACAGACCACCGTTCCCCCCTATCACGCTCAAGCAAACCCCGTCGACAGGGTCAACAGGACGCTAAAGACCATGATCAACTCGTTCTTGGAGCAGGACCACCGCGACTGGGATAAACACCTCCACGAATTGTGTTTCGCCCTCAACACCGCCGTCCAGTCCTCTAGCCTCATGACTCCCGCGTTTCTCAACTTCGGCCGTAACCCGCGACCCACCCGCAGTATTCGTGATGCCCTTCCTCCACCCCCTGCCCTCGCGCCTGGTGATCCCGAGACTTGGAGCGACCGCATGAAGCGGCTGCCTCTCATCCACGACTGGGTACACCGAAATCTGGAACAGGCCGCGAAGAAACAGGCCCACTACTACAACCGGAATCGGAAGGACACTCGTGTCCTTCCGATGCCGGCGCATCTCGATACGCCGTAGGAGATCTGGTGATGCGAAAGAATCGAGTGCTCTCATCGGGGGCCCAGAATTTCGCCGCGAAGCTGGCTCCAAGGTACACCGGGCCGTCCCGCGTGGTTCGAGTGATCTCCCCTGTGGTGTACGAGCTCGAGGACGCCGGCAGCCGAAAAAACCCCAAAGTTCATGTCAAGGATCTCAAGAGCTACATTCCCAGAGCCCCGTCCCCCGACCCCGCCCCCGGACCCACTACGCCACGCGCCCCCACATCCCTATGCCGCCTACCGTCGCCCCGGCCCCCGAGAAAACTCCCCCACCCGGCGATCGGGCTTACGCCCCTGGCCCCAAAACAACCTAACTGTCGCTCATGCCGAGCTCTTTTCTTTACCGCGCACCGAGATGGTTCGACGACAAGGAATCTGGAACTGGTTCCCCGCCAAGGTCCCCCGTTCCCCCCGCTGCCCCGCCACCCCCTCGCCGCCCCCCCCTCTTCCCGCTCATTTTCCTCACCCTCTTTCGTTTTTTTTGCCTTAGTTCGTTCCCCCCTGTAGCAAAGCATCGTGCCGTCCCATGCCGATAGGGTGGAGCCGCGCCTCGGTCATACGCGAAGCACAAACCGGACAGGCTCACCGTGCCATCGTGGCACTTACTTCTCACGGCCACCCCGGACGACATCCGAAGTCATCAGTTCGGGGACAGATTCATAACGATGGAGAGCCCGTAGCGGTACAACTTTCTATTAAGAAAAACCCGATCCATCCGCAGGCAACGTCCGACGGCTGGGCCACGGCGCGAAGGATTTCCCGTGGCGCCATCCAGCGCGTCACGGTCCACACCAATCCCCCAGATCCCTACGCTCCAATCTTAGTCGACCGTCGCATCCGCGGGCTCGGCGCGAGGGCCTAGTGCCGCCCTCCGACGGACCCGTGACCCACGGACCTATATCCCTCGCTCTTACCGGTAATAATTCCCCAAATTCTCCCATACAGTGCTGCCCGCGCGGATCCCGTCCGAACCCTCTCCTCAATAATCACGCCACGCGCGACTGACCAATGGGAAGCGGGAAGACGGGCCGAACAACGAGCACGAGGCGAAGAATCGGGACTTCGTAGCGAGATATGGTAGAGAATAGAGGCGAGCGTTGCAATAGAAAATTATAAAAGATAAGTTAAGGCGATTAGTGGATAAGGAAAAGGATTTGTGAAAGACGAGGAGATTTCGAAAAAAGACGACGAGCGAGGAGAGAAAGGAAAGGACGAGTAAAATTGTGAGAGAAGGAAGGAAGGACGAGAGTAATAGGAGCGAGCAAAGTCCAGAAAAAGCGATACCCGGTCGTCGGCGATAATTCGAGCCTCGTCGTCTTGAGAAATGCAAGTCCCTTTTGTTAGCCATTATCAGCGACAGTGCTCGAGTTGTATAAAAATTCTGTTATATTCTTGTGTTCCGGCGACCGCGTGCTGCCGTGCCGGTGCCATTTTAGGTTAGGGAAAAGTGCTGTGGGGACGAGATACCACGTCCGCCGGTAAATATAGAGCGAAGGGATAGTAGTGTAAGAGGCCATATCGGTCGGCGAACCTAACCCCTGAGCTACGCTGCGAGTAAGTAAAAGAGATTTTTAGTGACAGGTAGCTATACCTTAAAAATAGCTGGCGCCCACACCGAGTATTATACGCGATAGAGATTTTGACAATCCTCCCCGAAAATTCAGTGAAAACCTCTCCCTTGATCCTTGTCATTCGACTCCTCCCTAGTTTGCCCTTTTACTGTCCCTCCGCTACGGCATTTATATTTCTTTATTTAATCTATTGTGATAAGAGGAAATAATCCCTCCGCTACCGAATTTATATTTCTTTATTTAATCTATTGTGATAAGAGGAAATAATGCCTCCGCTGCGGCATTTATATTTCTTTATTTAATCTGTTGTGATAAGAGGAAATGATCCCTCCGCTACGGCAGTTATATTTCTTTATTTAATCTATTGTAATAAGAGGAAATAATGCCTCCGCTACGGCATTTATAGTTCTTTATTTAATCTATTCTGATAAGAGGAAATAATCCCTCCGCTACGGCAGTTATATTCCTTTAATTAATTTATTGCGATTAGAGGAAACAATTCCCTACGCTGCGACTTGTATTTTCTTTTCTTTCATGGAGTTATTGTGATAAGAGGAAATAATCCCTCCGCTACGGCAGCTATATTTCTTTATTTAATTTATTGCGATTAGAGGAAACAATTCCCTACGCTGCGACTTGTATTTTCTTTTCTTTCATGGAGTTATTGTGAATCAAGGGACATAACCCTCCGCTACGGCGCTATTATTTTCTTTCTTTTTTGTGTTCTTGCTTAAGGAATTATTTTGATCAAAGGAGACAATCCCTCCACTGCGGCGATTATTATTATTGTTTTTTGCGAATTCCCCTTTCTGCGACTACCCTTTTTTTGAGAATTTCTATTGTTTTAGCGAATCCCCTTTTTACGAGTATTCCCTTCTTTGATTATTATTATTGTTTTTTGCGAATTCCCCTTTCCGCGACTACCCTTTTTTTGAGAATTATTATTGTTTTAGCGAATCCCATTTTTGCGAGTATTCCCTTCTTTGAGAATTATTATTGTTTTTTGCGAATTCCCTTTTCTGCGACTACCTTTTTTGAGAATTATTATTGTTTTTTTTTGCGAACCACCTTTTTGCGAGTATCCCCTTTTCGAGAATTATTATTGTTTTTTTGCGAACCCTCCCTTTTTGCCAGTATCCCCTTTCTGCGACTACCCTTTTTTTGAGAATTTCTATTGTTTTAGCGAATCCCCTTTTGACGAGTATTCCCTTCTTTGATTATTATTATTGTTTTTTGCGAATTCCCCTTTCCGCGACTACCCATTTTTTGAGAATTATTATTGTTTTAGCGAATCCCATTTTTGCGAGTATTCCCTTCTTTGAGAATTATTATTGTTTTTTGCGAATTCCCTTTTCTGCGACTACCTTTTTTGAGAATTATTATTGTTTAGCGAACCCCTTTTTTGCGAGTATCCCCTTTTCGAGAATTATTATTGTTCTTTGCGAATCCCCTTTTCTGCGACTATTCCCTTCTTTGAGAATTATTATTGTTTTTTTTGCGAATTCCCTTTTCTGCGACTACCTTTTTTGAGAATTATTATTGTTTTTGCGAACCCCTTTTTGCGAGTATCCCTTTTTTTGAGAATTATTATTGTTTTAGCGAACCCCTTTTTTGCGAGTATCCCCTTTTCGAGAATTATTATTGTTTCTTTGCGGATCCCCTTTTCTGCGACTATGCCCTTCTTTGAGAATTATTATCGTTTAGCGAATCCCCTTTTTTGCGAGTATCCGCTTTTCGAGGATTATTGTTGTTTTTGCGAACTCCCTCTTTTGCGAGTATTCCCTTTTCGAGAACTGTTGTTGTTTCTTTGCGAATTCCCTTTTCTGCGACTACCCCTTTTTCGAGAATTATTATTGTTTTGCGAACTATTGTAAACTCCCTGTACTCTATACTGCGTTTTCTTTTTTTTTGCGTTCCTCTTTGGGGATATCCCTTTGTCGGATCATCGTTACACTGATAATGCGACTCCCGTATTTGAAATAAACACCTTTAATATGGTTCGTCTTGTTCTCGTGTCTCAGACTATTATTTGCCCTCCCCCAAATCGCGCTCGCCAACAAATTGGTGACAGTATATATATATATACATATATATATATATATATATATATATATATATATATATATAGTCGAAAAGAAAAATCGCCCTAGTATATATATATATATATATATATATATATATATATATATATATATATATATATATATATATATATATATATATATACTAGGGCGATTTTTCTTTTAAAAAAATAGTCGAAAAGAAAAATCGCCCTAGTATATATATATATATACTAGGGCGATTTTTCTTTTCGACTATTTTTTTTCTCAGTCCCCACCGGAAATTTTGTTGGATATGTCGAAAAACAAATTCCCTGAAAGTTACAGCCCTTAATATTAATTCTAAGTACTTCCCCCCTAGCGTGAGATGATTTTCCATGAAAAATACACGTAAATCGAATTTTTTTTTTTTCAAAATCCTATAACTCAGCGGCATTCTATGCTATCATATTGTTGTTCTTGGTTTCGATTTACTCAGAATAAACCAATCTAGAAAAGTGCCTATTGCGGCGAAAGTGTAAATTGTACTGGTGAGTTCGTACGGGTTACTGAAGTTGATTTTTACCCAATATTCTCGTTTTTTTTGCTGTTATCTCCGAAACAATTAACTTTACGAAAAAAATGTGAACGAAAAATTTGTTGGAAATTTAATTTCCTACAAAAAAAGCAGCTATCGACCCAATTGCTTAGATTAATATTTCTTGAGATATTGAACTTTAACTTATGAGTAGTATACAATTTATACGGTTTATTCTTGAAGAAATGAAATATCAGCGAATTTGTTTTTCGCGTATCTAACAAAATTTCAGGGGGGGACTGAGAAAAAAAATAGTCGAAAAAAAAATCGCCCCAATATATATATCTATATATTGTGACGAAACATTTGGCGTCTCGTTACCCGTACGGAGTGTATGCGTTCAGCGGGTCAGATTTACGACCCTGGGACGACGCGCGCTCGCGTTGTCGCACATCCGAGACGGTAAAAACTCAAAATCTCCGGCTACCTCCAGCGTTGACAATTTGGCAACGCTGTGGCTAACTGTCGTCCAGCGACTCTGTTCGGCTCTCTAAGTTTATGGCCTATTGTTCGCTCGCTTCGAGTGCGAACGATAGAGTTTTTCTGTTTATATTATCGCGTCTGTTTTTCTAGCCCGTCCCGTTCAGTTCTCTGAGCCTTTCGTTAAAGTAAATATTCAAATCATCAAATTATATTGTAAGCAATTGCTTCGTTTAAATTCGAGAAATTATTTCAGTGTGGCTAAATTCTATGAATAATTTCGTCGCTTTATTTTTTTTTGGTTTTACGGCTCTCTCTGCCGGCTATCGTATGGATCTTTTATTTTCGGGCTCTCTCTCCTTATTATTATCAACAACTTTTTCAGGCTCTCTGCGTTTCCCGGCGGGTGACCGGCGTCCATCTCGGCATTGACTTTATTTTTTTGTACTCGGGAGACCGATCATCTCCCGAGGTTAGGATTTTAGGGACTTTTAGAGTCGGGAGTTCGTCCTTAAGGAGCAGGCGGGTTGCCTAACATCTGCACCCGTGGTCATGGTTGCCAGGGAGCGAGCTGGAGAAACGGCCAAGATTTACCGAGCCACCCTCCTCCCGTACGGCTTCCCAGCCTCGAGCTGGACCAGCCTGCCGTTGTCTCGGCCGTCGCGGACCGGATACCCTCCGGCGCCTCGTTCATAAAGGGCCTATGGGACCGATGGGGGTATGTGAGGTGGCAATGTGCCGGTACTGGGATCCGCGTGGAAAGAGTTGGCTGAGACCACCATCCACGGGCGGGATCCCGACCTTACCCTCGTCGGAGACCGGGTCCTGGGGGAAGACGACCGAGGCACGGCATAAAAAACTGCCGGACGGACACCGACTCGCTCTGTCTTTGTCGTGGTATTCGCCGGGAGCCCGGCTATCGTTCGTTCTCTCTCTCCGTAGGTTTCTTCAAAAGGACCCCTCTCCCCGCGCACCCCTCGAGTCGACGCGAGAGGTGCCGGCTCTGGTAGGAGAGGCCGGCGTAACCCAGTAACCCGAGCGCTAACGAGCGACCCCGGAAACGTACGAGTTTGCGCAGGACTTGACCCAGGGTCAAGAGTGGGGACCATCGACCCACAGAGAGCGAGGATCGCACATCGATGATCAATTATCGTTCGGACTGCTTACTCGCGTGACGCGTCTTTCCAAGTGCTCTCTCGAGTTTCACATTCGGTTCATCGTTACCTCCTTTCTTCATCTTCGAATTTCGACATCCTTCAACATCGGCATCGACGACTCCCCGACATCTTGCGACATCGGCTTCGACGATCCTCCGAGATCCTGCTATCTTCCGGAACGAGTTCCTCACGTGGCGGCGGAGAATATTCGGTGAGGTACTTCCTCCTTCTTCTTTTGTAAGGTTAGTAACTTTGTCGTTTCCCCAGTTAGCCGTGTGGCTTTCGATTTCGTGGATTTTTGGAATTTCGGTTATTTTGTTAATTATTGGGGATACAGTCCCGTTAGAGTCTTTTGTGGGAAACGAGCGGTCCTCGGACCGCGTAACGAAGATACTGGCCCATTATCGCCACCTATTATATTTCTTGCGATTCACTTTCGTTGCTTTCTTTATTCGCGTATGTATTGCATTTCGGGCTTTATTGTATTAATCGAATTTGTGTATTTTGTCAAGTTTGTTACGGATTTTCCGTTATATTAGGTTTCGCGTTCCGTTAATTTTCATTTTGATTATTTGGCTAAAGATACCGCTTATCGCACCGCTACCCCTGTTTTCTGATTGCCCGTTATCTTCGATCCCTCGGCTATCGTTAACCCCGGTTATTATTTTGTTATTCCCTGCCCGCTAATTTTGAGATTTCGCATCTCGGCTATCGTTAACCCCGGTTATTATTTCGTTATTTCCCTGACCGCCATCTTTGAGATTACGCATCTCGGCTATCGTTAACCCCAGTTATTATTTCGTTATTCCCCGACCGCCATCTTTGAGATTACGCATCTCGGCTATCGTCAACCCCCACTTATTGATTCGTTATTCCCTGACCGCTATCTTTGAGATTACGCATCTCGGCTATCGTTAACCCCAGTTATTATTTCGTTATTCCCTGACCGCTATCTTTGAGATTTCGCATCTCGGCTATCGTTAACCCCCAGTTATTATTTCGTTATTCCCCGACCGCTATCTTTGAGATTTCGCACCTCGGCTATCGTTAACCCTCAGTTATTATTTCGTTATTCCCTGACCGCTATCTTTAAGATTTCGCATCTCGGCTATCGTTAACCCCAGTTATTATTTCGTTATTCCCTGACCGCTATCTTTGAGATTACGCATCTCGGCTATCGTTAACCCCAGTTGTTATTTCGTTATTCCCTGACCGCTATCTTTGAGATTTCGCATCTCGGCTATCGTTAACCCCCAGTTATTATTTCGTTATTCCCTGACCGCTATCTTTGAGATTTCGCATCTCGGCTATCGTTAACCCCAGTTATTATTTCGTTATTCCCTAACCGCTATCTTTGAGATTACGCATCTCGGCTATCGTTAACCCCAGTTATTATTTCGTTATTCCCCGACCGCTATCTTTGAGATTTCGCATCTCGGCTATCGTTAACCCCCAGTTATTATATCGTTATTCCCTGACCGCTATCTTTGAGATTACGCATCTCGGCTATCGTTAACCCCAGTTATTATTTCGTTATTCCCTGACCGCTATCTTTGAGATTTCGCATCTCGGCTATCGTTAACCCCCAGTTATTATTTCGTTATTCCCTGACCGCTATCTTTGAGATTACGCATCTCGGCTATCGTTAACCCCAGTTATTATTTCGTTATTCCCTGACCGCTATCTTTGAGATTACGCATCTCGGCTATCGTTAACCCCAGTTATTATTTCGTTATTCCCCGACCGCTATCTTTGAGATTTCGCATCTCGGCTATCGTTAACCCCAGTTATTATTTCGTTATTCCCTGACCGCTATCTTTGAAATTTCGTACCTCGGCTATCGTCAACCCCAATTATTATTTGCATCGCCCTCTTTGGCCATCACCCCGAGGTTCACGAATCCCCGTTTATTTTCCCCGTTCGGTGCGTTAAGTCGGAAATCCGTTTGATTGTTTAGCCGTAAATTTAAGTTTAATCGTTTATATTGAGCTTTCGCCTACGTTTCCGCGACACATTGTTCTTGCCGGAAATCTATTATTTTTCGTCGACTTCTCCCTGAAACGAATTCCCAGGTTGTATCATTCTGTTTTATATTGCGGCTAACTCCCTTAATTCTAGTCATCTATTTCGTTTATTTTGCTTCGTTCTGTTAATTATTGTTTGCGAATTTATTGCGCGCGTTGCGGTCGACGATTACGCGATTGTTGGCGTAGATTGCGTTTAACTATTTGTTTGTTAATTTTAAGTTTGGTTGTTTTTATTAAATTATCGCAAAACGCTGGTTCCATTCCTGTTTATTGTAAATCTTCCGAGTGCGTAGTAACCGTCCGTTTCGTTGCCTTTGGCATTGTTGTCGCGCTACCTTAATACACGATTTTTGTACAACCGCCGATCTCTTTGTACAGCCCCCGCCGCATACAGTGCGGGTGGTTTCCGGGATACAATAAATAATTTGCCCAGTTTGCCCGAGTCATCGAATTTCTTACTCGCCCAAAAATCCCGCCCCTCTACCATTCTCGGAAGTCAAATCTGAGTAGCCGAAGTCTTTTGCCGAACGTTTTATCTGTGTTCATTGGGTATTGAACGGCGAGTGGAGAAAAATAAAATAAGCCGTTCTCTTAACGGGAGCGGTGGTAACGAGCGAGTTTCGTTCGTTACCTGGCGCCTATCCCTCGTTCGTTTGGTCGGTACTTCCGACATTGAGAGAGTTGGTTACCTCTCCAACGTAATCGTTATTTCTTTTGGGGTTTTCGTTATCGCGTATCAAGCCACGTTCGACGCACACGTGAAGGGTTTAATTCGTTACAATATATATATATTAAGGCGATTTTTTTTTCGACTATTTCTTTTTCTCAGTCCCCCCCTGAAATTTTGATAGTATCGCAAATTTTTTTTTTGTTATTAATGATATTCGCTCACGGGCTCTCGATTGCAAAAATATCATTTCAGAGAAATGCCTAAAAACAACAGGCTCAACGTTGTTCGTAAAAGTTTTATTATATTTTATGCGCATTTTTATGTACGAAAACAATAGTTGCTTGACGCAATACCATGAATCTCTGTAGAGTTTGTTCGTCATGTACTATATATATGTATATAGTATCGCAAATTTTTTTTTTATGCCGATATTCGTTCACTGGCTCTCAATTGCGAAAATACCATTTCAGAGAGATGCTAAAAACAATAGGCTTAACGTTGTTTGTGAAAGTTTTATTATATTTTACGCTCATTTTTATGTACGAAAACAATAGTTGCTTGATACAATATCTTGAAACTCTGTAGAGTTTGTTCGTGTGTTGGCTGGAACGACTGCTGTCCGCTACAATACTCGCAATCCTTTTTTTTTTACAACATTGTTTGTTACGGTACAAGCATAAAACATTGTCTATTTTTATTTTTCATTACGCGTTAGTAAACGCAATGAGGTTTGATCGAAGATGACGTCGCAGTAGAATAATTTTGTCCGAAAGAAGTTTAAAACGGGTTGTGATGTAAATCGTTTTAAAAACACGACATTTATTGCTTAAACAATACAATATTAAATGAAATGAATATTGGTTTGGCATAATGGCTGCCGCATAATAATTGCATACTTGTCGCATAATGGCGAGGACGAGATAAACACGATCGAATACATCTCAATTTTTTATTTTATTTGAACTATTACTTTTATGAACTCTCGCCACATGCCTCGTATAGGTATACTTGTTTTTATACGCGCGGTTGCAGATATCGCACTTCCTTGGCCCACAATTTAACATGTGCCGCGATAGGTGTTTGAATGTTTTACCGCAATTGCAACACGTGCCAGAATTCGATGAGGTAGTAGGTTGCGCATTGGTCTCAGGCAGAAGCAACGGATCTTTTAATTGTTTGGAAAATATCGGCGCGTCATTTTCCCCATTGTCAAACTTGGAGATCCGAACAGAGTTTGTTGAAGTAGTAGGTTGCGCATTGGCCTCGGGCAGAAGCAACGGAACTTCTAATTGTTTGAAAAATATCGGCTCCCCATTGCCAAACTTAGAGATCCAAACAGAGTTTGTTGAAGTAGTTGGCTCAGCATAGGCCTCAGGCAGAAGCAGCGGATCTTTTAATTGTTTGCAAAATACCGGCACGTCATGTTTCCGTCATGTCGCATCGCCCAACTATAAAGTTGGGCGACGTGACTTAATGGCCGCCTTGCAAAGTGATCTCGAAATGCCCGCGGTACATAAATGGTGAGGAAGCTGCTGTACTTTCTACCAACACAGAAATTGATGTTTCGGCTATAAGTCGTCAGTTGAGATACGGCAAGGCGTTTGAAATGAAAAACTACGCGCAATGAACAAATATAGTCGATTGATATAATACCTTGTGTCGCTACAGAGTTCGTTCGCGTCGAAGTATTTGTTGAGCCAGGCTGCGCTGTGTCATGCGGCGATAATATCTGTTTGTCCGTTGCCGACTGCTCCATAGGCACGTCGTCCGATTCCGATAACGTTGTTTCTGGAAAATAAAAAAAAACGGCAGGCTTAATGGACGTGTTTTATAATATTTTAAGTATTTTTTTACGTACAGCAGCGAAAAAAGTTAATTGAGAGGTGTACCTTGCGTCTCTGCAGAGTTCGTTCGCGGCGAAGTATCTGTCGAGCCAAGCTGTGCTGTGTCATTCGGCGGTAATGTCTGTTCATCCGTTGCCGACTGCTCCATAGGCACATTGTCCGATTCTGATAACGTTGTTTCTGAGAAATAAAAAAAAACGGCAGGCTCAATGGACGCGTTTCATAATATTTTCAGTTTGTTTTTACGTACAACAGCTAAAAAAAGTTAATTGAGCGATGCACCTTGCGTCTCTGCAGAGTTGGTTGAGGTAGTTGGATGAGCATTGGCCTCAGACAGAAGCAGCGGATCTTCTATTTGTTTGCAAAATACCGGCGCGCCATATATCCCATTGCCAAACTTAGATTTCCACTTTGGGGTGCCATAGTGGGGTGCCGCGATTGCATGGGTGCCTTGCAGCAAATGGTGAAGAAGTCGCTGTACTTTCTACCAACACAGAAAATTGATGTTTCGGCTATAAGTCGTCAGTTGAGATACGGCAAGGCTTTTGAAATGAAAAAGTATGCGCAATCAACAAATATAGCCGGTGGATGTAATTACCTTGCGTCATTACAAAGTTGGTTCGCGGCGAAGTATCTGTCGAGCCATGCTGCGCTGTGTCACTGCTCCATAGCCGACTGCTCCATATTGTGCGTATTGTCCGATTCCGATAACGTTGTTTCTGAAAAATAAAAAAAACGGCAGGCTCAATGGACGCGTTTCATAATATTTTAAGTTTTTTTTACGTACAACAGCCAAAAAAGTTAATTGAGAGATGTACCTTGCGTCTCTGCAGAGTTGGTTCGCGGCGAAGTATCTGTCGAGCCAAGCTGCTCCATAGGCGCATCACCCGATAGACTCGTATATGTTTAAGGCCGTACGAATTATTTGGTGGAGTACGCCGCTTTAGATGTACACGACATCGCCGGGTTTTTGGATCAATACCTGATATTGTATATTGTTGGCATCTAGAAAATCGCGTGTGACGAATATGTTTTTAAGGTTCAATGGTAAATTGCATCGATCAACTTTCACAGAATCCAAATATCGGTTTAGTGCGGTGATTACCGCACTAAACCGATATTTGGAATCATGGCGAATTTTGATGTCGATTTAATAATTAGCCAAACAACCGGTGCACCGTACTAAAGCAGATGAAGGCTCGGTAAAAAAACTCCATCACCGCAATGCATCTCGCTGAATGCATATTTCGTACCGAAATCATACATTGACCGGTTAATTCCTTTATAGGCGACAATATCGGCATTATAGTGTTCATCAACTAGAGAATGCGTATCTTTAGCAATCTTGTGTAAAATGCCACTACAAACGTCGACACGCCACGTACGACGGGCCAATGGGAAACGCCGCTTTCTCGAGGAGGAAAAACCACGAGGCAAGGACGTCACTTCGCGGCGAGCATAGGACCGGCGTGGTCAAATTCTAGAATAGATAGTTTGTAGCGTAGATGATAAGAAAAAAAAGAGTAACGAGTAAAAACCCAAAACTCGTGCCCAAAATTGTAAAGACGTGTCTGTTATTGTGCGGAGTGAATGACGCGAGCTTTTATTGTGAGAAGAAGTAAGGTGAACAGCGCGAAAAGGAATAGAACGAGAAGTGCCCTCAGTCCTTGCGATTCGGCAGGGCTTCCGCGAGCTTGCAGTCATTTCCCAATTTTTTCCCCGGAACCGTAAGTACCGTTTATTTGAGTTTGCCTCCCCCCTCTTCGACGACGGTGCAGTGCTGTGAGGATATATTTCTGCCCTTGCGAAATTGCGTGCATTAGTGCTTTCTTTCCCCCCCTTCCCGTTCCTCGAGTGTCGCATTGCGGATTTTCCCCCACGCGTTAGCATCTGGCCCCCGCTAGTCCCCTCACTCGGAGGAGACCATTGCTGAGTCCCTTCCCCCGTGTAATTTTTCCGAAAAGGATATCGAGTCCGCAACGCGTCACTGCATCCCCCACCACCCGCCCTCTCCATCTGTATCGCGGCGAGTCACGTGATCAATTCCCCTTTTTCTGGTATTCCCGGCGTGAGCGAAGGTACAGAGTAAGAGGCCATAGCGGTCGGCGAACCTTCACCCTGAGCTACCCGCGAGATTTGTAATTATTATTGTTTTGCGACCCCCCTTTTTGCGAGTTTTCCCGAGAATTATTGTTGTTTTGCGACCCCCTTTTTGCGAGTTTTTTCCGAGAATTATTATTGTTTTGCGATTTCCCCTTTTGCGAGTTTTTTTTGTGAAGTATTACTGTCTTGCGATCCCCCTTTTTGCGAGTTTTTCTGAGAGGTATTAGTGCTTTGCGATTCCCCCTTTTTTGCGAGTTTTCCTGAGACTGATTATTGTTTTTGGCGATTTCCCTTTTTTGCGAGTTTTTTTTTGAGTTATTATTTCGTGCTTGCGACTTATTTAGTATTAGTTTTTTTTGGCGAATCAGCCTGTCCATTTTGCAACTTATCGACATTGTTTTTTTGTGACTTCGTTCCGAGAGCCCGATTCTCATACTGATAATAAACGGGTTTAATATAATTTTTCCCGCTGTGTCTTATTCTCCCTCCCCGAATCGTGCTTCTCCTAATTTGCGGTGATAATATATATGCGTGGGAAAAAATTTTGATCGCGTATTATTACATGTTAGTAGTATTCTTTTTGTCCATATGTATTGTGACGGAAATTTTTTCCAAACGTCACCTTCGGCCCCTCGCCTCTGCGCGCACGTCCAACGTGCCGGCGGGCGCCAGTTAATTTTTGTTTCACCGGTATTAACAACCGGTATAAACTGGAAATCGAGGGGAACCGGACTCGATAACGCGAACGATTTTTGTTTCACCGGAAGGACTAACCGGTATCACCTGGTGAGGTTAAGGGGGACTAGGCTCAACCTTCACCACGGACAAAACCGAGACGAAAAACGGGACGAAACAAGACAAAAAGGGACGCACGAGCGGAGGCGGCAGGTTGCGGAAAATGCACGGCCGCTCAGGCTGCGGGTTATGGTAGAGAGGGTCGGGGTGGAATGCCGGAAAAGGGGGTAATTAACGGGATCAAACACGCGAGAACAATCACTAAACTCGTAAAACGCGAACCCACAACACTGTATGTTTTATTTGAGGAGCGAGACCTAGGCTAAAAATGCCCCGGGAACGTACAGCGAGATAGATAACTCTACGCGGCACGAGAACGAGAGAGACGAAGGCGAAAAGCCTATATCGCGCACAAGCTGGAGCGAGACACGTATATCGCGAGAGAGCACTACCGATGCGAAGCGTCTATACCGCGTACAAGCGAGAGCGAGACACGTATATCGTGAAGGAGCGCGAACGATGCGAAGAGCCTATACCGCGTACGAGCGAGAGCGAGATAACGATGTAACTACCGAAATATCAACACGGGAGCGCGAGCTTGTACGACCGTCGTCGTCGACGTCCCGAACAAGACTCTCTGTCTTACTCATTTATTTCCGATAGCTCGAACTCTTTCGAATTCCTTAACCGATAACTGCTGCCCTCTTAACCCTTCTTCCTAAACGTTAACGAGAACGATTGGGACGCAACCCCGGTAGCTTTTCCTTTGGAGATCCTCCACGATCGCATCCCCTGGAGCACCACGCGAACACAGGGCACTACTCAACAAAAACCGGCGCAGAGGGGTCCCAGCCCTTGCCCGTAACGCAAACATCGCCGCCCGTTCTCCAGCATGACGCTCCTTCTATGTCGGGGCGCCAGTATCACCGGACCTCCGCTAATTCGTGGAGAAATCCCGTCGGGCGCTCTCCTCTGTCGGGCAACTCGTTACTTTGAGACATTCTCCCCGCGACAGGTTCGAGCGCACCGCCCTTCAACTCATCTCCTTACCTTATCCTCCTTTCTTCGAAACCTAGACGTAGCGCGAGAGCAAAACTTATCACCGAGAGCGAGTTAATAGGTCAGCAACAGGGAGCGTTAATGTCCGATAGCTAAGTTTTCTTTGTGACCGTGAATTCAAAAAAATCACGTCACAGTATATATGTATATATATGAAAAAAAAAGAATACTACTGGCATGTACCGTTTCTTTTCCTTCCGTTTCTTAGTGGCCCGCGTCCTGCTGCTGAGCAGTGGGCAAGCGATATATGGCCGAACGTAGCATTCGAACGTCACCAGACAAGCGCCGGCGTGAGAGGCGAGTTCGTGCTTCGGCACGGCGACGTGACACAGACGGCAGACGCTCTCGCGGTTTTCCTCGCTATATAACCATCGTTCGTATCATTGTTCCCAATTGTAGCACACCCCCACCGGAAGTAGGCACACCGGGCACCTTCCTCTCTCCACTAGCAGTTGCGCGGTAAAATCCATTGCCGAAACTGCACAATAAAAAACATCGGACAAATTGATTTCGTATTCATTATTTTCCTCGCCATAAGATAGAAAAATCTCAACGCTGAGCCATAATCACGCGGCAGAGTCGCGATGGCATTTCATTTCGAATAAATTTCATTGCGTTTTTTTTTAATCGAATTCGCGAGATAGTCACACTGTCCGAAGAATTGGTTTCGTCCCATTCGTACGAACGAATATATACTCGTTACGCTACGACGTCATCATAACACAAATGCGTCTCGCCCGACCCGTGATGCCACTTATGTTTTGGCGCAAACAATTTCCGATGTAGTACACTTTGTGATGCATTACAATTTGAATACAATTTCGATTTACTCCGGTAAATATTGGCGATATTTTTTAGCGTTCGGCCCGTGTAAAATTTATTGGGCAATACTATTGAAAAACATTTAGGTAATAGTTTAATCGAAATTGATTTTGTTTTTTATTGAAAGAAATTTACTCGATAGATTTGAATGGGGGTATTTTTGTGGAAGCAAAAAAAATCGATGGCTATATTTCTCCTAATAAAAAATAAAATAGCAACTCGATTAATAGTTCGGTAATGGTTAGATAAATCTCCGCAAAAACTGAGCGAATAAATTGGCGGCGCGATCGTATCAAATTCGAATAAATGTCAAATAACACATTTTTTTCATATTTCAAAGGGAACCAATTGGTCGATAAAAATAAAACCAAATTGAATCGAACCGACGCATAAATTGCTTCCACAGATTTGTCGCATAAATTTTAAATAATTAATTTCCAAACAATATCGAAATAAATAAATTTCGCATTACTCGTATGCATTCCGTCGATGTTTACCGGGGTACACTTCAATTCTGACTCAATATCGATTAATTCATTTTCCGTATAAAAATACCCTCAAACAAATCTAGCAAATAAATTTCTGCCAATAAAAAAAAATCATCGCGACTCTTCCGATTTTGTTTCTATAATGGTAATTGCAATACTAGTTAATACGCTAAGATTACTATCCCGGACACCAACTTCCTGTGTCGTAGATAAAACAAACGGCCGACGCGTGAAAGGAAATGATGAAATTATTTAGCTCGGACGGTAACTTCCCGTGCCATGAAATTTATGATATTGATATTTTTAATCGATCAAAAATAATTTAGTTAAAATTTATTCGACAAAATTTATGTAATAGTTTAATCGAATTGATATTTTATTTTTTATTGCGAGAAATTTACTTGGTGGATTTGTTCGAGAGTATTTTTATATACGAAAAAAATTCCGAAGAATTGGTTTTTTTTAAATAAAAATAAAAACGGCAACGCAATTATTTGTTTGGTGGATTTGTTGCAAAAATTTGAAATGCGTATTCTTCAAACGATGAAAAATATGTAACAAATTACGTTCGCATTCATTATTTTCTTCGTCGCAAGACAAAGAAAGGTATTCGGAGGAAATATCTCAAGACAGAGCAATAAGTACGCTGCTTAATTCCATCAATAAGCACACGGCGTATATTCATTCCGTCGATGTATACAATGGTACATATTTGACCTACGTAAATTTCGAATATTGATTTTTTCACTCTGTATATAAATAGCCTCAAACAAATTGACCAAACTTTTCAATACCTGCCAAAGATATTTGTATTTTTCAAACGAGGCATTATTGCCCGAATATTTTTTCTAAATATAACACGCGACGATTTACCGCAATTTGAACACATTAAACACGCAAACATATTTTTTCCTAGTGGAACAGAATGTTGGTTCACCAACAAACAATGTATTTCAAATAAAGTGTTATAAAACCTCCTTACCGGGGGGCGGGGTGCCATTTTTTATGGAAATTAACTTGTCGATGCACGGTCACGTTATGTTCACTTTAGAGCAGTTTGACAGAGTCTAAATTAATCGGATATTAAATCGTCTTTGCTGAAAAATCTAAATTTAAACATAAATATGTTTTCACCGTCAAAGATGTCGCGTTTTGAGGGGTGGACATGACTATCCGCCTCTCAAAACGCGACATCCTCCTCGAACACCGAACGCTAAATTACTGAATGCGCTGTGCGGCAATACTACCGCTTGTGAGCTGTGAGGCAGAGGGCCGTATGGTAGGGATGCTCGGCACAATGACCGGAATGCATGCATTCCCGCTCATATTTATCTCGAATAAATGTCGAGCAACTGTTTTTTCGTCTATATAAAAATTCCCCCAAACAAATCGGATTTTCTGCAATAAAAAATAAAATAAAAATTCAATTCGACTGTTGAGGAAATTTATTCCCAAAAAGAGCCGCCAAAAATTTCGAAAAAATGTCAAATAATGATTTTTGTCTGGAAAAAAACATTATTTCTTATTTTCCTATGCAAAATATAGACTGAATAAATTTCGTCGAGCAACTATTTTTTTTTGTTACATAAAATTACGCCGAAACAAATCAGATGAATAAATTTCTCGCAAAGAAAAGTTTCGAAATAATCTCCAACACAAACAAGAGTACATATTTGCTTCAAATAAATATCGAGTAATCAGTTTGTTCTTATTATTTTTTTCCTATACAATTCATTACGCGATATTTTTTTTTTTTTTGCGTAGAAAAAAAATAATTGTTTGTATTGCAAGAAATTTGAATAACCGTTTAATTGGTATTTATTATTTTCAATATATTTTATTGTTTGAAAATTCATTACGCGACATTTATTTTTAAAAGCAATCCAACAGTTTGATTGGCATTCATTTTTTATGGCAAGAAATTTATTCGTTCCAGATTTATTTGGGGAATAAATTTGAAATAAATTTTCTATCCATTATTTTCTTCGTCGCAAGAAAAAGAATGCTATCGTCGGAGAAAAAATCTTGAGGCAAAGCGATAAGCGCGCGTGTCCGCAATATGTACCGGCGAACGCATTACAAATTTTCTGTGCGTGTAGGCTGACCTGATGTATACATGGGGTTACTGCGCAGCAACGATTTTATTTCTTGGCCTATATTGTGTAGAGGAGAACCAAACTCACTATGCGATATGTAGTTTCGAAAGCAATTTATCTTGTAATAGTTTAACGACATTTCGTGGAAATGATCTCAAGGCAAAGCGATAGGCGCACGCGTTGACAAAAACAAAATTTTAGGCTGTATATATGGTATGGGGTTATCTCGCGTTGGCTTACCGGTGAATACTGCTGCCCGAATAGCTGCATTTGTCCCCCCCCCCCCATACATCTCTGGTACATCGCGCAGAGTAGGAGAAGATTTTATTATTTTATGTAGGGCAAAAGATTCGATAGTTTATTTGAAATAAATATGTACTCTCGGATGGATTGTCGTTTAATCGGCATTCATTTTTTACTGCGAGAAATTTATTCACCTGATTTGTTTGGGTGAAATTTTATATAACGAAAAAATAGTTGCGAGACGAAATTTATTCGGGCTATATTTTGTACAGAATAATTTTTTTTCCTACGCAATAAAAAAAAAATATCGCGTAATGAATTTTTCATTGGGTAGGAAAAAAATAATTACGCGACGTTTATTTTTTTAAAGCAATTTAGCTAACAGTTTAATCGGCATTCAGTTTTTATTGCGAGCAATTTATTCACCCGCTTTCTTTGGGTGAAATTTTATAAAACGAAAAAATAGTTGCTCGACGAAATTTATTCGGGCTCTATTTTGTATAGGAAAAGAAAAATTCATTATGGAAAAAGAATAAATAATTATCATTTTTTCTACGCAATAAAAAAAAATATCGCGTAATGAATTTTTCATTGCATAAGAAATTTATTCACCGGATTCGTTTGGGCGTAATTTTATATAGCAAAAAAATAGTTGCTCGACGACGTTTATTCGTGCTTTATTTTGCATAGGAAAAGAAAAAAATAATTATAGGGACAGAAAAATTAATTATTTTTTTTTGTACGCAGTAAAATAAAAAATATCGCTTAATGAATTTTTCATTGCGTAGGAAAAAAATTCATTACGCGACATTTATTTTTTATTGAATAGGACAAAAATTATCCGATATTTATTATTGCGAGAAATTTATTCACCTGATTTGTTTGGCCGTTATTTTATATAGCAAAAAAATAGTTGCTCGACGAAATTTATTCGGGCTTTATTTTGCATAGGAAAAGAAAAAAATAATTATAGGGACAGAAAAATTAATTATTTTTTTTTGTCCGCAGTAAAATGAAAAATATCGCGTAATGAAATTTTCATTGCATAAGAAATTTATTCACCGGATTTGTTTGGGTGTAATTTTATATAGCAAAAAAATAGTTGCTCGACGACGTTTATTCGTGCTTTATTTTGCATAGGAAAAGAAAAAAATAATTATAGGGACAGAAAAATTAATTATTTTTTTTTGTACGCAGTAAAATAAAAAATATCGCTTAATGAATTTTTCATTGCGTAGAAAAAAAATTCATTACGCGACATTTATTTTTTATTGAATAGGACAAAAATTATCCGATATTTATTATTGCGAGAAATTTATTCACCTGATTTGTTTGGCCGTTATTTTATATACCGAAAAAATAATTGCTCCACGAAATTTATCCGAGCAATTATTTAAAAATATAGGAAAAATCACTGCGCGACATTTATTTTTTATTGTATAGGAAAAAAATTATCCGATATTTGTTATTGGTTAAAAATCGCTTACCGGTGGTGGGCTGCTTCTTCTTTCTGGAAATTAACTTGTTGATTCACGTTCACGTTATGTTTACGTTATGTTCACTTGAGACTAGTTTGTCAAAAATTTATCGGATATTGAATCGTCTTTGTCGATGCACGTTCACGTTATGTTCACTTAAGACTAGTTTGTCAGAAATTTATCGGATATTTAAAACGTCTTTGTCGATGCGCGTTCACGTTATGTTCACTTTAGAGTAGTTTGTCACAAATTGATGAGATATTCAATCGTCTTTGTCGATGCACGTTCGCGTTATGTTCACTTTAGAGTACTTTGTCACAAATTAATGAGATATTCAATCGTCTTTATCGATGCACGTTCACGTTATATTCACTTTAGAGTAATTTGTTACAAATTAATTAATCGGATAATCGAACCCCGTTATTTAAATACCGACATTAAAAAAACACATTACGGCAGGATATATTGTTGAAAGGCGGATAGTCAACGGGTGTGAACCAGCAACACCGAACGTCGCGCGAACACTGAATGTGCTTAGCGCGCAGGCTGACTGTGGGGCTCGCAAGTACGTACGAGACAAAGGCTGCTATTTGGGTACAGTCCAGTCAGCCGACGCTCTAAGCACAGGAATTCCTTTATGCGCTCACCCTTAGGTATTGATGACATTAAGACGCGCCCTTATCGCTTTGCCTCTGCTCGAATGCTTTATCTCGCCCAAGAATCCGGTACATCGCGCAGCAAGAACGTAGAAGATTTTATTATTTTGTATAGGAAGACAAATAATTGTTCGATACTTATTTGAAATAAATATACACTCTTGTATGTATTGGTGGCATATATTTTTGTCGATTTTGAAAATTCCAAATTTATTCGACGTTTATTTTTTAAATATTTTTACCACCAGATTTTTATCACCAGATTTATTTGAGAGTATTTTTTTATGGGAAAAAATTGTTGTGCGAATAAATTGCCCGTAATAAAAAAGGAAATCAAAGTAGGAATTAGATATTAGCTATTAGATAAATTTCTTTCATAAATACGTCGAATAAATTTGGAATTTTCAAAATCGACAAAAATAAATGTCACCAATACACCAAGAGTACATATTTATTTCAAATAAATACCCAATAATTTTTTTTTCCTATATAAAATAATAAAATCTTCTACGTTGTTGCTGCGCGATGTACCGGGTGTATAGGCGAGATAAAGCATTCGGGCAGCAGTCCAGTCAGCATACGCGCTAAGCGCAGAGAATTAGTTATGCGTTCTCCGCTATATATTGATTACATTAACGCGCGCGCTTATCACTTTGGCTTCAGTTTTTTCTCCGAATAGCATTCTTTGAAGAAAATAATGAATGCAAAATATGCTCAAGAGTATATATTTGTTTGAAATAAATGTCAGGCAACTATTTTCTTCCTACCTTCAAACAAATTTGGAATTTTCGAGCATTCAAAAATATCGAAAAAAATAAATGTCCAGTTTCCCAATATATAACATATAGGGCAAATAAATTTTATCGAGCAACTATTTTTTTTTTCATATGCAAAAATACCCCCAATCGAGTCTGGTGAATGAATTTCTTGTAATAGAGAAATATTGAAAAAATAAATGTCGATTAAACTATTAAAAAAATTACTTAAACAAATATGCCGGATAAATTGGAATTTACAAACAATAAAAAAAAAAAATGTCCTCGCTATGTACAAGAGAACATATTTATTTCAAATGAAAGTCAAGCAACTATTTTCTTCCTATCCTCAAACAATTCTGGCGAATAAATTTGGAATTTTCGAGCAATAAAAAATATCGAAAAAAATAAATGCCGAGTTTCCCCATATATAAAATATCGGGCAAATAAATTTTAACGAGCAACTTTTTTTTTTTTCATATGCAAAAATACCCCCAATCGAGTCTGGTGAATGAATTTCGTGTAATGAAAAAATATTGAAAAAATTAATGTCTATTAAACTATTGGATAAATTACTTAAAAAAATATGCCGGATAAATTTAGAATCTTCAAACGATTAAAAAATATATAAATGCCCTCGATATGTACAAGAGTAGATATTTATTTCAAATAAATATCAAATAAATTTCGAATTTTCCTATGCAAAATATGTCGAAGAAATTTGAAATTTTCGAACAATAAAAAATATCGAAAAAAATAATTTCGCATTACTCGCATTTATTTTGTCAATGTTTGCACGTTAATTCCGATTAAATACCGAATAATATTTTTTATTGAACCATACGAGAAATTTATTTTCAGAGAGCGTTGAATGTATTTTGTTCATCGAATGTTAGTTTTTCGGCAATAAACAATTGATTTAAAAAAATCGGGGGAATAAATTTTCAATAGCTATTCACATCAATACTATTGGCACCAATGCCCGACTACATCCCCATCGCGTATATGATTAAAAAATCTGGCAAATAAATTTCACCGTAGCGTAGTGCCATATCACCATGCGGTAGATTGACGGCGTTCCACAACTTGGCCACACATGTATCCCGGAATTATCCATTAAAGTCTAGATAATTCCTTTCCCGTGGCTACAGTGTAGCTCGCCACCAGAGTGCCTCACCCCCCCCCCCCCCCCCCCGCCGCTGAAGCGTTATCGTAAAAGACACATCGTCGTTCCACGAGCGTGTGCGTATATCGCATATCAAATAAATCGCGAGTATCCCTACGAAAGAGCAGCTCGAGAAACTAAACGGTCGTCACAGCACGGTACGATATGTTTCATCAACGTTCCCATCAGCTGCGAGTAGACGCCAACCCGTCAAACGGACAGTCTTCGACAATTGATAATAACATCGACGATAATAGTGTCGATACTGTCGTCATTGATAACGACCTCTCGTTGGTGGAACCTGCTTCGAATAGACCCGCGAGACCTTCAACACCGTTCAACACGTCAGCGACCGAGATGGATTCAACGGAAGAAAACATCGAGCCGAGACAGAACGAGCTAGAGTATTTGCACGAGACAATTCATTGTCTGATTGCTTCACTGAATCGAAAGATGTCGTCGCTGTATATGGATCATGATTTGTGTTACATTTGACAGCCTAAGCGAAATGTGCGTGAACAAATTAAGGGTTTATACCCTTAATTTTTTCACGAAAAAAATTTTTTTTTTTTTTTTTTTTTTAAACGAAATTGTGCAATTTGTAAAGGACTCTTTCGCATATTTGAGTGACGTGAAACTACGGATAATGGAACACGGCATGGTTGCTTCTACGATTAGAAAAAAGCAAACCTGTCGACTGACATCGATATTGTTGAACCTGTTAATTGCGGACAATGATGCTATAGTCGTGAAATGAAATTGTGCAATTTGTACTACCGAGAAATGTTTGCAAGCCGAATGGGTCATACTATTGAATTGTAATCACGAGTGTTGCGTAGCATGTGCGCGTCGATTACGCCGATACATTGTCGTCGAAGGCTCGTCGGACGATACCGAGCGAGCCAAGTGTCCTTTCTGTCGAGCAATAATCTATGGAATGCTACGAGCGACTTTCGAAAATGGAACGAAAATTCTCAGATTGCTGTGACCGTGAGAAACTTTTCCAAATCATTCAGCCATTTTATGGACATTAATTTGTCGGGAAAGACTTTATACTTAACGCGGTTTGCTGCATAGGCTCCAAGCAATTACTCATAATCATATTCGGTGATATCAAGCTATCGATTGACGAAGATAAAAACGCCGTCTTTAACATTTCAATTTTTTTATTGGACAAAGACGCGATGGTGTCTCCGAGTTTCTTTAAGTTGTCCTCGCTAAACACAAACGGATCATTTTTTCCATCGAATAAATTTGAAAAAAAAATGACGCGCCGTCGCGACTTGATCGGTAATGATGTCGGAAGGCACATTTTTTTCCCTCAAATTATCGTGCAATCTTTGTATGGATTCGCGTTGAATTGACGACGCTCGAAACAGACTATTAGATTCCAATACTTTCAGCAATACTTGGCTAAACGAGCGACTAATATTGGCATCCAAGTTGTGATGGTGAATCAACAAGTGTGGTAATTTTGCGTGAAAAAAATTGAGCGCTACATCGGTCTGTTCGTCAACTGGATAATGCGTGATTGTAATATGGAATGAAAATCATCCAGTCGTATTTTTTTCTTTTCATGCGAAAATACCAGCATCTTCAATATGTTTTGCATTTCAGAAACATTCATGATATCGATGATGTAAAAATGTTATGCTTATAAAAAATTCTAGCCATAATGAATACATGCGTGGAGAAAATAAGCAGTATCAACAGACGTAGAATCGAGTTTATGAAATTAAGGCCTTACATACGTCCAGCGGTACCGAAAACGTACCAAAAGAAAAACTGTTTTTAGGAGGGATAGAAATAGAAATTGATAAAAAAATTCTTACACATTGTTTATCACTGTGTTAAGTTTGTAAAAAAATTTATTTCAAATTTTTTTTTCAAAAATTACAACATGAAAAATCACATTTTTTGAAGCACTGTAAAAAAAAAGTTGCTCCACGGTCGGCAGTATTTCTTCCTCAAATGTTGACGGATCTGCAAAATGTAAAGAAATTCTTGTAAAATAAGGTAGTAGTTATAGTCTGTCGAGCCGGATTTTTGATATTCGAAAAATTAAACAATTTACGGTAATTTAAAAAAAAATGTTAAGTTTGTGTCAAAAAAGTCACACTTTAATTGTTTTTATAAAATGTTCTAATTATAATTTCAAAAATCCGGCTCGACAGACTATAGAAAAAACAATTCCGAATATTAAAAAAAAAAATCATCAAAAAATATAAAAAACCGTGGGTGTTATCATGCCGACCATGTCAGAAAAAATAGTTTTGAGAAAAACGCGTTTAAAGTTTCAAGCGCGTTTCGCTCGAAGTCGCGCGCGGCTGGAGCAAGAACTTTATAAATTTTTTTAATTTATTTAGTTAACTTACGTCTAATCTCCCATTCCAGCTTCATATTGTACGCCTTCCTTGTCAGTAAAAAATTGTTGTTGTTTATTTTTTTCTAATCGACGAATTGTTCGAATAACTCAAACAACTCAACTCATGTAGGCGCGCGTCAGACCTTTGTCCTTTCGTCGGGCAGTCACATTATCTACAATAACTTTTGAACTATGGGGAATTTTTACAATCAGCTTACACCGAAATACGCCTAAGACTATAAGGAATAATAATCTGTAAACAAAAAAAATCGATTTTTTGAAAATTCTCGACGTATGTAAGGCCTTAACCGAGAAACATATGTACGTCATAATAGCTGGACATATCAGTGATAAAAAACACATCTTGGATTCGGACGAATCTTTTTCATTGTCTGGAGCATTATCGTTACTCGAATCATCTTCAGGCGAATCCGATTGCGGTAATGTCGGCATTGGCGGCTTACTGGAATGCGCATTAATAATTTCTTCGTACAAACGATATCCATAGAGTACATTATTTAATAATAATGCCCCTAAATTTCATTCAACGATATTCGAGAAAATATTTAACCTTATTCATCATTCAATTGATATTCGTTACAATTTGCCATAAACTCTACCAAACATACGCGATATATAAATCGGAAAAAGTGAGAAAACAACAAGTTGATACTGGATCCGGGAATATAATCGCAAATTTCCGCAATAATATAGGAATTTCCCCCATGAGAATTTGTAATCCGATATACGATAAATTACACTGCATAAGCACATTAGATTGCCACACACTTTGCTCAAACGACAAGTTCAATTTTCGATGCGTCAACAATTTTTGTACCGTAACTAATCCAAATAGCAATGAATGCGACGACAAGCGCGGAATATATTCAGTTTTGGAAGTAATTTCGGACTTGGGTTATGTACAAACCTGCAAATCAACATTACCAGAGTTGTGAAACGATAATAACGAGAAAGTAGCAGCTTCGTTCATGTTGCAAACTGTAATCCATCGCGCGGTATATCCGTCAAACGATAAAACGACTACGTCTGACTTTGTTCTCTTAAGGCCTTACATACGTCGAGAATTTTCAAAAAATCGATTTTTTTTTGTTTACAGATTATCATTCCTTATAGTCTTAGGCGTATTTCTGTGTAAGCTGATTGTAAAAATCCCCCATAGTTCAAAAGTTATTGTAGATAATGTGACTGCCCGACGAAAGGACAAAGGTCTGACGCGCGCCTACCTGAGTTGAGTTGTTTGAGGCAAAATAAACAAAGAGGAAAAAATAAACAACAACAATTTTTTACTGACAAGGAAGGCGTACAAAATGAAGCTGGAATGGGTGATTAGACGTAAGTTAACTAAATAAATTAAAAAAATTCATAAAGTTCTTGCTCCAGCCGCGCGCGACTTCGAGCGAAACGCGCTTGAAACTTTAAACGCGTTTTTCTCAAAACTACTTTGTCTGACACGGTCGGCATGATAACTCGTACGGTTTTTAATATTTTTTGATGATTATTTTTTTTTAATATTCGGAATTGTTTTTTCTATAGTCTGTCAAGCCGGATTTTTTAAATTATAATTAGAAAATTTTATAAAAACAATTAAAGTGTGACTTTTTTGACACAAACTTAAGATTTTTTTTTAAATTACCGTAAATTGTTGAATTTTTCGAATTTCAAAAATCCGGCTCGACAGACTATAACTACTACCTTATTTTACAAGAATTTCTTTACATTTTGCAGATCCGTCAACATTTGAGGAAGAAATACTGCCGACCGTGGAGCAACTTTTTTTTTACAGTGCTTCAAAAAATGTGATTTTTCATGTTGTAATTTTTGAAAAAAAAAATTGAAATTAATTTTGTTTGCAAACTTAACACAGTAATAAACAATGTGTAAGAATTTTTTTATCAATTTCTATTTCTATCCCTCCTAAAAACAGTTTTTCTTTTGGTACGTTTTCGGTACCGCTGGACGTATGTAAGTCCTTAATAGGAGCGAATATATACTCGGCGAAAAATCCCCATCCGCGCATATTTCCTCGCGCACAGCCCGGCGTTCCGTACCGATCAGAGTGAATCGCATATAGGAGTATACCGCAGCGATGGTCGCTTGGCCGAGAGTCCGCGAAAAAAAAAATCATCGGGACTGTGTTTTTTCGTTATGATAATTATAATAATGCTTAGTATTCACTAAGCATCCCAATGAGTTTTCGGGGGTTTCGCAGCGCGAATGCGCTGCGAAATTACTGACACAAAAATTACTTAATTCACCGAAAACCATCTACATATCGCCGACTGAAATTTCCGTTTCGCGGATTATGAGGGAAATAATAATAATAATAATACTCACGTATGATCCGCTCGTCAGTCATCGCGAACTCCTTCGCAGTTGGGTTTTGTTTGGGCTGTTTGTAGTAAAAAAAAAAATCTTACGCAATCTCGGTGGCCGACGATCGGCGTTTACGAAAAAAAATCATCTTCATCGCGAACTCCTCGGTTGTTGGTTTGCCGTAAAAACAAAAATCTCACGTAATCTTGGTGGTCGCGGTAGCGTTTCCGCAAGCCGTGCCGAGGGAAAAAAATTTATCGCGACTCCGACAATCTTGTTTTAAAACTTCTGACAAACACAACGTCAGCTCTGCTCCTATTTCCTCTCTTATATGCAGACAGAGTGTTTAGGAGAAATGAATCGCGTGCGAGACCAATCCTGCTTATATATCAAATTAGGCTAAAATTAATTAAACAATTTAATTTAAACGATGATCGCATTTTTCAACATAATAAATTCAGCGACTCGTATCGTCGTTTTCTATATACTGGGCACTCTACAGTGCCCACACTCGTAGCCAAAAGACAGTACACGAACACTACTAAACTATCACGAAGAACACTGAGTCCCACGAGATTACGGCGCGTGCCTACGAAGCACCGCACAAGACGGACGACGCGAGGATACGTCTCTACATATAGAGAGTATATATACTCACCTTACACTCGTAGACAGCCGGGTATGCTGAACGAAAGTATAGCGACGAGTATAGCTCTGTTTGTTATCTCAGTGTATATACATATATACTCTCAGGGATCGCATCAAGAGAGATACGAACGGATGATAGGCTAAATCTAAGAAAAAAAAAAATGTTTGTTCTCATCCAACTCTGTGTTCGCGTTACGATAATAATAATAATAATAATAATAATAATAACGAATGCTCCGCTCGTTATAAAACAAAAAAAAATCTGACGCAACATACTATCCCGATGATCGCCTCGCGTTTTGAGAGGAATAATAATAATAATAATATCGAATGCTCCGCTCGATATGAAAAAAATAATAAATACGTCGCTATCCCGATGATCGCCTCGCGTTATGAGAGGAATAATAATAACTAATGCTCCGCTCGTTGATCTTTCTGTAAAAAAAAATCTCATGGAATCTCGTGGTGGCCACGTTCCGAAAACAATATATATATCGCGACTCGTTCATTTTTATTGTTTGTATTTAAAATATTCCAATAAACACGGCGTCAGTCCCTGGATCAGATTTGTTCTTGGCCTTTCCCCAAAAAAAAAAAATCTTGGTGGCCGACGATCGCCGTTTACGAAAAAAAAAATCTTCATCGCAAACTCCTTGGTTGTTTTCTCTATACTGGGCACTCTACAGTGACCACACATTCGTAGCCAGAAGACAGTACACGGACACTACTAATACTATCATGGAAAACACTGAGGCCCATGAGACTACCGCGCGTGCCTACGAAGCACCGCACAAAACGGACGACGCGAGGATACGTCTCTAGCTATAGAGAGTATATATACTCACCTTACACTCGTAGACAGCCGGGTATGCTGAACGAAAGTATAGCGACGAGTATAGCTCTGTTTGTTATGCTCAGTGTATATACATATGTACTCTCAGGGATTGCATCGAGATAATAATACTAACGGACGGAAGGCTCGATCTGAGAAAAAAAAAATTTTGTTCTCGTCCAATTCTGTGTTCGTGTTACGATAGGAGTAATAATAATAATAATAATAATAATACTAATAATAATAACGAATGCTCCGCTCGTAATTAAACAAAAATCTGACGCAATCATGTTATCCCGATGATCGCCTCGCGTTATGAGAGGAATAATCGAATTCGCATAATTTCGTTATATACGTGAATATATACATGGTAACGAAGTTATGTCAATTTCGTATTAACCCCGTATTATTGGCGATTTTTTCGATATTTTTTATTGCACGACATTTATTCGCCAGATTTGTTGCAAAAATTTTTAAAATAAATTTGAAATAACTTTCACATTCATTATTTTTTTTGTCGCAAGACAAAGAACGCTATTCGGAGAAAAAATCTCGAGGCAAAGCGATGAGCGAGCGTGTTGATGTCATAAATATGTACCGGCTGTACATATGATATGGGGTTATCGCGTTGGCTGACTGATGAAAACTGCTGTCCGAATAGCTGGCTTTATCTCCCCCATCCATCCGGTAGACCGTGCAGAGACGGAGACGATCCTATTATTTTATATAGGGCAAAAGATTCGATATTTATTTAAAATAAATATGTATATGTCTTGTATGTATTGGCGAATTTTTGCAATTATTGCAAGAAATTTAAGTAACAGTTTATTACGCGACATTTATTTCTGAAAGCAATTTATCCAACAGTTTAATCGGCATTCATTTTTTATTACAAGAAATTTACTTGTCAAATTTGTTTTGAAAAATTATACTATATATTCCCAGTCAATACCGATCCACGAGACTACCGCGCGCGTACCTCCGAAGCACCGCACAAAACGGACGACGTGAGAATACGTCTGAGCGTATGTATATACGCTCAGACGCTAATCCAGGGTCTAATGCCGGATCTAATGCTGGATCTAATGCTAATCCAGGGACTGACGTCGTGTTTATCGGGAAATTTTTAATTCGCAAAATAGAATTGAACGAGAACAACATTTTTTTTTCTCAGATCGAGCCTACCATCCGTTCGTATTCCTCTCTTTGATATACTGAGAGTATAAATGTATATATATATGTACTAGGGGGGCTCTGCCCCCTGCGCGCTTCGACCCCTGCGCGCTTCGCCCCCCCCCCCACCCACGCCTCCCCCGCCCCCGCTCGATCCCCTCACCCAGCCTACTCGATCCCGCTCGCTCTCCTCAACTCTTGTACACGGCGGCGGCGGCGGCGAAATATTTATATAATATAGAGAGATATACCAGGGGTGTTAGTTGAAATTTGCCGGTTTTTCGATAAAGAAAACACTTAATTTTCAGAGGAATCTCAAAATTTTTTTATTCAAAGTATTGACCATTAGTTTCTACACATTTCGCCCATCTCTCAGGCAAATTATGGATACCATCCCAAAAAAACTTTTTCTCTTTCGAGGTAAACCATTCGACGAGCCATTTTTCGACTTCTTCAAAATTAGAGAAGCACTGGTCTGCAAGGGAGTGTCCCATCGATGCGAAAAGGTGATAGTCGGACGGGGCGAGGTCTGGAGAGTACGGCGGGTGTGAAAAGATTTCCCAATTAAGTGTTTTTAATGTGTTTTTCACCAGTTTAGCGGTATGAGACGGCGCGTTGTCATGTTGCAAGATAACTTTGCCATGTCTTCGGGCCCATTCCGGCCGTTTTTCGATCAACGCATAATTCAAATTGATCATTTGTTGTCGGTAGCGATCCTTGTTCACCGTTTCACCAGGTTTTAACAACTCGTAGTACACAACACTGGTCCCACCGAACACAGAGCATTGTCTTACGGCCCAAGCGATTTGGCCTTGCAGTCGATGGGCCGGCTTCACCAGGTGAAAGCAATGATTTTTTTCGCTTCGGGTTCTCAAAATAAATCCACTTTTCATCCCCCGTGACAATTCGATGCAGAAAAGATTTCCTTTCAAAACGTTGAAGCAGCATTTCACAAACGGTTCTTCGATTTTCCATTTGTCTATCGTTCAGCTGGTGTGGCACCCATTTTCCATACTTTTGGATCTTTCCCATGGCTTTTAAACGTTGGCAAATTGCTCCTCGAGTCACATTTAGTGTTTCTGCCAATTTTTGTTGCGATTGGGTTGGATCAACATCCAATAACGCCTGCAATTCCTCGTCTTCGAACTTTTTCGCTGCACCAGGATGTTCATTGTCTGTCAAATCGAAATCTCCACTTTTAAATTGACGAAACCATGTCTCACATGTTCTAATCACTGGAGCACGTTCACCATAAGTTTCTACCAGCAACCGGTGAGCTTCAGCTGCTTTTTTCTTTTGATGAAATAAGAAAAGCAACGAATGCCGCAAATGCGATTTACTTGGAACGAAACTCGACATATTCACTGAGGTAAACAAATATGACGCTATTATTTTGGTGGAATGTGACTTGCGTATTTTTGTAGGTTAACGTCAATGGAAAAAAATGACATACATGCCAAACCATAGAAATGTATACATATTGTTAGCGACATCTACTGGTAAAACCGGCAAACTTCAACTAACACCCCTGGTATATACGTATTCCTCTCTTTGTTATACTAAGAGTATATATGTATATATATACTCTCGGTATAACAAAGAGAGGAATACGAACGGATGGTAGGCTCGATCTAAGAAAAAAAAATGTTGTTCTCGTTCAATTTTATTTTGCGTATTAAAAATTTCCCGATAAACACGACGTCAGTCCCTGAATTAGCATTAGATAAAACAGTCAATGAGGATGTAATAAAATTCGTACATGATATTATAAATGTAAAAAAATGAATCTAAACAATTTTTATTTAATAATATAATTTTGGTGTAAATAAACATACATATTTAGATTTAATTTATTTTTTTATCAAGTGTTGAAGCAATTCTTCATATTTGGCGCGGTCTCGTTCAATGACGGCATCCTTTTCTTTAATGGTAGCATCCTTTTCTGTAATCGTGGCTCGCTCCTGTTCAATTATAGCTCGCTCCCGTTCGATAATCGCATCCTTCTCATTCACCGCTTTTTAAACAACATTGAGAATTTCTTGCTGTTTTTTTCCCAAATAAAACATCGTTTCACCTAAATTCAATAGAAATGCATTATTACGTTCGATCTGATGTCGATTCCACGCTTTATTATTATACGCGGTTAGAGAATTATTCCTTTTGGCCATATACTGATCCGTTCCAACGTAAATAAACGATGACACAGCATCATTGTCTAATTTTGATTTTTTCATTATGGCATCTGCGCTCACCTTATCAAATTCCATATGTTTCAGTAATGTGGAAACAATAGATTTTTCGGAAGCGAGATCCTTATAATGAACGCACCATTGGTTTGTACTAAAATCCTTTACCAAGCTAGGCATACCATAGGCATTTGCATTTTTGTATACTCCCTGCATATATGACTCTATGCCATGAGATACAAATAACATTGCAAACAATTGGGCGTACGGTATGATTGGTTGAAAAATATAATAGTGACATTTATTATACTTGACGCAACCTGGCTTAAATGACATAACCTTGATACCCGTTGGTGGCATTTTGTTCATTGATCGTAGCCATTTTACTCAATTCACATTCACACTGAGACGCTTGATTCAACATATAGACAATAAGCATTCATGAGATGCATCGGATGCTGAGCTGGATCGAGTTTGCGACGGAACTTTGCCTCGTATTGACTTTTTCCATTCGATTTAATACTAACTCCCCATTTATAGCCCATAAGATCTTTGGGTCGTTCGGTTAACAATGCGCAAATCATATGGCGATGGTGTTCCTTACCACCGCTACATAGACAAGAATAGGGTAAAAAGTATAAATCGCCTCGGTGTTCAAGTCGATATTGATCGAACGAGGGCCAAGCACTAAATCGAACGCTCACGTGATACCAACTTAGATTTCGTTTAAAACTGTAGGCTCGTTGCCAAAATGAATCCAGACCCATTTATGGATCTATGGGAAATTGATTACAAAAATCTAATAAATGTTTGGTTTCGACACCTACACTCGAATCGGTTAACCCATTGGTTAAGAGGTGAGCAAGATTCGTTGGATCACTTAAATCCTCGTAGACGGATGAAGGGATATTAGTTTGTTTTGTATACAAAACAAAATAATATCCCTTCTCCGTCTACGACAGTATTTATCGCGAAATTTATCTGATTATAATCGAATAAATTTCGCGATAAATACTGTCGTTCACCATTGAACCAGTCATTGAACCAGCGAACCACCATTGAACCAGCAAACTTCACAATACGCTGGCTCAGTGCAGGACAATGTCTTGAAAAGTTTGTTGCAATAAGAAAGGAGGTATTACTTTTTTGCAAGAAACATTTCCTGACAAATTTGACGATTTAAAATTTCTTGGGCAAGTTCAGATTCGCTTTGCGAACTTGCTCTAAGCACTGATATGACGAATCATTTAAATATGTTAAATTTGGAGTTGCAAAATACCGACCAAACCATCACACAGGTAATTAGTTATATCGATTTTTTCTGCAGAAAGTTAGTACTTTTAAAAAATCATTTAGAAAATAACATTCTTCATTTTTTCCCTTGTTGTCAAATTATCTTTGAAGAACATGATTGCGATAATGGCGCAGGTTGTAATTTTATACAATTTTCAAATATAATTGATTCTTTAATAAGTCAATTTGATACGCGTTTTAGTGATTTTGAAACGCTGCGAAAAGATTTGATACTCTTTGAAAATCCTCTCACTGGGCAAATCGAGGAACAAAGCCTAGAACGTCTGGCAGAATTGTGCGATTTGCAGAGTGATATTTCGTTGAAAGCACGGCCAGAAAAAGGGATTGACTTCTTCAAAGTTTTAGATTTGTCGCGTTATTCACGTCTTAGGGATTTCAGTCTTCGAATTTTCTCCATGTTTGGATCCACATATTTATGCGAATGCTCGTTCTCAAAAATGAAATTGACAAAAACAGATAAACGTTCGTCCATGAACGATGCGTCATTAACCTCCTTAATGTGAGCAAGTTCTTCAAAATTTTTTGTGGATGTACCGTCCCTAATGGAATCTTCTACAAAAGAACTCAGACGATCTAATTAATATTTGTCGGAAAATTGGTTGCTATACTTTTTTCGTTTTTTCCTACTGAGCCAGATTTCATCATTGCATTAATTTTCAGTGGAATAGGCCTCCTGTGGAAACCACTCTAAAAAAAGCGCATCTGCAATAGTACCTCACGGGTGATGTGGAAAACTATTGTTAAAATCATTTAATAATTATGCGATATTAATAGAAAATTGTGGTAAATAATTATATTTTTAATGATTAATTAATATAATATTAAGGAACGATGAAATATTTGAATGGCAATTTGTCGCGGGTGCCATGTACTTTTTTTATCGGAACGCTCCTGAGATGACGCGCTCGCCGCTGTAGTCGCCGCGCGTTACGTGGTAGAGGGGGTAACGGAGGCGTAGCCTTCCTGTCGGAGCCGAACTGTGCACTTCATTCCGAGCTCTAAGTTAACCAATGGGCAACATTCGTCGGATCACTTAGATCGTCGTAGAGTGATGAAGGGATGTAATTTTGTTTTGTATATTCAAATAAATTTCGCATGGCATACTCTCGTTCGCCATTAAACCAATCATCGATTTTTTACAATTATATAGACGTGACGTCACACGATTTTTGGATTTGCGGAACTGGATATCGGCATCAATGCTGCTGTAGCCATTATTTTTCGTCCCTCTACTTCCTCTTGTTGAGTCGACATCAATGCTGCTTTGGCCACAACTTTTCATCCCTCTTCTTCTTAGTCTTCATGTTGAGTCGACATCAATGCTGCTATAGCCATTATTTTTTGTCCATCTTCCTCTTGCTCGGCCTTACGCTTTCGTCTAGCTTCTCTTTTAATTCGATTTTCGTCTTGTTTCTCGTTTAATTCGATTTTCGTCTTGCTTCTTAATTCGAGCCGCTTCCAATAATATCGATTGATCTGTCTTCTCTTTATTGCGGGCTCTACGAAAACAATTTACGCGATGAATATTCATTAAACCAACTACTTTACCCAGCCAAGGATAATCAAAACACCATATACACTTTTGTTTGATATTTTCATTATGAATACGATATATGTGGGATTTCATTGACGATGATATTATTTTTTCATCACACAATAAACATTTTATTGGGGTTTAAGTTTTTTATACTAATTTCTGATAATGTTCAGCCTCGAGCGACGACATCTTCTTTAACGAAAGATTCATACAATACTATCCTCCATCCAGGATTAATTGGCATTACTATTTTTATTAGCCCTCTCGTGAATCGACCACTACCCGTCGCCGTTATGCTGTATGCTAAAAGTGACAACCATCAATGTGGACGGTCGAGGCGACGCACCTCCCCCTCTGCCGGGAATCGAAAAATGCGATCGGCTATCCGGCACGCAGCTATCCAATACTCTTGATTAGCATTAATCCAGGCATCGGTTTCTCTTTGAATTCTATTTTATTCTAATAATGTTTCTCGATCTCTCATCTTTTTATCACGCTCTTCTTTTTTCTTGATTCGAGCCACTTCTAATAACGTTTCTCGATCTCTCTTCTTTTTATCGCGCTCTTCTTGTTTCTTGATCCGAGCCGCTTCCAATAATATATTTTGAGATTTCTTCTGTTTATCGCGGGCTTTCCGAAAACAATCTATACGATGAATATTCACTAAACCATCTACTCTACCCGGCCAAGTATAATCGAAACACCATATGCACTTTTGTTCGATATTTTCATTATGAATATTATATATATGCGATTTCATAGACGATGGTATTATTTTTTTATCGCACAACAAACATTTTATTGGGGTTTTGTTATTGTTTCGATGTTGTTGAAATCAAATAAACTAGTGCCGGTATGGGATATAAGAGGTGAAGGATTAAAATGAATTCAAGATGGTTGCAAGTGAAAAATATAAAAAAAATGTATATTTAAATTGGTGACAGATTGATTAATAATTAACGATAATGTTACCTTGGCTTAATTACTAGATGATTAGAACGGATTGATGATGAGTTGTACAAGCGGAATGAATGTTGCAACGTGGCGTCGGGTGAGCGGAAGCGAGGTGCATCTGATTTAAGCCACGTGATGACGGTTACGCTAGATTAAATGAACACGAGTTTGCGAATGTAAAATTACGCTGAGTACAAGTGAATTGTGCTAAATACAATTAGCCAAAAATGTATATGAGTACAATCGAGTTTCACAGTATGAAGAATACCGATGGATGAATATAACAATAGTGATCACAAACAATATGATCGACGAACGCACAATGGCGAATGCCACGTGTCAAATTTCACGCCGTGATTAATTGCGACGCAATTAATCACTTGATCACACACAAGATGAGCTTAAAGTTCTTTGAGCAAGCCTACAATGAATCACACAAACCACTGAGTTTTCCACTGAATTTTCACTGAACGTTGCGCATTGAGTCGACAATAATTTTCAACGGAACGGGACGAGAGCACGTGCGGCTTGGTCGATTGATACAATCAGAGTGAAAAAGGGGAGGGAGAAGGCGACCACGTCGAGGCGAGTGCGTACTCGACGGAAGTGACGTGTCAATGAGCCTCCATGTGTCGATTGATTATTGGTCGTGAGTGTGAGACGTGTGTGAGCGCATGAGCAGACGGGCACAATAGTGTCCAGCGTGGTGGTCACGTGGCGGTCAGCGTACTACGTGAGTTTGCTGACCGTCCCGAGAACCACGTATGAGTCAGTACTCATACGTGGTTCTCGAACATTTGTCAGGCGTCAAGGTGACGACGGGGTCCGTAAGGTGTTGCCACCTCACGACCGCGAGGTCGAAACATTCCGCCCGCTATCAGGGACAGCGTTGCTGATTATGACGTGTTGAGTGTTGCGATTGGCAGGATTGCCAGCTTGGTGATTGGTCGCTTCAGGGTTGTGGTCGCGGTTTTGAGCGTCACAACTCTGACGAGTCCATTTGATCCAGGATGAACAGCAATGACTCGAGCAAGTGACCACTTTGATGGTGGAAATCTTTCATCGGTAATTAGCAGTAGTGATCCGAAGTTGATTGCGTTTGTTGGATGATGCCACTTGGTTCGAGCGAGTTGAGTCTGGAGATATTGAGTTGACCATTTGTTCCAGAAATATTGAACACGTTGTTGAATAAGTTGCCAACGGTTGAGTCGAGATTGTTGAATGAGTTCCAGTGATGGTTCTGGAACAGTGTTCAGTGTATCTCCGATCAAGAAGTGATCTGGCGTCAGAGCTGATACATCGTCTGGATCGTTGCTGAATGGTTCTAATGGTCTTGAGTTGTGTACTGCTTCTATCTGAATGAACAGAGTGTTGAGTTCTTCTAACGTGAGAACAGTTTCACCAATTGTTCTGGTTAGGTGATACTTAGCTGATTTCACGGCAGCTTCCCACTTTCCGCCCATATGTGGAGCTGATGGTGGGTTGAATTTCCACGTAGTCCCAGTATTGGTGAATGAGCAGAACAAGTGTTGATTTTCCTGGGTACATTGAGTGAACATTTGTCTGAGCCTAGGATCTGCACCCTCGAAGTTCTTGCCGCAGTTACTATAGAGAGTGCGACAGATGCCTCGCCGCCCAGTGAATCGTCTGAATGCAGCTATGAATGAGTCGGTTGAGTATTCTGTTACTACCTCCAGATGCACAGCTGAAGTAGTAAGGCAGACAAACACGCAGAGCTATCCTTTTGTGTGTTTCGCGCCTCTGCCACGTCATGTTTTAATCGTCAGTGGACCAGCGTAGTCCACTCCAGATGCATAGAAGGGTCGTGATGGTGTGACCCTTGATGACGGTAGTTGGCCCATGAGTTGTTGTGCCCATTCGCCACGTTGACAAGCACACTTGATGCAGCGTAGAATGAATGATCGAACTGGACTTCTACCACCAAGAATCCAGTACGATGTTCTCAGGTGAGCCAGAGTTGATTGAATGCCACCGTGTAGAGTTAATCAATGTGCATGTTGAATTGCCAATATTGTGAAATGTGATTCTTTCGGAATGATTGCTGGATGAGTGGCTTCAGGATCCAAGATTGAGTTGTTGAGTCGACCTCCCACGCGAATGATGCCTTGAGTGTCGATGTAGGCAGTCGATCGATGGAATGGATGATTGTGTGGTAGTGGTGAGCCTGATCTGAGCAACTTGAGTTCTGTACTAAAGTACGCTGCTTGGGTTGATTGTATCCAAAATGAGCGAGATTCGTTGAGTTCTTGTGGCGCAAACTCATCGATGGTGTATCCTCTATAGGATACACCATCGATGAGTTTGACATCTTCTTCATTCGTCGCCCTACTCGAAAGCAGATTGACGTCACTCTGAGCAATCTCGTAAGGGACGAATACCTTTCTACCATCTCCCAATGATTTTGTGGCCGATTTGATGTCACTGTGAATGATAATCCTGGTTGCTCTTCGTATTGTGCCTGATGAGTTATCGCAAACGTATTTGCTGGCCATGAGTCTTGCGATTTAATGAGCCATGGTGGGCCTGTCCACATAGATGATGCTTCTCGAGCTAGGAGATGTTTAGCCCGCGTGAAGCGCAGTCGGCTGGATTTTCTTTGCCAGGAACGAACTTCCATACGCTATTTGGAATGGGATCTTGAATTTTCGACACTCTGTTCCTGACAAATTCTTTCCACCGTGATGAGTGTGAGTTGATCCAAGTGAGTGAGACAGACGAGTCTGTGCATAAGTAAATTGGAGTGTTTGGTTTCTCTAATGTTGATTGAACATACCTGACCAATTTTGATAATATCAAAGCGGCTGTGAGTTCAAGTCGAGGTATCGTGAGTCTTTTGAGTGGTGCAACTTTCGTTTTTGAGCACAAGAGCGAGATGTGACCATGATTATTTGGATCAACAATTTTGATGTAGACGACAGCAGCCATTGCTAATTGTGATGCGTCAGAGAATCCATGAATTTCGATGTTTGATGAGCGGTTCGTATGATACCATCTTGGTATCGATATTGAAGACACGTTGAGTAGATCATTCTTGAGTCGAATCCACTTTGATGCGGTGTGAGATGGCACTGGTTCGAGCCAGGTGATCTCCTCCAGCCATAACTCTTGCATCAACATTCTTGATTTGACAGTGAATGGTGACAAGTCCGAGTGGATCGAATAGTTGAGCAATCTCTGACAATATGATTCGTTTTGTGAATTTGGACCCTGAATGTGGTGGCTTCGGTTTGAATTTGAATACATCCGATTTCGGATGCCAATACAGGCCGAGGATTTTCATGCTGTTGTCGTCGATGATGATTTCTTCTGATTTGTTCGAGTTTTACGAAAATTGATTACTAAATTCTGGGTGATTGCTTTGCCATTTCGCCAGTGGAAAGCCGCCCGCCATGCACAGGTGATTGACCTGATGAGCAATTTCAAGTAACTCGGGTAGTCTACTAGCACCGCCATAAATGTCATCCACATATCTTCCTTTTAGCAGAGATGGTATTGTTGTGGATATCGATGACCTTCATCGTTGACAAGTTGTAATACTGTTCGTGTGGCTAAGAATGGTGCAGATCGAGTGCCATAAGTCACCGTTGTTAGTTGATATGGTGTTGAGTTTCTCTGTTCATCTACCCACAGGATTCTTTGGAGGTCCCAGTCATCCTGGTGAACCTTGATTTGTCGATACATCTTAGTGATGTCACTCGAGAGCATGAACTTGTGTTGGCGAAGCCAAATGAGTACCTCGCATGGATCCTTCTGCAGGTTCGCTCCCGTGTGTTGAATGTCGTTGAGTGATTTGCCCGATATTGTTGGGCTTGATCCGTTGAGTACCACTCTCAACTTTGTTGTTGAGCGGTCTGCTTTGAATACACCGTGATTAGGCAAGTAATACATAGGACTGGTGTGAGCGTGCGATGACAAGTCTTCTGATGAGACCCTCAACCCTCCTGATGCCGAAACATCATGTGCTAAGGTCATCTCACCTCCAACTATGTCACTTCCACTACTCACATTGCCCGATGATTGAATGGTTGATTTGTCTATTGCCTTTCTCATGTGATCTAGGTGTTCGTACTCGGTCAGAAATGATGAATACATGTGATGATACGTTGACTCCTTCTTCAATCGTATGATGAGTCGCTGAAGACAGCTCTGTGCTGTTACCTTTGAGTCACCGAGTACTGTCGGTGGAGCTGTGAGTGGTAAACGAACAATGTATCGGCCGGTGTTGTCTCTTGAGTGCGTTGACATGAAGTGATCTTCACAAGCTTGCTCTTCTGGTGATAGTTGTGAGTGGTTGGTAGTTGGAATCTCTTCCTGTACCCAAAATTGAGTGAGCAAGTGTTGAAGCTCTTCATGTGAACTGCTGGCTGTTGAGTGATATGAGTAGTGAGTCGGCGATGACTGTTGGGTGATGGGCCCAAGTAGAATGCACCCAAAAATAGTGAGTTGCGCAATGGGTGAACCTGGTGATGATTTTACAAGATCGTTTGCATCGATTTGCCCATATGAATCCGCACCAATGATTACATCGATTGCACGTGGTCGCATGTAATCTGGATCAGCCAGCTCTAATGAGTCAATGTGTGGCCAATAGTTGTTGTGAGCTGAAACTGAAGGCAATGTTGTTGTTAATTGTTTGAATACGTTGATTCCAGTGTAATTGTTGTCACACCTTTCGTTTGACCAGAATAATTGCCTCCAATCTCACAGATTGATATTGATGAGCACCTTCGTGGTAGATGATGATGAACAACCAGGTGGTCTGATATGAATGTTAATTCAGACCCCGGGTCGATGAGTAGTCGAACTTGATGAGCGCCAAATGGTGTGATTAATAATGCGAGACCAGTGCCGAGCAGAACAGCTGGCCTTGAATGTTGAATGATTTGTTGACTTGGCCATTGTTGAGTTGAACTGGCATGAGTTGAGCTATGATAAGTGAGCTTACGCATGGCTTGATTGTCTCAATGAGCATCCGATGAGCTTTGTTGAGTAGACGTTTGAATTGACTCTTTCGGCAGGTGCAGCATCTTATGTTTCCTGCCGCACGTCTGGCATGTCTTCGCCAACCAACTCTCCGTCGTCGGACATGATTCGATTGATGAACCGTGTGCGCACGTGCTCTGCTTCAACTACCGACCGCGTACTCGAACTAGAACACTTGTATTGTCTTTAGTTGATTTTGATTTGATTCACACCGTTAGCTGTTTCACTAAATTGTCAATTTGAGCTGAATGATGATTGTCAATGATGACTGCGTACTTGTCAAATTGAAACCAACACGGATTCTTATAGTAAGGCGCAATGAGTATCGCAATAGCGTTGACAATGGTTGAACAATCGAACCTTACGATGAACTAGTACTATGAGTGCGTATAGTGAGTAATACAATGAGGTACCGCAACGGCAGCTTTCACAATGAATGTACTAACGAGCTTTGCAATTAATTTGAATTGACCAATGGATTGTTGAACAACAAGGAAAAATTCCTTCTGAGTTAATCCTATGACCAATTATATCCGGCTCGAAGGACCAAAAAATTTTTCGATGTTGTTGAAATCAAATCAACTAGTGCCGGTATGGGATATAAGAGGTCAAGGATTAAAATGAATTCAAGATGGTTGCAAGAGAAAAATATAAAAATAAAGTTTATTTAAATTAGGAACAGATTGATTAATAATTAACGATAATGTTACCTTGGCTTGATTACTAGATGATTAGAACGGATTGATGATGAGTTGTACAAGCGGAATGAATGTTGCAACGTGGCGTCGGGTGAGCGGAAGCGAGGTGTATCTGATTTAAGCCACGTGATGATGGTTACGCTAGATTAAATGAACACGAGTTTGCGAATGTAAAATTACGCTGAGTACAAGTGAATTGTGCTAAATACAATTAGCCAAAAATGTATATGAGTACGATCGAGTTTCACAGTATGAAGAATACCGATGGATGAATATAACAATAGTGATCACAAACAATATGATCGACGAACGCACAATGGCGAATGCCACGTGTCAAATTTCACACCGTGATTAATTGCGACGCAATTAATCACTTGATCACACACAAGATGGGCTTAAAATTCTTTGAGCAAGCCTACAATGAATCACACAAACCACTGAGTTTTCCACTGAATTTTCACTGAACGTTGCGCATTGAGTCGACAATAATTTTCAACGGAACGGGACGAGAGCACGTGCGGCTTGGTCGATTGATACAATGAGAGTGAAAAAGGGGAGGGAGAAGGCGACCACGTCGAGGCGAGTGAGTAGTCGACGGAAGTGACGTATCGATGAGCCTCCACGTGTCGATTGATTATTGGTCATGAGCGTGAGACGTGTGTGAGCGCATGAGCAGACGGGCACAATAGTGTCCAGCGTGGTGGTCACGTGGCTGTCAGCGTACTACGTGAGTTTGCTGACCGTCCCGAAAACTACGTACGAGTACTGCAGGCGTCAAGCTGACCAGGGGGTTCTTAAGGTGCTGCCACCTCACGACCGCGAGGTCGAAACAGTTTTTTAATACTTTATGATAACGCTTAGCCTCGAGCGACGACATCTTTTTTAATTAAAGTTCTATACACTCCTAGCCTCCATCCAAGATTAATTGGTATTACTATTTTTATTAGCCCTCTCGTGAACCGGTCACTACCCGTCAGCGTTATGCTGGAGACTGCGAGTGGCAACGGACTCATCAATGTGGGCGATCGAGGCGACACACCTCGCCCCACGCCCCGAACTTGAAAAATGCGAGACCGTAATAGGGAGGGTTTGAACCGCCTGAAGTTTTATTCACATGTTAATATTCTTGGTTTGAATCCCATGTATTAACGGTGTTTGTGGTGGAAAAATAATAGTATAGGTCGCGTTTGATCGGTCGGGTTAGGTTGGGTGTTGAGTTTTGTTGGCTTACCATATATGACATATATGTCGCATCGCAGTCGAAGACGTGATTTGGGCGACGCACTCGACTTTACGATGTTTATGGAGGGTCAAATGACGAGCGTCGAGTGACGATACGTCGCCGAGATATTTAGAAAATACTGACTCTGTTGGTGGTGCGTGGTGCATGTACCACGAGTGGGTTGTATCGCGTAGAGGTCTAGGACAAAAGAATAAGAGAGAAAAGACCAAGAGGTCTCACGGATTGGGATTCATTCCTCCTCGGGTCATCGTATCGGAAAGAGCATATTTTAAAGAACGGCTCTGCGCGATACACTCCGCTAGCACCGCTATCGAGAGATTTCGTATTGTAACTTTTATTTGCACCTTTTAATCTGTGTATCGAATCATTTAATAAATTCTGTACGCTGTGTCACTGCGGCCGTCAGTGAGATATCAATTGTGTCTTGAGAGCACGCTCTTGCTCTCTCTCGTTTATTTTTGATATACACATTATTTGTGTATATCTGACATCAGAAGTGGGATAAAGATCTTTCAACTCAGAGATTCGACGATAAAGTTCACGTGAAAATTGTGAAAACTTTGAAAGACGACTATGACTAAAGACAGTGAAAAAAGTGCCAGTGTTGCGGCCAAAGACAGTGAAAATAGTGACAGTGTTGTGGTCGAATTCGGTGAAAACAGTGCCGGTGTGATAGCGAAGGACGGTGAAAAAAGTGTTAGTGAGACAGACAGTGTACGATCTCGAAATCGGAAAAGAAAACGATCTCCGGTTTCATCCGAATCGGAACTCGAATCTGATGATTCCGCGCACACAAAAAATAAACGGAGAGACCGTACGTCGAGGCTGGAGGAAGAGAATCTGCGACTGATTGCCTTGCTTACGCGACGAGAACGAGCTCCGATGGACCTCGTTAAATTCGATCCAAAAACGACTGACGCTACCGGCTGGGCAAAAATGGTTGATGAATGGATTCGACGTTACAAACCCGACGATTGGGAAATCGTTCAACACCTGGCTAAAGCCTTCAAGGACGAAGCGGCACAGTGGTTCACTGGCATGGACCCCTCCGGGAAAAGCTGGACCGAGATTCGTGCCGAGTTTATAAGCGCGTATGCAAAAAATAAAAACGTCGCTTCAGAACTTCATTCGATTTGGACCGACGACGCCGAGTTCACGCTCGAAAATTTCATGAAGAGGGGAAGGAAGATCAAAGCGTGGCTCAAGGAACGGAAATCGGTGGACGAGACCGCTACCCAACTGGCTGGATTGTCTTACTCGTTCCAGAACCGATTTGTGCGAAATGTATTCGTACGCGAATCACCTCGCAATCTGCAAGAAGCAATGTCGTACCTCGATGGAAAAACGACCGACCACCATCGACCGCGTGCATCCCTCGGAGCCCCTGGTCCACATACTAAGACTCCGACGCCGCGAGATGGGAAGTCGCACCGTTCAGACATCGAGTGCTACAATTGCGGAAAGAAGGGACATCGTAAGGCTGATTGCAGATCATCTTCGTAGTCACACAGCAGCCAGTCACGGGACAGCAAGGGCTCATATTTCAAGAAGGCGTTGACCTGCTACAACTGCAAGGGAGAGGGTCATATCTCCCCGAACTGTCCAAAGAGGGAAGAGAAAATCGTGAAGCTTTGTAATTTGACCTCTACCGAAAATACTTTGTAGCTGGCTGACGGTAAGGTGTTGACATTTATTTTTGATTCTGGTTCAGACTGCTCGTTAGTAAAAGAGAGTCTGGTGGAAAGGTTGCCCGGTAGGAGACGGTGCGTTTCTACGCGATTGAGAGGTCTTGGAAATGGATATGTAGATTGTTGTGAGCAAATCTCTGTTTTGGCCGATTTAAATGGCATAAATGTTGAAATTGATTTGTATGTGGTAACGGACGAAACTTTGTCCGTGGATATAATTCTGGGTAAAGAATTGTTAGCAGATGGTGTCTCAGTCACGTTGGACGGAACCATGGTAAAATTTGCAAAAGTAGACAAATTTATTGGCTCGTGTAACTTGGAAATTAGTATCGATGCTGTTGATTGTGATTCAATTAATATGAGAAAAGCACTCGTTGACTTTTTGAGAATGTATGAGAAAAATATGAGTGTCGAGTCCCCCAAGATTCGAGTCACTTCGGGTAGTCTTGAGATAAGATTGAAAGACGAGAACAAGCTCGTGCAGAGACGCCCTTACAAGCTAGGCGATGTAGAACGACAAACGGTGAGAGGTTTGGTTGACAAAATGCTTAAGGCAGGAATCGTTCGGGAAAGTAGAAGCCCATTTTCTAGTCCAATCATCTTAGTAAAGAAAAAGGATGGCTCGGATAGACTATGCGTGGATTTTCGGGAATTAAACTCAAATACGGTAGCGGACCGTTATCCATTACCGCTGATACAAGATCAATTAGATCGTCTGTGTGGAGCGCATTATTTTTCGTCGTTAGATATGGTAGCGGGATTCCATCAGATACCCGTAGAGGAAAACTCGATTGAGAAGCTTGCATTTATTACACCTGACGGACATTACGAATACCTGACAATGCCATTTGGGCTGATGAACGCACCATCCGTGTATCAAAGAGCAATTAACAACGCACTGGGAGAATTGAGATATTCTTATGCAATTGTTTATTTAGATGATGTCCTTATACCTGGCAAAACCGAACAAGAGGCTTTTGATAGACTGAAAATCGTAACGACAAAACTGGCTGAGAGCGGGTTCTCGTTTAATTTAAATAAATGTAAATTCTTAAAAACGCAAATTGAATATCTGGGATACACTGTATCGAACGGAGAGCTGAGGCCCAACCGTCTAAAAATCGAAGCACTGGTACAATCGCCCATCCCTCGAACGCAGACCCAGGTAAGACAGTTGCTGGGACTAGCATCTTATTTTCGTAGATTTATACCAAAATTCTCACAGACAGCAGCCCCTTTGTATAGGCTTACCGCAGGCAATACGAAGACAGTACAATGGACAAACGAACACCACGAAGCTAGGACAAAGCTCATTGAATTTTTAACGTCGAAACCGTGTCTCCGAATATTTGACCCTAGCCTACCGATCGAATTACATACTGACGCTAGTGCCCTCGGGTACGGCGCTGTGTTGCTTCAAGTCCTCAACAAAAATAAACATCCAATCGCTTACTACAGCAAACGCACTATAGACGCTGAAACTCGTTATCATTCGTACGAACTCGAGACCCTCGCAGTCGTAAACGCGATAAAACATTTTCGACAATATTTGTTCGGTCGTAAATTTTTGGTTGTCACAGACTGTAACTCACTAAAGGCCGCGAGCCTAAAGAAAGATCTAACACCACGTGTGTATCGTTGGTAGGCATTTTTACAATCTTTTGATTTTGAAATTGAATATCGCGCGGGTGAGAGAATGAAACACGCGGACTTTCTGTCGCGAAACCCTGTTTTGGATAAAAGCGTAATGAAGGTGACAAAAGTCGATATGAACAAAATAATAGAATTGGCCGATGACTGGTTGATTGTCGCTTAGCAGAAAGACGACGAAATAAAAACTTTGTACCGGGAAGTACTAGACGGATCAGAGAAAACGAAAACTTACACAATTAAAGACAAAATCTTGATGCGAACGATAGAGAGAAAGGGTAGACAAATCACATTACCCGTAGTACCTAGGTTGATGGTATGGTCGCTCATACATCATGTACACGCGAATATTTGTCATTTAGGATGGGAAAAGACGTTGAACAAATTGTACGAACTTTATTGGTTTCCTAACATGTCAAAGCAAGTAAAGAAATTTGTGGCAAATTGTATTTTGTGTCAAACTTGCAAGTCGGTATCGAGACCATTACAAGCACAGCTACATCCAATCGAAAAAGACAATATTCCATGGTCAACAATTCACATGGACATATCGGGAAAATTATCAGGCCAGTCTGGGAAAAAAGAATATGTTTTCGTAATCATAGACGGATTCACGAAATTTGTAACATTGAACTGGATTAATCGTTTGGATACAGAAACAGCAATTAATCAGATTGAGAAACATTCGTGTATTTTTGGGGCACCAAGACGAATCATTTGTGACCAAGGTTCAGGATTTACAAATGCGCGATTTAAGGAATTCTGCAACGAAAAGAATATTTTGATTCATTTAATAGCTTCGGGAACACCGAGAGGTAATGGTCAGGTTGAAAGAGTTATGTCAACCATGAGGAATATGTTATCCATAAGCAAAGCTCAGGGAAAACAATGGCAGAACGAATTAAGCAGAGTGCAGCTTGCAATAAATTCAACCGTTCAGAAAACGTTGGGAAAAAGTCCCGCTGAGATTTTGTTTGGAACTAAAATAAATGCGTTAGAGATCGAACGTATAAAACATGACAGTGTAAACACAGATAGTGTTAAGTTAAGCGAGATCAGGGCAGAGGTTAGCAATAGTATTGCAGCGGAGGCCAAAAAGGAAAAAGAAAGATTTGATCGAAAAAATAAAGTGGTCAAGCCATTCAAAGTTGGAGATTTTGTAATGGTCAGGAATAATGACAGGATAAAGACAAAGTTGGACGCAAAATATCGCGGTCCGGTAGAAGTCATTGCGGTGCTACCGAATGATAGGTACCTGGTGAAGAAAGTAGGCTATGGATTGAGAGGCCGAAATAGCATTAAAGTTTCTCATGACAAACTGATCGCAGCTCCGGGAAACGAGGCGAGTCAGGATAACAGTGTCGCAGAAACGGAAAATAAGTGAGAATAAAATTGTATGTCAATTTGTGTGATGCAATTCGAGAAATTGTCTCAGTGCATGATCATGAGTGCAAACATGGGGTTTTTGCAAAAAGAGAATTGTCGAACAGATGCAGTCTGGTTCTGTTGGTTTCCGAATTCTGTTGAAAATTCGCAGAGAACGTGTGGTTCTGGTTGAATCGGGTTTATATGGAGAAATCTGAAGCGAGCACGAGGCTCTGTTGGTTATTAATAACGTTTCAATTCAAAAGTACAACTTCGGCTTTCGATGCTCGCTGGACTTGATCACCCAGAATCCTCGAACCCAAAGATGTTACTTGAGAATGATCCGAGTATTAACTTGTGAGCAATAGTTAGAACATGTATGGATGCGCAAGGCATGCCTACAGAGCTATTGCGAGTGAACAAAAATAGTTAGAACATGTATGGATGCGCAAGGCATGCCTACAGAGCTATTGCGAGTGAACAAAAATAGTTAGAACATGTATGGATGCGGAAGGCATGCCTACAGAGCTATTGCGAGTGAACAAAAATAGTTAGAACATGTACGGATGCGCAAGACATGCCTACAGAGCTATTGTAAGTAAAACAATAGTTAGAAAATGTATGGATGTGAGAGACATGCCTGCAGAGCTATTGTGAAGGGTAGAACGATAGTTAGAACATGTACGGATGCGAAAGACATGCCTACAGAGCTATTGTAAGTGGACAATGGTTAGAAATTGCACGGATGCGTGGGGCATGCCGGCAGAGCCATTTATGTCTTGGTAATTGGACTTGCAGTGCGACTGTAGAGTATTCAGAAAAATAAATAGATAAAATGCCGCATGGCGATAGAGTGTCAAAAGAGAAAATAAATTAAAGAAATGATGCCCGTGAGGCAGAAACGTGTCGGGAAAATACAGCAAAAGCATAAAGGATGCAGACGGATTTGTAAAGTCAGGAAAGCCGAACGTAAACTAATGCTCGTTTGTTCGATGCCTGTTTTTGTGTTTCAGAAGTAAATTAAATGGATAAATACTGGGCACTCGAGACGCGTGCTAGTCAGTATGGCCGTGTCGCATCGCAGTCGAAGACGTGATTTGGGCGACGCACTCGACTTTACGATGTTTATGGAGGGTCAAATGACGAGCGTCGAGTGACGATACGTCGCCGAGATATTTAGAAAATACTGACTCTGTTGGTCGTGCGTGGTGCATGTACCACGAGTGGGTTGTATCGCGTAGAGGCCTATGACAAAAGAATAAGAGAGAAAAGACCAAGAGGTCTCACGGATTGGGATTCATTCCTCCTCGGGTCATCGTATCGGAAAGAGCATATTTTAAAGAACGGCTCTGCGCGATACACTCCGCTAGCACCGCTATCGAGAGATTTCATATTGTAACTTTTATTTGCACCTTTTAATCTGTGTATCGAATCATTTAATAAATTCTGTACGCTGTGTCACTGCGGCCGTCAGTGAGATATCAATTGTGTCTTCAGAGCACGCTCTTGCTCTCTCTCTTTTATTTTTGATATACACATTATTTGTGTATATCTGACATATATATGATGTATTATATGCTATATGTTACATATATAACGGATTTTTTCGATCGATCGGTTGGGTTAGGTTGGGTGTTGAGTTGTGTTGGCTCACTATATATATAGATATATGATGTAGTATATGATATATGTTATATATATATAGCAGATTTTATTTTGTACCAATTGTGCGAATATGCGATTACATCATCGATATAGACGATATATATATATATATATATATATATCGCATATTCGCTAAGCATTTTTTCTCTTCCAACTCTGTTTTCATAACGAGCGGAGCATTCGATATTATTATTATTATTATTATTCCTCTCATAACATTTTTTCATAACGAGCGGAGCATTAGTTATTATTATTATTATCGTAACGCGAACACAGAGTTGGACGAGAACAACATTTTTTTTCTCAGAAATGCCAGCGGGCCTACCATCCGTTGGTATTCCTCTCGATGCTATACTGAGAGTATATATTGAAACGTTACACTCATGTGACACGATCCGAATGATCGTGTCAGAACATTCAATGAAATTTGAATTGTATATTTCGAATAAAATGGTGTAACTTTTTGGTAAAAAGTTATATCTTTTTACTGTAGAAATCTAAGGAAGAGTTCGTGTCGTGGACTCGAAGGAAACTTGGAAAGAGGATAATGCAGAGATGCCGAATATTGGTAATTCAAGTCAATTTTTATTGAATTTATAAGATGCCTCAGATTTGGTTTAATTCGTCACTGCATATTTTATGCGTTCAGACACAACCTCTCATCACCGGCACTCAATAGAGCGATTTTGAAGGTTGTTTAAAAATTACTGTATCTCGTTAAGCGATGATCAGTAAGCAAATAAATTCTCAATGCTATTTTCAAGATAGCTGACTGAAGGATTTGATTCTAATTTTTGGAAAGGTTATTTTAGTTGGAATATTTTATTATTTAAAATTGCTTGAAGAGCTTGTTAGTGATGTCAATACTTTGGATGGAATAAATTGCGTCAGGAATACGTCTGTTTCGTCTGTTGCGAATTTATTCTATTTTAGCGATCGAAATTGAATGATCTTTTTTATTGTGCTTGAATTTCAGAAAATGGAATTTTACATTCCTTAATTGTCAAAAGAGAAGTAAAGATCGCTCTATTAAATTATATTGAATTTAATAGACTTTATTTTCGAAAAAGGTTTAATTTGGTTGTTCTTTGGTTTGTTTGATATTTCAAACAACTGAAATTTAAAGATTTCCTAGAGGAGGAAATTTTAATGGTTTTAATTTTGGAAATGATATTAATTTGACAATTCACCCTCGTAAAATCGAGACCATAATCTCCTTTTGGGGTTTGCTAAACATGCACGCTTCCTCGGACTCTCAATGTGTTACGTTGCAATAACGAAACACGAGGCGACTCGAGAAAGTTCCCTACCTACGGGTTCGCGATGATCTGAGACGTACACCTTCCGTATTTCGAACATCCAAGCGCAATGCAAGGGGTCTAGATACGGACGGATCCCTAGGAATAGCTGGAATTAAACTCATGAACTCAGTAAACACCGGGGAATGTTTTATTAGCTTTAAGAGATAATAACACTTGATTCGAAGTTAAATTGAAGATAGTCAAACTCCCTAAACCAACACGTTCACGGGAGAATAGAATAGTCAGAATGGCTATTCTATTTTTCAAAAAGATAATTACTTGAGGTGAAGTTGGCGTAGTGCGAAGAATATTCAAATTCTCGATGAAGCTACACTTTAAGTCACGCACAGCAATTATTTACTTGTTTCGAAGTGAAACAAGTACAGGATTGAAGCTACTGAATTTTGCTTGAAGAGCTGACCGTTTTGTATAAAACGGACAAAACCGAAGAGTGATTTACTCGAGGAGTAAATTGAATTGTTACGACCAGCACGATTTGGTGTTCTGAACTGATACTCTCTCCGGTAAAAGCACAACTTTTATAGACTGGAGAGAATGAACCCCACGCTCGTTACCGCAATTCCGATTGGTTCCGGAAATCGAGTGGGGCGAAATCGTGAGCTTCCCTGCTCAGTTTGAAGTAGGGAATTCCGGGTAAACAATTTGTTTAAATTTTGTAATTTCTTTTATTTCGTCGCGTCTCGTCTCGTAGATTTTATTTGTATCCCCTCCCCAATGGGGCAAAACGGACGCAAGTCAGTTTGTGGTCTTGGGGTATGAAGAGGCGCGGAATGGTCTCTTCCGTGCCCGCCTGGCAATAGACGACCCGGAGCGCAATGCCCGCGTCGTCGATCGCGCGGTGCACGGAGTATACTCCGTGCACCGCGCGTATACCTCCTTTTCGCTTCTCATGCTTGTGTGTAACGATGGCTCGAAAAGCGTCCCGTTACAATATGTATATACACTGAGTATACGGCCGGGTATGCTGCGAAACAGCTGAGCGAAAGTATAGCGACGAGTATAGCTCTCTTTGTTATACTCAGTGTATATACATATATACTCTCAGTATAAAAAGAGAAGAATAATAATACGAACGGATGGTAAGCTCGATCTGAGAAAAAAAAATGTTGTTCCCGTCCAACTCTGCGTGTTCGCGTTATAATAGGAGTACTAATAATAATATCGAATGCTCCGCTCGTTATGAAAAAAAAAACTGAGGCAATCATGCTATCCCGATGATCGCTTCGCGTTATGAAAGGAATAATAATAATAATAACTAATGCTGCGCTCGTTGATCTTTCTGGAAAAAAATCTCATGGAATCTCGTGGTGAAAACGTTCCGAAAAAAAAATATGTATCGCGACACGTTCAATTTTATTTTTCGTATTTAAAATTTCCCACGGCGTCAGCCCCTGGATGAGATTTGTTCTTGGCCTTTCCGAACAAAAAAAAAATCTTGTTAGCCGACGATCGCCGTTTACGGCAAAAAAATGTCTTCATCGCCAACTCCTTGCTCGTTAGGTTTTATTTGGTGTTTCTCTATACTGGGTACTCTACAGTGACCACACACTCGTAGCCAGAAGACAGTACATAGACACTACTAATGCCATCACGGAAAACACTGAGGCCCACGAGGCTCACGCGCGTGCCTACGAATCACCGCACAAAACAGCCGACGCGAGGATACGTCTCTACCTATAGAGAGTATATATATAGTCTCCTTACTCATATACGGCCGGGTATGCTGTGCAACAGCTGAGCGAAAGTATAGCGACCAGTATAATTCTCTTTATCATACTCAGGGTATATACTGTGACGGAGATTTTTCCTAGACGTCACCTTCGCTCGCACGAACCCATGACTGTGGGAATATTTATAAAAAAATTCACGTGGCACAGAGTTCGATTGAAGTGACGACACTCGCGCTGAGGAGCTTTGTCTCTGGGACCGGAGCGGCAATATAACTACCCTCGTGCCCGTGGCGGTCTTCGTCGCACGAGTCACAAAGGGGATAACTCGATCTCTTTTCCACCTACGCTGCGTGTGGCAATAGCCAGCCTGTAACGCCTAGAGACAGCAATGCAGGACCCACCAACGTCGAGGGACACACAGCCGTCATAGAAAGAAAGAAAAAAAGGAATGGAGAGAGAGGGACAATATAACGAACAAGTGTGCCTTCAACAATGAGCTCTTTCTTTACAGCCGGGACATGAACAGACTAAATTGTAGAAATTGAATGACCAATTGTTGCTCGAGAGAATTTTCAGGAAACTCATAAAATAATAAATGTAGTTATAATTATTAATATAGGCAGTGTGTGTGTATGCATTAAAAGGAAGGATCGCATTTAAATTTTGCATGAAAAAAAGGCATGAATGGTGATTGCGAATGAATTTAAAGAAAATGCGTAAAAATAATAATACTACTTTCAATTTTTCCGTTAAATAGAATCATCATAAAAATTTTAAATTCAGTTAAGAGTAATTACGCATGATAAAACGAGAATATTTCACATTTTTGGACAGAATAATAATGTTGACAGTTAAATAAAAGATGCATGTATTTTAATAAACCTTTTTACATTGGAAACTTAAAATTTGCAATTAATAATAATAACTTTAATACGCAATTGCAAGGAATGGAATGAGAAAGGAATGGAATGAGAAAAGAATAGAAAGAGAGACAGAGAGAGAGAAGTGAAATAAGAAAGAAAGCGAAGACACCGCGAGAACCAAGAAAGGAGAAAATTGTGACGAAGAGGGATGTATGCAGAGAATGAGTGTGAGACAGAGAAATCATATGTAGAGTGAACGAGAGTATAGTATGAGAGTAGGAAAAGAGAGCAGGGGGGGTCAGGCTATGCGTAAAGACATAGTGACCCACAGCGCCTTCGAAATGAGGAGTAGAACGAGAGAGAAGGAGAGATGGTCTATAGCATGAGTATGAGAGAGATAGCGAGAGTTGTGCTAAGAGTATGGACGTTAGAATGAGAGAGGAGGATGTGGAAATGTGTGAGTATGAAAGAGATGGAATGATTTTTTGTTAAAAGAATATGAATAAAATAAGAGAGCGGGGTTTATTGCAATTTACCTTGCAAATCAATTATTGTAAGCAATGTAAGAATGATGTGAAGTAAAGTTAAGGGTATATGTAAGTTAAATTTTAAGATAATTTTGATTATATAGAGTCATATAGTCCTCCTGAATGCGAGGTGGAGGTGGAGGGAGAGACCCATCGCGTCTTAGAGGACGGAGGGCGCACTGTCCCACCACCGAAGCTAAGCAGTCTAACGAAGGCTATATAATGACGGGTCATTGGCCAAATCAGGCAGTTTTTTCGTCGAGTTCGTTTTGAGAGTAGCTGTTGGAGTTAGTTAGTGGTTGTTTTGGGGAGTTTGCAGTATGCTTCGCAGTCGTAATTTGGGCAGTACAGTTTTTTTGGAGAGTAGTAGCAAAGTAGTAGAGTGTTCGTCGCAGTACGTTTTTGGAGACACAGTTTTTAATTGTTGCGACTCCCTGTGGTAGTACGGTTTTTATTTTTTGAGAATCTTTTATTTTTTTGAGAATCTTTTATTTTTTTGAGAATCTTTTATTTTTTTTTTGAGAATCACTTCAGTTCGGGAATTCGAGATTTTGACAATAAGTGATTGCGGCGTGTTGAAAACTCAACGCGGATTTATTTTATTTTAAACCTATAACGAGACAGTTGTGTGGTGAACGAGATAAATAAAAGTTTGTGAAACGGAAAGACAGCGATTGTGTTTAATTCATCGACATCACCCATCCACATCGTTTCATCTCGACTTATCGCATCACCCGAGGGAAAGGAATTCCCATTTTTGAACATCGTTCCAGGTTCTGGCCATTTACCATCGTTTTCATCAATCCACATCGCTTCGTTTCCGTTTTTATTTTTCATCACACGAGTAAGTACAAAAATGGTTTTCATCATTCATTTGTCATCCGTTTCCCGGATGACAACCTCACCCGTGAGCAAATTTATTGTTCGCATCGAAAAGTTCCTTGCGAACTCCTTTGAGAGGTTTTTCAACTAATTTAGAGTCGACGTTCTTTGGTCCATATAGTGGTTTTTCTTTCGTGCGTGATATTCGCGGTTAATTTAATTCTTTAATTTGAAATGTTCAGTTCGTGTTTTATCCTTTGGGAATTTTCGAGGTGTTTTCCCCATATGCCACCCGTTGGTTGGTCTTATGCGCCTAGCATGCACCCCGTAGCTATACGGTGTCCAAGAAGTACTCCGCGCGTTTAAATTTGTTCAGGCTTAAAAATTAATTTCGTTATTTCGTTTTCCGCGATGACTTAAGAGCGGATTAATTGAGATTCCATTATTTCCTTATTTCTTTTATTTTTATTATTGTCTTACTGCAGCCGTGTATAGTCGATATGGGGGAACTTCAAGTTCGAATTGCCCTTATTGTAATCGTGATAATTCTAGTGGTTGCCATTGTTCCAATGGCTTTATTAATGTGTATGGAGCATCGACGGGAGAGTCTCCCTGAAAATCGTCCATCTGTGTATTTTCTCCCTTATTAGGGTCCTTTAAGTTCATCCCTGCGCGAATTATAAAATCAAATCTATCAATGGAGCTTTATAAAATATCATCATAAAAATTTGTTTTAATAATCATGGTTAGACATGTTATGTTCTTAAAATTCGCGAAATGTTAAAATGCAATAGAAAATTTATATCTTCCCCTTCATAATTACAAATTTGCACTCTCCGCCCATCCCCGAGCAATTTTCCGCAAGGTTAGGCTCGAAACAGGGCATCTCCCTGACTGTCATCGACTTATCTCGAAAACGTGTAAAGGGGGAGCTTGCTCTCCTTGACCGAGATGAGAAAGTCGTAAGTCAGGACATAACAATTTTTGGGGTCTCGTCCGGGATCCGAGAGTGCATTATATTGTTTTTTTTGTGTTTTGTGTGTGTTTCTTTTTGCATTAGTAATATTGGTATTGCACGGAATTTTTTTTTGGTTTGTTTTTTTTTTTTACGATTTCTTTGATATTGTGCATGTTTTATTCTCGCCCGTTTATTGCCGTCGAGTATATAGGGTCAACTGGATGAAGGTGGACGAAGGTAAGTCCAGGCGTCCACCGCCGGGTCAACAACCCCCGTTTATAAATGAATAGGCAGGCGCGTTCGAAGATCCAAGTAGATAGTTCGATTCTGAGTAATTATCCGCGAGAAAAAAAACGTCGCGCAAAAAGTGCGTCTGAACGAGTAATTTGTGTCGATGATCGCGTTGTAACAGATGAAAATTTGGGGACCAACAAGGATAATATTGGTGGTTCTCCTAAAGCGATATTCCGAGTTTTGTCATCGCCATCTTTAATACATCATGTAGAATTGAAAGATAATAATTCAAACGAGTCAGAAGTAAGATTAGGCGAAAGTTCTGTAGAAACACCCAATAGTCGTGAGCCTTCGATAGTATCACTTTCTACATCGGAAACAGCAAAATATGAGGAAGAATTAGCTAACTATTTTAAGGAAGTTCTGTCACCTTCTGAATATGAATCATTTAAACACGCTCTCGAAATACAAAAATCCTTTGATTTGGATACTCATAGCATACAAAAAATTAATAGAGATTTGAATCCATTGTCGAATAAAGCAACATTGGCGGAAACACCAAAATCGTCATTGTTGTCGCTACCTTCTGTAGATATTCGAAAATCATCAGCTACTTTGAACCCAAGTAATAATCTTCCTTCATTGCGTTCTGCAAAAACTTCTGCGGAAGCCCCAGTAATTTCTGTTTTTGAGAGAGCGAATAATTTCCTTTCGATACCTCCGTTACCGTCGCCTTCAAAATCACTTGATCCTGTTGTGTCATTAAAGAATCAGTTATTGTCATTTTTCGGTATTCCACCTAAATCATTTACACCGTTGATTGAAAAATCAAAAACACCGGAAGTCTTTTTATCAGCAGAAGCTAGTTTAACACCTCTTAGAAGTGTTCGTGGAAGGGATACAGTAAGACCTCGTCGAATTTTTAATACCACAATGCCGGAAACAAAATACGACCCATCCACGTTGACCGTTCTGCGGGAAGCGATGAGGGTTATTTCGGTTTTCGACGGTGGGAAAACATCGCTCGGACGTTATATTGCAGGTATAGAGGAAGCAAGTAGTATGACAGGTGGTGAGCTCGATGCCCAATTATTAAGATTAATAAAGGTAAAGTTGGCTCCCGCAATATGGAATAAAGTTTCAAAAATCACTTTTGCTAATCTCAAAGAATATTCAAATTATCTTCGCGAAACGTACGATCCTCCTAGGGACGTATATCAATTGATTGCCGAATTTGGAAATAGTTATCAGAAACCATTAGAAACTGTAGATGATTACGTGGACCGGATTAGATATTATGCGGAAAAAATCTTAGAGGCTTATGCTGCCGACGGTAATTTGGCCAGTACTAAGGTACCCTCATAGGGAGACGACCCGCCAGTCAGGAGTGGGGGTAGTCTGGCGCCAGGGCGTGTCCTCCCCTTCTCTCCCCTGCCCCCACCCACCCGCCAAGAGTTCTGATTGGCTCCCCACCCACCTCCTGCCCCTCTCCATTGTCCGCTGATTGGTCCCCCACTCCGCCCCACCACCGCTGACCCAGAATTCTCCGGCACCCTATTGGTCCCTATAGAGAGACCCCGTCGTCTGATTGGCCACCCCACCCTCGCCTCCAACCCCCGCTTAACTTATGCAAATGTTCAGACAAGTTTCCAACATTCTGGACATCGGTGGGGGTGCTTCGCCCCACCACCACCACCACCATCAGCACAGCTGACCCAGAATTCCCCTGCACGCTATTGGTCCCTATAGAGAGTCCCCGTACTCTGATTGGCCGCCGCACCCTCGCCTCCAACCCCCGCTTAACTTATGCAAACGCTCAGAGAAGTTTCCAAAATTTTGGATATCGGTAACGGAGTACCGTTGGTCGGTAGTACCCACCGATGGTAATACCGCCTGTAGCTAATATCGTCGGCCGTTAATTTATCTACGCAAAAACAAAAAACATTCGAAAACGATGGAAAAAAGATGTGTGTGTGTGTGTGTGTGTGCGTGCGTGCGTGCGTGCGTGCGTGCGTGCGTGCGTGCGTGCGTGCGTGCGTGCGTGCGTGCGTGCGTGCGTGCGTGCGTGCGTGCGTGCGTGCGTGCGTGCGTGCGTGCGTGCGTGCGTGCGTGCGTGCGTGCGTGCGTGCGTGCGTGCGTGCGTGCGTGCGTGCGTGCGTGCGTGCGTGCGTGCGTGCGTGCGTGCGTGCGTGCGTGCGTGCGTGCGTGCGTGCGTGCGTGCGTGCGTGCGTGCGTGCGTGCGTGCGTGCGTGCGTGCGTGCGTGCGTGCGTGCGTGCGTGCGTGCGTGCGTGCGTGCGTGCGTGCGTGCGTGCGTGCGTGCGTGCGTGCGTGCGTGCGTGCGTGCGTGCGTGCGTGCGTGCGTGCGTGCGTGCGTGCGTGCGTGCGTGCGTGCGTGCGTGCGTGCGTGCGTGCGTGCGTGCGTGCGTGCGTGCGTGCGTGCGTGCGTGCGTGCGTGCGTGCGTGCGTGCGTGCGTGCGTGCGTGCGTGCGTGCGTGCGTGCGTGCGTGCGTGCGTGCGTGCGTGCGTGCGTGCGTGCGTGCGTGCGTGCGTGCGTGCGTGCGTGCGTGCGTGCGTGCGTGCGTGCGTGCGTGCGTGCGTGCGTGCGTGCGTGCGTGCGTGCGTGCGTGCGTGCGTGCGTGCGTGCGTGCGTGCGTGCGTGCGTGCGTGCGTGCGTGCGTGCGTGCGTGCGTGCGTGCGTGCGTGCGTGCGTGCGTGCGTGCGTGCGTGCGTGCGTGCGTGCGTGCGTGCGTGCGTGCGTGCGTGCGTGCGTGCGTGCGTGCGTGCGTGCGTGCGTGCGTGCGTGCGTGCGTGCGTGCGTGCGTGCGTGCGTGCGTGCGTGCGTGCGTGCGTGCGTGCGTGCGTGCGTGCGTGCGTGCGTGCGTGCGTGCGTGCGTGCGTGCGTGCGTGCGTGCGTGCGTGCGTGCGTGCGTGCGTGCGTGCGTGCGTGCGTGCGTGCGTGCGTGCGTGCGTGCGTGCGTGCGTGCGTGCGTGCGTGCGTGCGTGCGTGCGTGCGTGCGTGCGTGCGTGCGTGCGTGCGTGCGTGCGTGCGTGCGTGCGTGCGTGCGTGCGTGCGTGCGTGCGTGCGTGCGTGCGTGCGTGCGTGCGTGCGTGCGTGCGTGCGTGCGTGCGTGCGTGCGTGCGTGCGTGCGTGCGTGCGTGCGTGCGTGCGTGCGTGCGTGCGTGCGTGCGTGCGTGCGTGCGTGCGTGCGTGCGTGCGTGCGTGCGTGCGTGCGTGCGTGCGTGCGTGCGTGCGTGCGTGCGTGCGTGCGTGCGTGCGTGCGTGCGTGCGTGCGTGCGTGCGTGCGTGCGTGCGTGCGTGCGTGCGTGCGTGCGTGCGTGCGTGCGTGCGTGCGTGCGTGCGTGCGTGCGTGCGTGCGTGCGTGCGTGCGTGCGTGCGTGCGTGCGTGCGTGCGTGCGTGCGTGCGTGCGTGCGTGCGTGCGTGCGTGCGTGCGTGCGTGCGTGCGTGCGTGCGTGCGTGCGTGCGTGCGTGCGTGCGTGCGTGCGTGCGTGCGTGCGTGCGTGCGTGCGTGCGTGCGTGCGTGCGTGCGTGCGTGCGTGCGTGCGTGCGTGCGTGCGTGCGTGCGTGCGTGCGTGCGTGCGTGCGTGCGTGCGTGCGTGCGTGCGTGCGTGCGTGCGTGCGTGCGTGCGTGCGTGCGTGCGTGCGTGCGTGCGTGCGTGCGTGCGTGCGTGCGTGCGTGCGTGCGTGCGTGCGTGCGTGCGTGCGTGCGTGCGTGCGTGCGTGCGTGCGTGCGTGCGTGCGTGCGTGCGTGCGTGCGTGCGTGCGTGCGTGCGTGCGTGCGTGCGTGCGTGCGTGCGTGCGTGCGTGCGTGCGTGCGTGCGTGCGTGCGTGCGTGCGTGCGTGCGTGCGTGCGTGCGTGCGTGCGTGCGTGCGTGCGTGCGTGCGTGCGTGCGTGCGTGCGTGCGTGCGTGCGTGCGTGCGTGCGTGCGTGCGTGCGTGCGTGCGTGCGTGCGTGCGTGCGTGCGTGCGTGCGTGCGTGCGTGCGTGCGTGCGTGCGTGCGTGCGTGCGTGCGTGCGTGCGTGCGTGCGTGCGTGCGTGCGTGCGTGCGTGCGTGCGTGCGTGCGTGCGTGCGTGCGTGCGTGCGTGCGTGCGTGCGTGCGTGCGTGCGTGCGTGCGTGCGTGCGTGCGTGCGTGCGTGCGTGCGTGCGTGCGTGCGTGCGTGCGTGCGTGCGTGCGTGCGTGCGTGCGTGCGTGCGTGCGTGCGTGCGTGCGTGCGTGCGTGCGTGCGTGCGTGCGTGCGTGCGTGCGTGCGTGCGTGCGTGCGTGCGTGCGTGCGTGCGTGCGTGCGTGCGTGCGTGCGTGCGTGCGTGCGTGCGTGCGTGCGTGCGTGCGTGCGTGCGTGCGTGCGTGCGTGCGTGCGTGCGTGCGTGCGTGCGTGCGTGCGTGCGTGCGTGCGTGCGTGCGTGCGTGCGTGCGTGCGTGCGTGCGTGCGTGCGTGCGTGCGTGCGTGCGTGCGTGCGTGCGTGCGTGCGTGCGTGCGTGCGTGCGTGCGTGCGTGCGTGCGTGCGTGCGTGCGTGCGTGCGTGCGTGCGTGCGTGCGTGCGTGCGTGCGTGCGTGCGTGCGTGCGTGCGTGCGTGCGTGCGTGCGTGCGTGCGTGCGTGCGTGCGTGCGTGCGTGCGTGCGTGCGTGCGTGCGTGCGTGCGTGCGTGCGTGCGTGCGTGCGTGCGTGCGTGCGTGCGTGCGTGTGTGTGTGTGTGTGTGTGTGTGTGTGTGTGTGTGTGTGTAATACCGATGGCGGAAGGGAGAATTTGTCAAGGAAAAACACGTTTATTCGAAAAATTTGTTTATTTAGAAAAATAGGAGTGAAAAATCCAAGATATATATCTCTCTATATTATATAAATATTTCGCCGCCGCCGCAGCCGCCGCCGTGTACAAGAGTTGAGGAGAGCGAGCGGGATCGAGTAGGCTGGGTGAGCGGATCGAGCGGGGGCGGGGGAGGCGCGGGTGGGGGCGTGGGCGGGGGGGTGGCGCGCGAAGCGCGCAGGGGGGCGGAGCCCCCCTAGTATATATATATGTATATATATATATATTGAAACGTTACACTCATGTGACACGATCCGAATGATCGTGTCAGAACATTCAATGAAATTTTAATTGTATATTTCGAATTAAATGGTGTAACTTTTTGGTAAAAAGTTATATCTTTTTACTGTTGAAATCTAAGGAAGAGTTCGTGTCGTGGACTCGAAGGAAACTTGGAAATATGCCGAATATTTGTAATTCAAGTCAATTTTTATTGAATTTATAAGATGCCTCAGATTTGGTTTAATTCGTCACTGCATATTTTATGCGTTCAGACACAACCTCTCATCATCGGCACTCAATAGAGCGATTTTGAAGGTTGTTTAAAAATTACTGTATCTCGTTAAGCGATGATCAGTAAGCAAATAAATTCTCAATGCTATTTTCAAGATAGCTGACTGAAGGATTTGATTCTAATTTTTGGAAAGGTTATTTTAGTTGGAATATTTTATTATTTAAAATTGCTTGAAGAGCTTGTTAGTGATGTTAATACTTTGGATCGAATAAATTGCGTCAGGAATACGTCTGTTTTGTCTGTTGCGAATTTATTCTATTTTAGCGATCGAAATTGAATGATCTTTTTTATTGTGCTTGAATTTCAGAAAATGGAATTTTACATTCCTTAATTGTTGAAAGAGAAGTAAAGATCGCTCTATTAAATTATATTGAATTTAATAGACTTTATTTTCGAAAAAGGTTTAATTTTTAAGGCTAAAATTGGTGGTTCTGCACACTTTCCTTAGTTTTGTGCGGTACAACTGGTAAATAATGAATTGTACATATAAAACTTCAATGATACTTTCTTATGCACGGTCTAACCACAACATATTCTCTTCATTATTTAAAACATTACATTTTAACTATGGTGTTGTAGAACTAATCATTTAGGAAAGAATAGCTCATTCTGGTAACGTTTCTATAAGACTATAAGGATAGTCACCAAAATAGCCAATGCAGAGGAAAAAGTACATTTTAGTGACTCATAAGAGATATAAAGGAAATGTCACTGATATGCACCTTCCATCCTGAATAGCCAACTTCGGTCACTTCTACTACGACAATCACTACCTACATACTGAAAATGGTGTACACACGCCGATAAAGACTTGCGGCGCCCTGGCAAATTGTCTGAAACTTTCCCCACCATGAACTGCATGGATATTCACAACATGAGTGACGCTAATCACTGGAATTGGAGTCTCCCTTTTCCACGTTTTGTTGAGTGCAACTGATAAAAAATGAATTGTAGATATAAAAATATCATTATACCTTCTTAGGCACGTTGTAACAACATGTTGTCGTACCAATCATTCCGAAACAAATAGTTCATTCTGGTGACGTTTGTATATGACTATAAGAATGGTCACCAAAATAGCTAAGGCAGAAGAAAAAGTGCACTTTAGTGACTGATACGATATACAAATGAAGTGTCACTTAACCACCTTCGATATTGTATAGCCCACTTTGGTGACTCTTCTGCTACACAATTACCGCCTATACACTAAAAATGGTACACACAAAACACCAATGGTGTACACAAAACAACAATAAAGACCTACGGTACCCTGACTAATTGTCTATAACTTTAAATATAATCAATAATAGCTAATTACACATTCCCAAAAAATCATTTTTTATGTATTTTTAGCGTTTCAGTGACAATACAGAATTGTCCAGAAAATGTGATACAAGTTATAAGTAATTATCATCATCGTGTGACCTGCGCACAAAGATACTACATACTATCTATGGTGACTGCGAATAATTTTTATCTATATGAGCTTAGCATATTATTGTTAGCCTATATGGAAGACAGAAAGTAATACGATAAATTACACAGTTCAAGATGATTCGAATATGTGTGATTCGAGTTTAACATGAATTGTGCTACATATAGCTATAACAATATAATTACTGTATAATTAGCCACAGCCATGCCACAGCACAGATACATCACAACGCATTAGACTGTTTCTTTTCCCTGGAAAAGATACAGCTTTTTTAACAATATATTGTTAAAAAAAACTTTATAAAAAATATAAAATATGTTCTTCACATCGAGTGGTTAGTACACTTGAATAATAATTAAAGCAATAAGAAAATTATGAAGAACACCGTAATTTTTTTCTCAATCTTTTCTAAAGTGCATAAATAGGTATGAGTTTTATCAATTTATACCGCAAACGAAAATTAAAAAAACGATACAGTAAGTTCTATTTTTAACGGACGAAACTTTTGTAATTTAAACCGAAAAAAGAGATATTTCCGTTAATTGTAGACTTAATAATATAGTTACCTTATTATTGCAAGATGCTTATTTCTATAACAGGCTTTTTGAGATCGTATTAGGTATATAAAATCGAATATTCCTAATATGTTATTTTCATTATCACAGCAACAATCGTTGGCGAATAACTTAATGAAATCTGTTTGTACACGGGCGATTAGTGCGAAAAATGTAATGAATCTTTTAGTGCATTTCCGTACTGGGATACCCATGGTGCATCTGCATTCAATATTCGATACCGATTCTAATTCGCTTTCATATATCCGAACCCACTGGGTCATCCAGGGGATACCCATGGTGCATCTGCATTCAATATTCGATACCGATTCTAATTCGCTTTCATATATCCGAACCCACTGGGTCATCGATGCTTGAGGAGAGGTAGAACTAGAGCAGCACATTTTTTTCAATGATTCGATCGGTTAGTAATCTGAAGCGCGCTTCTTTGCAGCAATTTGATTACTAACCCAAGATCTAATTTGGGCTTCGGATCGATTGAGGATCAGATTTTTCGACAAGAGGTCCCGCAATTCAGTGACGGACGGCAAGCGTGATTGGTTTATGTGTGTACAAAAAGCTTGTAGTGTAACTTTTCGTTCATCGTCATTCCAACGAATTTTAGGTTTAATAGATGAGGCTAGAATCAAAAAAATTGAAAAAATTGTTATTACCATCCAACTTTTGCGGTTCCCGCATTATACAGACCTTTGTCACGGTTTTGGTTTGGACCACGCTCTTCGTCAACATCTTGGGTTAAAGGGCGTTCACGTTTATAACGACGTTGTGTGATCTTTTTTGAATCCTCTGCTTCACTTCTTTCATCACTCTGTCCTCCACTATCTTCTTGTTCACTAGTGTCACTTGTATTTTTTGTACGCATTTTAGGAACCCCTATTCTCAGAGGTTGAATCTTTTTTGGATTTGGTCGTTCTAGTGATTGATCCGTATCGCTATGGGACATATCATCTCGTTTATTTTGACGGGGATGCTTCATGTTTCTATTGTGGACCGACTTTGCTGATGGACTTTGATCATTACCGGACGAGTCTGAAGCGTCAGCAGTATATTTATCAGTGCTTATACCTATAGCATTTTCGAGCACTCTAGAGATACCACATAAATCGCGCCGTGCAACTGGTTGCCTATAATGATCGCGGTGCACTTTTTCGGCATGTCCCATGAAATTAGCGATATCACAGATTTGATTTTCATTCATGTCACGATCAGCACATTTCGTAGCTATATGTTTTCATAGGAACGTGCCCCTCAACCTTTCCGGGTGTTTAGCCCCACATTCTGCAGAAAACTTGCGCATGAGGATGCAAGACCTGAGGTGCCTGTAAAGACCATCGTCAAAGCCAGGTATACCAAAAACGAAAGGGTTCCTCGGATGAACGTTGGCACTCGGTCTGTATTTGATAAGGATATCAATGCTCTTTAGCATCTCACATGATAGTAAAACGGGTACATTACGATCGCGCTTTCCGAGAATTTCGAAACGCACGTATTTTCCAGCTAATCTTTGGTCTTCCCGACACAAATTATTAAACACGTCTTTGTCTTTATCCTTATCGATTTTTTCGTAATTCTTAAAGTCCTCGATGAGCACTCTTTCAATCTCGCCTGCGCGCCGACGATTGAACAGCTGTATGGTAATGAGGGTCACTTGCATCAAATTCAACCAAGTGACATAGTCGTACTTTTTTTCCAGCTGTGTAAAATAATCCTGCTATCTTTCAGTCAAATAATTACGCAATGCTGATATGTCTTCCATCGTAGGTAGAGTTTTTTATTTCTTTCTATTTTTTTTATTGGTATTTTCAACCGCGAGTTTATTGACTTTGACGCAGAATTCTTCTTCGTGTACTTTTAAAAAATTTTCTGCGTATTCCTTCGTCACATAATCTTCCCGTTTAATACACTCGATGACGAAGTGTTTGCCTACCTTTTTTAAGTAATTTCCGAGATCGGAAGCTACTGCCGGCTTATCATATTCATGTTTCTGTTGGTTAAAGCATGCTTCAATGTTAACGGCTCTTATAACCGTATCGTAATGCTTTGGCCGGTACAAATTCATAAAACAGTTGATTTCAGGGTTTAACTATCGTACTGTACGCATTAGACGGCCGAGAAGCCTCAACCGGTTACGAATCATGTCGCGCTGTTGCTGTTTAGTATATTTTAGTACCAGTTTGTTTCCGAACGAAATAAGCCATTCGTCGTACCGGATATGTCTGACGACTTCATCTTCTCGCATACGAAGGATTATGAGGCTTCTTAGTTCCGAATTTGCCGAAGGGTGAACCCGTCCTGCAACTTTTCGAGATAATGCTGAGAAACTCCTGTGTATTTGACTACTCTCTCCAATGCGGCGAAGTCTATGTGCTCTTATACTATTTTTGGCGAAGTACCCCCTGCATTTATGGCATACTTGAAAGTCTCCAGCCGTTTTTTTCATTTTCTCGCTTGGGCGTCTCAATACTTTCAGTTCTCCATCATTGTATAAGTTGTTAGTGTTGAATATGTAGTTCCCACGCAGCCTCAACATCTCTATAATTTTTCTGCGTTCGCCGTTTCCTAAAACGGAATAAAAATATAGTATATGTCGAGAAATATGATTCAGTAAATTGTCGTGAATTGTATATCAAGAAAAATTATTTCTATTTTAGATAATTAAAAATTGACGGCTAATGAATGCGGAGCAGAGATGGGCACGTCAGCCTTTAAAATCGTTGCTTGATTCCGTTTCTAATACAGTTAAATATTTGTTACCCATCACTTTGTATATCCATATACCATTGTTCGTTTTATTTGTATTAAAAATAAAAACAATGATATTCGTTATAGAAAATACAAACAATCTTGAATACAAGATTGTTTGTTCTAAATGTTTCTACATTTAGAACAAAGAGGTATATAATGATAGACTACAGTAAAATAAAGCCACTTGTCTCGGCTAGGTTTCCCGCAATTTTCATGTGTTCTTGCAAATGAGTAAGTTATTAGCAAAGAGTGGTTACAGACAACACTTTAGGAGGTTCGAACGGAATGCAATGACAATGAGAATAAAGGGGGCGGGGGGGTCGTATGAACCTGAAGAAGGTATACGATCGGAACACTAGTAAAAATTAGAATAGATTAGTATTCATGAATTAAAAAGTCAATCAGAAAGCACCTGGCTACGCAAAATGCTGACAATTTTTTTCTCCAATTCCTACATCGTTATTCATTTCAAATACCTCTTGGAAGAACGGCGAATTTTTTCACTTCCTCCTTATCGTGATGAACTTTTTCTAGATGTCGACTAATCACAGATTGCATTGTATTGCAATAACAGCAGAAATCTCTTTTTCGTTGCTTGCAAGACGGAACAACGAACATGGTCCTATCATCCCTGGCTCCCCGAGCTACATCTGGATCTGATTTGTTTAGGTAATGGTTAGTTGGCTCTTCATCATGTACATCATCGCTTCGATCTTGCGAATTATCAATATCGTTTTCGGATTCATGTTCTTCGGGTAGAACGTAACCTTAAAAAATGTTCGAATTATGTTAGCATAGGCAGCTTTTTTACAATTAATGTATAAAATAATTCAAATTACAGCAATTTGCCCATTCATAAGAATCGAATTGTTAGTATGAATTACGTAGATACCTCCATCAAATCTGGTAGCTGACAAAATTTCATACTCATGATATGTTCCAAGCGTCCTTTGCTTGCGTTTAAATTTTCAAAATATTTAATTTGCTTCGGTTTCGTCACACGAATATGAAATTATATAGTCTCTCAATAATTGATCATTCGCACAAAATGTCATCACCTTACTCCGAGAACTTTTCGATAGATTCTACGTCGAAAAAATTGTCTAGATACTCGGACACTACTTGTATATGATACAAACTAACCACAAGCAAAACCTAGATGATTTATAAACCTGATATAAAACTATAACTGTATAAAACTATAAACCTGATATAAACCTATAAACCTGTGTATATATAACAGGCTATAAACCTGTTAGCATAACTAAATAACAAGATTCACATTAGTTAAGTTCAATTGACGCAAGATCTATTTCAATGCTAGTGTAAAACGTACGTTTCGCCTGAATAAAATATACAAGTCTTCCCTTAAATATATTTTCTTACCACTTTATAGAGTATTTTATAATTAAAAAATTCTACTGCCAAGCGAAGATTCGAAAAGTGCAATAATTTTTACTTGAATCTCTATCCTTGCGGCTACTATCAACAACGCCAAAAGATTCATCGGAAGTTTCAGTAGTGGAGCAGTTATTTCGAGTTCGTTTTAAGGATGCAGCCGAATCAATAATCTTCGAAAGCTCTAATGCGGATGAGTCTTCCCCCATTGAAAATCGAACTACCTCTGCGGTTTCGTTCTGATCGAAGGTACTGATTAATCTATTTTCCGTTGCAGTACGGTCAATTTCAATGTCGACAATGAAATCCTCGAGTGCTTCCAACTCAGATATATCCGAATTACTGTCCACATAATCCGAATCTGAAAAATGTTATTTGTATTTGAAAAATAAAAATCCAGAAAAAGGAATGATAGAACGGGCAGGAAGGGAGAAGGGAATAAGCAAGGATAAGCATAGAACACAAAAATCAATCTTGCTATCACATTCAGAGCCCCCACCATCTTATTGCCTTGATTTCATACTGTCCGGCTCAATATCACCCATAACCATCGGAGTTGTGCAGGATAACGGTGTTACGGCTTTTTCCGATTTTGAAAGATGAACGGAAATACATTTTTTTTATAATACTACCATATAAAAATACTGTATAATGAATATGGGCACATTATGTTCTTCATTTGATAACAGAGTGATGGATTTTACTACATACTTGAAAAAAATAGACAATAGTCCATTATGCGCAAATAAATAAAACATATATCGCAAGAACATCGGTCAATGTCATTTACCATTCATTGCTGTGAATTCAGTACCTGAAGCCTGTTTTTCGGTATCGGTATTCACTTCGTACGCTTCATGGCCGAGTATCGTTTTAAGACATTCATTCTCATTCATTTTCAGATTCACCAGATTCTGAAATGTGAACCAATATTGTCAAAATTTACTGATCCTAACAAGGATTTATTCGATAACTCAAACAATGTATTTATGTTCATCTTATTCATGCACCATTTGTATTCGACATTTCTTTTATCGTCAGTCTTTGCCCTTCAGGTTCTTTGTAAATTTCAGCCCCAAATATTTTACTCAGACCTATTTCAACGGTGTCTTCTATTTCTGAAATATGAGAATCGATATTGTCGAATCGTTTGTGTACCTATAGAAGTAATTAAATAAAACATAGCAGTTGCATCGAAAGGGAACTATAGTATTTTTTAAGATCAAATCCTATGAAGTATATGGTTCTGACGCTTACGAGCTTCTGGATCCTTGGAACGCAATATTTGAAATAGAAACTAGATTATTTCTGTATTCATTTGGATCAATACTTTGACATAACAATGGGTGAAATATAGGAATTGCGAGTACGAGCCAATGTATTCCCTATTCCGGACCTGTTTTTCAAATTTAAACCTGATTATTTACCGTCTCTTTCCAATACTTGAGTAGTTATCAGATCGTCTTGCTTTTCAACCGCTTCACCAGATTCGTTCACGAATAACGGCAGCTGTTTCATAGCATCTCTTCAAGAGCCTCACGGGATTCTGAAATATGAATCGTGTAATCAACCTTAATAACATGTATGAAAATAACTATTCAATGGAATATTGCAGCTCTATGAAATAACACGATGTAGAAATATTGAAAATATGCAATCAGTGTTACTGTAATTGCAATGATAATTTGTATTATTAAACGTGGATAATAGACACATATAGCAGATATCGAAGCATTTAAGACTTCAAGATCCCGTTCCTGTTTCTATAAGTTAGCACTGTCCATTAACAAATGAAAGTTTTGAATGGTAAATGCGATTTTATAATTATCGGAACTGCCGATATTATATGATAGACCACATCTGCTATATGCTTCTATTAGCCATGTTTCATAATCGAAAATTTATTAACATATATATTGGCTTGACTAGAAGTTATGCTAGGAACTCTTAAAATAGAAACAGGATCCAAACACACTAATGAATCCTTTGCAAATTAGATGAGATCAACAATTAGTTGAACTTTTTTTACTCGGAATAAGTTAAATAATTAGAAGTATTCGAAACAAGTCATCAATCCCTACCGATAATACACGGTTCCAACGGATCCATGATGAACAATTCCATACCATGTATTTCTTCATTATCAATCTTCGAACTTCTGAGCGTATGTAATTCGATAGAATCAGTCTGTGGACTGGCGTTAGGTTCCGAGAAATCTTTTTCAAGATCAGCATGATCATTGTTGCTATCGCTCGTGACCAGTTTTCGCTGAATGTTAACTGTTTCAGAACAGTCAGGCGACTCTGAAACGTAATATTCCTAAATTACATTGATTTGGTATTAATTGTAGAAATCGTTGGATTAAAATATGCAGCGCTGGGTTTACTATCAGGTGTACCAATTAGTTTGGTCCGTTTTTTAAATGCACCACACAAAAAACGGACCAAACTAACTTGTACTCCCAATATAGAAATCTTTCATTTCATTCCGCAACCTGGTAATGCTTAAACTTGTTTATAATGATATATGAAAAAATATAATGATATAATGATATATGAAAAAAACAAGTTTAAGCATTACCAGGCTGTGGAATAAAATGAAAGATTATTAAAATCTTTCATTTCCTTCCACAGCAAAAAACTTGTTTTTTTTTCATATATAATGATATATGAAAAAAAAACAAGTTTTTTGCTGCGGAAGGAAATGAAAGATTATAATAATCTTTTATTGCATTCCACAGCCTGGTAATGCTTAAACTTGTTTTTTTTATATATCATTATACCGCAGCCTTGTAATGACAAGGCTGCGGAATGAAATGAAAGATTATAATAATCTTCCATTTCATTCCGCAGCCTGAAAAAAAAACAAGTTTAAGCATTACCAGACTGCGGAATGAAATGAAAGATTATTATAATCTTTCATTTCATTCCGCAGCCTTGTAATGATATATGAAAAAAAAACAAGTTTAAGCATTACCAGGCTGCGGAATGAAATGAAAGATTATTATAATCCTTCATTTCATTCCGCAGCAAAAAACAAGTTTAAGCATTATCAGGCTGCGGAATGAAATGAAAGATTATAATAATCTTTCATTTCATTCCAGAGCCTGGTAATGCTTAAACTCGAAAGATTATAATAATCTTTCATTTCATTCCGCAGATTATAACAATCTTTCATTTCATTCCGCAGATTATAATAATCTTTCAATTCATTCCGCAGATTATAATAATCTTTCATTTCATTCCGCAGATTATAATGAACTTTCATTTTATTCCGCAGCCTGAAAAAAACAAGTTTAAGCATTACCTGAAAAAAAAAACAAGTTTAAGCATTACCTGAAAGAAAACAAGTTTAAGCATTACCAGGCTGCGGAATGAAATGAATGATTATTATAATCTTCCATTTCATTCCGCAGCCTGATTATAATATGATTATAATATCATGCATTCCGCAGATTATAATAATCTTTCATTGCATTCCGCAGCCTGAAAGAAAACAAGTTTAAGCATTACCAGGCTGCGGAATGATATGAAAGATTTTTATAATCTTCCATTTCATTCCGCAGCCCGATTATAATATCATGCATTCCGCAGATTATAATAATCTTTCATTGCATTCCGCTGTCTGAAAGAAAACAAGTTTAAGCATTACCAGGACCCATCGCGTCTTAGAGGACGGAGGGCGCACTGTCCCACCACCGAAGCTAAGCAGTCTAACGAAGGCTATATAATGACGGGTCATTGGCCAAATCAGTTCAGTTTTTCGTCGAGTACAGATTTTTTGGAGAGTAGTAGAAAAGTAGTAGAGTTCGTCAGTCGTTGTTTGGGGAGTTCGCAGTCGTAACTTGGGCAGTACGTTTTTGGAAAGACAGTTATTTTTGGGAGATCGTTTTTGAAGTCGAGTTTAAGAGCAATGTTGGACATATTTCTTTGTACCGAGACACAGTTAATTGTTGCGACTCCCAGTGGTAGTACGTTTTTTTTTTGAGAATCTTTTATTTTTGGAGGATCACTTCAGTTCGGGAATTCGAGATTTTGACAATAAGTGATTGCGGCGTGTTGAAAACTCAACGCGGATTTATTTTATTTTAAAAGTTATAACGAGACAGTTGTGTGGTGAACGAGATAAATAAAAGTTTGTGAAACGGAAAGACAGCGATTGTGTTTAATTCATCGACATCACCCATCCACATCGTTTCATCTCGACTTATCGCATCACCCGTGGGAAAAGAATTCCCATTTTTGAACATCGCTCCAGGTTCTGGCCATTTATCATCGCTTTCATCAATCCACATCGTTTCGTTTCCGTTTTCATTTTTCATCACACGAGTGAGTACAAAAATGGTTTTCCTTTGCAATTTATTCGTTTCGATTTGCGCCATGCCGCACCGTCTCGTTTCCCGGATGACAACCCCACCCGTAAGCGAATTTATTGTTCGCATCGAAAAGCTCCTCGCGGACTCCTTTGAGAGGTTTTTCAACTAATTTAGAGTCGACGTTCTTTTGTCCATATAGTGGTTTTCTTGTGCGCGTGATATTCATGATTAGTTTAATTCTTTAAATTCCAATGTTCCGTTCGTGTTTTATCCTTTGGGAATTTTCGAGGTGTTTTCCCCATACGCCACCCGTTGGTTGGTCTTATGCGCGGAGCATGCACCCCGTAGCTATACGGTGTCCATGAAGTACTCCGCGCGTTTAAATTTGTTCAGGCTTAAAAATTAATTCCGTTATTTCGTTTTCCGCGATGAATTAAGAGCGGATTAATTGAGATTCCATTATTTTCTTATTTCTTTTATTGTTATTACTGTCTTACTGCAGCCGTGTATAGTCGATATGGGGGAACTTCAAGTTCGAATTGCCCTTAGTAGTATTGGTACGCGTATGGCGCCCCCCACTCTCATCCCCACTCCTTCCCCCTCCATGCGGCAATCCCCACCACTCCAATTTTCCCCCCACCTCCTCAGAAGTGGGAAAATCAGAGCGACACGATGGGAGGTGGAGGGAAGAAGTGAGGATGAGTGAGAGCACCATACGCGTACCATACCATTTTTCCAAGATTCTGGAAATGACGTCATTGCTCGCGCTTCCGAAGTCCACGGTATAATGAGCAGCCACACCAAGTAAAGTATCGAGAGCGACTTCCCCTCCCCCTCGTCTTTCATTAGTGCGCTGTCGGCTATTGTTTCGGCTTAGCAACGATGAATTCTGGATATAGTGGTATGAAGCAGGGCGATAAATGAAAAAGATTTTTTCAGTTTTTCGTTTAATTTTTAAAAATTACATGAAATACAAAAATTGTTTATTTATTGAGCGAATCATTTTTCGCGAATGTCGTGTTCGGAATCCAAGCCGATATTAGGATAGTCTTCCTCATTCTCGAACGGATGCTGCTGAAGCTATTTTTTTATTTGGCACGCGTTTTTCAAGGCACATCGTAATGATTCCGTGCGCATTAAGCCATGGCGTATGCACGTACGATATGCCAGCGGTAAAAGTCTGAACGGAGGAGCTTCTTCTTCCTCTTCAAGGTTGATTATTTTTCGCTCCGTGACATTTTGTAGGAGCACTGCCTTATCGCGTCCGCGGGTATAAATTCGCTTCGATTCTCGAGAGATATCGCGTAAATTCGCATATACCTGCTCGAGCGAAATCTCACCCTCGCACCACTCAAGTCCGTGATAAACTTCGGCCAGAAAGCTATTTTGGCGCCTCGATTTTTTTGGTAATACCGTGAGTGGGTAAGGCGGTGCAACGATCCAATGTCCCGTGAGCGGTTTGTCTACAGCAACAACTGCTATTTCTTTTGGAAGGAAATCAAAGTCTTTGCCGCGCAGACCCTGTATATCGACGACGATATTCATATTTACGACCTCCTCGAATAAAGACTGGTGATAAACTGAATTTTTTTTCACAATTTTTATTGTATTCACTGCAGCAAAGATGACTCAACGAGTAACCCAATATCTGCTACTGATTCAGCAATATCTAGTCGGCAAGCGGTGAATTATAACAGGGATACGGTATGGCAATAAATGAAAAAATTTGTTTACAGTTTTTACTTTTATTTAACATTTTTAAATATTACGTACAACTAAGCGACATATAATTCCTTAAATTACAAGATTTTCCATTCCCGCTATTAGTTTCGACATTTCGTCATCATCGGTATTTTCTTCTTTTAGGCGCTTCTTCTTCTCCTTACGCCTTCGCCGATTCTATACAAATAAAATTATTGATTCTACTTTTCATACTGAAATAAATAGTTAAAAATTTAAAAATCAATTATACCGCTCTGCGCCTGTGACGACATTTTTTCGGCTGACAATCTGGCCATTCCGACGCGGCAACGAGCGTTACCTCCCAGTTATGGCTAAGCTCACGCGCGCCATTATAACTCTTATCGGCTAAGCGATAATACCGAGCTGGACCCATATCGTCGACGCGAGATAATTAATTGGACTAATCACGAGACCGTGCGGCGGCGGCCATAGTCACACGACTCCGCCCCCACCATTTTTTATCGGCGCATGCAACAGCGCTGGTTGCAAGGAAATCTTCGTTCGGTAAAACCCCCACCGTTCAAAGTTTTATTATTATTACTATTATTATTTCTTTTCTGAGAGGTAAAAGCATTGTAATAATCGCGAACTATTTTATCGTTTTCTCGCACGTTATTACTGAAGAGATTATTAAATCGAGCCATACCAAAACCGCAAGACATGAAATGCAAAAAAACAATACAAAATTGTCCGCATACATCCGATGAATCGCTTTGGAGCTGTTTGATGTTGCATCGGAAAAATTTGCAATTTCTTCGGAATCTTGCGAGATGTTGTGGGATGATCGGCGGCAATCCATAGCTGTCAAAGTACCATCCTCTTCCATTGCAATCGACGTACATGGCGACCCAGTGTTCTCCGGGTTTTGTGTGTTCATCGGTGTTTGCTATTATCCCCGCCGGTTTTGTCCACACGCGCGGGATCTTGTCTGCGGGGAATACTCCAGTTGTTGCAATTGGTAAATGGCGTAGAGCTTCTTGTATTTGATGCGTGTTCATACTCTCATGAGCGATAATGGCGAAATGCTGATATATCCCATTTTGCTGCTATATATATATTCATTTTCCTCCTTTTTTCACTTTCTCGTTAAATCAATAACATTGAATGGCTTTGTACACGTGGTACACCCGTTGTAGCACTCATCCAATCGGGCATCTTTCAAATCCCCTTTTTTCTCTTCTTCTTCTTCATCTTCATCATCCGCTTCAGAACTACACATCTTGGCTCTCTCGTACGAATTTATTTGGAGCCATTTTTTCATCATAAACGCTCGAGTTAAAGCGCAACGTAACCAACGTTTATCGCTCATCGTGGAATGTCGCAAACATTTACTACATGTTTTCGGCAAATGTTCTATTCTCGGACACTCCCACCTCGAAATTTCCAAATCGTTAATGTGGCGAGACAATACTTGACACAACAGATTGGCTTCTTCATGTCCTCGGGTATAAATGCTTCTGGCATGTCGGGCAATGTCTCGTAAATTCGCGTAAACTTGCTTACAACACACATCACCTTCGTACCACTCGAGGCCGTGACAATTGAACGAAATACATTTATTTTCCTTTCGCACATCCTCCGGTAGTTCGATAAACGAGTACGGAGGTTGAACGATCCAATGCATTAAAAACGGATTGTCGATAGCGACAACGGCTATTTCTTTTGGTAGCAAGCGATTATCCTTATCTCGCATTCCCTGTATATCAATGACGATATTCATTTTCACGTCCGTCTCGTGTGATAGATAGCGGTAAACTGAATTCTCCCGGCGGCGCCAAGAAAAAGTAACCGGTAATCCGATATCAGTGATTAACCAGCAAAATCCACTATTACCTGACGGGACGCATCGATTTCAAGAACGTTGTCATATTCAGCGTATATGACGCAGTTTATGGTTGACTCTAGCGCTTCTTGGAATCTCACCTCGATCCTCACACTACCATGTTTCACCAAATTCCAGTGAGTGCTGCTATTCGCCGATAGATCGGGTGTCAAGTCGAACGCGAATAAACAATAACCGTCTCGATAATTCGCTCGACTTATGGAATTTCCCTCGTTTAGAAAATGTATTCCCGTTCCCGAGAATAACGTCTGATACGCATCCACATAAAGTTTACTTTTTGTAAAATCCGGTTGCAGTGGTCGGGAAGGTACTTGCATACCATCCACGTATAAAGAAAGATAATTACTTTTATAATTTTGAAAGTTAAACGGGTTGAAGAAGCGGTTACCTTTGTACGCTCTGTTATCGACGAAACCGATAATTATCCGCTTCGGTAGCTGACCGAGAACGACATTATCAATCGTTTCCCCGTGTATACCAGCATGCAATGAAACGGCTTTAACTTCCACGCGCGTAAGGGGATATTTCGCAGTAGATTTCGCCAGTGCACGGGCGTGCGAAAGCAAAACGCCAGGTGCGATTTTCGTTCGTCTTACGAGAAGCGTGGCTTCGATAATACTTAGTCCGCATGACTCGTTCGTCGATTCGGTCATGAGACAAAACGAGTCGCGCGTACAAGACGCATTCGCATTTCTACTCCGTTCAACAGGAAACGCTCCTGATTAAACACGTCGCAATTCAAATATCCGAGCAAATCAACCGTTTTCCAAGCACACAGAAATTTCATCCGCTCTCCCAATCCCGCATTTTTTTCTCCACTCGCGTCATCCATTTTGCCCGCAGTGTCGTCATACCATAGCACAGACGTGAGATGAGATTTTTTAGCCGCCGGGCCGTAATTTAATAACGTCTCAATGTACGCGCGATACGCGTAAGCGTTATTTGGTGGTGAGACGAGTTTTTGATTCAAGTATACATCGACTTGATTAAACATTGAATGCAGCAAATTATTTACCGGTCCGACAATTGGCTCTTTAGTGGCTGTCGAACTAGATGCACTAGATACAAGAGGTTCTTTTATCTGCACGCGAAGACTAAGCATGGTGTGAGCGAGATCAATATATTCATCTCCTTGTCCGGGAATGACAAATTCTATAGGTGAATCATCCGTCAACGATGAAATCGGTTTATAGTGCACCCAGTTTGATGCTTCGATCGTAGTTTGCGTTGGAGGTAATGAAAATAATTCGAGTTCCGATTTTAAACACTCGCATCATACTCATGTTTCGGACGCACGCTTTCTTTTGAACGCTTCCGCGCTCACCCGAGACAATTCTTGAGTATAAAAAATTCCGTCTATGAGCTCGTTATCGAGATCGCGTAAAATATACACGAAAGGAAGACGGTTCGTAGATATACGATATATCTTGAATATTTCGTTGCTCCAACCCCGCTCATATGCTTTCGCGAACGCTGCTTTTGCGCTCCTGATACGCACGAGATCACCAACTCTATATTTAGGCGTTTTAATTTTTGTTTTTTTCTTCGACGAGGGCGTGTATCGGCGAATGAGATTTTTTCGCGCAATAGCGGTATTTTCCAAATTTACCGCCGCAGGCTGCATACGTGTACCGCTATGCCGTGCGTGATTGTAAGCATGTACAAATTTTTGCAAAACATCGATATAGCGTTTGTTTCGCGTGTACGTAAAATAGCGCCACATTCGCTCTTTCAGCGTGCGATTGAATCTCTCGGCGATCGCTGCTTTAACATCAGGATTACGGGCGGCACGAAAAGCGATTGGTTTTTTCCTTAAAAATTCCTGAAACGGAGCTCCGATAAATTCCTTGCCTCGATCGGTTTGCAATTGATGGGGAACTCTATTGTTGCTACGAGCGAGTATACGAGCGAAAGCGCGCGACACATTTGCACTTGTTTTGTCGTGCAACGGCTCGACCCACGCATATTTGCTTAAAACATCGATGACAACTAACAGATAGACGTAGTTATCGTTGTATGTATTAATTGTGCGAAGATCGGCAAGATCAGCCTCCCATAAATCATCAATATTATTAACGTTGTATACTCGACGAGGAAATCGCCTCCGTACGAATCGATGCATAGTATACGAATCCTGAGTTTCGAGCCATGGTAAAATTTTTTTTTGCTAATTCTTCGATCGGTCATACGTTGTAAATGCTCTGCTCGCGAATAGGATGCCGGATGAGAGGGATCGAGATCCCTCTTCTTCTCGAGAGCCTTCATAATTTTAATGCTGACCAAGCAAATTGTTTCTGCCTCTTACGAGGCGGTAGTAGTAGACCGCGACCTTGCTGCGGCCTCTTCTTATCGCCTTTCTCCTCCTCCTCCTCCTCTGAACCCGATACTACAATTGCCTCGCTGCTCACATCCTCGTAATCGCTGCTGCTGCTGCTACCAGCGTGGGGCGGTGATATGACACGTTTGCGCGGCGTTGATGCTCCGACGACTTTCTCTCGGAATATTTCGGGATTTCCGATAAATTCTTGCGGCGTCTGTATCTGTCGCAAGTGCTCGGCAAAGTGAGCTATACCCTCGGGTTTTACTCGTTTTCTAGCTCGCATCGCGTCATTGATAAGATCGACAATGTTCGAATTTGGAATTTTTTTACCTCCAAAAGAAACAGCACCATTCACATCCCAACTAATATTTTTCTCCGCCAAGGTATTTCGGTGCAAATTGTGTAATAACAATTTTGCTTTTGCGCGAAATTTTTTCGGCACGCTATCGAGAATGAGCGTATCATTTAATCGTGATTTTACAGTATGCGTTAATGCCGCATTATCTACTTCTAAATTTTTTACAGGTTCTTTCGACTCGATATTATCGCTCAGCTGTTTATTAGGGTCATCGTGCTGTGAGCGTAGAGCGAGTCGGAGATATCTCTGAAGGACTTGAAGATAAGCAGACCACTTGTCTCTCTCACTCTCGTACGCCGCGGAGTTTAGTATTTCACTCATCTCGGCGTCCAAGCGAGAGAGCGGTGTGCCTACGGTCTTTACAGAGTTGGCTGCTGCCGAGTCAGCTTTTTCTCGTTCGCCGAGACGATGTATACTATCATGGGGAATTAGAACCATTTTTCGAGCGTGCTCCATGTTTAATATAATGCAGAACGGTCGTAAGAAGTAGTTTGAGGAAAGCGCCGCTATTTTTAATAATTAGTCGCCTTTTATCCACCCAATTACCCCGTTTTTCAGCTAAACGCCGAAGAAGCGAAGCATGCCTCTGTAATCGATGTTTCTCGCGCGTGCCGAGGCTCACGTTACCGCGTAACACATTGAGCGCACACTCGCATATACCGCGTATCAATATCACGTCGGCTATACGTAAGACGACTCGCTGCTGTTTTTGTGTGAGATAACACAATGCTCGAAAAATTATTTTTTGCTTTTTACCGAGAGCTCCTCGCTCCCCCATTACAGGCGTATTACTGGTACGTCACGACTAGCGTCTCGGATTTTTATTTCTTTTCGCGGCGTATAAACGTAATGATATTGATCATCGGGAAATACGCAGACGCGAAATCGACAATTGTCGGGGGTGGATTGTTTTAGATCGAGTAAGAGATAACCGTGAGGTGCTGAAGTTGCGTCAAAATATATCTCTTGTAAAAAACGTGGATTTTCCGGGCATACCTGACGCGCGAGATGCTGTATTTGAGCGCGATCACGCGGATTTTTAAAAACGACGATATAATTGGCGTTCAGGGAAATGTCGCGTTGCCCGTGCCCTTGATGAAATAAATTTTGCGTGATGTATATAACGCTTAAATTTTTATGATGGCTACCCTTGGTGAAAAGATCGACGATGCTATTATTCGAAGCTTCTCGCATTAGATCATCGATCACGATTAATTTTGGACGTTGATCATTCGAGTAGTCGGCGGCCTGAGGTAAACCCTCGCGAAATTCAATTTTATCGCCATACTCGGTATAACCGGGCTGCCATTCTGAGTAATAAAAAAGTATTCGTTCGAATCGAACATCGGCCATTTCACGCATATATTGAAAAAATTTTTTAACAAAATACGTTTTGCCACACCCAGTGGGGGCGCATATCATAGAGGTCCATGGATGTTTCCACCGTGTTTCCATATCGTCGAGTGATATTCGAAACACAAAGTTTATTATTTAAATAAGCTGACTCCGCGGCGGCGGCGGCGGCCCGCGGTACAAGCTAATACCGCGCGCGCGCGCGTGTCAACAAGCTGATTACGCGCGCGCCTTTACAAGCTGATACCGCGCGCGCGCGCGCGCGTCTTATTTGCTTATATAGACGCGCACGCGGTAGTGTAATCTGAAACGTCACAATAAACGATGGATGCTTCGTGTATTTTTTTTTTTGCATAAAGATTTTATTTTATGTACTAAATTATGGTAATGATAATTATTTTGTACAGTTATAATAATTTCGAAAAAATGTCAATAAATATTCACAAACACCGGATTGTTCGCAGGAAATTTTCTTATAATTTTTTTTTTTTCCACTGTATTCGTCATATCGTTTTATTTATAATACTGCGTGGAAGCGTCGGGTAACAAGGAATGCCGGGGCGCGCGGCGCGGGAGGCGAATCGCAACGCTCGAGAAGAGCGTCGTCGCGATAGCAGCTTTGAGGAAGAGAAGGATGGCTGCAGCATAGGCGTAACCTTGCAGTACGATGCTTTAAAAAATATAACGCAATGGCGTAGTATGAGAATATTTTTATTTTACAAATAATATATATAAATATGTACAATGTCTACATAGTCTGAAAAATATAAATTAAAGATATTGTTTATTAAAAATATTACAAATAATTGTCATTCATCACAAAAATCTATATTACATTTATTTTTGCATACTATCATTCGTTCGTTCGTACAAATCCATACGGCAACGTACCATTCTCCCTGGCGGAGACGCTTTACATTTACAGGAGCGCATGACTTTGTTTCTTCGCGCGATATAACTCTATGAAATTCTGTGCGACGAATCGCGTCGAATTTTAAAACTATGGGTGCCTCTCTATCACCCGTCACGAATGAACGAATTGTCTCATAATTAACGTGGCGGCTATTTGCGAAATTTAGGGTAATGCCTTTGACTTTACACACTTCAAAAGCATAAAATTTCGGGCCACCCGATACAAACGAAGAAATATACGAGCCAACACCGTATTCGCTTAACTCGTCCGTAAGATCGCCGAGAAATTGTCCGATCGGGGGTTCGTACTCTTCACTGCCCTCTCGGCTAACATAAATACATGAATCGGTATCGCAGTATAATATTCGCCGCCCGAGCGCCTCGAGATATGTATATAATTTTAGCCGTGCCTGTGCTGTGGTATATGCCGCGATCACGACATTAGACGTCGGTGTTGGACGCATAGCCGAAGCACTGCTTACGTAATTAACGTACATTACGTTATGATTTACGGGTAAAATTCCTACGACCTCGATTTTCGAACTCGTTAATAAATCCATGAGCTCGCCCCGTGTTGAAACGATTACGGTAGCCGGTTGATTTTCTCGCTGGCCAAATTTACCCCAAAATGAATTTAGAGCTAATTTTGCGAGCGAGCGAAGACCCGGATTTGTTTGCAAGGCATTAGCATCTAGGCGTATTCCCTCGGCTTCTTCATATGACTCGATAAAACGGTTTATCGCATCATCATCGTTACTATTAACGGGGGCTCCGCTTGCTTCTTGTTTAATTTTCAAAAAAGTAGTAATATACTCGGCGAAAAGGCCGCCGCTTCGCGTCGCCGGATCATATCGCGTTATTTCATACTGCCAGATTTCGTCAACGCAAATTATCGTATAACCGATTGAGACTGCTTTTTTTAATTCATCTACGACCCATGTCCCCGAAAATGCTCGCGTGTTCGGATCTTCGTGCGTGCAAATTTCACTAGTATTCATTGTTTCGCAGCATGCCTTACATAGTGCGAATAACAATTTTCCATTAGTGCGGTAAGGCAATACCGGAAGATACAAATTTCGCGGCGCTAATACAGTACACTTGACTAGGCCCTCGACACGCTCGAGATCGTTATTAGGACCGATTAGTTCGAGACATTCTTCCCCCACGTACAGTCGCGGATGGCCAACCGGAAATTTTCCCGTTTTGCATACCCAGGGATATAGAGAACAAACATCTACGTAGTGTATTTGTTCCCCATCCCCGACCTCGTACATGCTTACGAAATTTTCCGTTCGGCCACCGAAAAATGCAGAGCGCGGGTCGAGCGGTGCGGATAACACCATGGGATGATTTTCAACGTACTGAATCATTTCGTTATTGCTCTTTAATAACTCGTCATATTCACACTCCCATATTTCCTCTAATTCGTATCCTCGCGCTTTTATTCTACCCGATATCGCTAAAGTGCGCTCATACCGTTCATCCATCGTGTCACCGAATTTTAATCTCTTATCTCTGTTTACGCGATAACAACGGGGACAGCCGTGCCAGAAACAACCTTGAAACTGTAGTACGTGACGCGTATCAGCCTGTTCGTAGTACCCGTCGACCGCGGGCAACCCCCCCTGGTAAGCGATACTCTCTCGCGCGTCCGGCGTGAGCGATAACGACGGCGCGCTCTCGCTTAAGCCACACGAGCCATGAGACGGCCTTGCGCGATTGTTTATCCCCCCAGCGATAGCCACCAGGTGGTAATATAGCTATACGATCGGGCTTTAAAAAATTCTTGCGATATACTAATGAGCACGCCGAAGCTATAGTACAGCTTTCGTCAAAAGGGCATACATTCCCGCTGCGAATAAAAAGTTTTCGGAAAGCCAAACACGCTCGACGTAACACCGTCACGTCGTTGCGACAGTAGCGTAAAAATTCTTTCGAAAAATCAAATTCATAACCCGTACGACTCGTCTCTTCGTGCAATGCTAAAAAACGTTCGCGATCAGCCGAGAACATCGTGTCGGGTGAATAAAAATTTACCGATGGTAATGGTCCGATATAATTTTGATTTTCGGGTCTATTGAATAAATGCGGGAATGTACCCTTCGTTACTATCTCCGCGAAGCCGAATGCTTTCGGTAGCGCACTAAGCGACATTGGAAGATAGTTTAAGCTATCGAGAAAAATGATATTTCGGAAAATTAATTACCACCGGGCTCGAATTGTCGTTGGATAACGGGATTCTTACTCCCGTGGTGAAAATATTGTCAAATTCTTTTTCCGGTATAACGCTTAGCGTAGATGAGTGGAATCTATTTAAAAACGAGTACCCTCGAATTACGCATTACTTCGACGTCTGGGGGAAGGAGGCTGAAAATATGTACGGGACTCGTACGATTCATGGAAAGCATTACGTGCTTCTAACATCGTGTTATCAACAGTCAGCAATCTGTTTGGGTAGCAACGAGGGGAGCGCTGAGGGAAAAGGAATGGTCGCCGGGATGACATCAAACCATAGTCAGCAAAAATACTCCTCGAATATCGTGCTACAGCGTTCAAACTTCAAAAATCTCGTGGAAATAACTAGATGTGTAGATCTACATATCCAACGTCTGCTTCGCGACAGTTCGGCTGTTAACTTGTGTATGCGCGCTGTGATATCATATGTCAGAAAACACATAGGAGACAAAATGCATCGCGCAGCTACCGTGCAGTTTCTCGAATCGAGAGAAAATTATGAAAAAATACTCGTGCAACTGCGTAGCGAGCTGACAAATGCCTATCCAGAGTTTGTAGAAAACTCATTGGAATTAATTTTATCGGAAATAACCGCGCAGTATCGAGATAAAATTTCGGGCTTCGCAGCAACATCCGCTGAATAATTTTATAAAGCTAGTTCGGGAGTATGGAGGAGTAATAATAACAATGATAATAATCGGATAAATAATAGAAATCTCAATGTAAATATAATAAAATATAAAAGGAGAAAAAGTCATCAAGACATATCAATATCAGTCCTCGTGGAAGACATTCGCAGTATCATAATTCTGCAGAATCAGCAGGTATGCCGGTGGGGGATTCGCGCTTGGACATACGGATGCTGAAGAGACGCTGCTCATTGTTCGACGGAAATTTAAAGAGTTAAGCTCGTGAAAGATAAATTAAAAAGTAAATTAAACAAATAAAAATAAAAAATGGCCGGACGCGACAGCCATCGTAAGTGTTTGTGCTAAAATTTTCAACTAGTGTATTGCGACGTAATTTTTATTTATTTCTTGTGTTTTAATTCTGTTTTAATTGTGTTTCAACTTTGCGGTACGAGGATTACGTATCGGCGACAAGCGGCTCGACCCTGAACCGTTTTACCACCTACCGGGTGGAGGTTGACGGAGAGGGAAGGAGAAAAATATTACCGCAATTTGATGTGGATGCGGCCATGGCCGCCGAAGAGGAAGAAGAAGAAGATCGACGCGCCATGGCCGCCGCGGCTAAGGCGGGCGCGGAGCGGCTACGCCGGAAAAGGGCTGCGGAGCGACTCAGCCGAAAAAGGGGTGCGGCGGAGGCTATGGCAGAGTGCAGCGGCGAAAAGGCAGCGTGAGTATAAAAAAGCGACAAAAATTTATAATACTTATAATGAACGATTTATAATATCTATAATTTATATTTCAGGAGGCGCTGACGTCGGCAATCTGCATGAATAAATAAAAAAATATATACTATAAAAAGTTATTTATTTCGCATTCCCCAATCCCTCATCCTGCGGCGCATTTTGGGGGTTGTCGTGGTCGTTGTCGTCGTCGTCGTCGTCGTCGTCATCGTCTTTCGTCTTTCGTCGTCGTTGCCTGTCGTTGGTCGCCGTTGTTGTCGTCGTCGTTGTTGTCGTCGTCGTCGTCGTCGTCGTTGGTCGTCGTTGTCGTCGTTGTCGTCGTCGTTGGTCGTCGTTGTCGTCGTCGTCGTCGATTCTTATCGACAAAAAAAATAAAAAGAAAAAAGAAAAAATAAAAAAAGAAAAAAGAATGAACAGAATGAACAGAAAAAATTTTTAAAAATAAAAAAGAAAAAATGAAAAAATTTAAAAAATTTGGGCATAAAAAATAAAAAGAAAAAATAAAAAACAATGAACAGAATGAACAGAAAAAATTTAAAAAAAATAAAATGAAAAAATGAAAAAATTTAAAAAATAAAAAAAAATAAAAAAGGACCCGTATGGCATTCGCGCTCATCCTCACTTCTTCCCCCACCACCCATCGTATCACTCTAATTTTCCCACTTCTGAGGAGGTGGGGGGAAAAATGGAGTGGTGGGGATGGCCGCATGGAGGGGGAAGGAGTGGGGATGAGAGTGGGGGGCGCCATACGCGTACCAATACTACTGCCCTTATTGTAATCGTGATAATTCTACTGGTTGCCATTGTTCTAATGGCTTTATTAATGTGTATGGAGCATCGACGGGAGAGTCTCCCTAAAAATCGTCCATCTGTGTATTTTCTCCCTTATTAGGGTCCTTTAAGTTCATCCCTGCGCGAATTATAAAATCAAATCTATCAATGGAGCTTTATAAAATATCATCATAAAAATTTGTTATAATAATCATGGTTAACGACATGTTATGTTCTTAAAATTCGCGAAATGTTAAAATGCAATAGAAAATTTATATCTTCCCCTCCCTAATTACAAATTTGCACTCTCCGCCCATCCCCGAGCAATTTTCCGCAAGGTTAGGCTCGAAACAGGGCATCTCCCTGACTGTCATCACCTTATCTCGAAAACGTGTAAATGGGGAGCGTGCTCTCCTTGACCGAGATGAGAAAGTCGTAAGTCCGGACGTAACATCTGTATGGGGCGACGCAGAGATGTTGATAGCTTTTATCTCAGTCAGACGTATGCTCGTATTCCAAAACATCTTGTAAGTGATAACGCGAACTTATTGGTGCATTTTCGTCAAGATGAAATGAATTTAAAACACATTTACAATGATCATGTGAATACAGATATGACTTATGATCAATTTAAGAATCTATGCTCGGCATGCTGGAACGATGGGAAATACAGTTTTGTAGTCATCGACAAAGATATTGAAATTAACGAGGGGAGATATAGGAAAGGTTTTGACTGTTTTGTAAGCATAAATTAGTGATAATTCGTCAAATTCGTACAGTCACGTAGTGACGATTGAAGTGGTAACCTGGAGTGCTCCAAGATTCGTGAACACAATCATGTTTTACATTAATTAGCGAAAGCTAGCGACGCAATAAAACGAAAGCATATGATGATTAAGGCGAATAATGATGCCATGGAGCAGGTTACGGGTGAAATGTTCAAGCCTGTAGGAACACCATTACAAGAATTGGTAAAAACTTCGATAGGGCAGCAGATAAAACAAGAAATAAAAACGGAACCACGGGATAATTCGGTGAAAAAGGAGAACTATAGTAATGATGATGATGATGATGATGATGATGATGAGGATACACTTATATCAGATGGCATTCACGCTACAAGAACACCGATAAAGAAAAATGTAGACCCAGTGATGCGGTTTTTGCAAATGTTTGGTACGAAAGAACAGAATTTAGACGTTATATATGGTGTTCGAAAGTTAACGCAAGGCCTGATGATTGGTGATACTCAAATCGACTTTGATAATGAGCAGATATATGTTGGTAATGAAAGTTATGAAAAAACGCCGGGATTACTTGAATTATTGTTCAAAAAGTTGCCTAACCCCGCTATTGTGAGTGACACCGACAATGAAAATTATATTAAAATTGTACTGATGACGAATGCCCATCGGAAACATTACAAGGCCGATGAAAGTCTTCGTGAAAATAAAAATGTCATTGCGCCGCACGTTAGCTCGCCGCAGAGAAGACGAAAATCTGGTAAGGGCTTACCCGAGTATAAAATACCGCGGAAGGAGAGTCAAACAATGGATTATGTTTATTGGGATGATCCCAATGAAATTATCGATCATCTTCGACTGCTTATGGCTTCGGAAGCAGCTGGCAATACTACCCATTCCAACGAAATAGTCTCCATTATTGAAGAGTTACGCGAAGCTGGAATCATTTATTAGCAAGAGTTTACCTATGAAACCATCATTCACCCATTGACCGTCGAACAATGAGGATAGACGTATTTGGACGACAGCTAGTGAGTGGTGGAGTTCAAAACGGTATTCGCGGGCCTCCGGGCTTAGGATTCAAAATTGACGCTGACAGTCAGTATGACATGGATAATAAACGATTGTGTAATATTGCTGATCCACTGCAACCAAATGATGCTGTTTCTCTGCAAATTGTTGATACTATTGTGCAACAAGCACTTCTTTCTCTTGAATCCAAATTCGATGATGATATAAAGAAGGTGCATGTAAATATTGAAGATATTCGTAAACTTATGGTTGAGACGTTAAAACTTTGGCGCGATCAGTCTTCAAAAAACTCTCAAAGAACGGTGAATAGTAGAATTTTATAACAGTGAAATCGCAGCACTCATGAGACACTATAATATTAAGGTATTCCTAGCGCGGAGGGCCGTATTTTGTGGGCGCATAAGTAGGGCCCTGCTCAATCATTCGTAAATTGGCCTAGTTCGACATAAAAATGAGTTATAATCAATTATTATAAGTAACGACAACCAAGAATAGGAAATTTCTTATAATTTGCGTCTATTTAAGAATTTCAACATTTTTTCGTAAATCGACTGAAACAACGATGTGGCAACGCCGCACGAGTGCCCCAAGAACCACCGTGGCTAGGCGGCCCTGCGATAGCCACAAATGTAAACAGATTTTTTACTATGATGCAGATTGCTGCTTCCTGTGATGGAAATATGTTCAATGCGTATATTGTTCCATCGAAAGGTATGTCCCCTCGTGCATCGCTAATAACTGGGTTACGAGTTACGAATGGTGAAATGTTTTTGCATGACAACCGTCTTGACACCCTTCCACCTAGCATGGCTTTTGCTAATTTCCTCTGTTTTCTTCGTTCGTTGATGGGAAGCGTTATTTTGGTTGCACACAACGGAATTAGGTATTTTTCATTAACTTAGTGGAATAAGTTTTGTTTCATGATATTCATGCGATTTTTGTAATTGAGAAAAATGTAGATTAATCTTGAAATTACTCGTTTTGAATAGGTTCGATGCACCGATGATAATTCGACACCTACAGGAATTCGGCTTGCTGAATGAATTTCAAGACGTCGTGAAAGGATTTTCGGATACCCTCGAAATATTTCGAGAAAAACTTTCAGATCGGAAAAAAGATAAAAAGAAATTCAGCCAAGGAGCACTTGCTCTCGATTTTCTTGGTGAAAATTCCATCAACGGAGCGCACAATGCCGTTAGCGATGTAATATTATTAGAAGAGCTTCTAAATAAAATCGGCATTGAAGCTAATGTAATAAAAACACATGCGAGGAGTGTTAACGACATAATGAGGTCAGAGATGCTGTCAGCAAAATGCCGCATCAATCAAGCGTCGTTGGAACTGTTTGACGCTGTTTCGTCGGGCATGAAAATGAAAATTGCCAAAGCCGGTATTGATGCAGAAATTATAAAAAAAGCCTATGTGCAAGATGGTGAAGAAGGTGTTCGGCTGTTGCTCGGAGAATCTGTGCAAGGCAAACCGCGCGTGACAAAAAATGTTGAAATTCTAAGAGCCATCACTGATCAACTCGCGGTTTGGAAAAATAAATAGATCTAACATTTTTTATAAATGTATCATTCATAATAAATATATTATGTGATAAAAGCGTTTTTCGGAACACTTGTGCGCCATAACAGTTTTGTTTGTTGTCGGTTTTTTGTTCCCTCGAAAAAGTTCATTGTGAGCAGAGATGCTCGACCGTCTACGCTCCAAATTTCATTTCTACGTTCAGCGACAAAAAGGGTTTTGTGGATGAAGAAAATTCATCATTAGCAGCTTTTTTAATCACCAATCAACCATCGCTGCAATATCCTCGGTGTCCCTACGGGGAGGGATCTCCGAGGTATGCACAGCGGTAAAAAAATCTCTGTGGGCGTATCCTAAGCTGTGGAGATAAGCAACTGCGGATACTATGCAGACATAAAAGTTGTGGTTACAAAAAAATTGGCGAGAGTTCGGAATTCGTCACGAAACACGATATGCTCATCTCGTCCAGAATAAACACTTGCAGAGTTTTGGAATTTCCACCTGGTATACAGACCGGCGATACTGGAGGTTTCAACGCTAAACTCAACAACAAAGTGTTCAATACCCTGATAGCTCAGTCACGCTCGAGTCACGCTCAGTCACGAAAAGTATAATTCAAGTACTGTCCATCGCTGGTTACTACTTTTTCTCACCTCTCAAGCAACTTTCGAATTGCATCTCGAAAAGATGTCTCGTCTTTTGAGGCGATCAAAGTTAGGAGCCTGTTTTCGATTTCTGCAAAAGAAGTGAATCGGTGACTTGCCAAATCGTGCTGCATCCGTCGGAACAACCAGTCATCAGAAGTGCAGGTGCCGTAGAACATCCTACTTGAGCGTTTCCAAATATTTTTTTACGGCTTTGAGCCATGAGGCCGATTGTTGCCATGCAGAAGAATAACTTTGTCATGTTTTTGCTCGTATTCCGGCCGTTTTTCGCGCAATGCGCGGCTCAAACGAATCAATTGTAGCCTATACCAATCGCCCGTAATGGAATCGCCAGGTTGTAGCAGGTCACAGTATACAACACCTTTTTGGTCTCACTATCTAGTGGGACCAAAAGGGTGTTGTATCTACAGAGCATAACCTTCAACACTGAAATCACCATTCTTGAAACATCGAAACCATTCCGAGTCGGCATAAACTGCTACAAGCATCCGATGCGCTTCAGGTGCACTTTTTTTCAATTAAAGCAAAATACTAAAATGTCCCGCAAATGCTGCTTAGTTAACACAAAATTTGACAAATTCAACACGGTAAAAAACAAGGTTTTTGTATGAAACTCAAAGCGATAGAAACTGAATATTATTGACAGCTGTCTAACCTCTCTGAAACTTCCGAAATCAGCTGTCACTATGAAACATTTGTGGGGGTTCTGCGGATGAGGATGACAACTCGAAGACCACAGCAACACTAAATAGAAACGTTTATTTTAAGAAATACAAAAGAATGAGGTTATGTGAATAGCGCGGCGTGTCGTTCGTTGCGGCTCGCGAGGGATGCCTCTCTAGTTCTCTTGTTCGGGCCAAGTCCTTTTCATGTCTACCAACACCAAAGATGCAGGCAATCCCCACGCTATGCTAGTGGCGTACACGCCCGCGTTGATTCGTTGACTTATTGTCGGTTTTGTGTATGCGCCTCGAGGAAAAAAGTCGCCCGATGACGAGGCTCACACATTCATAACAGCCAGCGCCATATTTTGAAAAAGGGCCGAACTAATTTTTACTCCCAATATGATTGGCGAGTATTGAAATGAAGATGTTCAATTTTCGACAAAAAAAGGGTAATCATTTGTTAATAAATAATGTTTAAATGAACTTATTGAAAATCCCGTACGTATTTCACTTCAAAATATCATTTTAAAGACATTGTTAAAAATTCAAATGAAGAGAATGAAAATTGTTGGAGTTATGCTGCGTGCCGTTTTGAAAAATCGTTTTTTTGAGAAAAACACGTGTAAAGTTTTGTGTTATTGACATGAAAAAAATAACAAATTCGAATGTTAAAATTTTTTTTCCATTAATCTGCTATCCCTGGACCATAAAGCTGTCCTTCCAAGTTGAAATTTTCTCCCTCATTCTCTTTCCTCGAAGATTTTATGCTAGAGCATGCCTCTTTTGGTGCATCTGTCAACGACAGCTCGGCGTGCTAGATCCGCTTAACATCGGCTTCAAGACAAAAACTGTATGATTGAACGCCAATATCCATCTCGAAAACTTTAATGATTCGTAGAATATTGGTCAGGCCATCATTGAAATTGCACATAGCAATATCAGTCGCTGTATTCAAGACCATTTTGCCATTTAAATAAGATTTAGGAGCCAAATTCCAAACAGTAGCACCGTTCGTCGCTATTTTGGGTGTAGCCTTCCAAGCAACGATTTAGCAACTCGTCTCGGCTGGAGTCCTCATAAATTGGTTTGATGGCTTTAAAAACTTCCGTAGAAACCGGCGACTTATGATGGAAAGTGTCCAAAGAATCCGCTGCTTGCACCTTCTTCCAGTCACACCAAGACTCTGAGCATTTCTCGTGCTGCGGATTTTCGTCGGTTGATACCTTATGGAATAAGGTCGCCCAGATTTCATTTTTCATATTTTTCAATGAGTTTGGATTTCAACGTATTGCCAAGCCATAATAAATTGTTAGTTAATCAATTAATTTGGCAGTTAATTTACCTCTTCCTCCGAGGCCTTTCACTTTTTTTCAGATTTCCCAATCGAGTGCCCATTCTTTTTTGTACGTGATCAATACACTCTTTCTTTTGTACTGCGAAATTTCCGTACAGATTTTTATCCTTCATTCCTTTGAAGGTTGTAAAACCTTCAAAGGAATAAAGGATAAAAATCTCCATCGGTGATGATGACATTACTGTCACCATCACCGATGTAGTTTAATATATTTGAGGCCGCGCAAAGTTTCGGAGCGTCATCAAACATCTGGACGAAAGTATCTACTTCCATCTTTCCAGATGAGCCTTCATGATTCGTTTGACATTCGACAGCGTGTATTATGTACCATTCTTCATACTCAGTTGTTCCCAATTTACTCTTCCAGTGCTCGCAAGAATTGCAGACGATTTTGCCAGTAAACCATCCAATCAATGACATGATTCCGAACAGCGAAAAAAATCCGCGTTTTCTCCACGAACCGTCACCGGAAACTGTTATTCCTTGAAATTGTCCATTTTCTTCACATCTCTTTGTCTCTTTTTGCGCTGCATTCGCTGTTAGTGTATTAGAGAAGTTAAAAATCGAAAGACAACCCTTCCCATGCAGGGTTTATTTCACGCAGGTAGTCGTTTCCGAGCAGACTAACGCGCTTAGGGAGGATCCGAAATTTCAATGAAGAAAATTCCTTTCAGGTATAAAACTTTTTGCCTCATATTCTAGAAGGTTAAAAGCATCTTATAAGCCAATAAAAGAAAATCGATTTTCTGAAAAATTGACAGTGGTTTTGCGCCTTAATTTAGGATATTTTAGGATTTTTGGTTATTTTAGGTATTGGGTTTCAAACTTAATTGTCGCCGTTTTTCAATTTTTTTAAAGTCATAGTTTACGGTACATTCTATTTTATTCGGAGTATTGTCCGTCAGAAGCTACGACCTTTTGCCATCCTTTATGCATCAAATGGATTCCACGTGAATAGAAATCGTTGATTTTTGAGGCGATCCATTCATCGATTCATTATTTGATATCTTCAAAATACTTGAAATGCTGTAATCCCAAATCATTCTGAATCGCTCGAAACAAATGATAATTATTTGATACAACAAATGATAATTGCTGCTACATGTGGCCAAGCATTGTTATGTAGCAAAATCAGTTTGTTAAGAGGTTTGGCGTACTCAGGCCGCTTTTCTTTCAATTCCTGGTTTAGTTTCAGTGATTGGTATTTATAGCGAACAGCCGTGATCGTTTCAACCGGTTTTAGCAACTCGTGGTATAACATACCTTTTTGATTCCACCAAACACACAGCATGACTTTTTGACCATGAATATTGCGTTTGGTGTTGCTGGACCTGATTCACCTGGCAGTACCCATTGTTTTTTTCGTTTGGCATTTTCATAATGAACCTATTTCTTATTGCCAGTCATGATTCGATGTAAGAATGACTTTCTCTCGCATTGTTCAAGCAGCAATTCACAAACGATTCTTCGCTTTTCGAGTTGTCTCTCATTTAATTGATGTGGTAACCAATATCCCGCTTTTTGAACCTGTCCAAGATTATGTAAAGGTTAGCCATTTTAGTAACGTTTAATGTATCAGACAATTCTTTAAGAGTCTGAGATGAATCATCATCGAATAAGGCCGCCAATTTTTCATCTCCAAATTTTTCGGTTATCCTGGGCGTTCTTTCGTTTTTAAGGTCAAAATCACCACTTTTGAATCGTCTAAACCAATCTCTACACCTCGTATCAGATAGAACATGTTCACCATAAGCTTCTTGAAGCGTGCAGTGACTTTCGACAGCACTTTTTTTTAAGTTAAAGCAAAGCTTCCCGCATATGCTGTTTCATTGGTTCCATACTTGAAAATATTGATCGTATAAAAAAAGTAGTGTGTACAAGTGAATTCACTCTCAAATACTAAATATCACTTCTATGAAAATAATACTGGTTACGCTATGTCATATAAAACAGCAGGAATTGAGTTTAAAACCGAATATTATTATTGACAATTAGTCTCGTTCGGTTTTTTGTTGTTGCATTATTCGAGCTGGTCTCAGGCCGTAGCATGCCTGACAGGCGGGGGTGGCGAAATATATTAGGGCCCCCCTCCCCGCCCCCGGAGGTTCGTTAGGGTTGGGCAGGGTTAGGTACGGTTAGGGTCGCCCCGTACGGTGAAGCTGACCTTTTTAACTTTTGTACACGGCGGCGGCTGAATATTTATATAATATCTCTTTATATGATTTAAATATTTTGCCGCCATGTACAAGAGTTGATGAGAGCGAGCGGGATCGAGTAGGCTGGGTGAGGGCATTGAGCGAAGACGGGGTGGCCGGATGAGGGGATTGAGTTGTAGCGTGTAGGCTGGGTGAGGGGATCAAGCGGGGTCGGGGTGGCTGGGTGTGGGGGAGGGGGGTTCGCGCGCAGGTGGGCGAAGCCCTCTAGTATATATAAATACTAAGTGGGCTCCGGTCCCCTAGGCGCTTCGCCCCCCCCCCCCCCCCCCCCGCCCCGTCCATCGACTTATCCAGCCTACTCAATCCCGCTCGCTCTCCACAACTCTTGTACATGGCAGCGGCGACGATATATTTATATACCGCGTCTCTATCGGGAATTTGGGCGGAATTGATGTCACACGAAGAACGCTGTGAACTGGTTCAATGATAGCGAAAGACTGAGAGCAAGGCCCAGAAAACCTCGCTTTTTATAGGGAGAATTCCTCGCTGTTCTTATCGTATAATGGATTCTAATTGGTTCCTAATTGATGAGTGGGGAGGAATTTCTGAAATCGTCGTGTGCTGGAAGAGTGAGAACTCGTGCCTGTATTCGTCGTGTATAAATTGTTTGTTCGTAACGTCTTCGTCGTTTGGTCAGTTGTTGATGTTTTTATAGGGAGAATTCCTCGCTGTTCTTATCGTATAATGGATTCTAATTGGTTCCTAATTGATGAGTGGGGAGGAATTTCTGAAATCGTCGAGTGCTGGAAGAGTGAGAACTCGTGCCTGTATTCGTCGTGTATAAATTGTTTGTTCGTAACGTCTTCGTCGTTTGGTCAGTTGTTGATGTTTTTATAGGGAGAATTCCTCGCTGTTCTTATCGTATAATGGATTCTAATTGGTTCCTAATTGATGAGTGGGGAGGAATTTCTGAAATCGTCGAGTGCTGGAAGAGTGAGAACTCGTGCCTGTATTCGTCGTGTATAAATTGTTTGTTCGTAACGTCTTCGTCGTTTGGTCAGTTGTTGATGTTATTCCGCGATTGCCACGTGGGGCAATTTGGATCAGCAATCGGTATGTTGAACAGGTAGATATGAGCGCGAGAAGGTGTTTCGCGACGCCGCTCGCCCCAGCAGACGACGCGCGCGGCTATGCGGATGCCTTGTCGGCTTGGCGCGGTTTGATCGGAGACCTCTTCCCGCAGTTCTGTTCTCTTATGATGGATGGCTCAGAGGCTGTTCCGTTACAATATATACAGGGTGACAATTATAAGGTGGCCATGTATTTCTTACCGCTTTGGCGTTGAAAAATCGGCGGGTTTAAAAAGCGGTTTCCGAAGGATTTTTTATGCGCTTTTCGAAAAAAAATATGTCGCTGATGTGGGACGTACCGTTTTTGGGTAACGAGACATTTTTTTTCGAAAAAAATTTAAAAAATGCTTTTTTATTTTTGAACAACAAAGTTCATTCAATTCTCTACACGAAACACTGGTCGCAAACTCGTTTCAAGGTTTTTATCGTGGAGAAAAAAAAAGTTGAACTTGCTTATTTTGTGAGTCTATCCGCCTTTAATTTCGAGAACAGTGGAACAACTACAGCAGTAGTGATGTTGGATCACGTAGTTTCTGTCTGATTTCATGTGCGTCGGAGAGTGAGGTTCAAAGGCCATGACTATCACGAGAAGTGACATAATGCTAAAACTTGGATCCAACGAAAATTAAATACAGCAAGACCGGGCAAACGTAGCTCGACCGATCCTTTTCTGGTTAACGATAGCCGTCGTATCTTTATCGAATAATTATGAAGGATCATTCGGCATCGTTTATCAGAGAAGGTGAGGTAAAGTTACGTTTGTCTTATCTTGAATAATTTTTTTTGCGTGAATCTAAGGTTTTCGCGCATTGGTCCATCGCGCTTTCACAAGGCACGTTCACTGCAAATTGTCCGGTTTGTCAATGGTTTTCGTCGCCTTTTAATTAATGCACATGACGCGAAAGGTCTCCGTTCATGAAAACCTTGTATCCATAGAAAATTTCATAAAGCGAGACGGGGCAAACGTAGCTCGACCGATCATTTTTTCATTAACGATATCTCATCTTGATCGAATCGTTTTAAAACCATTCTGAACACTAATTTTACAACTATTCGGAGTGGTCTTAAAACTAGTCTTCGGAGTGGTCTTAAAACTAGTCTTGAAGATGGTCTTAAAATTAGTCTTGAGAATGGTATTAAAACTAGTCTTGAGAATGGTCTTCAAACTTGTCTAGGTTTAAGACCATTCTCAGGACCAGTTTCAAGACCATTCTCAAGACTAATTTTAAGACCATCCTCATGACTAGTTTCACAATCATTCTGAAGACTAGTTTTGAGACCATTCTCAAGACCAGTTTTAAGACCATCTTCAGGACTGTTTTTAAGACCACTCCGAAGACTAGTTTTAAGACCAACATTAGTCTTCGGAATGGTTATAAAATTAGTGTTCAGAATGGTCTTAAAACGATTCGATCGAGATAAGATATGGTTAATGAAAAAAAGATCGGTCGAGTTACGTTCGCTGTCTCGCTTTATGTACTTTTGTATAGACAATGTTTTCATGCACGGAGACGTTTCACATCATGGGCATTAATTAAAAGGCGACGAAAACCACTGACAAACCGGACATTTTGCAGTGAACGTGCCGTGTGAAAGGGCGGTGCACCGATGCGCGAAAACCTTAGATTCATGCAAAAAAAAAATTATTTAAAATAAGACAAACGTAACTTTACCTCACCTTCACTGATAAACGATGCCGAATGATCCTTTATAATTATTCGATAAAGATACGACGGCTATCGTTAATCAGAAAAGGATCGGTCGAGCTACGTTTGCCCGGTCTTGCTGTATTTAATTTTCTTTGGATCCAAGTTTCAGCATTATGTCACTTCTCGTCGTGATAGTCATGGCCTTCTGAACCTCACTCTCCGACGGACGTGAAATCAGACAGAGACTACGTGATCCAACATGACTACTGCTGTAGTTGTTCTACTGTTCTCGAAATTAAAGACGGATACACTTACAAAATATGCAAGTTCAACATTTTTTTTCTCCACGATAAAAACCTTGAAACGAGTTTGCGACCAGTGTTTCGTGTACAGAATTGAATGAATTTTATTGTTCCAAAATAAAAAAACATTTAAAAAATTTTTTTCGAAATAAAATTCCTCGTTACCCAAGAATGGTACGTCTCTCATCAGCGAAAAATTTTGTTTCGAAAAGCGCATCCAAAATCCTTCGGAAACCGCTTTTTAAACCCCCCGATTTTTCAACGCCAAAGCGGTAAAAAATACATGGCCACCCTATAATTGTCACCCTGTATATTAGACTGTGTCATTTTTGGGCATTTTTTTTTCCTTTTCTAAAAGATTGTATACTCTCAAAAAGGGAAAAAAGAAGTCTGTCTAAATTTTAGCTTAATATTAATATTAAGGGCAAACATTTTCACAGACTTCTTTTTTTTGTTTCTGAACTGATTATATACTCCCAAAAGGGGAAAAAAGAAAGTTCGGAAGGAAAAAAGAGGTTGCCCAAAAATGGCACAGCCTAATATGTATATACTAGAGGGGCTTCGCCCCCCTGCGCGCAAACCCTCTTACCCCGCGCCACCCCGCAACCGGCTACTCAAACTCTTGTACACGATGGCGGCGGCGGCGGCGGCCGCGAAATCTCTCTATATTATATAAATATTTCGCCGCCGCCGCCGTGTACAAGAGTTGAGGCGGTCATTCTCTTCACCGTACCCCTCCCCAACACGGGGGGGGGGGGTGTATGCTGAATGGAACGGCCCGAGGGGGACGCCGAATGGAATGGCCCGAGGGGGGTGGGGCGCTGAATGGAATGGCCCGAGGGGCGGTTGGCGCGCGATGCGCGCAGGGGGCAGAGTCCCCCTAGTATTTATATAATATAGAGTTAAATATATATATGTACTAGGGGGCCTCGCCCCCCCGATTCGCGCGCCACCCCGCCCCCCGTTCCATCGCGCCCCGGCCTTCCCCCGTTCCATCTCGCCCCCCCCCACCCAACTCTTGTACACGGCGGCGAAATATTTATATAATATAGAGATACTAGTGGATATATATGTCAGATATACACAAATAATGTGTATATCAAAAATAAAAGAGAGAGAGCAAGAGCGTGCTCTCAAGACACAATTGATATCTCACTGACGGCCGCAGTGACACAGCGTACAGAATTTATTAAATGATTCGATACACAGATTAAAAGGTGCAAATAAAAGTTACAATACGAAATCTCTCGATAGCGGTGCTAGCGGAGTGTATCGCGCAGAGCCGTTCTTTAAAATATGCTCTTTCCGATACGATGACCCGAGGAGGAATGAATCCCAATCCGTGAGACCTCTTGGTCTTTTCTCTCTTATTCTTTTGTCCTAGGCCTCTACGCGATAGAACCCACTCGTGGTACATGCACCACGCACGACCAACAGAGTCAGTATTTTCTAAATATCTCGGCGACGTATCGTCACTCGACGCTCGTCATTTGACCCTCCATAAACATCGTAAAGTCGAGTGCGTCGCCCAAATCACGTCTTCGACTGCGATGCGACACGGCCATACTGACTAGCACGCGTCTCGAGTGCCCAGTATTTATCCATTTAATTTACTTCTGAAACACAAAAACAGGCATCGAACAAACGAGCATTAGTTTACGTTCGGCTGTCCTGACTTTACAAATCCGTCTGCATCCTTTATGCTTTTGCTGTATTTTCCCGACACGTTTCTGCCTCACGGGCATCATTTCTTTAATTTATTTTCTCTTTTGACACTCTATCGCCATGCGGCATTTTATCTATTTATTTTTCTGAATACTCTACAGTCGCACTGCAAGTCCAATTACCAAGACATAAATGGCTCTGCCGGCATGCCCCACGCATCCGTGCAATTTCTAACCATTGTCCACTTACAATAGCTCTGTAGGCATGTCTTTCGCATCCGTACATGTTCTAACTATCGTTCTACCCTTCACAATAGCTCTGCAGGCATGTCTCTCACATCCATACATTTTCTAACTATTGTTTTACTTACAATAGCTCTGTAAGCATGTCTTGCGCATCCGTACATGTTCTAACTATTTTTGTTCACTCGCAATAGCTCTGTAGGCATGCCTTGCGCATCCATACATGTTCTAACTATTTTTGTTCACTCGCAATAGCTCTGTAGGCATGCCTTGCGCATCCATACATGTTCTAACTATTTTTGTTCACTCGCAATAGCTCTGTAGGCATGCCTTGCGCATCCATACATGTTCTAACTATTGCTCACAAGTTAATACTCGGATCATTCTCAAGTAACATCTTTGGGTTCGAGGATTCTGGGTGATCAAGTCCAGCGAGCATCGAAAGCCGAAGTTGTACTTTTGAATTGAAACGTTATTAATAACCAACAGAGCCTCGTGCTCTCTTCAGATTTCTACATATAAACCCGATTCAACCAGAACCACACGTTCTCTGCGAATTTTCAACAGAATTCGGAAACCAACAGAACCAGACTGCATCTGTTCGACAATTCTCTTTTTGCAAAAACCCCATGTTTGCACTCATGATCATGCACTGAGACAATTTATCGAATTGCATCACACAAATTGACATACAATTTCATTCTCACCTATTTTCCGTTTCTGCGACACTGTTATCCTGACTCGCCTCGTTTCCCGGAGCTGCGATCAGTTTGTCATGAGAAACTTTAATGCTATTTCGGCCTCTCAATCCATAGCCTACTTTCTTCACCAGGTACCTATCATTCGGTAGCACCGCAATGACTTCTACCGGACCGCGATATTTTGCGTCCAACTTTGTCTTTATCCTGTCATTATTCCTGACCATTACAAAATCTCCAACTTTGAATGGCTTGACCACTTTATTTTTTCGATCGAATCTTTCTTTTTCCTTTTTGGCCTCCGCTGCAATACTATTGCTAACCTCTGCCCTGATCTCGCTTAACTTAACACTATCTGTGTTTACACTGTCATGTTTTATACGTTCGATCTCTAACGCATTTATTTTAGTTCCAAACAAAATCTCAGCGGGACTTTTTCCCAACGTTTTCTGAACGGTTGAATTTATTGCAAGCTGCACTCTGCCTAATTCGTTCTGCCATTGTTTTCTCTGAGCTTTGCTTATGGATAACATATTCCTCATGGTTGACATAACTCTTTCAACCTGACCATTACCTCTCGGTGTTCCCGAAGCTATTAAATGAATCAAAATATTCTTTTCGTTGCAGAATTCCTTAAATCGCGCATTTGTAAATCCTTAACCTTGGTCACAAATGATTCGTCTTGGTGCCCCAAAAATACACGAATGTTTCTCAATCTGATTAATTGCTGTTTCTGTATCCAAACGATTAATCCAGTTCAATTTTACAAATTTCGTGAATCCGTCTATGATTACGAAAACATATTCTTTTTTCCCAGACGGGCCTGATAATTTTCCCGATATGTCTATGTGAATTGTTGACCATGGAATATTGTCTTTTTCGATTGGATGTAGCTGTGCTTGTAATGGTCTCGATACCGACTTGCAAGTTTGACACAACATACAATTTGCCACAAATTTCTTTACTTGCTTTGACATGTTAGGAAACCAATAAAGTTCGTACAATTTGTTCAACGTCTTTTCCCATCCTAAATGACAAATATTCGCGTGTACATGATGTATGAGCGACCATACCATCAACCTGGGTACTACGGGTAATGTGATTTGTCTACCCTTTCTCTCTATCATTCGCATCAAGGTTTTGTCTTTAATCGTGTAAGTTTTCGTTTTCTCTGATCCGTCTAGTACTTCCCGGTACAAAGTTTTTATTTCGTCGTCTTTCTGCTGAGCGACAATCAACCAGTCATCGGCCAATTCTATTATTTTGTTCATATCGACTTTTGTCACCTTCATTACGCTTTTATCCAAAACAGGGTTTCGCGACAGAAAGTCCGCGTGTTTCATTCTCTCACCCGCGCGATATTCAATTTCAAAATCAAAAGATTGTAAAAATGCCCACCAACGATACACACGTGGTGTTAGATCTTTCTTTAGGCTCGCGGCCTTTAGTGAGTTACAGTCTGTGACAACCAAAAATTTACGACCGAACAAATATTGTCGAAAATGTTTTATCGCGTTTACGACTGCGAGGGTCTCGAGTTCGTACGAATGATAACGAGTTTCAGCGTCTATAGTGCGTTTGCTGTAGTAAGCGATTGGATGTTTATTTTTGTTGAGGACTTGAAGCAACACAGCGCCGTACCCGAGGGCACTAGCGTCAGTATGTAATTCGATCGGTAGGCTAGGGTCAAATATTCGGAGACACGGTTCCGACGTTAAAAATTCAATGAGCTTTGTCCTAGCTTCGTGGTGTTCGTTTGTCCTTTGTACTGTCTTCGTATTGCCTGCGGTAAGCCTATACAAAGGGGCTGCTGTCTGTGAGAATTTTGGTATAAATCTACGAAAATAAGATGCTAGTCCCAGCAACTGTCTTACCTGGGTCTGCGTTCGAGGGATGGGCGATTGCACCAGTGCTTCGATTTTTAGAAGGTTGGGCCTCAGCTCTCCGTTCGATACAGTGTATCCCAGATATTCAATTTGCGTTTTTAAGAATTTACATTTATTTAAATTAAACGAGAACCCGCTCTCAGCCAGTTTTGTCGTTACGATTTTCAGTCTATCAAAAGCCTCTTGTTCGGTTTTGCCAGGTATAAGGACATCATCTAAATAAACAATTGCATAAGAATATCTCAATTCTCCCAGTGCGTTGTTAATTGCTCTTTGATACACGGATGGTGCGTTCATCAGCCCAAATGGCATTGTCAGGTATTCGTAATGTCCGTCAGGTGTAATAAATGCAAGCTTCTCAATCGAGTTTTCCTCTACGGGTATCTGATGGAATCCCGCTACCATATCTAACGACGAAAAATAATGCGCTCCACACAGACGATCTAATTGATCTTGTATCAGCGGTAATGAATAACGGTCCGCTACCGTATTTGAGTTTAATTCCCGAAAATCCACGCATAGTCTATCCGAGCCATCCTTTTTCTTTACTAAGATGATTGGACTAGAAAATGGGCTTCTACTTTCCCGAACGATTCCTGCCTTAAGCATTTTGTCAACCAAACCTCTCACCGTTTGTCGTTCTACATCGCCTAGCTTGTAAGGGCGTCTCTGCACGAGCTTGTTCTCGTCTTTCAATCTTATCTCAAGACTACCTGAAGTGACTCGAATCTTGGGGGACTCGACACTCATATTTTTCTCATACATTCTCAAAAAGTCAACGAGTGCTTTTCTCATATTAATTGAATCACAATCAACAGCATCGATACTAATTTCCAAGTTACACGAGCCAATAAATTTGTCTACTTTTGCAAATTTTACCATGGTTCCGTCCAACGGGACTGAGACACCATCTGCTAACAATTCTTTACCCAGAATTATATCCACGGACAAAGTTTCGTCCGTTACCACATACAAATCAATTTCAACATTTATGCCATTTAAATCGGCCAAAACAGAGATTTGCTCACAACAATCTACATATCCATTTCCAAGACCTCTCAATCGCGTAGAAACGCACCGTCTCCTACCGGGCAACCTTTCCACCAGACTCTCTTTTACTAACCAGTAGTCTGAACCAGAATCAAAAATAAATGTCAACACCTTACCGTCAGCCAGCTTCAAAGTATTTTCGGTAGAGGTCAAATTACAAAGCTTCACGATTTTCTCTTCCCTCTTTGGACAGTTCGGGGAGATATGACCCTCTCCCTTGCAGTTGTAGCAGGTCAACGCCTTCTCGAAATATGAGCCCTTGCTGTCCCGTGACTGGCTGCTGTGTGACTTCGAAGATGATCTGCAATCAGCCTTACGATGTCCCTTCTTTCCGCAATTGTAGCACTCGATGTCTGAACGGTGCGACTTCCCATCTCGCGGCGTCGGAGTCTTAATATGTGGACCAGGGGCTCCGAGGGATGCACGCGGTCGATGGTGGTCGGTCGTTTTTCCATCGAGGTACGACATTGCTTCTTGCAGATTGCGAGGTGATTCGCGTACGAATACATTTCGCACAAATCGGTTCTGGAACGAGTAAGACAATCCAGCCAGTTGGGTAGCGGTCTCGTCCACCGATTTCCGTTCCTTGAGCCACGCTTTGATCTTCCTTCCCCTCTTCATGAAATTTTCGAGCGTGAACTCGGCGTCGTCGGTCCAAATCGAATGAAGTTCTGAAGCGACGTTTTTATTTTTTTGCATACGCGCTTATAAACTCGGCACGAATCTCGGTCCAGCTTTTCCTGGAGGGGTCCATGCCAGTGAACCACTGTGCCGCTTCGTCCTTGAAGGCTTTAGCCGGGTGTTGAACGATTTCCCAATCGTCGGGTTTGTAACGTCGAATCCATTCATCAACCATTTTTGCCCAGCCGGTAGCGTTAGTCGTTTTTGGATCGAATTTAACGAGGTCCATCGGAGCTCGTTCTCGTCGCGTAAGCAAGGCAATCAGTCGCAGATTCTCTTCCTCCAGCCTCGACGTACGGTCTCTCCGTTTATTTTTTGTGTGCGCGGAATCATGAGATTCGAGTTCCGATTCGGATGAAACCGGAGATCGTTTTCTTTTCCGATTTCGAGATCGTACACTGTCTGTCTCACTAACACTTTTTTCACCGTCCTTCGCTATCACACCGGCACTGTTTTCACCGGATTCGACCACAACACTGTCACTATTTTCACTGTCTTTGGCCGCAACACTGGCACTTTTTTCACTGTCTTTAGTCATAGTCGTATTTCAAAGTTTTCACAATTTTCACGTGAACTTTATCGTCGAATCTCTGAGTTGAAAGATCTTTATCCCACTTCTGATGTCAGATATACACAAATAATGTGTATATCAAAAATAAAAGAGAGAGAGCAAGAGCGTGCTCTCAAGACACAATTGATATCTCACTGACGGCCGCAGTGACACAGCGTACAGAATTTATTAAATGATTCGATACACAGATTAAAAGGTGCAAATAAAAGTTACAATACGAAATCTCTCGATAGCGGTGCTAGCGGAGTGTATCGCGCAGAGCCGTTCTTTAAAATATGCTCTTTCCGATACGATGACCCGAGGAGGAATGAATCCCAATCCGTGAGACCTCTTGGTCTTTTCTCTCTTATTCTTTTGTCCTAGGCCTCTACGCGATACAACCCACTCGTGGTACATGCACCACGCACCACCAACAGAGTCAGTATTTTCTAAATATCTCGGCGACGTATCGTCACTCGACGCTCGTCATTTGACCCTCCATAAACATCGTAAAGTCGAGTGCGTCGCCCAAATCACGTCTTCGACTGCGATGCGACATATACTAGTGGGAACTTTGCGACCCTGCGCGCTTCGCACGCTAACCTCCCAAAGAGCCTCCTCACCTGGCCACGCGCCCCAGCACGATCCCCTCACGCAGCCTACCCGCCCCCGCTCGATCGCTCGTGTCCTTCGTCCTAGCGACGTTTACGTGGTTCCCCTAAGTTCACCTACGCCAGTGGCCGTAGTTGAACTTAGGCCGGGAGCGCCGGCACTCTCGGCACCCATAACACTAGTGCGAGAAAGAGAGAGAGAGAGAGGAAAGAGACAGATAGGGCACGTGTAGCTGTGTCAGCTGGTAATGTTTTTATTTTAGAACGAGTACGTTAGTTGATTTTTTAATTATATAGCCGTGTTGAATTTAAAAGCCTCAATTTGCAGAATAGTTGTGTTTATGTTATCGAAAAAGACGAGTTTCCGTCTGCGTGACAGGTATCAGCCGTTGAATGTATCGTCACCGAGTGCGTGTGAGTTGTCAGATAAGAAAATTGCAAAAATTAAATAAAAAATACATTTTTAAGTGTTAATGTGTGTAATAATTGTAAATGTGGAGTCAACGAAGATGAGCGCCGTCCGCGTGTCAGCTGTCAACTGTTGAGTATGTTTATAGCAAACGAGTACGTGACGGCTGTCAGGTGCGTAAATTGTATACTAATTTGATAAAAAATTTTACAAACCTTCAACGCCGATACTAATAATTCTGCATTTCACGCTACTGGGAACAGAATAATTTTCTTCGGTGTAACCTCATGAACAATAAAAATTTAATTATTTTTAGATTACTTGACGAAAAATCTCTGACGCAGAAAAACATTGTGCTCTTGCATTTGAATATTGCAAATCTAACAGCAATGCTGACATGAAACTGGCTCAAGCCAGTGGATACGATGATAAACATATTTTTACTGCTTACTCCGCAGCCAAAAATTCTCTGTCATCTTTGCCGTTTGATCCGCTGAAAAAAGACTCGGAGATTTTCACTGTTCACTGCGCTGAGAAAATAATCTTCTACAGAAAAAAAATAGAAACCGCTCTTACTTTCACTTTGCATGTAGTTTGTGTTGGAATTTACAATAGACGATAGTCTAAAGGTTTTAGCGACTGAGGTTATTCTGTCCGGTAGATATTTTCATTATCGAAGAGGTTTACAATATCAAGTTATGTCATCTACATGTAATATGTTTTCAAGGTCAATATATCAAAGTAATTCGAAATATTTCAGGTGCTTTTACTAATTAGGATTTATACTGCGGCGGAGTAACCAATTCAATTTGCATTAGTCCATTAATAAAGAGATTGCGCTGTATCCATTTTTTTCATGCCAGTACAAATAACACTCGTACTCCCTTTCACTGGACACACCACTCAAAAGAATATTTTTAACTGAAAAAACATGAGCCCCCATTTATGTATATCGTTCGAAACGCGTAGCGGATTATAGCGCATTTGTTTAAATGATAACAATAGTAATTTACTTTCATTCCTTTCGTAAAGTGGGAAACGAGTAATCATCCCTCGTCGATTTATATTGACGGAGATCCATAGCGCGATATAAGGCATTTGTATAAATAATAATGATAATAATTTACTTTTACCGCCCTAACGTAGGGCAAGAAACGAGCAATCTACATTGCTCGACGGTTTGACGTTCATCAAACCACTCGTCGATGCATATCGGCGGAGAACCGTAGCGTAATATAACGCGATTCTTTACATAATAATTATTATCTCCCCGATAGAAGAAGTTTTGTAATCACCCCGAAAACTGAAAGTCGATTTTTCACCATATCTCCACGTTTCGAGGTCTTTAGAATGTTTTACGACTATTTTCGAAGGCATGTCTGTATGTATCTGTGTGTGTAAAAATATATGTAACCAAAATTTTGGTTCACGATTTCTCAATAACTAATGAAGCGATTGAAGCGAAAAATGACACGATCGAAACCTTTTCGTTTAACTTAAAACTGATTGGATCTTGAATAAGTTCGGTAAAGTGATTCTGCCGTTTTTTTAGAAAACTTGAATTTTTTTTATTATGGAAATTATTTTTTTGTTCAGCCGTTTTTATCATCCGAATTTATGTTTTCAAGGTTGTTTATCACAGATACGATAACCGTTTTTATTAAATCATATGCTGTCTATTTGCTTATAACAATTTAATTGTTCAAATTACGATTGTACAAAAATGGTTGAAGACAGAAAAAAAAGTTTCAAACGAAAAATATTTTTGATGAAAAAAGACACATTTTTCGTTCGAAACTTTTTTCTCTATTGCTAACGATGTTTTTAAAATTTCGTTGTAAACAACAAATTGTCATGAACAATTGGAAATCGCCGAATAGCGTAAAGTGCTGATCATATGAGCGATCATTCTCTTTAAAAACATGAACCCTAATGATAATAACATTTGATACCACTCTTTTATAACGATTCCTATTGAATTCCTATGCGAAATAAATGAGTCGGGAAGTACTTACAATAGTACGACCCCAATAGGTCACTCCAATTCAACACACAACTAGTTTGGAATGTGGTGTTAGACTGTCTTCGCTGATTCTGTTGCTGCAATGCTGATACTCAATCACTAGACTACATTCAAAATGATTACATGATGCAAAATCAATATTAACTTTGCACTTGGAGCATATCAGTGGCTGCACCGTTATTAAGATCGCAACACTCGCTATTGGACACGAGTTAAAGGGCTCGTGGAATAATAAAAATACTAGAAAACAATGGTACAGTATTGCCCTCGTAATGAAGATTCAGTCGTACAAAAAGTATAACGAATTTACAAACAAGATGCAAATTAGCAACATCGGTGTGATTACGATATCTAGAGACAAGAGTAATAAGTAGTTCATTAATAATCGAATTTGGCGTCATAATTGGTGACAATCATCTACCATGTAAATATATCACTAATAGGTAAGTCAGTGTAAAAAAACGTACCACATTATGAGTTGCTGACATTCTTTTTTCCTCGCACGTGGATATAGTGAAAAATACTATGTCGATTTTATGACCGATCCACGGCAACGAGTTATATATCCCATTCCACCATGTAACATTATACTTGACAGTACAATCAATTATTGAAAATAATAAATCAAGTAATTTCGATCTGGAGATTTTATGCCACCTGATATATTTTTAGCATATTCAAAGATATGGGAGCATTTCAACGCAAATGATAAAATAAAAACTTAGACTTTTTATCCAAAAAGTTTTTAATACATTTTCTTGTACAATACAAGAAACTAAAATAATTTTTTTTTTCAAACTGATGTTGACGCGGTTGGTTTGGCCTGCGTTCTGCGGCGTGCCAATTCCGACATGACAACTGGACCAATATGAAGTGATCTCGTGCTGGTAGACATCGCTCTGTAAGTCGCAGCTACTGCGATCTGAAAAGTAAATTTGTTTTTCGAATGAGTACTTGCTGAATCGTCGAGGCACCCTTAACGACGCTTTTAGTTTGATATACACGACAGGATGCATTAATTGAGTATTGGATCGGGTAATTGCTCAATTTTTAGAATATTATTGATACTGCTAATTAGGTGATTAAGAACTTCATCAAAAATATCCTCAATTCTAGAAAGCCGCACATAAACCCTCTTTTTAGGAATCTGCAAAATACTGTTTTGCAAGGTGTTTTTGTTGAAAGAGGTTTTATTTATAAAACCCGTGCTGTTTGCTTCCTCGTGGAGGAAGCTTTGTTTTCATTAAAAATCATATTTCGAAAAAATATCCGGACAAGCGAGCGGCCACACGTGCGTGTATGTGATGAGGTGCGAAATAAAAATCGCTATAACATGGAATCGATATGAGATTGTGAAAATTGTAAAAATTGACACGATTTATGGAATTTTAAAAGATTTTGAGTATTTTGAAAAAGTGTGTTAAGAGCACGCATGCACGTCTCGAGCTAATGGACTAAAACTTTCTACAGAAATAGACTGTCATCAAATGATATTTGTTATTGAATTTGACGAAAATCGATCGAAGTGTTCCGAAGGATCAGTGCCAAATGTCCGACAGGCTGAAATTCCATGTATGACGTTAACTGATTCAATTCACCAGCATACGACATTCTACGGGTAATGTCATATACTAAAGATTAATAATAAATACAACCAATAAATAACAAAATAATAATAACAAATCATATCAATAATAATAATAAAATTATGATAACAAATCAAATCAATAACAATGATAAAATGATAATAACTGATAGGAGTGGACACGCGGTCGGTGCGCGGCGTCGGCGATCTCTCATAAAGCAATATTGATCGCGGTCGGTATTACGATGGGTGGCCGCTCAGCCATGCAGTGGCTTGCACGCCGATCACTGAACGGGAGGCAGTTTTTCTAAGTTTCTAATTATAAGACAACTGAAACTCAGAAAAAAAATAAAAGTCGTCTGTATCGGCACGGATTTGCCGCAGTTTCTCCGTACCCAGGACGAATGCGATACAGTGTAGCTGAAAAAGAGTTGCAGATACTACGGAAGTTAAGATAGCTTAGCATGGTGCGGGTAGAGATCGAAGGGAAATTGGGAACCGTCACACGTAAATACGCGCGAGGGTATACGCTGGAATATACAATTTAAAAAAATGATAATCTATCTTATATATATATAAATGAATCCCTATTTCCATTGGTCATGCCATAACTTGAGGACGACTTTACCGATTTCATTCATCTTTTTTTTTAAGTTTCCTAATACTTTGTAGAAGGTTTTTACGGAAAGAAAAATTAAGAAAATTGCGTACAAAATTGGAAAATTTCAGAAAACTTAACGACTATTTAACCTTCGCGCGTTCGACAGTTCGCGCGAAGCAAATGTGATTTAATAGATGCATCGGTCGGCATCTATCGATCAAAAAATTCATTGTGTAAACGATAAATTCAAATTCAAACATTCGCGCCTATGAGACTACCAACTTATAGAGTACACAGAGGTAACCCTATAGCAGAGAGATGTGTTCTGTGATGTAGATAGAATAACGCCAGCAGCAGTAGTGGTTACATTAGAGGTTAATAAAAGTGACAGTGCGAGTGTCTGACAGTTCGCGTAAAGCTAATGTGATTTGATAGATGCATCGGTCGGCATCTATCGATCAAAAAATTCATTCATTCATTTCTTAGTGCACAGTCCATTCGATTTGAACGTTTATCCAGTTTTAAGTTTGTTGAGTGAGTTTTTTGAGAAGTGTTTGTTCACCGCAATCGCGCCTTATATTAAAAGTTTAATTTAATATCGATTTTTGGTAAATTTTGATAGACTAACACGTGGTATACATGGTTATTCAGAAACACTAAGGGAGTCAATTCTTCGTTTTCAATCACAATGAACACTATGTTTTTGAAATCATTTTTTTTTAAATTATTCATTCCAGTTCGAATTGAATATTCATAGCTCAGACAGGACAACGTCTGTCGGGTCAGCTAGTAGTAAATAAAATCAGTAATAATAATAAAACGATAATGACAAATAAAACCAATAATGATAATATTAATAACTAATATAACTATTAGTAAATCATTTTTCGCTCTTGGCCGGACTATTCCATGGCATAATCACAGAACAGTACATTTTTTTTAATCCTTTGAGGCGAACATTTTTCCTAACATACAATTTACTTGAAACTTGGTATTCGGGGATTTGTGGGGTCTCTGATTACGAATATCACCTGAACGTTGAGAAATATAAATCGGCGGGTCTAATATGGCAGATTAAAATGTTAAAAGTTAATAGATTTGGATGAAATTCTGTACTCCGGGGTTTTTGAAATCGCTGATTCTGAATCTGAACTCGAAATTCAAAATGTCGGATCAAATATGGCGGACCAAAGATAGAAGCGACTTTGATTTGGTTAAAACTCTGCACTCGGGGCTTGTTGAGATCGCTGATTACGGATCTGCACTAAAAATTACATATTCCAAATGATGGATCCAATATGGCGGACCGAAATGCGAAATGACTTGATTTGGATAAAACTCGATTAGAGTTGGGTAATGACGGACTAAATGCAACTAATGACTTGATATAGATAAAACCCCCGAGGGGGTTTTAAGGTTGCTGATTCCGAATGCAAACTAAGAATCCAGGTACTTTCAAAGTTCGATACAATATGACAGACCAAAATCCGATAAGTAGCTTTATTTAGATGACACACGGTAGATGGGGGTTTTTGAAGTGGCTAATTACAAAATTCAACTCGAAATTCAAAAATTGAAAATGGTGAAAGCAATATGGCGAATCAAATGGGAAAAGAAACTTGATTTTGATGCAACTCGGTATTCTGAAGTTTTTGAGGTCACTAATTACGATCCTGAACTCAAAATCAGAAATGGACATGATTTGAATGAACGCGCGGTTCTAAGGTCGATTAAAGATTGATATTCGATGTTTTTGAAGCCGCTTGTAATAAACTTGAACTCAAAACTCAAAAATTTGAAATGTAATTTTTGAATTGCATTTCGAATTTTTGAGTCAAATGATTTGGCATTTGGATGCTTGTATGAAGAAAAGAAATGTGCTTGGGTTTATGTGGGTTAAAAATGTTAACGAACATCAGTAAATAACATTCGGAAGACATTTCCGGGTAGATGTGAGCGTTTTTGATAGCGGTGCAATATTGGAACCGTTGGGACTTTGAATTAGTTTGAGCATATGATCTGAAATTTAGTACATGGATAAATTAGTAGGAACAGCTGTTTGTTCAGTAAGATTTTCGTGACGGTGACGATATTTTGGATCTAATAAGGTTTTTGAACATTTCGGAAATTAATGTGTTTTTTCATAGCGAACAAAGAGTCTTTACAGATTTTCTGATGCGTCAAATTTCAGCCCATAAGCTAATATCAATTCGAAGTTCTAGAGGTTTTAATTATGCACCCTATCGTACAAGGATATACGCACACACATACTGTGACGTTGCGTCACAATTTTCCCCGGTGCGTCCCACGAAGTCTCCCCACAGCACTACATTTAGCATAAGGTTAGCGATAAGGAGGCGGCGCGGGCGGTCACCGGACGTATAGGGGAATCCGGACGCGCATCTGTCGCACCCCCCTTAAAATGTTTCGATACTATTTATTCGCTACCTCACATTTCTCCTGTTCGCAGCCCTGGCTTTCCCTCCCGTTGGACGCTCGCCGCGCCGTGAGTTCCCCTCTTCCCCAATTTCCACAGCGCCGCTCGAACCTTCCCGCCATTCCCTCTCTACTCCCCCCCCCTTCTCCGCGCCGCCGTTCGTTTCCCCCGTAGCAACGCATCGTGCCGCCCACGCCAATCAGAAGGACCCCTGTCTCGGGCATACCCGAATCACAAGCCGGACAGGCTCTCCGTACCATCGTGGCGCTGGCCTCTCAAAATCACCCGGGACGACAACTGAAGCCGTTAGTCCGGTAGCAGTATTAGTACGACGGAGAGCCTGGCGCGGTACAACCACTTATCACGGAAAATCCAACCCATCCGCAGGCAACGTCCGACGGCTGGGCACGGCACGCAGGATACCCCGTGGCGCCATCTAGCGCGCCGCGGGCTACAACAATTCCCCCAGGGCCCTATACCCCATCCCTAGCCGACAGTCGCGTTCGCGGGCTCGGCGCGAGGACCTAGTGCTGCCATCCGACGGCCCCGCGACGCACTGTCTTGGATCCCTCGCTCCCACCGTCAACAATTCCCCAAACCCCTCCATACGGTGCTGCCTCGCGCGCCTTTCTACCCGAACCCTCTCCTCAAGAATCACGCCGCGCGCGATTAGCCAATGGGAGGCGAGAAGACGGGCCGAACAACGAGCACGAAAAAGAGAGTCTTTACTTCTTGGCGGCATATTGTATAGTATAGACGATAGAGAATTATTTAGAGAAAATTAAAAGGCGAATAGAGTTAGTGGAGTAGAAATTAAGAAAAAGAAAGATTGTGAAAAAGGAGGAGATTGTGAAAACAGATTTAAGGAACGACGAGCGATGAGGGGAAAAAGGTAAAGGCGAGAAAACTCGGAAAAGAAGGAAGGAAGGAAGAGGTTAGGAAAAAAAAGCGAAAGCGAAAGGAACGGAAAAACGAAATCCAATACCGAGCGTCGACGCTAATTTCCACTCGTTCGTCGGTAAAGAAAGTAAGTGTCTCTTTTGTTGGCCTTAACAGCGACAGTGATCAATTATTTTATTCTTGCTTGTCAAATTCTTATTGTGTTCCGTCGACTCGCGCGGCCACGTGCCCATTTGGAGGTTAAGCGTGCCACCGCGTGCGACCGCGTGCCGCCGCGCCGGGGCCACATTAGGTTAGAAAAAGTGCTGTGGGGACGAGACGTCACGTCTGCCCGTGAACTAGAGCGAAGGGATAGCGTAAGAGGCCATATCGGTCGGCGAACCTAACCCCTGAGCTACGCTGCGAGGGAATAACCAAGGTTTTTGTGACAGGTAGCTATACCTCAAAAATAGCTGGCGCCCATACCGAGTAATATCCATGACTAGATTTTGTGAATCCTTCCCCACGATTTCGTTGAAATCCTCTCCCCAAACCCTTACCGCCCGATTCCTCCATAGTTTCCCCGTTTGCTATCCCGCCGCTACGGCAAGCTCCTTACAATCCCTCCCCGAAACCGAGTCCTCGCTACGGCTTACATTTCCTCTTGCGATCCCCTTGCTTCTTATTAATTCTTATGATTTTGAGGAAATACTCCTCCGGCATTCAGTCAGTTCTTTTATTATTTCTGGGATTTTTGGGAAGATACCCTTGCGGCAATTATTTTTTCATTATTATTTATTTAACTTATTGTGATTAGGGAAAACGACCCTCCGCTACGGCAACTATGTTCCTTTAGTTTGATAAGTTATTGTATTTGAGGAAAATCATACCTCCGCTACGGCGATTATATTTTTTTTTAGTTTGATAAATCATTGTATTCGAGGAAAATTATACCTCCGCTACGGCGATTATATTTTTTTTTAGTTTGATAAATTACTGTATTTGAGGAAAATCATACCTCCGCTACGGCGATTATATCTTTTCTTTAGTTTGATAAATTATTGTATTTGAGGGAAATTATACCTCCGCTACGGCGATTATATTTTTTCCTGTAGTTTGCTAAATTATTGTATCTGAGGAAAATTGTACCTCCGCTGCGGCATTTATATTTTTCTGTATTTTGATAAGTTATTGTGAGTCAAGGGAAATAACCCCTCCGCTATGGCGCTATTATTTTCTTTCTTTTTTGTGTTCTTGGTTAAGGAATTATTTTGATCAAAGGAGACAATCCCCCTTTTTTGCGAATATTCCCTTCTTCGATTATCATTATTATTTTTTTTTGCGAATTACCCTTTCTGCGACTACCCCTTTTTGAGAATTATTATTGTTGTAGCGAATCCCCCTTTTTTGCGAATATTCCCTTCTTCGATTATTATTATTGTTTTTTGCGAATTACCCTCTCTGCGACTACCCCTTTTTGAGAATTATTATTGTTGTAGCGAATCCCCCTTTTTTGCGAACATTCCCTTCTTCGATTATTTATTATTGTTTTTTTTTTTGCGAATTACCCTCTCTGCGACTACCCCTTTTCGAGAATTATTATTGTTGTAGCGAATCCCCCTTTTTGCGAATATTCCCTTCTTCGATTATTTATTATTGTTTTTTTGCGAATTACCCTTTCTGCGACTACCCCTTTTTGAGAATTGTTATTGTTGTAGCGAATCCCCCCTTTTTGCGAATATTCCCTTCTTCGATTATTATTATCATTTTTTTGCGAATCCTCCCCTTTTGCGACTATTGTTTTTGAGGATTATTATATTACCATTCTTTGCGAACCTTCCCCCTTTGCGACTATCGTTTTCGGGAAGTATTATATTATTATTATTTCCCTTGGTGCAAGCATCGCATTCGAAATAAATACCTCTCTCTAACCGTTTTTTTGTTCCCGTGTCTCACCTCTCTTATTGCCCTCCCCTATTCGCGTTTCTCCAAACAATTTGGTGACAAATTGGCGCCCAACGTGGAGCCCGACAGTAAAGATCGGATACCCGGAATTACCGAATAAATTCGATTTTTGAAAGAAAACAGTGCCCTCCTTCGCTCAACCGGGCGGAATGGCCTCTCCCCACAGCACACCGTTAGGAGTTTAGGATAGCTAAGAACTGACGTGGACATTTGGACCGAGTTCCCTACCTGCGTGCACATTTGAAAAGTTTGATCGTGCCGATACTTGTTCTTTTGCATTTGCTCTGTTATTTTGTCGTATTGTGTCCCCCCTTCGTTGTTCTAATCTCTCCCCCTTTCCCTCCCCACCCCTCTTGAGATGGACGACGCTCACACTTCCATCGACCCCGCCCCTGGACCCGCCCCCCTCGCCGCGACCCCCCTCGGCGCCTTGCCGGGTATTCAGGAAACGCCGACCCGTGCCGGGTCCCACGCAACGACCGGAACTCGAGATCCGACGGAGGAAATACGAACTCGCGTGGCAGGAATCCAATTTGTACGGGACCTAGTCACGGAGTGTGACCAAGCGAGTCTCAATTTGGACGGAACAATCGAAGTTTTACGGGATCGGCTGGTGCGCGCCGAGACTCGACGGCGGCACCCGCAGATACAAGTGGAATGGAACCAGTTCCGCGACGAACGTGGCCACGCGCCTCCGCTAACCCTTGCTGGAGCCTTGGAGGACCCCTATTTCGGCCAAATCTTGACCTCCCCGTGGAACCGGAGAACCGCGGGACTTCGAGAGGCCGGTGACGACCTCTTCCACCCTACGGTACCCCCGGACGACCCCGAAACCCGTAGTATCTTCCCCCTCCGACCCCCCCTAGGGGCCGCATTGGCTACTGGCCAATCCATCGGGCCGTATCAAGACCCGTTATCGTTCCAGGAGCACTCTAGTCTTCGCGAGCCTTTCGCTCAATCATTCTATCTTACTGCCACACCAGCGGGTCGACCGGTAGTGACCTTCGTCCCCCGTCCCCCTCCTCTCCCAGCGACTCCACCCCGCCACCGATCAACCTGCCGGCCTCGGGACTCTTCGGAGACAAGTCCAAGACACCTGTGGACACCCCAAGAAACCTACACCCTTCCCATACGACGCCCCACCCATAACAGTACCCGCACAGCCCCACCTTTGGGGATGCCCTCCCTTCCTCCACCGGCCCCTTCACACGCATATCACAGCGGTCCCGCCTCCGCCACCGAGACATTCCCTCGGGACGGGCGTTTCAGTGATCATTGGCGGAAATTTGGCCCGAAGTACGCCGGCAAACCCGGGGATGATGCCGAAGAATTTTTACGCCGATTGTTCGAGTATGGGAGTAGCCGAGGCCTTGGCGAGGAGGAGTTCCTCCGGGTGCTACCAGAGGCGTTCACAGACAAAGCCCTGCTCTGGCATCGGGTGGAAAATGAGCAATGGGACTGCTACGAGGGATTCGTATTCTACTTCCGCGAACGGTTCGGACACGGGGACTTGCAGGAACGCCTACGGCGGGAGGTGGAGCTCCGCACGCAGGGGCCCGGGGAACCCGTGGCCGAATACATCGTAAAGCTCCGGACTCTGTTCAGCCACCTTTACCCCCCCTTGTCCTTGGAAACCCAGCTCGATATCTGCTGCGCGAATCTACACCCTGACCTGGCCCAACACATTGACCGAGAAGAGATCTCCAGTTTCCTCGAGTTGCAGCGAGCTGGAAGACGGCGAGAAGAACAAAGTAGCCGGTTGAAAACGTACCGACCACCACCATCAGCCGAACAGTCGGCCCTGCCGTCGGCGGCGTTCACCCCTGGGCCGAGGGCGGCCAAGGGAAGAGTCGCTGCCGTCGCAGTCGCACTGACTCCACCGGAGCCGATAGCGGATGAACTGCCACCGCGCGTGTCCGAGAGCCTTCCCCCCCGCTCCCCTTCATCCCCGCCACCCCCTCGGCGACAGAAGCCTCCCAAAGCCTCCCCACTGCCCGTCGCTCCTGTCGAAGCCCGCGCTCCGCTATCTACACCGACACCCCGTCCGGGAATCCCTACCCTAGCCGAATCGGCTCCCCGACAACCCCCGTTACCCCTCCGCGCCCCCCCAGCGCCAACCAATTGGCGTTGTTTCAATTGCCGACAGGAGGGACATCGGTACAGCCAGTGCCCCTAACCAGTGGGATATTTCTGCCGGATTTGCGGTTGGCCTGGGGTTAACGCGGACAATTGCCCGGTTTGTGCTCGTCGACGGGCGGGAAACGCGGGCGCGGGGGGGCAGTAAAGTCCCTGCCCTCCCCGCGCAGCAGTCCTCCCGACCCCCGCGCGCTACACGCGACAGATCCGACGTTGGCTACGGCGAGCGGTGATCCCCGGCACTTCCTGTGGATACTGATTGGTTCGACACTGCAGCGGGGCCTTGTCGATTCCGGGGCGGCCCGGACGTACCTCGGCCTCGCCCATGAACCCGTTCTCGCCCCCTTTCTACGTCCCCTTTCTGAAGGCGTCAGGGTGGCCGACGGTGGCGTGATTCCAGTTCACGGAGTTGCCACCCTCCAATTCGAATATGAAGGACAGGAGGGCCAGATAGATGTGCGAGTAACCGCGGTGAGCTACCCCTGCATCCTCGGCATCGACTTTCTCCGGCTATTCAGGATCACCATTGATTATGACGAGGAAACTTGGTGTACCCGCGATGGAGTAGCTCGGTCTTTTGACAGCGTGTACCCCCCTTTTAAGGCTACCGCCGTGCGCGAATGCGCCGGCCTGATCGAACCCTCCGACGTGGCCCCCAACCGCCTCGAGCTCCTTCTAGCACGATTAATCCCCCCGAATCCCTCCCCTATCCTCCGCATGACGCCCCTCGCTCAACACTCCATTGATACCCAGGGCCACCCCCCGATCCGTCAATGGTCCCGCACTGTATCCCCGTACCTTCTCAAAGTTGCGCAGGCTGAAGTAGATCGGTTGCTCAGCGAAGGGGTGATTGAGAGATCCACTAGCTCCTGGCTGAGTAACCCTGTCATCGTCCCGAAACCCAACGGGAAGCATCGCTTCTGCATCGATTATCGCGACGTCAACAAGGTCACCCTTGTTCCAAGGGCAAAGGATGCGTATCCCCTCCCCAACATGGATCGAATTTTGGACGGGTTGCGCCGAGCGCGGTTCATCTAGAAACTCGACTTAAGCCAAGCCTATTTCCAAATCCCCGTGGAGCCCCGCAGTCGGCCTATCACAGCGTTTGCTGTCCCTGGCAGGGGTCTATTCCACTTTAAACGAATGCCGTTCGGTCTAACGAATGCCCCCGCCACTTTCCAACGCCTAATGGACCAGCTCATCGACCCTGCCTGGGAACCCCACGTGTTTGCCTATCTCGACGACGTCATCATAGCCACGGACACAGAGGAGGAACACTTTGAATACCTGGAGCGAGTCCTACATACCTTCCGCACGGCCGAGATGGAAATCAACCGTGACAAGAGCGAATTCTTTTGCCACAAGGTGAAATACCTCGGATACATCATCGGAACGGACGGCCTGAAGACGGATCCGGACAAGGTCGCCCCGATCCAGGAGTATCCTCCCCCACGAACCTTAAAGCAACTGCGGCGATTCCTGGGCATGGTGGGCTGGTACGCCCGGTTTCTACCCAACCTCTCCCGAGATAAGCTTCCCCTGACTCAACTCCTGAGCAAAAACACGCCATGGCATTGGGGCCCCGAGCAGCAAATTGCATTTCAAACCCTCCGTGACTCCCTTACCCGAACGCCCATCCTCGCCCGACCCAATTTCGATCGGCCGTTTACCCTCCAGACGGACGCGAGTGATACCGCCGTCGGCGCCGTCCTGACGCAGGAAACAGATGAAGGGGAGCGACCCATCGTGTTCGCCAGCAAGATCCTAACATCGGCCGAACGGAAGTACACGGTTACCGAACGCGAGTGCCTCGCTGTTCTGTGGGCTGTCCGGAAGTTCCGGCCGTACATTGAGGGCACTCACTTCACCGTCCTGACCGATCACGCGAGCTTGCTATGGCTTAGGAACCTCCGAGATCCCTCCGGACGGCTCGCGCGATGGGCTCTGGCCCTGCAGGCGCACGACATGACCATCGCACACCGTCGTGGTGCCCTTCACGTCGTTCCCGACGCTCTCTCCCGGATGTTCGAAGCTGACGAGGCCGCAGTCTATGCCCTGGGGGAGTCCGATGACCCTTGGTATAGCGAGAAACTGCAGAACGTCCGAGAGTTCCCCGGAAAATACCCTAATTGGAGAATCGAGGACGCGAATCTCTATTACCACCGACCCCACCCCATCATCGAACCCGCTTTGACCGACCTGGACGCATGGAAACTGGTCCTTCCCCACGACGCCCGACCCCGAACCCTAGAAAAAGCCCATAACTGTCCTCAAGCCGGTCACTTGGTAGTGGACAAAACCTACCACCGAGTGATTCAGGATTTCTTCTGGCCCGGAGTGTTCCAGGACGTGGCCCGCTACGTGTCCCGGTGCCCGGAGTGCCAACTCCACAAGGTACCCCAGACGTCTCCTGGGGGCCTCATGCGAGAACGCACCACCGAGGGCCCGTGGACAGTCGTGGCGGCCGACGTCATGGGACCTTTTCCCCCCAGCCGGAGTCAGTGCAAATACGTTTTAGTTTTTCAGGACCTCTTCACGAAATTCGTGGAGGTTAAAGCCCTTAGGGCCGCTACGGGACCCCTGATCTTCGCCGCTTTCGACGAATTAGTAGTGAACCGATGGGGGTGCCCGAAATACCTCCTAACCGACAACGGCACCGAGTTCGTCAACACCCATGTAACCAAGCACCTGGCGGAGTTGGGAGTCACTCAGACCACCGTTCCCCCCTATCACGCTCAGGCAAATCCCGTCGAAAGGGTCAACCGGACACTAAAGACCATGATCAACTCGTTCCTGGAACAGGATCACCGCGACTGGGATAAACACCTCCATGAATTGTGTTTCGCCCTCAACACCGCCGTCCAGTCCTCTACCCTCATGACCCCCGCGTTCCTCAACTTCGGCCGTAACCCCCGACCCACTCGCAGCATCCGTGATGCCCTTCCCCCGCCCCCTGCCCTCAACCCCGGCGATCCCGAGACTTGGAGCGACCGCATGAAGCGACTGCCTCTGATTCATGACTGGGTACACCGGAATCTGGAACAGGCCGCCAAGAAACAGGCTCACTACTACAATCGAAACCGGAAGGACACCAGGTACGCCGTCGGAGATCTGGTGATGCGGAAGAACCGTGTGCTATCCTCGGGGGCCCAGAACTTCGCTGCCAAGCTGGCCCCCAGGTACACCGGACCGTGCCGTGTTGTTCGGGTGATTTCCCCCGTGGTGTATGAGCTCGAGGACGCTGGTAGCCGGAAAAACCCCAAAGTCCATGTCAAGGACCTCAAGAACTACGTTCCTCGAGCCCCGTCCCCCGACCCTGCCCCCGGTCCCTCCACGTCAAGTACCCCCCACGCCGCCATGCCACCGACCGCCACTTCCATTCCCGAAAAGACACCCCCTCCACGACGATTAGGCTTACGCCCCCGACCTCAAAACAACCTAACCGTCGCTCATACAGAGCTCTTCTCGTTACACCGCACCGAGATGGTTCGTCGACGAGGATCTGGAACCGGTTCCCCGCCACGGCCCCCGCTTCCTCCCGCCGCTCCGCCACCCCCTCGCCGCCCGCCCTCCCTCGTACCTCGGGAAAGGTCCCAAGACTGTGATAACTACAACCAAGAGACGGGACGTACAGACCGACCACTTCTAGTCAGGAATCAATGTGGTAATACCCCAAATAGGAACTGGTATCCGGCGTCGCGCGCGTTGTCGCCGCGATGGGGCGCACCTCGGGAGCCGCGTGGAGGTCGAGCGGAGGTAAACGGAGTGCCACTGTCGCTGGTGGGGTTGACAGAATGGACAATAGGAATATTGACGATAGCGCCCGCCGTTGCAGGCGTACTATCGTCAGGCCGGGGGGAGTTGTGACGTTGCGTCCCAATTTTCCCCGGTGCGTCCCACGAAGTCTCCCCACAGCACTACTACAGTACTACATTTAGCATAAGGTTAGCGATAAGGAGGCGGCGCGGGCGGTCACCGGACGTATAGGGGAATCCGGACGCGCATCTGTCGCACCCCCCTTAAAATTTTTCGATACTATTTATTCGCTACCTCACATTTCTCCTGTTCGCAGCCCTGGCTTTCCCTCCCGTTGGACGCTCGCCGCGCCGTGAGTTCCCCTCTTCCCCAATTTCCACAGCGCCGCTCGAACCTTCCCGCCATTCCCTCTCTACTTCCCCCCCCCCCCCCCCCTCCCTTCTCCGCGCCGCCGTTCGTTTCCCCCGTAGCAACGCATCGTGCCGCCCACGCCAATCAGAAGGACCCCTGTCTCGGGCATACCCGAATCACAAGCCGGACAGGCTCTCCGTACCATCGTGGCGCTGGCCTCTCAAAATCACCCGGGACGACAACCGAAGCCGTTAGTCCGGTAGCAGTATTAGTACGACGGAGAGCCTGGCGCGGTACAACCACTTATCACGGAAAATCCAACCCATCCGCAGGCAACGTCCGACGGCTGGGCACGGCGCGCAGGATACCCCGTGGCGCCATCTAGCGCGCCGCGGGCTACAACAATTCCCCCAGGGCCCTATACCCCATCCCTAGCCGACAGTCGCGTTCGCGGGCTCGGCGCGAGGACCTAGTGCTGCCATCCGACGGCCCCGCGACGCACTGTCTTGGATCCCTCGCTCCCACCGGCAACAATTCCCCAAACCCCTCCATACGGTGCTGCCTCGCGCGCCTTTCTACCCGAACCCTCTCCTCAAGAATCACGCCGCGCGCGATTAGCCAATGGGAGGCGAGAAAACGGGCCGAACAACGAGCACGAAAAAGAGAGTCTTTACTTCTTGGCGGCATATTGTATAGTATAGGCGATAGAGAATTATTTAGAGAAAATTAAAAGGCGAATAGAGTTAGTGGAGTAGAAATTAAGAAAAAGAAAGATTGTGAAAAAGGAGGAGATTGTGAAAACAGATTTAAGGAACGACGAGCGACGAGGGGAAAAAGGCAAAGGCGAGAAAACTCGGAAAAGAAGGAAGGAAGGAAGAGGTTAGGAAAAAAAAGCGAAAGCGAAAGGAACGGAAAAACGAAATCCAATACCGAGCGTCGACGCTAATTTCCACTCGTTCGTCGGTAAAGAAAGTAAGTGTCTCTTTTGTTGGCCTTAACAGCGACAGTGATCAATTATTTTATTCTTGCTTGTCAAATTCTTATTGTGTTCCGTCGACCCGCGCGGCCACGTGCCCATTTGGAGGTTAAGCGTGCCACCGCGTGCGACCGCGTGCCGCCGCGCCGGGGCCACATTAGGTTACAAAAAGTGCTGTGGGGACGAGACGTCACGTCTGCCCGTCAACTAGAGCGAAGGGATAGCGTAAGAGGCCATATCGGTCGGCGAACCTAACCCCTGAGCTACGCTGCGAGGGAATAACCAAGGTTTTTGTGACAGGTAGCTATCCCTCAAAAATAGCTGGCGCCCATACCGAGTAATATCCATGACTAGATTTTGTGAATCCTTCCCCACGATTTCGTTGAAATCCTCTCCCCAAACCCTTACCGCCCGATTCCTCCATAGTTTCCCCGTTTGCTATCCCGCCGCTACGGCAAGCTCCTTACAATCTCTCCCCGAAACCGAGTCCTCGCTACGGCTTACATTTCCTCTTGCGTTCCCCTTGCTTCTTATTAATTCTTATGATTTTGGGGAAATACTCCTCCGGCATTTAGTCAGTTCTTTTATTATTTCTGGGTTTTTTGGGAAGATACCCTTGCGGCAATTATTTTTTCATTATTATTTATTTAACTTATTGTGATTAGGGAAAACGACCCTCCGCTACGGCAACTATGTTCCTTTAGTTTGATAAGTTATTGTATTTGAGGAAAATCATACCTCCGCTACGGCGATTATATTTTTTTTTAGTTTGATAAATCATTGTATTCGAGGAAAATCATACCTCCGCTACGGCGATTATATTTTTTTTTAGTTTGATAAATTACTGTATTTGAGGAAAATCATACCTCCGCTACGGCGATTATATCTTTTCTTTAGTTTGATAAATTATTGTATTTGAGGGAAATTATACCTCCGCTACGGCGATTATATTTTTTCCTGTAGTTTGCTAAATTATTGTATCTGAGGAAAATTGTACCTCCGCTGCGGCATTTATATTTTTCTTTATTTTGATAAGTTATTGTGAGTCAAGGGAAATAACCCCTCCGCTATGGCGCTATTATTTTCATTCTTTTTTGTGTTCTTGGTTAAGGAATTATTTTGATCAAAGGAGACAATCCCCCTTTTTTGCGAATATTCCCTTCTTCGATTATCATTATTATTTTTTTTTGCGAATTACCCTTTCTGCGACTACCCCTTTTTGAGAATTATTATTGTTGTAGCGAATCCCCCTTTTTTGCGAATATTCCCTTCTTCGATTATTATTATTGTTTTTTGCGAATTACCCTCTCTGCGACTACCCCTTTTTGAGAATTATTATTGTTGTAACGAATCCCCCTTTTTTGCGAACATTCCCTTCTTCGATTATTTATTATTGTTTTTTTTTTGCGAATTACCCTCTCTGCGACTACCCCTTTTCGAGAATAATTATTGTTGTAGCGAATCCCCCTTTTTGCGAATATTCCCTTCTTCGATTATTTATTATTGTTTTTTTGCGAATTACCCTTTCTGCGACTACCCCTTTTTGAGAATTGTTATTGTTGTAGCGAATCCCCCCTTTTTGCGAATATTCCCTTCTTCGATGATTATTATTATTTTTTGCGAATTACCTTTTCTGCGACTACCCCTTTTTGAGAATTGTTATTGTTGTAGCGAATCCCCTTTTATGCGGATATTCCCTTCTTCGATTAGTATTATCATTTTTTTGCGAACCCTCCCCTTTTGCGACTATTGTTTTTGAGGATTATTATATTACCATTCTTTGCGAACCTTCCCCTTTTGCGACTATTGTTTTTTTAGAGTTATTATATTATCATTTTTTTGCGAACCCTCCCCTTTTGCGACTATCGTTTTCGCGAAGTATTATCTTATTATTATTTCCCTTGGTGCGAGCATCGCATTCGAAATAAATACCTCTCTCTTACCGTTTTTTTGTTCCCGTGTCTCACCTCTCTTATTGCCCTCCCCTATTCGCGTTTCTCCAAACAATTTGGTGACAAATTGCAAAAGGGGAGGGTTCGCAAAAAAATGATAATACTAATCGAAGAAGGGAATATCCGCATAAAAGGGGATTCGCTACAACAATAACAATTCTCAAAAAAGGGTAGTCGCAGAAAAGGTAATTCGCAAAAAATAATAATAATAATCGAAGAAGGGAATATTCGCAAAAAGGGGGGATTCGCTACAACAATAACAATTCTCAAAAAGGGGTAGTCGCAGAAAGGGTAATTCGCAAAAAAACAATAATAAATAATCGAAGAAGGGAATATTCGCAAAAAGGGGGATTCGCTACAACAATAATAATTCTCGAAAAGGGGTAGTCGCAGAGAGGGTAATTCGCAAAAAAAAAACAATAATAAATAATCGAAGAAGGGAATGTTCGCAAAAAAGGGGGATTCGCTACAACAATAATAATTCTCAAAAAGGGGTAGTCGCAGAGAGGGTAATTCGCAAAAAACAATAATAATAATCGAAGAAGGGAATATTCGCAAAAAAGGGGGATTCGCTACAACAATAATAATTCTCAAAAAGGGGTAGTCGCAGAAAGGGTAATTCGCAAAAAAAAATAATAATGATAATCGAAGAAGGGAATATTCGCAAAAAAGGGGGATTGTCTCCTTTGATCAAAATAATTCCTTAACCAAGAACACAAAAAAGAAAGAAAATAATAGCGCCATAGCGGAGGGGTTATTTCCCTTGACTCACAATAACTTATCAAAATAAAGAAAAATATGAATGCCGCAGCGGAGGTACAATTTTCCTCAGATACAATAATTTAGCAAACTACAGGAAATAATATAATCGCCGTAGCGGAGGTATAATTTCCCTCAAATACAATAATTTATCAAACTAAAGAAAAGATATAATCGCCGTAGCGGAGGTATGATTTTCCTCAAATACAGTAATTTATCAAACTAAAAAAAAATATAATCGCCGTAGCGGAGGTATGATTTTCCTCGAATACAATGATTTATCAAACTAAAAAAAAATATAATCGCCGTAGCGGAGGTATGATTTTCCTCAAATACAATAACTTATCAAACTAAAGGAACATAGTTGCCGTAGCGGAGGGTCGTTTTCCCTAATCACAATAAGTTAAATAAATAATAATGAAAAAATAATTGCCGCAAGGGTATCTTCCCAAAAATCCCAGAAATAATAAAAGAACTGACTAAATGCCGGAGGAGTATTTCCCCAAAATCATAAGAATTAATAAGAAGCAAGGGGAACGCAAGAGGAAATGTAAGCCGTAGCGAGGACTCGGTTTCGGGGAGGGATTGTAAGGAGCTTGCCGTAGCGGCGGGATAGCAAACGGGGAAACTATGGAGGAATCGGGCGGTAAGGGTTTGGGGAGAGGATTTCAACGAAATCGTGGGGAAGGATTCACAAAATCTAGTCATGGATATTACTCGGTATGGGCGCCAGCTATTTTTGAGGTATAGCTACCTGTCACAAAAACCTTGGTTATTCCCTCGCAGCGTAGCTCAGGGGTTAGGTTCGCCGACCGATATGGCCTCTTACGCTATCCCTTCGCTCTAGTTGACGGGCAGACGTGACGTCTCGTCCCCACAGCACTTTTTCTAACCTAATGTGGCCCCGGCGCGGCGGCACGCGGTCGCACGCGGTGGCACGCTTAACCTCCAAATGGGCACGTGGCCGCGCGAGTCGACGGAACACAATAAGAATTTGACAAGCAAGAATAAAATAATTGATCACTGTCGCTGTTAAGGCCAACAAAAGAGACACTTACTTTCTTTACCGACGAACGAGTGGAAATTAGCGTCGACGCTCGGTATTGGATTTCGTTTTTCCGTTCCTTTCGCTTTCGCTTTTTTTTCCTAACCTCTTCCTTCCTTCCTTCTTTTCCGAGTTTTCTCGCCTTTGCCTTTTTCCCCTCGTCGCTCGTCGTCCCTTAAATCTGTTTTCACAATCTCCTCCTTTTTCACAATCTTTCTTTTTCTTAATTTCTACTCCACTAACTCTATTCGCTTTTTAATTTTCTCTAAATAATTCTCTATCGCCTATACTATACAACATGCCGCCAAGAAGTAAAGACTCTCTTTTTCGTGCTCGTTGTTCGGCCCGTCTTCTCGCCTCCCATTGGCTAATCGCGCGCGGCGTGATTCTTGAGGAGAGGGTTCGGGTAGAAAGGCGCGCGAGGCAGCACCGTATGGAGGGGTTTGGGGAATTGTTGCCGGTGGGAGCGAGGGATCCAAGACAGTGCGTCGCGGGGCCGTCGGATGACAGCACTAGGTCCTCGCGCCGAGCCCGCGAACGCGACTGTCGGCTAGGGATGGGGTATAGGGCTCTGGGGGAATTGTTGTAGCCCGCGGCGCGCTAGATGGCGCCACGGGGTATCCTGCGTGCCGTGCCCAGCCGTCGGACATTGCCTGCGGATGGGTTGGATTTTCCGTGATAAGTGGTTGTACCGCGCCAGGCTCTCCGTCGTACTAATACTGCTACCGGACTAACGGCTTCGGTTGTCGTCCCGGGTGATTTTGAGAGGCCAGCGCCACGATGGTACGGAGAGCCTGTCCGGCTTGTGATTCGGGTATGCCCGAGACAGGGGTCCTTCTGATTGGCGTGGGCGGCACGATGCGTTGCTACGGGGGAAACGAACGGAGGCGCGGTGAAGGGAGGGGGGGAGGGAGTAGAGAGGGAATGGCGGGAAGGTTCGAGCGGCGCTGTGGAAATTGGGGAAGAGGGGAACTCACGGCGCGGCGAGCGTCCAACGGGAGGGAAAGCCAGGGCTGCGAACAGGAGAAATGTGAGGTAGCGAATAAATAGTATCGAAAAATTTTAAGGGGGGTGCGACAGATGCGCGTCCGGATTCCCCTATACGTCCGGTGACCGCCCGCGCCGCCTCCTTATCGCTAACCTTATGCTAAATGTAGTGCTGTGGGGAGACTTCGTGGGACGCACCGGGGAAAATTGGGACGCAACGTCACAATACATACACGTCCAGAGATTTTTGTTAACTGTGATTTTCCGATTTTGGAGAATATTTTGAACACAATAATATTAAGAAGACGATTTTTCATGCAAACAAAGCTTGCTCTACGAGGAAGTAAAAATGCTGCCATTTGAAACCTGCAATAACTTCCTTAAAGTTGCATGCAATGCTGAGACCTTCCTCTGAGACGAAACAAAATTAAGCATAATATCGTTCCTTATAGGAGAGTGTTTGAGTATTGATTTGGTATTTTTGTTTATGGTTTACCTGGTTGATTAGCCACAGTTATATCCCGTGTAGATATTTGTTCCTGCCAGAGTATAGGTGAGAACCAGTTTTCCTAGTCACTGTCTAGTACCAATCTAGTGAAACTGGCTTGCACCTAGCGCAGACTAGCTTTGCTGAACTTTGCGAATTCCAGCCCTTAGAGATGTGTAATTACACAGGTACCGGATCGCACTTCCTGACCATCTAGGCAAGAAAGCCTTGATTGTTCGAAGGCTAGCTAGCTAGCCAGCGATAGTTCGGTCGCTAGGCTTTCCGGATTACCACAGGATATGTCTCAATTGAACTTAAATAAAATAGAAATGAAAATTAACTTCCCGCGAAGAACCATTTGATCGCCACGTTACCTTGTTGGCATTACTCCTGAAATTGATTCATTCGAAAAAAACGTTCTGTCGTAAGTACGCCGCTTCAGTCTCTGAACAGTAACTTGGCAAATAATGTATTAAAAAACTTTTTTAATTACTTGGCGTTAAGACGCTGCTGTGCCGTTCTTGGTATTTCTTTAACCGAGAATACAAGGGAAGATAACATAAGAATACATAATTCATACTGAGTTAACTGATTTAACACAAGCAAAAGAACACACTTTCAAATTTCGAACCATACGCGACATTTTCATTTTATTGTTCTATTGATTATGTTTCGACCTCGCGGTCGTGAGGTGGCAGCACCTTACGGGCCCCCTGGTCAGCTTGACGCTCGCAGTACTCATGCGTGTTCTCGGGACGGTCAGCAAACTCACGCAGTACGCTGACCGCCACGTGGCCGACGCGCTGGACACTGTTGTGCCCGTCTGCTCATGCGCACACACGCTTCTCGCGCTCTCGACCAATAATCATGCGACACGTTGAGACTCATCGACACGTCACTTCCGTCGACTACGCACTCGCCTCGACGCGGTCGCCTTCTCCCTTTCTTTTCTAGCTCTCTCGTTCTATCAAGCGAACAAGCCGCACGTGCTCTCGTCCCGTTCTGTTAATTCATTGTCAACTCAAAGCGCAACGACTAGTGAAAATTCATAGTGAAAAACTCATTGCGATACTCAAATGTGTTTGTGCGACTCGTTATAGACTTATTCAAGGACTGTTAAGCTCATTTTGTGTATGATTAAGTGATTAATTGCGTAACAATTAATCACGGTGTGGAATACAACCCGTGGCATTCGCCATTGTGCGTTCATCGATCTCGTTGTGTGAGATCGCTATTGTTATACTCGTTCATCGATATTCTTTCCATTTTAAAACTCATTTGTGATCATCTACAACCTTGGCTAATTGTATTTTAGCAAAGTTCATTTGTATTCATCGTAATTTGCATCTGCGAAATCGTGTTCATCGACTCTAGCGTAACCATCATCACGTGGCTAAAAATCAGATACACCTCGCTTCCGGTCATCCGACGCCACGTTGCAACACTCATACCGCTTGTACAACTCATCACCAATCCGTTCTAATCGGCTAGTAATAAGACAAGGTAAAAATCATTATTCATTATTAATTAATCTGCCATTAATTTAAATATATTTTCTTTTTATATTTTTCTCTTACAACTGTGTTTAATTCATTTATCCTTCGACCTCTTATATCCAATACCGGCACTAGTTTATTTGATTTCAACAACATCGAAACATTTTTTGGTCCTTCGAGCCGGATATAATTGGTCATAGGATTAACTCAAAAGGAATTTTTTCTTGTTGTTTAACAATTCATTGGTCAATTCAAATTAATTGCAAAGCTCATTAGTACATTCATTGTGAAAGCTGTCGTTGCGCTACCTCATTGTATTACTCACTGTACGCACTCATAGTACTAGTTCATTGTAAGGCTCGATTGTTCAAACATTGTTAACGCTATTGCGATACTCATTGCGCCTTACTATAAGAACCTGTGTTGCTTTCAATTTGAGATAGTACGCAGTCATTGACAATTATCATTCAGCTCAAATTGACAATTTAGTGAAACAGTTAACGGTGTGAATCAAATCAAATCAAATCAACTAAAGAGAATCCAAATGTTCAAGTTCAAGTCCGCGGTCGGAAGTTCATCCAGAGCACGTGCGCACGCGGTTTACCAGCCAAATCATGTCCGACCATGGAGAGTTGGTTGGCGAGACAACCGATGCTGCGGCAAGTGTCGCAGAACAACCTCAAGCCGAAGACTCATCGCTACGCGTACAGGAAGTACGATCCGGCGCATCATCTCGAGCACCATCACCGACGGCAACAATCACCATAGCGGCAGAGTACATGATAGCGAGCCAGAAGTCAAGGCTGAGATTGCTAGCTCAACTCAACCTACGATCATCGCAGTTCGAAGCACTTGACTCATCAATTGACGAAGTACGAAGCCACATTCAAACATTCGAGCGAGAGTGGAATAAATTCAATGACGAACACGAGAAGATTGGTGCCACAACCCGTCGATCACTGCTCACTCATTCGTACATCACGGAAGACTTCGGCCAAGCATTCAACCTCTTCTGGGAAGCAATGACGCTCTCCAGCAAACATCTAGCACGACTCAATAAAATCGCCTTGGAACAAGCCAATTCAACACGATCATCGGTTCACTCATCGACTCACCAGGTAAATAAATTGCCTGACATCATCCTACCTTCGTTTGCAGGAAAGTATGTGGATTGGCCATCATTCCGTGATGTATTCAAGTCCTTGGTGATTGACAACTCAACAATTACGGATGTTCAAAGGATGCACTATCTGAGGTCATCTTTAAAGGATAGTGCTGCTCAATTAATTGCCTCAATGCCATTGGAGGGTGATTCATTCAACTCAGCGTGGGAAATCTTGTCGAAACGATTCGAAAACAAAAGATTATTAGTTGCTGCTCATCTCTAACGTATAACAAACGACAACTCATCGGTGAAGTGTACTTCAAAGGATTTAAATCAACTACTCAGCACATTGACCGAATCAATCAACGCGTTGCGATCACTTGAAGTAAACGTCCATCAATGGGACATAATCTTGGTTCATCTCATTACTCAATGTCTAAGTCGTCCGCTCATCGAGTCATGGGAAAACAAATTGGGTTCCTCATCAGAATTGCCTACTCTTGAACAACTCACTACGTTCCTCATGGCAAAGGCAAGAGCTCAAGCGCGTCTAGAAACAACTCATCCGAACAATGACACGAACACTCAACAACACAAGGGCATAGCTCATTCATCTAATCAACTATCGCAGAGATCAAGTGACGTTCACACTGCATCAACGTCATCGGCAAAAGCCCCGCTCAAACATCAATATCCGTGTGACGTGTGCAAGGGTGAACACGACATAGTCGCATGCCCAAAGTTCTTGTCGCTCACACTAAAGCAACGCCACCAAGGTGCAGTCACAAATAGGCTGTGCTTCAATTGCCTTAGTCATCATAGTCTAATCAACTGTTCATCATCAAAGACGTGCAAGACGTGCGGCGGGAAACATCATACGATGCTGCACCTGCCGAAAGAGTCAACTCAAACGTCTACTCGACAAAGCTTATCGGATACTCATTGAGATAATCAAGCCATGCATAGGCTCACTCATCATAGCTCAACTCATGACAGTTCAACTCAACAATTGCCAACTCAACAAATCATTCAACATTCAAGACCAGTTGTTCTGCTCGGCACTGGTCTCGCATTATTAATCATACCATTTGTCGCTCATCAAGTTCGACTACTCATCGACCCGGGGTCTGAATTAACATTCATATCAGACTACCTGGTTGTTCATCATCATCTACCACGAAGGTGCTCATCAATATCAATCTGTGGGATTGGAGGCAATTATTCTGGTCACACAAAGGGTGTGACAACAATTACACTGCAATCAACGTATTCATCGACGAACATTACAGTCAGTGCCCACATACTCAAACAATTAACAACAACATTGCCTTCAGTTTCAGCTCACAAAAACTATTGGTCACACATTGACTCATTAGAGCTGGCTGATCCAGATTACATGCGACCACGTGCAATCGATGTAATCATTGGTGCGGATTCATATGGGCAAATCATTGAAAACGATCTTGTAAAATCATCACCAGGTTCACCGATTCCGCAACTCACCATTTTCGGATGGATTCTACTTGGGCCCATTAATCAACAATCATGGCCGACTCGCCACTCATATCACTCAACAGCCAGCAGTTCACATGAAGAGCTTCAACACTTGGTCACTCAATTTTGGGTACAGGAAGAGATTCCAACGACCAACCACTCACAACTATCACCAGAAGAGCAAGTTTGTGAAGATCACTTCATGCCAACGGACTCAAGAGACAACACAGGCCGATACATTGTTCGTTCACCACTCACAGCACCACCAACAGTACTCGGTGACTCAAAGGCAACAGCACAGAGCTGTCTTCAGCGACTCATCATACGATTGAAGAAGGACTCAACTTATCATAACATGTATTCATCATTCCTGACCGAGTACGAACACCTAGATCACATGAGAAAGGCAATAGACAAATCAACCGTTCAATCATCGGGCAATGTGAGTAGTCGAAGTGACATAGTTGGAGGTGAGATGACCTTAGCACATGATGTTTCGACATCAGGAGGGTTGAGGGTCTCATCAGAAGACTTGTCATCACACGCTCACACCAGTCCTACGTATTACTTGCCTCATCACGGTGTATTCAAAGCAGACCGTTCAACAACAAAGTTGAGAGTGGTATTCAACGGATCAAGCCCATCGAAATCGGGCAAATCACTCAACGACATTCAACACACGGAAGCAATCCTGCAAAAAGATCTATGCAAAGTACTCATTTGGCTTCGCCAACACAAATTCATGTTCTCGAGTGACATCACCAAGATGTATCGACAAGTCAAGGTTCACCAGGATGACTGGGGTCTCCAAAGAATCCTGTGGGTAGATGAACAGGGAAACTCAACACCATATCAACTAACAACTGTGACTTATGGCACTCGATCTGCACCATTCTTAGCCATACGAGTAGTATTACAACTTGTCAATGATGAAGGTCATCGATATCCACAAGCAATACCATCTCTGCTAAAAGGAAGATATGTAGATGACATTTATGGCGGTGCTAGTACACTATCAGAATTACTTGAAATTGCTCATCAGGTCAATCACCTATGCATGGCCGGCGGCTTTCCACTGGCGAAATGGCAATGCAATCACTCAGAATTCAGTAATCAATTTTCGTCAAACTCGAACAAATCAGAAGAAATCATCATCGACGACAACAGCATGAAAATCCTCGGCCTGTATTGGCATCCGAAATCGGATGTATTCAAATTCAAACCGAAGCCACCACAGTCAGGATCCAAACTCACAAAACGAATCATATTGTCAGAGATTGATCAACTATTCCATCCACTCGGACTCTTGTCACCATTCACCGTCAAATCGAAAATGTTGATGCTAGAGTTGTGGCTGGAGAAGATCACCTGGGACGAACCAGTGCCATCTCACACCGCATCAACGTGGATTCAACTCAAGAATGATCTACTCAACGTGTCTTCAATATCGATACCAAGATGATATCATACGAACCGCTCATCAAACATCGAAATTCATTGATTCTCTGACGCGTCACAATTAGCAATGGCTGCTGTCGTCTACATCACAATTGTTGATCCAAATAATCATGGTCACATGTCGCTCGTGTGCTCAAAAACGAAAGTTGCACCACTCAAAAGACTCAAGATACCTCGACTTGAACTCACAGCCGCTTTGATATTATCAAAATTGGTCAGGTATGTTCAATCAACATTGGAGAAACCAAACACTCCAATTTACTTATGGACAGACTCATCCGTCTCACTCACTTGGATCAACTCACACTCATCACGGTGGAAAGAATTTGTCAGGAACAGAGTGTCGAAAATTCAAGATCTCGTTCCAAATAGCGTATGGAAGTTCGTTCCTGGCAAAGACAATCCAGCCCACTGCGCTTCACACGGGCTAAACATCTTCCAGCTCGAGAAGCATCATCTATGGTGGACAGTCCCACCATGGCTCATCAAATCGCAAGAGTCGTGGCCAGCAAATACGTTTGCGACAACTCATCAAGCACAACTCGAAGAGCAACCAGGAGTTTCATTCACAGTGATATCAAATCGGCCACAAAATCATTGGGAGATGATAGAAAGGTATTCGTCCCTTACGAGATTGCTCAGAGTGACGTCAATCTGCTTTCGAGTTGGGCGACGAATGAAGAAGATATCAAACTCATCGATGATGTATCCTCTATCGCCACAAGAACTCAACGAATCTCGCTCATTTTGGATACAATCAACTCAAGCAGCGTACTTTAGTACAGAAATCAAGTTGCTCAGATCAGGCTCACCACTACCACACAATCATCCATTTCATCGATTGACTGCCTACATCGACACTCAAGGCATCATTCGCGTGGGAGGTCGACTCAACAACTCAATCTTGGATCCTGAAGCCACTCATCCAGCAATTATTCCGAAAGAATCACATTTCACAATATTGGCAATTCAACATGCACATCAGTCAACTCTACACGGTGGCACTCAATCAACTCTGGCTCACCTGAGAACATCGTACTGGATTCTTGGTGGTAGAAGTCCAGTTCGATCATTCATTCTACGCTGCATCAAGTGCGCTCGTCAACGTGGCGAACGAGCACAACAACTCATGGCCAACTACCATACTCAAGAGTCACACCATCACGACCCTTCTATGCAACTGGAGTGGACTGCGCTGGTCCACTGACGATTAAAACATGGCGTGGCAGAGGCGCGAAACTTACAAAAGGATGGCTCTTTGTGTTTGTCTGCTTTATTACTTCAGCTGTGCATCTGGAGGTAGTAACAGAATACTCAACCGACTCATTCATAGCTGCATTCAGACGATTCACTGGACGGCGAGGCATCTGTCACACTCTCTATAGTGACTGCGGCAAGAACTTCGAGGGCGCAGATCCTAGGCTCAGACAAATGTTCATTCAATGTACTCAGGAAAATCAACACTTGTTCTGCTCATTCACCAATACCGGGACTACATGGAAATTCAACCCACCATCAGCTCCACATATGGGCGGAAAGTGGGAAGCTGCCGTGAAATCAGCTAAGTATCACTTGACCAAAACAATTGGTGAAACTGTTCTCACGTTAGAAGAACTCAACACTCTGTTCATTCAAATAGAAGCAGTACTCAACTCGAGACCATTAGAACCACTCAGCAACGATCCAGACGATGTATCAGCTCTGACGCCAGCTCATTTCTTGATCGGAGATACATTAAACACTGTTCCAGAACCATCGCTAGAACTCATTCAACTATCTCGACTCAACCGTTGGCAACTCATTCAACAACGTGTTCAATATTTCTGGAACAAATGGTCAACTCAATATTTCCAGACTCAACTCGCTCGAACCAAGTGGCATCATCCAACAAACGCAATCAGCATCGGATCACTGGTACTAATCACCGATGAAAGATTTCCACCATCAAAGTGGCCACTTGCTCGAGTCATTGCTGTTCATCCTGGATCAGACGGACTCGTGAGAGTTGTGACGCCCAAAACCGCGACCACAACCCTGAAGCGACCAATCACCAAGCTGGCAGTCCTGCCAATCGCAACACTCAACAAGTCATAATCAGCAACGCTGTTCCTGATGGCGGGCGGAATGTTTCGACCTCGTGGTCGTGAGGTGGCAGCACCTTACGGGCCCCCTGGTCAGCTTGACGCTCGCAGTACTCATGCGTGTTCTCGGGACGGTCAGCAAACTCACGCAGTACGCTGACCGCCACGTGGCCGACGCGCTGGACACTGTTGTGCCCGTCTGCTCATGCGCACACACGCTTCTCGCGCTCTCGACCAATAATCATGCGACACGTTGAGACTCATCGACACGTCACTTCCGTCGACTACGCACTCGCCTCGACGCGGTCGCCTTCTCCCTCTCTTTTCTAGCTCTCTCGTTCTATCAAGCGAACAAGCCGCACGTGCTCTCGTCCCGTTCTGTTAATTCATTGTCAACTCAAAGCGTAACGACTAGTGAAAATTCATAGTGAAAAAGTCAGTGCAATACTCAAATGTGTTTGTGCGACTCGTTATAGACTTATTCAAGGACTGTTAAGCTCATTTTGTGTATGATTAAGTGATTAATCACGGTGTGCAATTCAGCACGTGGCATTCGCCATTGTGCGTTCATCGATCTCGTTGTGTGAGATCGCTATTGTTATACTGGTTCATCGATATTCTTTTCATTGTAAAACTCATTTGTGCTCATCTACAACCTTGGATAATTGTATTTTAGCAAAGTTCATTTGTATTCATCGTAATTTGCATCTGCGAAATCGTGTTCATCGACTCTAGCGTAACCATCATCACGTGGCTAAAAATCAGATACACCTCGCTTCCGTTCATCCGACGCCACGTTGCAACACTCATACCGCTTGTACAACTCATCACCAATCCGTTCTAATCGGCTAGTAATAAGACAAGGTAAAAATCATCATTCATTATTAATTAATCTGCCATTAATTTAAATATATTTTCTTTTTATATTTTTCTCTTACAACTGTGTTTAATTCATTTATCCTTTGACCTCTTATGTCGAATACCGGCACTAGTTTATTTGATTTCAACAACATCGAAACAGATTAGTATGTGAGCCAGTAGCCGTCGAAGGTCTGAGTCACAGCGTCTGTGAGCTTTGCTGACACTGGAATGTCACGGTAGTGGGTCAGACGTCTAACGCCTCAGAGAAATGCAGGATCCGGCCCGCGTAATGATATGGTAAGGTGCACTGCGCCATTTCTTCCAGAGCTACGTTGAAAAAGATAGTCTTACTCCATGCGTCGACCAGTACGGTCGGCCACGTTTAAAAAAATATATATTGTGACGTTGCGTTCCAATTTTCCCCGGTGCGTACCGCGAAGTCTCCCCACAGCACCGCAGGTAGTATATAAGGCTAGCTATAAGGAGGTGGTGCGCGCCGCCATAGAGAGACTAAGAAAGCGCGGCTGGACATCTGTCGCACCCCCTCAATTTGTTCCCCTCCTGTTGGTCCCTCGACGGGACGTGAACCTTTCCCCCCACCGTCTCACGACGGCCGTTTTAAACTCCCTCGTTCTTTTCCCCTCCCTTCGCTCCCAACTCCGCGTTATTCGCCCACGAATAACGCGGAGTTGGCTGCCTCATGACACCGCTTTCCAACCTCCCCCCGTATTCGCGAACATCCCGCCGTCACCACGGCGATCGGACTGCTTCATACTCAATTCACACATGAATCGCGAACCGGTCAGACCCTCCGTGCCATTGTAGCCGTTTGCTTCTCAAGCACACCCCGGACGACGTCTAAAGTCATCAGCCCGGGGGGCAAAATCATGGCGACGAAGGGCCTGGCTCCGTGAAATGTTTAATCAAGAAAATCCGACTCAATCGCAAACATCCGACGGCTAGCTTATCGGCACGAAGAGATACCCTGTGGCGCCTTCTCGCGCGTCTCAGTCCCCACTAATCTCCCGATCCCTACGTTCCATCCTCCGCTGACTGCAGCTCGAGCGAGCTCGGCGCGAAGCCATGGGGCTGCCATCCGACGGACCCGTGGCCCACTGACCTATATTCCCTGCTCCCATCGATAATAGTTTCCCAAACTCCCCTCACAGTGCTGCCTCGTGCGCACCCAGGCCGAACCCTCTCCTCGATAATCACGCCACGAGCGATTGGCCAATGGGAGGCGAGAAGAGGGAACAAGGAAAGGACGCCGAGGCTAGAAAAATTACTCCGTTATGGACATCTTATAGGATTAGACGTATTTTTTTGCGACGATAGAAAGTTAAGTTAGTGGATAAGTGAAATTGTACGGCGCGCGAGAAGTCGAGGAGATTGTTCAGGCGAGAGGAAAAAATTCTGTACGACGAGAAAGAACGGAGAAAAGGGATAGAAGCGAGACAGATTAAATAGAGAAAAAAGAAGGAAGGAAGAACGGATCGAAGGAGCCGGTCCGCCAAAAAAAAGACTTATCCGTACGCCGGCTAGAGAAATCAAAAAGTAAGTGTCCTCCTTAATTGCGACATTGTCCGATTTTTCCACGTTTATTCGTTTTCTCTGTTTGTCGGAAAATAACGCGAGCTCGACGTACTGCCCCTCCGGCAGATCGAGCGAGAGCACGTGTCACTTTGAGGTTACGCGGGACCTTGCGTGCGACAGCGTGCTGCCTCGCCCGTGATCTCAGTAGGTTAGGAAAAGTGCTGTGGGGAAAAATTATCCCTAAGTTCACCGCCCATAAAGTTGAGCGAAGGAATAGGGTAAGAGGCCATAGCGGTCGGCGAACCCAACCCCTGAGCTACGCTGCAAGAAGCGACAAAGATAACGGCAAGGTAGCTATACCTGAAAAATAGCTGGCGCCCACAACGAGCAGTAAAATTCTGGAAGTGAAAGAGCAGTGAGTACCCGTGTTCCCTTCCAAATTCCCTTTACGCAGTCCCTTAGTCATTGCGAGCGCAGTCCTCCGCTGTCTCGCCCCTCCGCTAAGCATTGCTCGCTACCATTCGCCAAATTCCCCTTATGCTATCCATTATGACTGCAGTCCTACACCGTCTCGCACCCCCGCTAATCATTGCAAGTCATTATTTTCCCCAGTTCCCTTTTACGCTATCCCTCATCTGGTGCGAGCGAAGCCCTCCGCTGTCTCGCACCTTCTCCAACTACCGCGACCCGTTATTTCCCTAAAGATCCTTTAAGATTCCTTCCCCAACAATTGCGAACTCACTTCTGGAGGTATTCGGCAACCCCCTTCGCGCGAGTTATCATTATTCTTTTTTCTTTATTATTATCAATCCGCCACGGCGACTCTTTATTTTGTGAATTATCATTAATCCGACACTGCGAGTCTTTATTCTTTTTTTTATCATTGTCATCCGCCACGGCGACTCTTTATTTTGTGAATTATTATTAGCCCGCCGCTGCGATTCATTATCAATCCCTTTTTGTGATTCTTTTTGCGACTTGCCGTTTTTGCGAACAATCATTATTTCTTTATTTTGCAAGTTCGTTTGCGACTTCTCTCCCTTTTGCGAACGATTATTATTTCTTTATTTTGCGCGTTCTTTTGCGACTTCTCCCCCCGTTTGCGAACGATTATTATCTCGTTATTTTGCGAGTTCTTTTGCGACTTCTCGCCCCGCCACCCCTCTGGTGAACGATTATTATTTTCTTTATTTTGGACTTCCGTTTCCGGTGACATAGACAGTGGATAGAGTGCGTGACAAGGGAAAGGAATCGGTGCATAGTGGTGAGGGCAAGGGTTACAGGAGTGCGAAAGGTAGGGGCGTAGGTAGAGAAGGGCGAGCTGTAAGCGGGCAGATAATAGGTATGCGGGGATAGGAACGAATAAGGGTGGAGTGAGGTGAGAAAGGTTGGGGAATTCGGTTTTGGAGGATAGGGCGGCGAGAAGGCAAGGAGCACGAAGGGAGGCGTGTGTGGTAGCGGAAAAGCAGCACGTGAAAGGCGGCCCGGAAAGGGACTAAGTAGGGAAAGGAACGAAGTAGGTGTGTTAGCGGTCGGTAAGAGAAGAGGGCGTTAGGTAAGGTAGGAAGCGAGGAGGCACATTGAAGGTAAGAGAGGAAGGGTAGATACGGTAGGAACGGACGATGGGAGACGAGGCTGGTAACAGTGACGGGGCGGCGGAGAAGAAGAGGTCCCCCTCCCGTCGAATATGTTGAGGATGACGAGGGAGTGGGCGGGAAGTGAGGGGAACTTAGCAGAGTTCTTGACAGGGAAGAGGAAAGCGGTAACATTGGAAGGGAAAGAAGGGAGCAAGGGGGAGCCAGAAGGGGACATTTTTAAGAGGAGCAAGTTCGTGGGGAGGTCTCTGAAGAAAAAGAGGGAGGAGGAAGATTGGATGAGAAGGATCATAGAGAACTTGGAGGCGATGATGATAAAGGAAGGGGACAAGGTGGAGAAAAGGATTGAGGAAATGGCGAAAGCGTGGGAAAAGAGGGTAGAGGAAATGGCGAAAGGATGGGAGAAGAGGATGGAGAAGGCAGTGAGGGGAGCGAGGGAGGGAAGGGACGAGATGTTGAGGAGGTGGGAAGGGGAAAGGGAGGAGATGAGAGGTACAGGAGTTGGAAAAAAGGATGGAGGACATAGAGGGAGGGGGCAAGGGAAGAGAGAAAGAAGCGGGAGGGTCGGCGGTGCTGGTGGGGAAGGGAAAGGAGGAGAAGGTAGTTAGAAGGATAAGAGAATTGGAGCTGAGGATGAACAGGGACGAGAGAGAAAAGAGGAAGAAAAATGTGATAGTGAAAGGAGTGTTGAGAGGGGAGGAGGCGGATTGGGACAAATAAATAGATAGGATATGAGGGAAGATGAGGATGGAACGAAGGATAAAAGGCAAGACGGCAATCGGTGGGGTAAATAGAGAGGGGAGAGGGATGGTGTTGGTGGAGCTGGAGGGGAGTGATGAGAAGAGAGAGGTTAAAGAATGGGTGGAGGACGACTTGACGAGGATGGAGCGCGAGGTGAAATGGCGGAGAGGGAGGCGGAGATGGAGAGGAGAAAAGGGAAGATAGTAAGGGTGAGTTACATGAAGATGTGGGTGGATAATAAGTGGAAGTTTTGGGACGAGGTGGCAGAGGGATGGAGGCCTGCGGTGGGGGACCGACAGGAAGGGGGGCTGGAGGTAGGGGACGAGGGGGAGGGGGCAGAGATAGGGAGACAGAGAGAGAGAATAGTGGGAACGGGGAGAATGGGTAGAGAGGAGCGGAGGAGAAGGGGAAGAGGGAAGGACACGGTAAAGATTGGGTTTTGGAATGTGGCAGGAGTGAAAAATAAGGATGGGGAGTTTTGGGAGGGGTTAAGGAGTTGGGAAGTGGTGGTGCTGATAGAGACGTGGGTGGGTTTGAAAGGGTGGGAAGGGATAAGAGAGAAGTGGAAGAGAGGTTATAGATGGGAGGTGCAGGAGGCGGTAAAGAGCAGAGGAAAGGGCAGGGCAAGAGGGGGGATGGTGATTGGGGTCAAGGAAGGCGTGGAGGCAGGAGAGGTAAGGAAAGGAGAGGAAGGATGGATGGAGTGTAGGGTAAACTTGGGGAAGCACTGGTGGTGGGTAATCGGTGTGTATGTGAATGGGGACCTGGAGAGGAAGATGAGTATGATGGCGAAATGGATGGTGATGAAGGGGAATGAAGAGCCAGTGGTAATCGGGGGAGATTTCAATGTAAGAACTGGGACGGAGGGGGGGATAAGGCAGGGGTGGCAGCTGGGTGAAGACAGGCAAGGGGAGACAGAGAGGAAGTCAAAGGATGGGGTAATAACGGGTGAAGGGAAAAGGTGGGTGAGGTTTCTAAGGGAAAGGGGCTGGGGGATATTGAATGGAGGGGTGGAAGGAGATGAAGAGGGAGAATGGACGTACGTGGGAGGAAGGGGTAAGTCCGTAATTGTAGCGGGTACGTTGTGGCGGGGGAGAAAGCGCTGGAAAAGATTAAAAAGTTAGGAGTTTCCACTCCTAACTTCCGGCAAGGTAGATTCAGACCACATGCCGGTGGTGTTAAGGGTAAAGATGGGAAGAGGGAATGGGATGGGAGGGGGAGAAGAGGGAAGAAAAGGAAAATGGAGGGGGAGAGGTTGGAATGAGGAGGAGGTAAGAAGGTTCAAAGAGGAGTTTGGCGAATGGATATGGGAGGAGGGAGGGTTGGAGGAAGAATGGAACCACGCGACAAAAATTGAGCGAAACAACAGTCCTACCGATTAATTTTCTATAGTACGAGACCGGGGCTTTCGACCGTCTCGTACTATGATATATTCGGTAGCGTCGCTTTTCTTGAGCAACGGTAATTATCCACGCCACGGAGCCACGTCTCTCCCCGTTAACAACGCACGCTAGAGTCCTCGCGACGCGTCTCTCGTTCACTCTCGTTACCTCAATCAGCCCCACCTTGCGATTACGATGATGACTTCGCATAATTTCGGTCAGTGACTCGTCTATTTGAACGGTGACTCGTTTGGCGCGAAGAACGGCGTCTCGCGCGAGATAGCTGATAAAGCCAGCGGTTGACGTCCTGCATCCGTGCTATTGGTCCCTGACATAGTGCACCATTTGCACCGGGGACAACGATGGTACGAGGCCCTGGAATTTCCTTCGATGATGAATTTTGGCCGCTCTCTATCTCGACAATGAGTTTGAGGCGGCAACGGTCATTCCAGGCTCGACGGTACGCAGGCGTCGCTGACATGGTAACACGGCAACGGTAAGCGGTGAACGAGCTCGTAAACGCGCTCGTGAACGGAATGCGACGCGCTCCTCGGCGGTGATGACATAGGCTTGTGGTTTGCGGAAAAGAAATAATACAAACGGATTAAGAATTTGCGGTACGCTAAGGCTAGGCTCTGGGTGTTCGCTCGAGAGGGAGTCATGACGCGAAGACACGGTGCTCTCGCGTGTCGTGTAGAAAGTATACAAGCATTTCATATGCTTTGTGATGGTAGCGAAAATCCGCTGTCACAATGCAAAGACATTGTCAAACAATCTTCTCTCGTTGAGGAAATTTGCTGAGATAGGACTTAGTGTTTATCTCGATAATCAAAAAATTGATCCAATCTCCAATGAATCATTTATTACTGGAGTTTACAATAAACCATATTAGATAATTGCATTCGTGATAAACCAAGATATTAATAGAAATTGAAGGAATTTTAATAACATGAGTAGAAAGATAATAGCCAACTTAATTGAAGGCGAAAGCATTACTAATGATAAAATAAGATACAAAATAAGAAGCGAGACAGCAAGAGAGACATCTTAAGGGGTAAAGCCAGTCTAGAGGGCGAAAAAATAGGCTTTTTTGGGGATTTTTTTCAGAAAAACTACAAAATAAATTGAGATTAAAAATAGGGTGTTTATCATACATATCAGTGACTGTATACAATACATTTTTTGAAGCGATTAACTTCAAAATGGCGGCTGTGCACCGTTTTTGCGATGACGTAATTTTTAATGATGATGAGCCGATGAATTTTTTTCGATTATTATATATAATCGGAAAAAAATCATTATATCGATATATAATGATCGATTATTATATATAATCGATTGTTATATACAACAGCTACAGAAGTGCGTAGGATTTTTTCGATATATTGATTTCTGGCCAAATGGCATACGTCTAAAGTGAAAAGGGAAAAATTTGCTTAAAAAATCGTCAGAAAATTGTTGATAATAAATGAACTATGCAATATAAAAAAAATCCTACGTACTTCCATAGATAATGTATTTTTAATGATATATTCAAAATTTCAAGTGAATCGGTTGAAAATTATCTAAGTTATATTACCGGCCGACTTGAAAAATGCAGTTTTGAGATAAACGCGTTTGAAGTTCGGGGTAGTAGACAATCATGAATAATTTTGCAATACTTTTAATCTGCGATGCCTACACCATATAATGGACGTTCCAGATTATCGTCCTGCTCTTGCATTTCTTTCCACTTCATCTCGAAGCGATCCTTGCCTCTTTTACCACTTCAGACAGCGATCTCTGTGCAAGCTTTATGCGCTGTTTGTCGATCTCCAGGCACATTTCGTAGCTGTTCGGGCCGATTTCGGAGTCCATTGCCTCTATTATGTGCAAAATTGAAGAAAACCCGTCATTGTACACACAAGCCGCAGTATCCGTAACTACATCCAAGACTGTTTTACCACTCGAAATGGATTTTGGGGTCAATGCCCACACAGTCGAGTTGAAGCTTTCGTTACTGTTTTGTGTGTAACCGCCGATGCATCGAGTTAGAAGATCTTCACTGGTCAGTTCTTCATAGACTGGCTTGGTAGCTTCATAGACTTCAATGGAAATAGCTGGTTTATATTTATACCCAGCCAAAGTATTTATAGTTTTAGCCAGTTGCCATGGGCACCATGATTCCTCGCCAATAGGACATTTGTCATGCTGCAGCTTGGCATCAATAGATAATTTATGATCCAGTGTAGCCCAAATACCGCTTCTCATATTCTCAACTGAATCACTGTTTCTACGAATGGGTAATCCATAATAAATAGATAGCTCCTCTATAAGTTTTCCAGTCAATTTGCCCCACCAAGATCTTTTGTCTTCTTTTTCTATACACTCTTTCTTGAGTACTGTGAAATCCTCATACGGCTTAGTATCTGTAATCCCTTCAAAAGTCTTAGAATCACCGTCACAAATATAGTGAGTGTATTTGACCTGGTGCAAAGTTTCAGAGCGCTGAACATCTCAACAACTGCATCGACTTCCATTTTTCCTGCCGATCAATCGTGATTCACAGCGCATTCTTCCGCGTGATTTTCTGCCCACTCCGCATATTCTTCTGTATCTTCCTTTTAGCCCAATACTCACACGCCTCACAGTATTTTTATTTCACTACACAATCAACGATTTTTCCACAGTTATTGCCAATGAGAGTCACTAACCCATACAAACACGTAAATCCACATTTTCTCCATGGATCAACGGCTGATACTACAATTCCAATTTTCTCCATTGTCAATAGAAATGGCTTTCTCTTCTTCCACAGCTTTCATCATACTGTTCTTGCAAAGTAGATTGGTTGCAGTGGACATTCTTTTAACAACCTTATCCCAGTATGAGTGAAAGATAGGCCGAGGTAATTGCATGACTGCGCCGAATTTTGTTATTCCGTGCAAACCAATTCCAAGCAATCGCATTGTAATTAAGATTCTACGGTTGATTTCATGGCCTTTGTCAACAAATGGACAATTCTGTATCTCAGCCTTTCCGCAATTCTCACAGGATACTACTAGTATGAATCCCAAAACGCGCTTGCCACTTTCAGTAAACTTCACTTCCGATTGGCATACCTTACAAACGACAACGTTCCAAATAGACGAAAATACTGCAATAAAGTTTATGATGCGATAAGCAAACGCTGGATTCACTTCGATATCATACAGACCTTCCGATTGCTTCCGTTTTTTACCAATATACTAGCATTCAAATCATCTGGTTCTTCTAACTCATGGCGATTCAATGGTCTTCTTCGAGATGTTTTTGATCTCTTGCTGTTGCCAGATGCCGTTTTTCCTCCTTTCTTCCCACTGTACACCACTTTGTCACTCATTATAAAAACAAATGAATTACACAGGGAAAAAGAAATGGAAGTTCGCAGAAGTATCGAGAAAAACGCATGTTTGTCGACTAACGTCGTTCTCAAATGCTTGGCTGTGCCTAACTGACTGAAACAGACGTTCGACGACTATTTGTGAGACGAAACTAGACAAAAAAGAAGTCTAAACTTGTCTAGACTAGTCAGGTAACAAATGATTTCAATAACATCTGCCATATACCTGCTCTAGTCCGCTAAAGTACGTCCCCCCTAGCGCTCACAAAAGGAGCTCGCTGCGGACCAGTCGGCCTTATACTGAAATTCGAAAACCAAGTACTTACAGATTTTTCCCAGCCATAATCCTTTGGGACATCATTTTTGAGGTCCTAAGGGACCATTTTCAAAAATTTAAAAAATCGATTTTTCGAAAATTCTAGAGTGGCCTAACCCCTTAAAACAATAAGACTGAATCTAATGAGCAAAACCGAACTGAGACTGAAACTAATGTCATCAATGAGTACCAAATTGAAATAAAGAAACCGATGCTGGATAAGAATAATGTTACAACAGATGAAGGTGAGGATAATATAATAACAAAGGGAAATGAGAAGTTCGAAAACAACATTGAGAAGGAGAAAAAAGCAATTCATGAAAATTTAAGTTTCGGTACATCACTTTGGGACAGGAAGTTTCATGATATTGATGAATTACCCATAATTGAAGTATCAGAAAAAGAATCATCAATCGACAGAAGATATTAACTTATTGAGTAGAATAACAAAGCCAGGCTGTGGGCATGTAAGACTCGGTCATGCTTCTCTTGCATATCTCACAGCTCTCCGAAAAAAATTTCCAGGAAACAACGAATTAGAAAAAGTGATTTTTTATCAGACAATTCTTGAATATGAGGTATGTAAGATTGCCAAGATCAATAATAACTCTTTACCCTAGTACTGATGAAAATGTGACTGACAAGTCACATCCCTCGGTTTTATTGAAAACCCCAATACTTGGAACTACGTCCATTGTCGCTGATTTGCGCTTCAACTGAGAGAGGCCGGGTCGAGATTTTGACATGCTCCCTAAAATTCAGGGCAGACTTAACATAAGAGCCGCACTGAAAAATAGTTGCGTAAACCTGCCGCTTGAGGCGTGAACATTCCGGTTTTGATTTGTCAAATATAGCCACCGAAATGCCTTATAGCCACCGAAAGGCCTATACCTTTCGGTGGCTTCACCCATGTGACGTCGTTGAAAGCGTTATATAAAAGAGGAATAACACCGCGACGATGCTTCAGTCGCTGTAGCGTGTATTGGTTGAAGAACCATTTTGTTTTTCCTACCAATCACCTATAAATTGCCTCATTGATGCCCATGGCCATTTTGTTTTAGTTGTTGGTTTAATGCGAAAAAAATAATAAGAACGTTTGAGATTCGCTATGAAGAGTCACTTGATTGGTTGCTCGACAAACCAAAACGACATAAAAATATATATTCAAAGACAGCATGTAACTTTCCTTTTACTTCGTTGGTAAAGATTCATATCGCAATAGAGCATTCTTAAGAATAAGATGAGTTTTAATTTGAAAAAACAGTAAACATGCGGAAAAATATTATATAAAGATACTAGAAGAAGGAAAAAAATTCTCTCGCTTCGGATCTATCATCATAACCATTAGAAATTAAGAAACATCCATTTAATCGCTGAATAACATAACGCATATTAAAATATGTAAAAAATGAGTAACTAGGAAGATCAGTATGGCCGAGCAGGAATGTAAGCGGTAAAACCTGAGAACGCTACAGTTCCAGAATTATCTTTTACACACAACTAGCCACTGAACACCTAATGCATACTATACCGCTGAGATGGTTAAAGACCTTCGGGAGAAAAAACAACACACAGAGAAGACGCCGATCAAAACGATTTCTTTCTCTCGTCGACAACAACGTTGACGTAGGAATACATTCGAGTATATTAACACTACGTTATATAGAAAACATGAACTATTGTAATAACGTGTATATAATTTTTTTTTCCTTCTTCCGTATCAAAATCGCACTCGAAATTACAATATGCAAATAACAGAGATGTTAACTAGGATTTGATAGGTAAATGCGATAATTAATAATTAATGAACACGAAAATAAATTCGTATTATAGAAAGATGCACAAAACTTTTTCGATACGCGAAGTGTGGTTTACGAGCAAAACAGATAAGAACTACGAGCGAGCATAGCGCCTTTCGTAAAAAGGTCAAGCAATTTTAATAGGGCTAATTGAAAAGTTTCCAGCCTTTTTAAGAAAAACACATATTTCTAAGCAAAACGAAGTTCATTTCTCGACGTAGTCTCCTAGCAATCGTTCGATTTGGTCCAACGTTTCTCCCATCCTTTTAAAAAGTCAGAAGAAATTGATTAAACCTAAAAAATACTGGTTTACAGCGTTTTCCACCTCAGCATTTGACTTAAATTTTTTTCTCGGGAAATTTGTTCAAATTAGGAAACAGGAAAAAGTCGCTGGGAGTTGGATCTGTCGAATAGAGTGGGTGCGAAGCAATTTAAACTTCAATTTGTTCAATTTTGACATTGCAACCATGCGCGCGTGAACCCAAGCGTTATCCTGGTGAAACAGGATTATTTTTCTTAGCTAAATGCGAAGGTTTTTTCTTAAATTTGCCCTTCAATTTGTCCAACAACGCAGCGTAGATCGCGCAGCGGGGCAGCGGAGTACTGTCCGTTGATTGTTTCACCCTTTGCAAGGTAATCGATTAGAATAATTCCATAGCTATCCCAAAAAAACTGTCGCCAGCATTTCTCCTGCAGAGAGATCCTTTGCCTTCTTCGGAGTTGGTTCTCCCACCGCAATCCACTGCATTGATTGTTGTTTGGTCTCAAGCATATGGTGGTGTACCCAGGTTCCATCGACGGTTATCATTCGCCGCAAAAATCCCGCTGGATTTCTTTGGCACAGGCTAAGACACTCGCGTGACACGTCCGTCCGTATGCGCCTTTGGTCCATCGTCAACAAGCCAGGCACCTAACACGCGGATAATTTTCTCATATCCAAATCTTGATCTACAATCTTGTACACTCGTTCAGATGATATCCCATAAACCTCAGCAATACCCTTAACAGTCAAGCGACGATCTTCCATCACAGTTTGAGGCACTAAATCGACCATTTCGTCAGTTGTAGCGGTTTTCGGCGGCCGAATGTTCCTCCTCTAAAATGCTCGTACGATCACGTTTGTATTCGGCCACCCGATGTTTGACCATTGTAGATAAAGGGGAGGCTTCACCGCATACAGCATACCGCATATTTTTCCCCTTTCAAATGTAGAAATCTTGTCACTCAATTTTCTCCATTGTTAACAGAGAATGTCAGCTGACAACTTTTGAAGAGTACCATAGACAAAGTAATGATCAGAATGACTGGAAATTTTTACCGTTTACATATGTCAAGGCTATCTATCTGACGGCGAAAGAAATTTTCTTCTACAGTTACTTTATGTCGATCAGGTCGGAATCCTTTCAAATAGCCTTCGTAGATTTGAAACATTTCAAGTATTCAGTCACGAAAATATTGAAAAAAGCGCAGATTCCGTGATGAGGAGGAATAAAAATTACTAAAATATACTGAAATTAATCGATAAATACTAATTTATGCATCAATTGATTCAAAAGACATGCTTTTTCTCTTATTATAAAAATGTATAATTACTACGAAAGTGTTAAAATTTATGAGACAAATTTTGGAGACTATGAAAAAAGGCCCGATTGATTTAAAATATCAATTTTTGCTATTGAAAAATGTTTTCAAGATTCTTCTGCGATCATGGAAAGTTAAGTTGTGGAGTTGGCTCTGGTTCTTCTTATAACTTGTTAAAGAAATGCTGTAAAGCTAGATTAATTGAATACTTGTGCAACAGAAGACATTCGTAGAGCTGATGTGCTATTTTTTTTTAATATTATAATGGTTTCACTTTTTAAAGAGTATCTTATATTCAGCCAAAGTAAAAAATCAGCAGGTACAAATCCAGATTGGAGGCAAACGAAAGTGCGGATTTTAAGCGACATCTAAAATTTCAAAGCCCTATCGCGACCTCTAAATAGTTTTTAAAGTGAAATATGGTGCACCTTATTTTTGTACAGACATTTTGAGACTCGGTTCAGATATGGCAATATCTACGGGCATGAGTCGGAGGTAACGGAGTGAAGCAATCAACAAAATTATGCTTTCCATCTCACGGCTTTCGATATAACTATCGTATTTCGAATTTCGAGTGTATGTGAGCATCATTTTAATGATGAAGACATAGCTCCCGAATGGGTCAAACTCGACGCAAATGGTCAAATAATTACACGGGTAAGTTTAATAAAAAGATTTTACACGTAGTTTGAGAAGTGGTTATTCAGAAATTGGTTTTTTCCAGAACTTTCCTTCTACCAGCAGCTTTTGTATAAGCATACGCTCGTTTTTTTAGATGCTCCTGGTCTCGACATGTTTGGTCAGCATCCGATGAAAACGTTACAAGAGTTCAATTGTTTGAATTGCGACAGAGGCGTCACAGAGTGCAGATTTGCAACGCACATTGAGAATTGTATGGGAATGGGACGAAATAGTTCCAGAACAGCATCGCGAAGGGTAGCAAACAGTTCAAAGGACATAAGTAATTTCAGCAGTGTGATAAGCGACGATGACAACGACGTTGACTGGAGCTTTACGAATGACAAACGTAAACGTCGGGAAGATCGTAACGGTATAAAACGATCGAAGCAACAGAAGAACGGTCAGTGCAACAGTGATACAACGGGCGATCATGTGTAATCGAGTAACGACAACTCACCCTCAAACTACGAGAATATGTCGATCGAGGACGAACGAGCTCTGTTGCCACAAATATGCGGTGTCGTGTTGGAACACACAAAGAAATTGTGCACTCGCTCGATGCAATGTCCACAACACACCGAGGATCTGCGAAAAGAGATGAGAGCCAACCTCGAAACTTCGGAAATTGGAAGCAGACTTGAAAAGAGATCGCGGCTCTCTCACCTCACAGGGCGATAGATCCTTTGTGTTCTTGCTTCTTTTTTAGGTCCATGTTATAATTCATTTTGTGTTTTCAGCTGTTCAAAGGTTCATGGTGGGATGTAAACTGTAATGCTACGAATTGTAATAGGTCCCTATGCGCTTTGTGTGCAAACCACGAGAATTAACGTGACGTGCAATTTTAAATAGGATATATATTGATAATAAATTATCGATTGTGTCGCGATTCCGTCCTTTTGTTCCTTCTGTTTTTTGTAGATTATTTGATAATTGGCTATGCATCTCATTATTGTTTGGAGCTTATCGCGTTTATCGACGTATGTTGGCTAGATCATTAACTACTTTTCGAGTTGAAAGTGTTGGATGTTAGAAAGTTTTAAGTATTTTTTAAGATAAGAAAACGAAAAAAATTGCTCTAGTGGATTCTCAGATATACGAGCTCAGAGACGAGTAATCCGAATTGAGTGCACTTCAAAAATTGCCATCTTTTTAAACGAAAGTTGTTCAACTACGAGGGTCGTTCAACAAGTACTTAGCCTCACCGCCCGAAGGCGCTGCTATTACAGATCAGTGTTACCATCGTGCAGTACATACTTTTAGTATGCCTACTGTGAAAGTTTCATTCAATTCCCTTTATTAGTTCTGTTTTGATAGCCTTTGGAATCGAGCGTGTCAGTCAGTTTTACAAAAATGGAAAAAGAGCAGTACCGTTCGGTGATTCGATTCTTGTTTTTGGAAGGGAAAACGCGCAGTGAAATCAAAGATTGCTTGGATGCTGTCTACGGTGACTCTTCTCCGTCGATGGCGACCGTGAAGAATTGGTTTAACGAGTTTGCTCGTGGCCGCACGTCGGTTTTTGATGAACCACGCCCAGGTGCCCCGAAAACGGCTTCTACGGAGAAAAACGTAAAAAAGATCCACGATATCGTGTTGACAGACCGCAGATTAAAGATTCGCGAGATAGCTGAGACTGTAGGCATCGCAGAAGGAACGGTGCATAATATTCTACACGAAGAACTGGGCATGAGGAAGGTGTCAGCGCGATGGATGCCGCGTTTGCTTACGCCGGACAACAAGTGCTGTTCCACCACGATAACGCGCCGGCTCACACCTCCGCCGTCGCCATGGCCAAATTGGTTGAACTGCGCTACGAATTGCTGCCCCATCCACCTTATTCACCAGATTTGGCCCCTTGTGACTTTTATTTGTTTCCAAACCTAAAAAAGTCACTCGCTGGGAATAGATTTGGGTCGAATGAGGAGGTCATCGCCGCCACGGAGGACTATTTTGCCGACCTCAACAAAAATTATTTTTTGGACGGGTTAAAAAAGTTAGAGCATCGCTGAGCCAAGTGTATAGATCTCAAAGGAGACTATGTTGAAAAATAAATCGCCACTTCTCAAAAATTTTCGTTTTTCTTTTGTAGGCTAAGTACTTGTTGAACGACCCTCGTACTTACAAGGAAAGTACTCGAGGTGTCCCCCTCCGATTTTGTTGAAACTCAAGTATGTTATAGAGCATTGAAAACTAAGCGACACGTATTTTTTTTTATTGGTGGAAAAACGGTTTCAAGGGGTCAAACCACCCCCTAAAGTTACACATGTTAAGGGGCGATTTTGCAGTTCCACATAGAAGCAGTGCATCGATTTTGATGAAACAAAGATTAAAATGTTTCTTGTGCTAAGAAATGAAGAACCCACCAGATGATGAAAAAATATATATATTTTAAAGGGTTGAAACACCCTCGAACATCCACTTTTTGCTCCCTACATTGAAAAATTGCGAATCGATTGGAATGAAAATTATGCTATTGTGTAGCGGAAATAAAATTAAAGTTGACGTGTTTTTGTATTTGTGCGAGAAATTTTTTTTAAGGGGGTAAACTACCCCTATTTGAGTTTTTACATTCCAGGTGTCTCCTTGACATTCCAAATGTGCTTGCCGATACGAACTCTTCTCATTAAGCTAAAATTAATGATTCACCATTTTTCTGTTATTTTAAGGGGTAGAAACACCCTTGAACATCTACGTCTTGCACCCTACATTGAAAACTTGCGAATCGATTGTAACGAAAATTATGCCCTTCCATGGCGGAAATAAAATTAAAGTTGATGTGTTTTTGTATTTGTGCGAGAAAATTTTTTTAAGGGCGTAAACTATCCCTTTCTGAGTTTTTACATTCCAGGTGTGTTTGCCGATACGAACTCTTCTCATTAAACTAAAATTAATGTTTCACCATTTTGCTGTTATTTTAAGGGATAGAAACTCCCTCGAACATTTACGTCTTGCACCCTACATTGAAAACTTGCGAATCGATTGGAATGGAAATTATACTGTTTTATAGCGGAAATAAAATTGAAGTTGACGTGTTTTTGTATTTGTGCGAGAACATTTTTTTAAGGGGATAAACTAGCCCTAATTGAGTTTGTACATTCCAGGTGTCTCCTCGTCATTCCAAATGTGTTTGCCGATATGAACTCTTCTCATTAAGCTAAAATTAATGATTCAACGTTTTTTTAAATGCGTACGAATACTTAAGGGAGTAGACCACCCTTTGTAGCCCCTTTTTTAATAGGTATTCAAAAGTTTCCGAACCACTGCCAAGACATTTTATGATGTTACGATTTTCGTATTTAGATAAACTTACGCATCTACAAGAAGCATAATTAGGAGGGATTATACTATACATCATTCGCTAACACATCCTTTTTTATATAATTTTCCTCACTTTTTCACATATCACTGTGGGAGTATTTTTTTATTATTAGCATAAACACGTCGTTTATATATTATTAAATGATATTACCCGTAATAAAGTGACAGGTTTTAATGGAGGAACCAATTTCTCTGTATAGATTTTCAGTTAGGTGTTACTTTTATCTAAAACAGATGTGCTAGATCCTTTGAAACGGGAACCTTAATAGTATATTTCAAGTGAATCGGTTGCTTCTTTCGAAAGGATCATATGTGTATGAGCGCTTTTGACGTACACACTTTATTTACATAGTAACTTTACTCTAACACACGCCATCATCATCATTTGTATACATGTTTATTATCGACTGTCCGTTGTTATCAACTTTCAACCACAATCATGGTTCATAGGCCGAACAAAAATGGTAGTCATCGAAAAAATGCTTCAAGCACAAGGATTTCTGATAAGCATTGCCCGTGACATCCACGTAGTGTCACCGAACAACAAAGTGTTAGTAACGAATTTAGGTGGTAAAACGTAATGGTACTGAAGTTGTAAATTCCTCAATTACGGATAATGATACGAAGGCACAATCAAAAGTGTATTTTGACGGTCAGGCATATAGCTATACTGCTCATATTGAAAATATGCTCTTGCAGCAACTTGTGAAAAGGCAAGGAAAATGTTATAAAAAACGGATGCGTTAGTGAATGAAGTATACTATAATCCCTCTTCATTATGCTTCTCGTAAATGCGTAAGTTTATTTGAATACGAAAATCATACCATCATAAAATTTCTTGGCCGTGGTTCGGAAACTTTTGAATTACTATTTAAAAGAAGGGTTACAAAGGGTGGTCTGCCCCCTTATGTATACGTACTATTTAGAAAAAAACGGTGGATCATTAATTTTATCTTGATGAGGAGAGTTCTTATCGACAAACGCATTCGAAATGACAAGGAGACAACTGGAATGTAAAAACTCAAATAGGGGGAGTTTACCCCCTAAAAAAAATTTCTCGCACAAATACAAAAATACGTCAACTTTAATTTTATTTCCGCTACACAATAGCATAATTTTCATTCCAATCGATTCGCAAGTTTTCAATGTAGGGGGCAAAAAGTCAATGTTCGAGGGTGTTTCAACCCCTTAAAATATATATTTTTTTTCATTATCCGGTGGGTTCTTCATTTCTTCGCACAAGAAACAATTTAATCTTTGTTTCATCAAAATCGATGCACTGCTTCTATGTGAAACTGCAAAATCGCCCCTTGACATGTGTAACTTTAGGGAGTGGTTTCACCTCTTGAAACCGTTTTTCTGCCGATAAAAAAAAATACGTGTCGCTTAGTTTTCAATGCTCTATAACATACTTGAGTTTCAACAAAATCGGAGGGGGACACCTCGAGTACTTTCCTTGTTAGTAACAACAAAAAAAGAACCATCAATTTAATTCCTCTATTTTCAGAGGCAAAAATTACCATGCATTCAATTTTGTTACAAATTCATTATCTCTGGTAACTATTGGGAGTACAAATTAGTTTGGTCTATTTTCAAAAGATGGAGCTGGCTGTTATGAATTTTTCATAGTGACAGCTGATTTCGGAGGTTTCAGAAAGGTTAGACATCTATCAATAATATTCAGTTTATGTAGCTTTGAGTTTCATACAAAAACCTTGTTTTTGACTGTGTTGAATATGTCAAATTTTATGTTAACTAAGCAGCATTTGCGGTAGATTATAGTTTTCTGCCCTTATGGGAAGAAAAGTGCAGCTGAAGCACATTGAACGCTTGTGGAAGTTTATGCCAACAGTGCTCCAAGTGATAAATCATGTAGGGAATAGTTTCGACGTTTCAAGAATGGTGATTTTAGCGTCGAAGACGGGCGTCGGTCTGTACAACCAAAAAAATTCGAAGACAAAGAAGTGGAGGCATTATTCGATGAATATCCGAGTCAAATCCAAGAGGAGCTTGCGGAATCATTGGGAGTGACTCAACAAGCAGTTTCCGTATTATTAAAATCTATGGGAATGATTCAAAAGCAAGGAAATTGGGTGTCTTATGAACTGAAACCGAGAGACGTTGAAAGGCGATTTTTCATTTGCGAGCAACTGATTCAAAGGCAACAAAGAAAGGGTTTTTTACATCGGACTGCGACTGGGGATGAGGAATTGATATTCTACGGCAACCCCCAAATTTACCTTTCTGGTAAATTTTGTTCACTTTCTCGGCGTTCGAGTTGTCGGTAAAGAGATACAAAGTTCCGAAATCTTTTTCTGAAAAGCACCCCAAAACATGGACCTTGACGGGGTATTTTACGGTCCATTGGAGCAATCTACTTGCAGGATTTGCCCAGGAACGTTTAATGCTCGGAAACACCCAAAAATATGCTTCGTCGGTGAAGATTACATTGCTCCAATCACGATCCAAGTTCTCTTGAGCCCACGCGAGGCGTTTCGCGACGTGTTGTTCACTTAGTAATGGTTTCAGCAATGTGCTCCAATATTTAACGTTATTATTGCGCAAATGCCTACGAATTGTTTCGTAAGATATTTTCATACCTTTGTTGCTTAATTTTTCGACCCCTTCACGTAGAGTCAAGGCAGGATTTTTGGAAAACGGCGCAAGGACCATTTTTTCGACTTTATCTGACACTTTCCCAACACGCCCACGATTCGGAAAGTCATCGACATTCCTGACTTCCAAAAACCGGTTCACCCACTTGGTTACGAACTGCCGCGACTTTTTCATGTATTTTGCAACAGCTGAATGTGACATTTTTGGTCCTCGGGAGTGAGAACACAAAAACATAGCCTCGTAGGGTTTAGCGTAAATAACACTGATTCTCTTTGACCTGCCAAAATCAGACTGAATCAAAGAAACAAGTGTTCCTTTTCATAAACCGAAAACGGCAAGAGCTCTCCCTACTTTAGAAAAAAAAAGGTTAATGCCTACGACTTACCAGCTATGGACAATAGCCGCTACGCTCTTACGCGATAGACTGTACCATCCAAAATTTTTAATTTGAACAGGCGCGCGATTCTTCTGTCAGGATCAGTACGGTTTTTTATCACACATCATTAGCACAAATTTTCAGGTTATGTCTGTTGGCATTGTAAGTTCATAATAAGATCGGAACACCTTTAGTGGCTACTACAGAAATTAAAAACGGCTTCGTTAAGAGGGTTACCCCCCCGCCACTGAAATTTGAGGGAGTTTACAGACCAGTATACAAGACCGTGCTTTGGACGGCCACACCCATGTGGCGTCATCAAAGATAGTATATACTCGTATAAAATAGGGAAATGACACCCACCAGCGATGCCTTACTCATCGCGGCGGTTATTCGTTCCAAAACCATTTCCGTTTTCATACCAATCAGCTAAGACCATATCATTGGTTTCACTCCTCCATGCAACCATTTTGTTTTGATTGTTGAATTGCAAATAGGAAACGGCCGCGATTCGTCGTGGAGGATTTCTCGATTTGTGCTCCAGAAGTCCCAGACAAAATTATATACTCAATGATAACTTTTACCTTTCCCCACCGCTCTGTCGGAGAGAATTCTATCAAAAATCGTTCAGTCATCAGAATAAGTCGAGTTGCAAATTGAATAAACAGAACATACATTCTGTTTATTCAATTTCAATCAGAACACATTAGAATCATTAAAGACAGAAAACAAAGAACAAATTCCTCTACCTACGATTCGTCACAATCCCTTATAGGAATTAAGAAATATTCATCTAATCACTAAATAACATAACGCAGATTTAAATAGATAAGAATAAGTAATTAAAGATATCAATATGACCGAGCGTTCGGGAATAGGAGAAAAGAACGCTGAAATTTAACAACTCTACAGTATCTCGGTATTTCTCGTGCACAAGTAGCCTCTGAACTCCTTCGTTCGTATAAGGCGTAATTGATTCCCCTTCCACGACTCGAACGGCATAGGCTATCGCTGATACGGGTAAACATCCCGAGTAGGAATAACGATAATTCGAGAAAACGCCGGTAAAACGATGTTGCTTTTTTATCTTCCTTCTTTTGCTTCATTGACAGTGATGTCAACGGGGAAATTTATTCGATAACCCTAATACTGCTTCATATGATAGACATAAATGTATTAACGTATATAATAGTCTCTCTCTCTTTAGATCAAGCCGTTTTAAATCACGATTCGCAATTAATAGAATCGTTAATTAAGGATTGAATAAGTAAATACGATATTAATAAACGAAACCTTTTGGAATGCGTACACGAAACCTTTTACACGAAACCTTGTGGAATGCGAGCACTGCAAGTTACGGGTAAAACAATTAAGAAACGCTCAGCAAAAAGACATCATTTCTCTCTCGTCGACCACGACGCCAACGACAGAATATTATCACTTACACTAATGCTACGTCATATGAGAAACATGGAGCAGTAACATATATAATGTTTTCTACCCCAAGTAGTGGAATCATCATCGATATTGCAGAATAAAAATTACCAACTGATAACTTAATAATCATAGGTAATAGATACTAAGTGCAAATTCATGTTCCAAGAAGACACGCCACACTTTTTGGTGCAACTATTACACTTTACGAAATAAAATAGATAAAACCCGGTCAGTAGGAATAATGACCAATTTACAAAGATCATTATCATTCTCCGTAAAACAATAAAATTTTGGATCTCTCCCCTTTAAAGTAGTAACGCATAAAAATACACTATATCGAGAAGTATAGAAAACAATGGCAACATTGACCAACAACGAGATGTCCTCTACACATAAAATATAATTTTTCCACAGTTTGGGAAAAATAGATTTATGACCAGAAAAATCATACCAGCCTCATATTACGAGAAACATTTGGTATCTCTGACACATGCTACCGTTGATAGGTCTTAAGGGGTTAGGCCACTCTAGAGGCCGAAAAATAGGCTCTTTTGGGGATTTTTTTTCAGAAAAACTACAAAATAAATCAAGATTACAAAATAGGGTGTTTATCACACATATCAGTGACTGTATACAATAATTTTTTTGAAGCGACTAATTTCAAAATGGCGGCTGTGCAGCTATTTGCGATGACATCTCCGTTTTTGTTGGCCGGAGGCATAATTCACAATCAGACAATTTTTTCAACCAATTCACTTGAAATTTTGAATATATCTTTAAAAATATGTTGTCTATGGAAGTGCGTAGGATTTTTTCGATATATTCATTTTTGACCCAATGGCGCACATCTAAAGTAAAAAGTGAAAAATTTGTTTAAAAAATCGTCAGAAAATTGTTAATAACAAATGAACTATGCAATATAAAAAAATCCTACGCACTTCCATAGACAATGTATTTTTAACGATATATTCAACATTTCAAGTGAATCGGTTGAAAATTGTCTGACAAGGAAAGTACCCGAGATGTCCCCCTCCGATTTTGTTGAAACTCATGGATGTTATAGAGCATTAAAAACTAAGCGACACTTTTTTTTTAACGGCCGAAAAACGGTTTCAAGGGGTGAAACCACCCCCTAAAGTTGCGCAGGTCCAGGAGCGATTTTGCAGTTTCACATACAAGCAGTGCATCGATTTTGATGAAACAATAATTAAAATGTTTAAGGGGAGATATACACCTAGAAACCGCAAAAAAAGGATCATTTTTGAGAATTTTTTTAAGGAAAACTATTTGAAATTTCGGATTGGGAGATTTTCTTCAAAATTTTTCTTCAAAAATCAGAAGAGTTTCGGGAGAGTTTCTTCAAAAATCATCTGAAACAAAAAAACCAAAAAGCTTATTAAATTAGATACTAAAATCTAGTACTTGACATAGCCAATTTTGAAAATATCGATTTATGACAAAATGGCGGCCGTTTGAACATAATAGACCGATTTTTCGACTAAAAGTTAGTTATTATTCTGCCTACACAACAAAAACTAAGCAACGAAAAAAAAAATCATATGACAAGTACTAGATAATGATGTATAGAATAACCACAAAAAAATGCAAGGTAATCGGTTCATTGGTTGTCGAAAAATTTTGGGTACCGTTTTGAAAAACGTGGTTTTAAGAAAAACGCGTTTGAAAATTTGGGAATGAAAAAATCATGAAATTTGTCAACTTACATGGAATCATCGATACCAGGCCCATAGTGTAAGTTTTCTACGGTCGACGGAATGTTCATGTCTTCTAAATTTTGTTGTCGGCGCCGTATTCGACCTTCTCTTATCTGTTCTTGCGCTTGCAGGTCGGCTTTCGCTATGCGAGTTTCGTCTTCTTGCGCAGCGTACAAGTGCGCGCCCGATCCTACCGATATTCCTAACTCGTTGATGACTTCTAACAATGACGTGACACCATTGTTGAACGTGCATGTGGCAAGAAATGTAGCAATGTTAACGATTTTGGCCCCACTGTGCATCGTTTTTGGAGCTATCTTCCAAATAAGTTGGATGAAGCTGTCATTGCTATTTTGTGTGTAGCCACCAACACAGCGATCTACCAATTTGTCATTGCCGAGGTCTTCGTAAATCGGTTCGATGGCATCTAACACCGTTTTTGACAATGCTAAATAATCGTGACGGAAATTCCTCAGACCTCTTTTAGCTTTCGCCTGTTGCCACTTGCACCACGATTCCGGGCCTTTGGGACAAAAATGATGTTCAGACTTGCTGTCTGTTAAGCCGTAATGGTAGAATGTTGCCCATATCGCTTTTTTCATGTCATCCTTGGAATCACTGTTTCTCCGAATGGCTAAGCTATAGTAAATGCTCAGTTTGTCTACAAACTTTGCCGTCAATTTGTTTTTGCCGCCGATTCCAGGATTTTTATTCTTGCATTCGCGAAGACGGATTCCCATTCGCTTTTGAATGTGTCCCATGCATTCTTTTTTTATAATCTCAATCTTATCCCCATACGGTTTCGCATTCACTAATCCCGTGTACGTCTTACAGTCGCCATCCCCGACGTAATTAGTATACATAACTCCATGCTTTTCGACAGATTTTGAAAATAATTCCATCATGGCGTCTACTTCCATTTTGCCTGCCCATCCGACATGATTCACCTGGCAATTTTCTCCGTGATTAGATTTCCATACTTGATATTGCTCGGTAGTAGCGTGTTTATTCCAATAGTTACATTCAGCACAATAAGCAGACTTTACAATAAAATCAACGACTTTTCCTGTCAACAAACCAATGAGAACCACAACTCCATATAATGAGGTAAAACCACATTTTCGCCACGTACTATCTCCTGAAACGGTCAGTTTTTTTATATGATCACTCGAATTTTGTTTTGTTATTTCTTGTTGTTCTTCTTTTACGGCTTGTTTTAACACCAATTGAACAATACTTGAAGCAGCAGAATGAATGTTGCCAATTATCATATCATACGTCGTTTGTTGAACCGGAGACGGTAAATCTATGAGGCCACAAAACTTCATAGCTCCACGCAAACCAATCCCCAAGTGACGCATAGCAAAAAAAATCGTGCCTTTATTTCATAAGCTATCTTGATGTACGGGCACGAAGGAATGAAAGTCGGTTTGCCCGATGAACACGAAACTACAATTTAAAAACCGAGCCCTCGAGTGCTTTCTATTGAGAATCGAACATCACTATCACACTTTGTGCATTTTACACATTCCGATAAGGCAGAAAATATTGTCAGAAAATTAAAAGTTCGATACCCGATGTTTGGATGTCTGCTACGAATGTCTCACGTCCAGTCTTCAATTTTTTGGCACTGGAACTGATATTCTCGTCGGAAAGTTCTACTTTTCCGGCAGTATGCCGATTTTTAGGTGGTTTTTTCTTCTTACTTCGATCTTTGCGAAAAGATTCGGATCGATGAGCTTCCCGAGAACCTTTATATCCGTGATCCATTTTTCGGTTTGCACGATGAACAGGAAACTACAATTTTAAAACCGAGCCCTCGAGTGCTTTCTATTGAGAATCGAACATCACTATCACACTTTTTGCATTTTACACATTCCGATACGGCAGAAAATACTGTCAAAAAATTCAAAATTCGATACCCGATGTTTTGATCTTCTGGTACGGATGTGTCACGTCCAGTCTTCAATTTTTTGGCACTGGAACTGATATTCTCATCGGAAAGCTCTACTTTTTCGGCAGTATGCCGATTTTTAGGCGGTTTTTTCTTTTTACTTCGATCTTTGCGAAAATATCCGGATAGATGAGCTTTCCGAGAACCTTTATATCTGTTATCCATTTTTCCCAGAATATTTATTCACAGACAAAATCCGGCGCGCTCTCGGAGGCGGTTCACTCTCTCAGCTGTAACTTCGTTATTTATCGAGATATTGACCTGCAATTTTCACTAGATATTCTTCAGACCTCAAGCTTCAAGAAAAAGCAAAAAAAATCGATTTTTTCGACCATGCTAGGTGTATATCTGCCCTTAAACGAATAATATATAAATAATTTTAATTTCATCTCTTTTTTGAGTTTTCCTTTCATCGTTTTATTCATTTGAAAATTAATCGCCAATTAATCTAAATTGGATGCAAAAATTAGCCAGTGCTCTATATCCAAAAATGTTGTGCATGGAGGGAAAACAATCACTATCCAGCGATCAGTTCGATTTTTTTACGTAAAACCCCTAAGACATTGCAACGTTAGCATTCCTGAGGGGCTATCCCGAGTAATTTTCCGAAAGGTTAGACTCGATAAGGCAGTTCGCGTTTGAGGCTGTTTCCAGGTGTGGTAGAATGGCATTTACCCTTGACCAGAGAGTCTCAGTCGAATTCAAACGTGACGTTCGTCAAGGAGAATTAATAGTTCGCAAAAACTCAATCTTTGACGTAACAATATATAAACACCGTGTTTATGGTAATAATAAAAAATACTCCTACAGTGATATGTGAAATAGTGAGGAAAATTATATTAAAAAAAGGATGTTATAGTAAATCATGTATAGTATAATCTCTCTTAATTATGCTTCTCGTACGTACGTAAGTTTATCTGAACACGAAAATTGTACCACCATTAAGGCACCAGACCACGGTAAAATTATTTATTTTTTTATATTTTTTTATATATTTTGTTATTTTCTGAAAGATGCATTTGTTAAGAATGCTCTCACCAAATTTTGTAAAGAAATTCTTAAAATTGACGGAGATACAGCATTTTATGTGAAACCGTTCCAAGCGCACGACCACGCTGAACGGCAGACGTCCGGCTGTTAGACGGGTTTGCTACCTGACCATCCTTTGTTGGCGCCTATGAACCCTTATCCTCCCTCATATATTTCGGTTAATGTATTGTATTCGCTAGGAGGGGAGAGATGGGAAATTCCCGTCACTGAATTGATTAGAAACCCGGTAACCAAGCGTAGAAGAATCCAACACGACAGTCGTAGGATTCGTATCTATCATTCGATTCGTATCGTGTATTCTGTGTATCGTGATGGATAAAAAATCAAAAAGACATGTCGTCGGAGAACCAACAAAAAGAAGTGATAGAAAACGGTCGAAATCGGGTCGACCTAAGAGATATGAAGTGGAGAGAGAAGAGCCGAGAGCTATCAGCGGCTCTGCGAGAAAGTTCAGCAGTGGCCAACTAGATTCCGTTCCGGTGAATCCAAGTGTCGGGTACAGACTAATAAATTTCATTGCTGTTTTTACGACAATAAATGCGCACGTGAAGTGATATAGAATTTTGTGAATCTAGTCGAAGAGGACTCGGATTAAAAATTGTGATAAACTGCAACTCCTGTACGCCAAACGAAATCACGTCATGCCCGTTAATCCAAAAATGCATACGAAGTTAATCGTCGATTTATTTTTGCGATGCAATTGCTTGGAGTGCCATTGGCTGGAGCAGAAAAATGTGCTTTCATGGACTTGCCGCGCCCTATTTTTCAATCTTTCTACGATACTATTGTTGGATAGATTCGTGATGCTACAGAATCTATAAAGACAAGGTCATTGAAACTAACTGGTGAAGAAGAAAAAAAATTAACCGCCGAAAAGTGTGGAAAACTAGATTGACAGTTTCTGGTGATGGAACTTGGCGCAAACCCGGTTTTAGTTCGTTAGATGGTGTCACGACACTTATCAGTTATTACTCGAAAAAAGTTATTGATATTTGTGTGAAATCTGCATACTGTAAGGCATGTGCTCTGTGGAAAGGCAAAACTGACGTAGAGGAATATCAAAATTAACTAGAAAACCAAGCTGAATCCTGTGACGCAAATCACGTCGGTTGTGCAGGCAAAATGGAAATTCATGCTATGCTTGAGATGTTTCAAAGAGCGGAGGAATTACACGGAACGAAATACGTCAATTATATCAGGGACGGCGATTCGAAAACTTGTAATAAAATCGTGTAAGCTCTTCCGTATGATGTGAAGAAAAAAGAATATGTGAACCATGCTCAAAATCGGATGGGAACAAGATTGTGAAATTGTATAAAAGGGAATAAGGGCCTCGGTGGAAAGGGAAAGTTGACTGGAAAGCTCATTAGAGAATTAACTGCATTCTACGGTCTTACAATTCGTCGGGATAGTGATTCGTTGGAAGATATGAAAAAAGCTGTCTGTGCTACATTCTATCACTAATGTTCCACAGACGCAAGTCTCCAACATCAGTATTGCCTGGAAGAAGAAAACTCTTGGTGTTCGTGGCAGAAGGCGAATGCCAAAGGAATTTTGAACGATTATACACATACTCCTGCATTGCCTGCAAATGTCATTGAAGCAATAAAACCGATATAAGTGGACCTCAGCAAAGATGAGCTTCTTGAACGATGTTTAGGCGCGTTTCACCAGAATAACAACGAGTGTTTGAACTCTGTTATATGGAAATTTTCACCAAAGACGTCGTGGAGCGGCAGACCTACAGTTCGCTAATGTTGCTTCAATACTTTTCAACAATGGTCATATTGGACTCATTAATGTATTGGAGATATTGAAAATAAAAATTGGCGAAGCACTCTACCAATATTGTCTAAACATTGATGAGAAGTGGATGTGCGACGCCGAGCACGAAGCCGAAAAAAACACGCATGAGGGTCGTCCGCGTGCAAAACACGGAAAAAATGATGAGTCTCCGGATGCTGAGGAGCTGTTCTATGGTCCAGGAATAGCTGACTGATGATGAGAAACAAAAAAAAATACAGATATAAAATTTAGTTTGTATGTCGAATTATCCTTCAGCAAAACTTTGAACGCGTTTTTCTCGAAACTACGTTTTTCAACCTGGTTGACAACATATTTAAAAACCTATTCATCTGATTTGCATGTACCAAGTCTTAAAATGTTCGAAAATCCAGTCTCTATGGCACCACGTAGGGATTTTTTTATGAAGGGCCCCCTCTATTTTTTTTTCATAAACGATGAAATTCCCCTACGTGATGCTATAAACCTATATGCCTAATTTATAAATATATTTTATTTGTACGTTTCAGATGAACCGTATTGCTGTCAACCACTAAGCAGCAGCTTCGTCGAAGTGTCCTTTTGGAAGCGGCGTACACCGCAAACTATTCTTAAGATTCGAATAAAAACATTTGTGTAGTGTCTTCTATATGTATATATTGAATATTAGTATCAATAAAAAAAAACCATTAATCGTTTGCTCGAAAAAAATTACGGAAAATTCACCCTCGTACCGCGCGCGCGCCGTGTTCTGGTGCCTTAAATTTCTTGGCAGTGGCTAGGAAACTTTTTAATATCTATCAAAAAGTAGCTAGAAATCGTGGTCCGTCCCCTTAAGTATTCGTGCTAATTGAAAAAAAAACGGTGAAACATTAATTTTAGCTTAATGAGAAGAGTTCGTATGGGCAAACACATTTGGAATGACAAGGAGACAACTGGAATGTAAAATCTCCAAGAAAACAGTCAATCTACAAGAAAACAGTTTTAAGGGTGTAAACTACCCCTATTTAGATAGGGGTAGTTTACGATGTCGCAAGTTTTCGATGTAGGGTGCAAGAAGTAGATGTTCAAGGGTGTTTCAACCTCTTAAAATAAATATATTTTTTATTATCTGATCGGTTCTTCATTCCTTCGCATAAGAAACATTTTAAATTTTGTTTCATCAAAATCGATACATTGCTTGTATGTCAAACTGCAAAATCGCCCCTAGACCGGTGCAACTTTAGAGGGCGGTTTCACCCCTTGAAACCGTTTTTCCGCCGATAAAAAAAAATACGTGTCGCTTAGTTTTTAATGCTCTATACCATCCATGAGTTTCAACAAAATCAGAGGGGAACACCTCGGGTACGTTCCTTGTGAGTTATGTTTCCGGCCAACAAAAACGGAGACGTCGTCGCAAAAACGCTGCACAGCCGCTATTTTGAAATTAATTGCTCAAAAAAATTATTGTACAGTCACTGATATGTATGATAAACATCCTACTTTGTAATCTCGATTTATTTTATAGTTTTTCTGAAAACAAATCCCCAAAAAAGCCTATTTTTTGGCTTAACCCGACTCTATACCAGGGGTGTTAGTTGAAATTTGCCGGTTTTTTTCGATATAGAAAACACTTAATTTTCAGAGGAATCTCAAAATTTTTTTATTCAAAGTATTGACCATTGGTTTCTACACATTTCGCCCATCGCTCAGGCAAATTATGGATACCATCCCAAAAAAACTTTTTCCCTTTCGAGGTAAACCATTCGACGAGCCATTTTTCGACTTCTTCAAAATTAGCTCTGCTCTGCTCTGCAAGGGAGTGTCCCATCGATGCGAAAAGGTGATAGTCGGACGGGGCGAGGTCTGGAAAGTACGGCAGGTGTGATAATATTTCCCAATTAAGTGTTTTTAATGTGTTTTTCACCAGTTTAGCGGTATAAGACGGCGCGTTGTCATGTTGCAAGATAACTTTTCCATGTCTTCGGGCCCATTCCGGCCGTTTTTCGATCAACGCATAATTCAAATTGATCATTTGTTGTCGGTAGCGATCCTTGTTCACCGTTTCACTAGGTTTTAACAACTCGTAGTACACCACACCACACTGGTCCCACCAAACACAGAGCATTGTCTTACGGCCAAAGCGATTTGGCCTTGCAGTCGATGGGCCGGCTTCACCAGGTGAAAGCCATGATTTTTTTCGCTTCGGGTTCTCAAAATAAATCCACTTTTCGTCCCCCGTGACAATTCGATGCAGAAAAGATTTCCTTTCGAATCGTTGAAGCAGCATTTCACAAACGGTTTTTCGATTTTCCATTTGTCTATCGTTCAGCTGGTGTGGCACCCATTTTCCATACTTTTGGATCTTTCCCATGGCTTTTAAACGTTGGCAAATTGCTCGTCGAGTCACATTCAGTGTTTCTGCCAATTTTTGTTGCGATTGGGTTAGATCAACATCCAATAACGCCTGCAATTCCTCGTCTTCGAACTTTTTCACTGCACCAGGATGTTCATTGTCTGTCAAATCGAAATCTCCACTTTTAAATTGACGAAACCATGTCTCACATGTTCTAATCACTGGAGCATGTTCACCATAAGTTTCTACCAGCAACCGGTGAGCTTCAGCTGCTTTTTTCTTTCGATGAAATAAGAAAAGCAACGAATGACGCAAATGCGATTTACTTGGAACGAAACTCGATATATTCACTGAGGTAAACAAATATGACGCTATTATTTTGGCGGAATGTGACTTGCGTATTTCTGTAGGTTAATGCCAATAGAAAAGAATGACATACATGCCAAATCATAGAAATGTATACATATTGCTAGCGACATCTACTGGTAAAACCGGCAAACTTTAACTAACACCCCTGGTAGAAAGGTCAGAGTTCTGCGGAGTCAAAAATTCCGAAGACGTCTGTTAAATTAACGGTAAATCATAGGAATAACGATTACGCATAGACTGTGAAATAACGCACATCATTTCTTCTCTTCCCCCTAAAGCCACCAAAACACATTAGTTATAAACCAAAAGACGAGGTTCATACTCAGCTTAAAAATAGTAGGAATAAAGGAAAGGAACAAATATGGCGTTGAACAATCTATATGTATTGTGACGAAACATTTTATATCTCGACAACCGCACGAAGTGTATTCGTTCAGGGGATCGGATTTACGACCCTGGGACGACGCGCGCTCGCTTTACCACGCATCCAGGCAGGAATAGCTTCGCTGCTCAGGTTACCTCAAGACTTGACGGTTCGTCAACTTTGCGGGTAACTGTCGTTTGATGACTATGTTAGGCTCTCTGAATTTATTATGTTGTTTATCGTTGACCTCGAATGTGTTTCTTAGAATATTTTGGTTTTATTATATCGTAGCGCCTGTTTATTAAGCAAGTCCTGTCCGGCTCTCTTATGGTCCCGTTAAATTAATAGTGAATATTAGCCCCATTCAATTCGAGTATAAGCAAGTGGGTATAAAGTTATTTCAAACAGTATTATAACGTTCGCCGAGTTTAATAAACATTAGCGTCCCTTTTTTGGTTTGGTTATCTCTACCCATTATCCTACGGTTCTCTGATTTCGTCCTCGCTGTATCATAACTGATACCTCTTAGGATCTCTCCATTTCCCCTAGGCGATAGACGGCTACCTCGGCATTTGACCGGTAATTTTGGTACTCGGGAGACCGATCACCCCCCGAGGTTAGATTCGTTAAGAATTTTTAGAGTCGGATTTCGACCTTAACGTGCAGGCGGGTCGCCGAACATCAGCACCCGTCGTCAATGGATGCTAGGGAGCGAGCTGGAAAAAAGACCACGATTCACCGAGCCACCCTCCTCCCATATGACTTCCCAGCCCGGAGATGGACCAGCCTGCTGCAGTCGTCGACCGGATGCCCTCCGGCCCCCATTCACACAGGGCCTATGGGATCAACCTATGCCTATGGGTATGCGAGGTGGCAAGGTGTCGTTCTGAGGCCCGCGTGGACAGCATTGGCGGTCACCACTATCCACGGGCAGGACCTCGACGTTGAACAAGATCCTTGCGGTGTAGCAGAGATTTTTGGTGAGGTACTTCCTCCATTACTTTGTACGGGCCGTAATTTTGTTCTTTCTCGTTTCGTCGTGTGGCTGTTTATTTGGGTATTTTAGGTATTTTCGTTCTTTTGGTTATTATTGAGATTTAGTCTCGTTCAGGTTTAATTGTCGTATACGAGCCGGTCTCGGACCGTGGAACGAAATTGCTGTCCCATTATCGCCACGGATTGTATTTTTCGCATTTCAATTTTGGTATTTTGTATTACTGATCAAATTCGAATTTTTCGGACCCTATTAAGGGAATTTCGGGTTGCTTAGTTCGAGTTTGGTATTCGTTTGGTCTTTATTTCGGTCTTTCGCGTTCGGTTCATTATTAACGTCGAGTCTTTTAGTTATCTGGGAAATACCGCTTATCGTACCGCTACCCTTCGTTGCTTTGGTTCTTTGCCTTGGTTATCGTGATTATCCGGCCGAACCCTGCGCCCGGGGTTCTCTTTACGTGAGTTGCGTAAGGAACCTTCGGATTCGCTCAACGCTCTCGCCGTTACCCTTGGTTTTCGACCCGCCCGTACCCTACGAGCCCCCCCTTGTGGGACTCTGCCTTTTGGGTTATCTTGGTTATATGCCCAAGCCCCGTACCCGCGGTTATGTTTGTGCGTTATTCACTACCCTCCCATTTGTTGCCTACGAGATATCGAGTCTCGGTTACCGGGTTGAGATTGTGTAATCTCGGTTATCTGGTCCGGATTTTGTGATCTCGGTTATCTTTGGTTCCTTGGTGCGTTAAAGCGGTAATCCGTGAGTTTTGGGTTTTGTAATAAATTCAGAAATAATTTGTTAGGTATTGTCCTTTGGGGTACGTTCCCGTGCCATCTTTGTTCCTGCCGGAAATTTGTTATCGTTCCCTGTTAAATACTGTATCTGAGTTGATTGCGCGCGTCGCGGTCGTTGATTATGTGACTGCTGGCGAAAATTGCGTTCACGTTACTAATTTTGTATTTCGGGCGTACGGAAACCGTCGCCGCGTTATTGTAGTTTTGGGTTCTTTTAGTCATTTATCGCAAAACGCCAATTTAATTTTTGTGTAAATCTTCCGAGTGCGTAGTAACCGGTTAGTTAGTTTGCGTTGTCAGTGTTGCCGCTCTAGTCAATTGCACGATTTTTGTACTATAGCGAATCTCTTTGTTCAAAACCCGACGCATACAGTGCGGGCGGTTTCCGGGATCGAACAAATAATTTCAACAGTTTCCCGTGTCACCGAGTTTTGCTTACTCGCCCAAAAATCCCGCCCCTCTGCCATTCTCGGAACTATTGTCTGAGTAGCCGAAGTCTTTTGACGAACGTCTTCAACAGAGTACATTTAGTCTTAAACGACGAGAAAGAAATATAAAATAAGCCGCTATTTACGGGAGCGGTGGTAATGCACGAGTTTCGCTCGTGCGTGGCGCCTAACTCTCGTTCATTTGGTCAGTAATTCCGACATTTTGGGCGAACTGGTTACCTCTCCCCGTTTGTAATAACTCGGTGAGTTTAATTATCGTCAATGTGGCCCCGTTCGGAACCCACGTGACGGGGAGTAAAGAACCCGTTACAGTATTCTGTGCAACACAGATTAAGCGAGACCAAATTTTTATTTCATAAGAAATCATGTAGTGTCTCTTTCCAAGCGAATATTGCGCGTAGAAACTGTAGTTAAAAATAGGCATGAACCACGGTGTCGTCATTGGAAAAAAACCTTTGTCGGCATCTTCAAATACTTGTTTCTTAGTCCGAATCAGAGCCAAACCACACCCAACGCAATATATCTTAAAGAAGTTAATAACAAGTAAACCAATCAGAATCCATTATTTTCCACTGGCATGATATAGATCAGTCAAAGGTCAAACCCGTGGATGACGATCCGTTTTTGAATACCGATAAATACCGACCAGTGTCGATTCGTTTTCCACTGCCAAACAAACAAAAAACTTTAAAGCTAAGTAACATTCTACGCTATCGCAACCTTTTTGATATCCATGAAGCTTATAAATTGATATACCATTCGAAATCTTGCTTGTACAATGCCGATTGCGTTCCATCTATCTCTGTCTTGCGCAATTTTTTTTTCTTTGTTTTCTTTTATGTACCAAAAAACAGGACGTGATTTTTTTGTAATTCACGTTCACAAAGGACCATTCGCTATAGTACGTTACCGTTACCTCTTTGCTAACCCCTCAATTCACTCTTGTTCCTGAGCTTATCGCTCTCGTCCCGAGTTAATCGATTCCGGAGGACGTAAAGTTTTTGAAGTAAGACTTCTTTGCTGACTAGACAAAATATCGCGCGCGTTACGAGAATTCCGATTGCGTGAAGGGAATAGGCCGATGCGCGGGGGGGATGGGGGAGCCGAGAAGGAGAGTGTGCGACAGCGGCGACCCCACTCTCACTTACGTTCATGTTGTCGGCGGTGAAGATGGTGGGGGGGGGGGGGGGGGGAAGTAGCGTAACTGGCGGATTACTCTGCGCGAGTCGTAACGGTCGGTTGGCAGTGAAAGAAAGGGGAAGCAGGAATAACACGGCAGTTGTACTACCTGATTTTTGTAACGCTGGCCATGTTTGTCTACTCTCTGGTTTTCGTAACCCAAAAAATGGCAACTAACCTATTCGTTTAATTTGAACCTATTTGTATATTGTGGTTTTTTAAGTTTTAACAAATAATGACATAAAAATAAATACTATTTCAATTAATTAGTGCAAATTCTATATTGCTTGAAATAAAATAGTATTTATAATTGACATTAGGAAAAAATGAAATAACATAGATATTTTTTACTTCGGTACCTCAAAAATCAAATAAAAATAATATTTCATTTGATTACTTTATTTTATTATTTACAGAAGAATGAAAAATATATCAATTTACCAAATAAGAAATTCGCTATAGTTGAATAAGAAATCAATAGAGATCCATTGATGTTTTTGCATTCTGTACTAAGCTATAGAGAGATTTTTTTCTACGAAAAGTATGATGAAATAAAATAATGGAATGAAATAGTATTTAAATATATTAAGTTTCTGTGCAACACAGAATTAATTATTTCAAATGGTATTTCTCAGACCTATAGTATTTAATAATATAGTATTTAAGTTATATTTCAATTGCTATCTTGCTTCTATGAATTGATCCATTATTAATTGAAATAGTATATTCCCCGGTTCTGCTACTAAAAGATGCAAGAAATTTCACTTCTGTCGCGCGTGGGTTCCACGTACATGGAATTTTTTTGTATTTTAGTTATGTTTGGTTAAAGGTCGGTGCCATCGAATGTATCGCGTGAAGTAGTTATCGAAGTAATGAGTTGCCCGACGGGGGAGAGCGCACGACGAGATTTCTCCGCGAATTGGCGGAGGTCCGGTGCCGATTTTGAGTTGAGTAAGGCGTTTTGCTAGCGTGGTGCTCCAGGAGATGCGATTGTGGAGAATCTCGAAAGGAAGGCTACTGGGGATTGTCTTCCGAAGAATGTTCTCGTTAACGTTTTGAAGTAAAAGAATTAAGAGAGCAGCAGCTATCGATCAAGGAATTATCGAGAGAATTCATGTTATCGAAAAGTATTGAAACTATTGTTCAGGACTCCGACGAAGACAGTCGTTCAAGCTTGCGCTCTCGTGTTGACGATTCGATACTGATATACACGTGTCTCGCTCTCGCTCGCGTACGCTATACCGATACGATTGGATATGATAGATACGAGTATTGTAATGCATATAACCATCCTCTCGGAGGCGAACATCTAAGAATTCACTCGTAATTAATAAGATGATTCACTAAGGGTTAACAAAATTATTCATCAACAAACATAATATAAACTTATATAATACTCATAATTGAAAGGTACAGGAACCCATCAGATTTTGCGACAGCATCAGTACACATATTGAAGTAATAATAACATTCGAATATTGGAAAACGAAGCTGATATAATTAATTAATAAGAACGTCTAAATTTTGAAAAAGGAAATCATTGGCTGATGAAGCCGTAGCCGGATAAAAACAAACATGGCGGTGGAAGTGACGCAATATTGCTCGAGATAAATACTGCGTTTCAAGAGTTTAATTAGGCCCGTGAAAATAATGACCCCCACTTGGGAGAAATCAGACAATCCCGGGGTTAGATTGAAAGACAAAAATTTCACGGTCTCCGATAAAATTAAGATAAATAGTAAATCATTACCCTTTCAGATTTTGCGAAAATAATTTTACGATCGGTCATACATCGGATTGTGGAGCACACGTCACAAGAGTGGTGTCCATCAAATATATAGGAACAAAGACACTGCAAGTAGTTCAAGATCCCGCAAAGCTCGTAAAATGACTCGGGTACCCCATCCCTCACCCGCAGGGGAACATTTGATTTAGTGCGCGGTCTCTCTCTCTCGGTTAAAATTTCGCGTGACGACGGTAACTAAACAGATTCTCCGTGCATAAGACGGTAGCAACCGGAGAGTTCATGACGGCATCTTCCAGCTCTGTCCTCTCAGGCCGAACCAAGGTGAACCCACTCCACACGCAGAAAGATACGCCTTTCCTTAGAGAGGTAACGTCAAAAGGTCAAAACCTGTCGTAAATCACGCTACGATCAGACGTATGGAAACCGAATTGCATAGAGACTAATGTCAAAACCCCCCACCCAGTAGGGCAAGTCGGGGTATAAAACCCCCCGGAAAAGGGATTGAGAGCACTTCCTCCGCAAATTTTCGACGAGTAACTACGGACCGTGTCCACACTGAATTTTTCTTTGTCTAAACGGGACTTGTAAAATTTTGTTCGCCGAGCCTGTTCGTGGTCTCTACCACTGTCTTGGTATGGAGAGAATTTCGGACATAGAATTTTTCTCGAGTTCGTGTCTCTTTCGAACGACTTCGGTCCTCTACGAAATAGAGTTTGAATTTTATTCCGTCTCAATTATACGTTTCGAAGGAAAAGTCAGTATGCGCATCCAGTTTTCGTATTAAATTCAATTTTTTATTCAGATTAAATTTTTACTTTTATTCAATTATAATTTGAATTTGTTGAACAAAATTAATTTTATTATGTATTACTCTTTCAAATGTTGCGCCACAAAATGGCGTCAGTGGCATGCGCATGAGCGAGAAGTGTCACCCTCATAGGAAGTGCGGTAGCAAGCCACACTTCCTTACGAGCGTCTCTTTAGAGAAGAGTGTTGAGTCGAAAGCGTGCAGCTATGTAATAAATAAATCTTTCATCCGAGTAAAAGTGTGGAATCAGTCTATTCTGTACGGAAATATCACCCGACCTTTTCAACAGGTTATGGGCCCAGAGCGTCGCTTGTGATATTTTTTCAGTGAAAAACGACTCATATAGTTTTTCCACAATTTGAAACTTGGTGAGGTTATCTGGCCGCGTGCAAGAGCAGATAATTTTTTCGTGTCGAACTATGGAGACTGATTCGATGAGAATAACCAAGCTAAGAGGCCTAGAAAATTGGTCGACGTGGAAATTTCAAGTTTCCGTTTTGTTTAAAGCACAAAGTGCGTTTGAAATTGTGTCAGGATCTTCGGTTTCACCGGAATCAGCGACTGAGCATGCAAGATGGGACAAGCTGGATGCTGTGGCACGAAAGATTATTGTCACAAGTGTCGAGGACTCGCAACTTTTACACATCATGGACTGTTCGAATTCGATGGAAATGTGGCAAAAATTGCGTAGCGTGTACGAGCAAAAGAATCAGACTGGAATTCATATATTGCAACAAAAGTGGTATTAGTCTACGAAAAATGTGTCTGATTATATGGCGCAGCACATTGCAAAAATTGCAGATTTAGCTCAGAGGCTCAAGACTTTGGGTGAAAAAATTTCGGATTCCATGATCGCTACGAAGATTCTCATGACTCTTCCTGAAAACTTCAATTTCTTTGTTACGGCGTGGGAGTCTACGGCGGATGATCAGCGTACTCTGAGCAATTTGACGCAGAGATTGTTGGCGGAGGAGATGAGGCTTCAAAATCACAAGGACACCGAAGATCAGGCGTTGGTAGCGCATAAGAGGTTTGGAAAATTTGAAAAAACTAGTTATGATCAAAATAAAAATGTTAGAAGCGTTGATCGCCGTGCGACTCTTAAACATAAAAAACCAGGTACGTGTAATTATTGTAAAAAACCTGGTCACTGGAAACAAGATTGTTTTAAGCTAAAAATTGAAAAAAACAAAAGATAAAGGTGAAGCGCTTATTGGAATATCCTTGATTATCGACCGAAGTGAGAACTCCAAAACAACAGATTGGTATATAGATTCTGGGGCGGCGGATCACATGTGTTATCAGAAAGAATGGTTTGATAAATATGAAGCATTAGAAGTACCTCGGTCGATTAGACTTGGGAATAATCAAATCATTGAGGCTCTTGGTAAAGGAGATATTAACATTTTTGCTTTCGATGGTGCGCAGTGGAATCCGAAGTATCTCACTGGAGTATTATTTGTACCTGATCTCTTTTACAATTTGTTTTCGGCGGGAGCAGCGATGGATAAAGGAATGGAAGCGTATTTCGACTCAAAAGGTACGAAATTTGTGCGTGCAGGAAAGATTGAGCTTGTCGGAGTCCGTGAGCACAAATTATGTGTCGCACGATTGAAGATTCGGTTGCCCACAAAACAATCAACGAAGGAGTCTGGAAATTTGGTTTGTGTCGCTGAACAAATTGGTCTCAAGATGTGGCATGAGAGATTAGCGCATCAAAATGTTGATCACGTTGTCAAATTCTTGAAGACGAAGAACATCAAGGTCAGTAAAGAAGAAAAATTTGTTTGTGAGGGTTGCATTCATGGAAAAATGCATAGAAAACCTTTTCCAAAAAGAATTAAAAAAGAAAGTAAAAGTTCACAACCGGGCGAGCTCGTACATGCGGATCTGTGTGGACCTATGCAGGAGCCCTCATCAAAAGGGTCGTTGTATTTTCTACTGTTCAAGGATGACTACTCCTGTCACAGAACGTTATTTTTCGTTAAAAACAAAAGTGAGGTCGCTCAATGTTTTCAGCAATATGTTAAAAAATTAAAAAATGAAACAGGAAAGACTTTGAAATGTATCAGGATTGACAATGGATTAGAATTCGTCAATAAGGATATTGCAAGAATTACAGATAAATTTGGAATCAAGTTAAAAAAAATTATTTTTGTTTAAAAGAATGATAATGAAAAAAGATGTTTATTTTGTTTAAGAGAATGAAAATGGAAAAGAATGTTTATTTTGTTTAAAAGAAAGACAAAGATTATTGTTGTTTAAAAGAATGAAAAAGTTAAGGAGAGCTAATCCATATTAAGAGGGAGTGTTGAAAGAAATTATTTTAATATGTATTACTCTTTCAAATGTTGCGCCACAAAATGGCGTCAGTAGCATGCGCATGAGCGAGAAGTGTCGCCCTCATAAGAAGTGCGGTAGCAAGCCACACTTCCTTACGAGCGTCTCTTTAGAGAAGAGTGTTGAGTCGAAAGCGTGCAGCTATGTAATAAATAAATCTTTCATCCGAGCAAAAGTGTGGAATCAGTCTATTCTGTACGGAAATAACACCCGACCCTTTCAACAGAATTAATTTTTGTAATCTCAGTCACGAGTTAATACATTCCTGGAAATAATCAGTAAAAATATACCGCAGAATCTTCAGTATTATTAACACGTCATCTCTCAACGGATCCGGAAGTCACGGTTTCCATTCACGGCGAAGACTGTCGATTCCAGTGAGTTTCTTCGAACGAAAAGTAAGTAACATGTTTTATTTCTTCTCCTTTTTTCCCTCCGTGGTTTCATCCATTTGTGCTCATTAATCATCAATTAACCGAAATTTGGTGCAAAATCAATCAATGTTCTGTATCTGACGACTTTTTTTTATGTGGGGAAAATCGGTGACTATCCAACAACTGCCTTAATATTTATTCAAAATCCGTAAGACATCGAAACGTTAGCATTCCTCAAGACCTATCCCGAGTATTGTCCGAAAGGTTAGACTCGAAAAGGCAGTTCGCGTTTGAAACCGTTTCCGGGAGTGGTAGAAGGGCGTTTTCACTTGACCCGAGAGTCTCAGTCGAATTCAAACGTGGCGTGCGTCAAGGAGAATTAATAGTTCGCAAAAACTCAATCTTTGATGTAACACATGCAACAGTTCCTGAAATCAATTGGAGGCATTAAAATGATGGATCGCTAAGTATTAGGTGTACAACTTTGCTTCCACCGTTTTCCTATAGATAGCTTTAGCGGTGAGTAGTGGTCGAAATAAATAGATCATAGATGTCATGCGATAAACTTTCGCATCTGTCAACATAGCCCCGTGAAAACATTAATCGATTTGTATCAGCATCATACAGTTATTCTCGATTGAAAATGTGAGTTTACGAGCCAAATTTTCGTCATTTGCGGGAGGTTTCAATTTTCTGCTTCCATATCAAGAAATCTGCCGCTGGAACTCATCGAATGCTCTTAAATGCTTATGGTGAGGCCACTATTAGTGAAAGAACGTGTCGTGAGTGGTTTGATCGGATCAAGAACGGTGATTTTCACGTCGAAGACCGGTATAGCGGTGGAAGAGTGAAGGTTTTCGATGATGCAGTATTGGAGGCATTACTTGATGAAGATTCGTGTCCAAGTCAAGAAAACTTGGCACGATTATCGGGAGTGACTCAACAAGCAATTTCAAAACGCCTCAAAGAAATGGGAATGATTCAGAAGAAAGGAAATTGGATGCCGTATGACTTGAAACCAAGAGATGTTGAACGACGCTTGTTTGCTTGTGAACAGTTGCTTGAAAGGCAAAAACGGAAGGGATTTCTGCATCGCATTGTGACTGGGGACGAAAAATGGGTCCATTACGATAGCCCCAGGTGCAGAAAACCATGGGGATATCTCGGCCATGCTTCCCCGTCGATGGCCAAACCGAATATTCACGTTTGGAGGCTCATGCTTTGTATTTGGTGGGACCAGCTCGGCGTAGTATATTATGAGTTGTTAAAACCGACTGAAATAATCACAGGCGACCGTTATTGAACTCAATTAATGTGTTTGAGCCGAGCATTGAGAAACAAATGGCCGCAATATGTATAACGAGAGACACGATAAAGTGAGTTTGCAGCATGACAATGCTCGACTCCATGTTGCGAAAGTGGTTAAGGCATACCTGGAAACGTTGAAATGGGAAGTCCTACCGCACCCGCCGTGTTTTCCTGACGTTGCTCCTTCTGACTATCACTTATTTCGATCAATGGCACACGGCCTGGCTGACTAGCACTTCCGATCTTATGAACAAGTAAAAATTGGATCGATTCGTGGATCGCTTCAAAAGATGAACAGTTTTTTTAACGCGGGATTCGTATGCTGCCCGAAAGATGGGAGAAAGTGGCCAGCGATGGACAATACTTTGAATCATAAATGTATAACCAGTTTTTTACAATAAGGCCTCGAATTTCGGAAAAAAACGGCGGAAGCAAAATTGTATACCTATTACATGTAGTTGTTCAATTAAACTTGATGAAATGTCATTGATATAATAATGGTAGACTACGCTCATATCAAAGATTCAATATTTTATATGTTGGATTTTAAAAGTTACGTTTACACTCATAGTACTTTGCGAGATATCATACAAGCATATTGCATATATCAACTACATGGGATTTATTGGGTCTCATATGCTACCTGTTACAAAATTCCATGTTAACTCATACAGGTTCCCGCAATATGCCTCATTTAGGATCCCGCATAAGATATTATTTGGGCTATAGGGAACCTTTCGATAGCTCTTATTATTTGTGTCAACTGCCTTATGCTGACCACCTAGCGCTAACGAAGAGATGTAATGAAACAAATTCGGTTAATTCACGTTTCGATAAATATAGATATGCTACTTGTATTCATCCGCTCGTTCGCCTTCATTAATAACGAGCTAAAAATAATAATTGCGGTAGTGCAACCATTTCTTGGCCGAGTCGAACACCGTGAATAGAGGAAAAACGTATGCGTGGCGTTCTAGACTTAAGAGTCAATGCACAGTAGTTTAAGATGCAGAGCACAGTATATTCTTTACAACTACCTGTTTATTTTTCTTTACCCTATCAGAAACTACTTGATGGTGTAGTTTATAAGTTTTCCAGTTCCCCGCCCTCTTAAACTTGTAGATTCTTTAGGAATAGCAAAAATCTGTACCTTTAGGCTGTCAGGATCTCTTACGACGTCGGGCAAATGTTTCTGCGAAAGCCTTTGTCGGTTCGCTAGCCATGGATATTTGAGTATTGACGCTGCAGTAGGCCGGCGTTGAGGGTCAATATGTAACATTCTTCGGACGAGTTCTTTTGCATCTGTAGATATTTGACACCAGACACCAGTATCGACGTCGACTAACCCAGGTCCAATGCGATCTAAAATATCGCTAGCGCTGTCACCCGGGCTGTTCGGAAAGGGGGTACGGCTTGTCGAAAATACCAGTAGTTATTGTTTGTTTTTCGTAAATCAGTAGTTATTGGCTCTTCTATGATCGATGTTCCAGTCTTTGATGCGAATTTGGCGACCTATCAGTTTACTTTGCTTATTTGCGAATAACTCTTTCCAAAACACATATAAAGTGTGAGATTTATTTGAATACATCAATGATTTTCTATTCTCACAAGCATCTCAATTGTTTGAAACTGTGCAAAAATATAGAAATCCTCTTGCGTTATACGGTAGCAACTATTTGGACTAAAGTTTTAATAGCTAGAACATCGATTATTGTTAGAGCACAAATATCTTGTGAAATACTTGACAGATTCATTACCCAGATAACATGATGTATAGAAGAACACCTAGGGACCAGATATCACAAGCCGCATCGTACCCCTGACGTTTAAGAACTTCAGGTGCAACGAAATTGGCCGTGTAACAGGGTGTCATCAACAAGCCATTCTCAGCACGAAGTTGTTTGGCAAATCCGAGATCACATATGCACAGGGTGCTAGGATCGCCGCCAGGCCTCGAATATAGAATATTCGATGGTTTAAGATCCCGATGAACCACCTACGAAATCACGGTAATGAGGGTAATGCAGATATAAAATTATACAAAGCAACATTGATAAAAATGATCATCCTGTGAAGTGTATTGAAAATTCCAGCTTGTTAATATAATGACGGTAATAAAATGTTTCGCGTTTTTCTGACATTAACTATTATAAAACGCGTTTCGTGGTTTGGCACTGTAAATTGATACTTGCACATCGTTTGAGAAATTCCCATTATACGCACGCACATACACACAGACACACTTGGGCGCGCGTGCGTCCAGACTTTTTTCTAAATATAATTTTCCGCTATTTTGGCATATTTTGATAGAAGGACTCGTATATACTATTTTACTTTGGTAGAAATTGCATATGGCGATAATGAATTTCGATAACATGTCACAATCGAGCAGACGCTGCTGTGAAATACGACAAAAAAAGTAATCAAACATTATATTTCCTAATTTTACGTACGTCCATGGAGTATTTTAAGATATATTAACGCTGAGAGTAATAGCGTAGATATGTATATATTTTATATTCGGAGTGTTATGAGTTTTATATAGTGACGCCAACTATAGTATAACTACAGGTACCCTCCGGCCGTTCGTTGATTTTTGGGTAAAAGATAGAAAATCATGTAAAAAGTTTTCCTTATTGGTGTATTTTTCATGTTTTAAATATGTTAACATCCTTACTGATGCATCCCATCGCGTCTAACAATCTTCGCCAGAAAAAATTGTCCTACAGTGAACTCGTGAATATCACAGAAATGCCGTTGCGCAGCAGCATTTAAAACGCATTATATCGTACCGCTGACCGTCGTTTGAGACAGCTACTAGAGAATTCATCTGTATTTTATTGTTACGGCCTCAATAACGTGTTGCCAATATTATTTACCTAATCCAGAATGGACCACTCCCTCTCTATAGCCCGATAACGATGACAAATCACACGACATCAACCCACACCCAATATGATATGATATACACTGAACGAGAACGTGGTCCGCGAACGCTATCCAGTGGTCAGAAGACCTCGATACAATCTCTCCAGAGGTAATAAGAAATCCCCAACTGTCGATATTGGGAGATAATGTGAGGCAATAAAAGAAAATAAAATAAGATGATTAAAATATATGATTCATGAAATAAAGTAGCGAGTAAAACTTCGATCACAAAGACGATTCTCGAAAGAATGGGTCTGAAATGATACGAGTCCTCAGAATGAAATCCCCATTGACAACTACCATCGCGGTAACAGTCGTCAGTCCTTTTAAAGTCCATCATTACCACATGATACACGCATGACAAGTAGGTACTCTGCGATTTTCAAGCAATCGGGCTAAAAATGTCTACACAAATGGACATTTATAAAATACAGTTCATTATTGAATTTGGAGAAAGTCGATCGAGGCATTCCAATGTCATATTATTTCGAATTTTTCAAAAAATTGATATAGGCCTTTGTTAAGGCTCTAGCTTGTCGCTCAAAACTTTGTCCATCGAGTATGTGCTATTAAAGGTTATTTCCTATCAAATTTGAACCAACTCGAATCAGACGTGTTAGTTTCATGAAATTTTGAATTTTCCAAACAATCAATATAGATGTTTCTTAAGATTCTCGACCGTGTAATTTGTGGGCTACCGAGTCAAAATTCTAGTCGCCAATCGATGCACAAAAGTACAGCGGTTGGAAACTATCAACAAATACTCCGTATTAAATTTGAAGGGAAAAAATCAGTCAAGGAGATTTATCGAATTTTTCATATTTTAAAATCGAGATGTGTTTATTAAGACATTAGTTTGTGCCACATACCTAGCAAGAATCCATGACACGGTTGTGCAAATATAAATTCGTAATAATTCGAAAAATTTGGTATTTTTAATGCATGCACAAAAACAAGCTGCAAGTTGAAACTTGCAAGTTGCATCCTCGAAATTTCGTACAACGCTTAAAGCTTCCTCTATGAAGAAGCGAAAATCGAAATAGGTATACTTCTTCATACCGGGCGCTTTAAGCGTTGTGTGAAATTTCGAGGAAGCAATTTGCGAGTTTCAACTTGCAGCTGGTGTTTTGTTTCATTATTAATACTCTTTATAACGATTTTTGCGAGCGTAAGTTCATTATTATTTTTTTTATGTTGTCGACCTATTGGGAATTGGAAGTGTGATTCATAAGGGTGACTTATGACAGGTCATTTTTTTTGTATCGAGACAGCATGGTGATTAAAAGTTTTTCCGTTCTATCGTTTGGTATTATAAAAGTAATACTGATATCACACCTAAGAATTAATGTCAATTTTTAAGTTTTAATTTAGGTATTATAAAATAAGATTCGTAATCCATGTCAGCCATCCCATCCTCGTTCCGCGCTTTCCAATCAAGGAGGTGCCAGTATATATGGGTCATTCCACCAAATCTTACCGAGCCTTGCGGCACCTAATTTTCGTTTCGACTGGTATTTTCACATTTGATTCTACACAATAAGAAATGATGCTGCAGCTAATTACGACGCTTCAATTCGATTGGTTCTCGAGATACAGTTTACATAGTAACTCCATGTATAACAAAATATACTTTCTTTTATTATTTATCGATTCTTCCGGTTGATAAAAAAAATGTAAATATGCCTCCCCACGTTCAAAAGTTCAATGTTTAGAAAGAAATGGTAGCCAAGCTGTGGAGATGGTTTTTATTCTTAAAACTTAATTTTTTTATAAAAGACACTCGTTTGAAAATTGCCCACATGGTAATAAGATGGTCCTTTTTTTCTACCCAAAGTTTGTATATTTTTCTTCAAATACTGGATTTCATAGAGCGGGATGACGATGGGATAAAAATTAAATTAAGGGTTCAATTTTTTGTATGTTTTTTAAATCCGATATTTTTTTCGACAATTTTAATCAAATTATTGTAGCAAAACACAGTCAGTGCAGTCTGTCTGTCCAAAGGGGCCAAGCTTCGTTAAGTTGGGAAGGTTCCGTTAATTAGGGCTGCTGTAGAAAAACAAATGACTCGAATAAAAAGATGTTCGTCTCATTTTAGATTTGAGTTTGATAAACAGTAAAGGTTGTTCACCGACGTGGGGATGATCTCTCTGGTTGGCTGGTATTTTCCACCAGTCTGTTGTAAGTAGCAGTGGTACGTTTTCTGTGTTAAGCTTAATAAACGAGTCGACTTTGTTTAAACAACTCCTTAGTGGTAGAAAGGCGTAATTGTCGGTCGACATTATCAGGAAATTAGGAAGAGTAAGGAGGTGTATGCCTACCTAGCTCTCTCGCTTTGCCGGGCGGCTCAGCAGGCGGCGCGTGCCTCGCGCTCTCGTCCGTGCTCAGAAGGTATCCTGTCACAAAATATATCGCCGCTGCCACCACCGCCGCCACCGCCGTCGAGCACAAGTTGTTAAGGAGGTAGGTTTGTTCGGGGTAGTTTGGAGTTGGGTCGGGGCGTTTGAGACGGGGCGAACCACGGGGGTGAGAAAGTAGGCGTTGAGCCGGACCCCCACCCCGCTACTAACGCGATGTTTACGCTGCTGAGAATTGTTCATTATCGTTTATTCCAACGCAGTCAAAATAATCGAATTATTCATTCGATTATTATTAATAAGTTACTAAGTATTGTTACTAAGAAACAAACATGTGCCACTCTAGCTTTTACTTGCCATGTAGCTTCCGTTGGCATTTACAATGGACGATACTCTAAAAGTCACAGCGGCTCAGGTTTTTTCTATTGAGTCGTTTCTGATATTCTGAAATGAAATCCCTGGCAGAGACAAAATATTTTGCTCTCACATTTCCATATTCTTCGTTGCCAATCATACTTTCAGCTCCGCCGAGGTGAAACTAACTCCTGTGAATGTTATTCCTTCGATAATAAACAGTTTTTCACTGTTGACTTAGCGGAAAAACGTGCCTCTAACAGAAAAAAAACTTGGGCCACTCCAACTTACATTTGACGTATAGTTTTTTAGTTGGGATTTACAATGGACCTGGTGGTCTAAAAGTAATACCGATTCAAATTTTTTTGTGTGGCAGATATTTTTCATTCAGTCTATTTGAAACATATTAATATTTTCATTTTCGAAGGGATCATGTAAAAGTAATCCATGTTTTTTCAAATTTTGTATTCGAGTGGAGTGAATAATGAAATTTTTATTATGAATATTAAGGGGGGGTAGGGTTTTAAAGGCGAAAAAAAGCATATTTTTATGATTTTTTTGCGGCGACATGAGTAATATAATTTTATTAAATAGAATTACATATTATTGTACAACTATTGAAGTATCTCAGAAAAAATTTTCAATGAAAAATATTGATAAATAAGCCGGTGACGTTGAATCTCCAGAGGCGCCTTGAAAAAAGTGGTTTTGCGGTGAACATTATAACTCGTTACCGGATCATCTCAAACAAAAAAATTGATATGCATTTTAAAGGTGATGTATTTCTCGAGGTAATCAGGAAGAGTTTTTTTTTTTTTTTTCTATTTTTTGTAGCACTTGGATGTGAAAAACGAAATTTTAGCTCAAAAAATCGCGCTTAATTTGTTATTAAAAAATTGAAAAATCGAAAAAAAAAACTCCTCTTGATTACCTGTTGATTTATGTGAAGAAGTAATGTTTAAATTTTCAAAAGGATCGGTTCAGTAGATTTTGAGTTCTAATGTTCACAAACTTCAAAAATGACGTTTTCGGGAAAATCGATTTAAAGTTTTCACGTAGCACGTATCACGTATCACGGCCGGTCGTTTGAAACGCTGTAACTCCGTTAGTTTTACTCCGATTGACTTAAAATTTATACACAATATTCTCGACATATTGTTCATTCAAAAAAAAAAATCAAAAAAAATGCAAAAAAAATAATTTTAAAACCCTACCCCCCCCCCCTTAATAAAACGTACAAAGCAATGTATGGTTGATCGTGTGTCTGCGTCTGTGTGAGAAATGGTTGATTGCTTTGAGTTGATAAATATCGTGATGCGTATGACCGGTGAGTTCCCGTTTCTGCGGATATTATTGATCTCCAGCTTATTATGATGATAAACGTAAGTTCTTTCCCTGCGACGTGCATGCACGTTGCACCACGACCGATTATATTAATTGCTATACGATTGCTTTGAGTTGATAGCAATGGTGATGCGTATAATCGGTGAGTAATCCCCGTGAATTTCTGAGTGTGTGAGTGTGAAGACTATGATGTGAGAGTGAGAACGCGCGAAGCGAGAAACACGTGCGTAAGTGAGTAATGCTCCGCTGCGGCTGCCGGCGAGACGCCTATTGCTAAGCATCTGTGCGGCAACGATTTTAAAACCCTGGGTAGTCAATTGATAGAGCATATTTCAATTAACAAAATGAGATGGCTCATTTGGTTCATTGGGTTTGGAAAGAGAAAAAAACGTAAGTATTGTCCTGATTATAACCCGTTCCTCCGAACGGGGTATAATCGGGGTTCGAGCACCATCCCCATCTTCCGCTCTATAACCTTCACCATTTACGTCTCCTAACGACACTTGCTCATCCCCAAATAAATACGGACCAAACTATTGGAGCTACTCTGCCCTTTTTCTGGGTAGTTGATTACATACTGTCACAATTTAGCATTCTGTTCTTTTTATTGTTAGGGTTAGGGTTAGGGTTCGGGTATCGATTAGCCCTGACAAATTACAAGAAGGGGAGGTGTTAAGTCCTAACATTTTTCCGTCGGGTTATTTTATTTTATTCGACGTGATTATTATTATACATTTACCCTAAATTGAAATTCCTATGGCAAATGAACTTGGACGAACAAATCATACCACCAAATGTCTCTTCTCGTCTTTCTGCCTAATTCACTTTTCTGCAATTATATAAATCGCCTGAGCTCTACGATCGTTCAATCAGACCGGACGTCAATATCATATTTCCCGTAATCAATATCCGCTGCGGCGAGGCACGAGGCTTCGCGCGATATCTCTTGCTCGCTCGTTCAATCCTTTCCAGAATTCTCAATATTTATACACATACGTGCCCCTAGTTCAACACATTTGGGCTGCAGCTTCACAATAGTCAATTCCACTTTTTTCAGCCCTCACTTAACAACTCTCGACAAATTCACTATTAATATCTAAGAGACTCAGCTTAGTTCAACATTCGCCGCAGCAACATACCTAAGTACCCTTGTTACTCTGGGTTCACTCCTTCGAATAATCACGAGTTCAACCAATATCTTTTGCTATACCTGACATATAAACTACGAATATCTTGCGATTATATTGAATCAATTTATATCGTGTTTAATAAAAGTTTTTTTTTCGTGTGCCACCCTTAAGGATAATCGGTAATAGTTTCTCGGTACTACTGGTAAAAGCAGAGCTCCGTTAAAAAATTCTAACAAGGTAAGCACTCGAGGTGTCCCCATCCAATTTTGTTAAAACTCAAGTATGTTATAGAGCATTGAAAACTAAGCGACACGTATTTTTTTTTATCGGCGGAAAAACGGTTTCCAGGGGTGAAACCACCCCCTAAAGTTACACATATCAAGGGGCGGTTTTGCAGTTTCACATAGAAGCAGTGCTTCGATTTTGATGAAACAAAGATTAAAATATTTCTTGTGCGAAGAAATGAAGAACCCACCAGTTAATGAAAAAATATATATATTTTAAGGGGTTGGAACACCCTCGAACATCCACTTTTTGCTCCCTACATTGAAAACTTGCGAATCGATTGGAATGAAAATGCTATTGTGTAGCGGAAATAAAATTGAAGTTGACGTGTTTTTTTATTTGTGCGAGAAATTTTTTTTAAGGGGGTAAACTACCCCTATTTCAGTTTTTACATTCCAGGTGTCTCCTTATCATTCCAAATGTGCTTGCCGATACGAACTCTTCTCATTAAGCTAAAATTGATGTTTCACGATTTTTTTGTTATTTTAAGGGGTACAAACACCCTTGAACATCTACGTCTTGCACCCTACATTGAAAACTTGCGAATCGATTGTAATGAAAATTATGCCGTTCTATAGCGGAAATAAAATTAAAGTTGATGTGTTTTTGTATTTGTGCGAGAAAATTTTTTTAAGGGCGTCAACTACCCCTATCTCAGTTTTTACATTCCAGGTGTCTCCTTGTCATTCCAAATGTGTTTGCCGATACGAACTCTTCTCATTAAGCTAAAATTAATGTTTCACCATTTTTCTGTTATTTTAAGGGGTAGAAACCCCCTCGAACATTTACGTCTTGCACCCTACATTGTAAACTTGCGAATCGATTGGAATGGAAATTATACTGTTTTATAGCGGAAATAAAATTGAAGTTGACGTGTCTCCGTATTTGTGCGAGAACATTTTTTTAAGGGAGTAAACTACCCCTATTTGAGTTTTTACATTCCAGGTGTCTCCTCGTCATTCCAAATATGTTTGCCGATATGAACTCTTCTCATTAAGCTAAAATTAATGATTCAACGTTTTTTTAAATGAGTACGAATACTTAAGGGCGTAGACCACCCTTTGTAATAGATGTTCAAAAATTTCCGAACCACTGCCAAGACATTTTATGATGTTACAATTTTCGTATTTAGATAAGCTTACGCATCTACAAGAAGCATAATTAAGAGGGATTATACTATACTTCATTCGCTAACACATCCTTTTGTTATATAATTTTCCTCACTTTTTCACATATCACTGTGGGAGTATTTTTTTATTATTAGCATAAACAAGGTGTTTATATATTATTAAATGATATTACCCGTAATAAAGTGACAGGTTTTAATGGAGGAATTAATTTATCTGTATAGATTTTCAGTTAGGTGTTACTTTTACCTAAAACAGATGTGCTAGATTCTTTGAAACGGGAATCTTAATAGTATATTTCAAGTGAATCGGTTGCTTCTCTCGAAAGAATCTTACGTGTATGAGCACTTTTGACGTACACACTTTATTTACATAGTAACTTTACTCTAACACACGCCATCATCATCTTTTATATACATGTTCATTATCTACTGTCCGTTGTTATCAACTTTTAACCACAATCATGGTTCATAGGCCGAACAAAAATTATAGTCATCGAAAAAATGCTTCAAGCACAACGATTTCTGATAAGCATTGCCCGTGACATCCACGTAGTGTCACCGAACAGCAAAGTGTTAGTAACGAATTCAGGTAGTAAAACGTAATAGTACTAAAGTTGTAAATTCCTCAATTACGGATAATGATACGAAGGCACAATCAAAAGTGTATTTTGACGATCAGGCATATAGCTATACTGATAATATTGAAAATATGCTCTTGCAGCAGCGTGTGAAAAGGCAAGGAAAATGTTATAAAAAACGGATGCGTTAGTGAATGAAGTATACTATAATCCCTCTTAATTATGCTTCTCGTAAATGCGTAAGTTCATCTGAATACAAAAATCATACCATCATAAAATTTCTTGGCCGTGATTCGGAAACTTTTGAATAACTATTTAAAAAAAGGGTTACAAAGGGTGGTCTGCCCCCTTATGTATACGTACTAGTTTAAAAAAAACGGTGAATCATTAATTTTAGCTTGATGAGGAGAGTTCTTATCGACAAACACATCTGAAATGACAAGGAGACAACTGGAATGTAAAAACTCAAATAGGGGTAGTTTACCCCCTTAACAAAATTTTCTCGCACAAATACAAAAACACGTCAACTTCAATTTTATTTCCGCTATAAAACAGTATAATTTTCATTACAATTGATTAGCAAGTTTTCAATGTAGAGTGCAAGACGTAGATGTTCAAGGGTGTTTCTACCCCTTAAAATAACAGAAAAATGGTGAAACATTAATTTTAGCTCAATGACAAGAGTTCGTATCGGCAAGCACATTTGGAATGACGAGGAGACACCTGGAATGTAAAAACTCAAATGAGAGTAGTTTACCCTCTGAAAAAAAATTTCTCGCACAAATACAAAAACACGTCAACTTTAATTTTATTTCCGCTACACAATAGCATAATTTTCATTCCAATCGATTCGCAAATTTTCAATGTAGGCGGTAAAAAGTGGATGTTCGAGGGTGTTTCAACCCCTTAAAATATATATATTTTTTCATCACCTGGTGGGTTTTTTATTTCTTCGCACAAGAAACATTTTAATCTTTGTTTCATCAAAATCGATGTACTGCTTCTATGTGAAACTGCAAAATCGCCCCTTGACATGTGTAACTTTAGGGGGTGGTTTCACCCCTTGAAACCGTTTTTCCGCCGAACAATTTTGTCAAAAATAAACAAAACGATTCTTTCATATATTGGTCATGATATACGAAACCTAGTACGGTGAATTATGGGTTGAGAATCATGTGAACTATTTTATTTAATGGACCCTGTATTAGGATATAGTCAGAATAGTTCCTCCCCTTCAATAACTGGTGCATCAACTTTTAATCATGGGATCTTATATCTTCAGCCCTTAAAACTTAGTAACACAATCTTTATGCATCACAACTCGTAATCGTGTCAGTATGATAGAGTAGTTAGCTTTGAAGATATCGGGGGCGTTACATACGTGTGGGCGTCGATCGGTACGTCGCGCCGCTTTATAGGTTAGGTTCGTCATCTACGATCATGCGATCTGAAGTAAGTACATGACTCAACCCCAAGGACGACATCGACATCCATTCAGAATGCGTCTATACCGGCTTCATAAATAAATCGCATCTCGAGATATTTCGTGGCATGTCTTTTTTATAGAAGGCAGAGTAATGTTCTTATGTAAATAATATTAAGGGGCACCACTAGTGTGACATTTTGAAAAAATCGATTTTGTTGTGTGCATATTTCGAAAGTCTATAACATACTAAAATGAAACTGAAAATAACATACTAAAATTTCAATTGCATATCTGAAATAGTTTTTGAGTTACAGCCATCTGAAGAGCAGCCACTCATCGTTTCGAAAGTTGCGTTAGGTTAGGGACCGTACCTGAGTTATTGTTCGGGATCTGTCGGCCAGGAAAGTCATTATAAAGGGATTCTGGTTTCTATTGTTGACCTTGAGGTATTGAGAAATGTATGAATAGGTTAATAGGTGAAGCTGTTAGCCCCTGGCACATTTAAACGACTCATCTAGTTTTACTGTGACTGTTATATTGAGTAGATCGTAAATAATTTTTATAAAAATGAGCGAGAATTCTCAGTATTTAAAACAAAAGGTTTCCCATGGTACTCCCAGGCCTAGATCAAATTCTAGAAAACGAACATTTTCGGGGAATCAACATACATTTGAACAGTCCATACCAGTACGTCGGTAGACAAACTTTTAAATAATAAGGACGAAAAGTTGTGATTGATCCAACCCATGGATATTGTATTCTCCAGTTTATTTCCGTTTTCTCTGCAATAAGTAATTTAGTGATGTGCAAAACTTGGGGAAAAAATATTACGTTCAATCAAGCAAGTCCGCGAGGCTTAGGATTCAAAATTGCGGTAATTTGTGAATGCGGCGTTTCGTACATCAATTCCGGGCCTATGATTGGTAATGAGTTTGAAATCAATAGACGCAGAGTGGCTGTGCGGTTTTTCTCTTTCTTTTTTGCGGTTTGATGGATCTAATACGTAAATTCCATACTCAAACTTTCAGTGGCTGCTGTGCAAATTTATAAACAGCAGCAGAATTAATTTGTAAATTTAGTATGCAAAGAGCTGTAGAACAAGAGAAAAAGCTGACACTAGAGGAAGAAGATTCTGAGACAAATTTGACGGTTTCTGGAGATGGCACGTGGAAAAAACGTGGCCATACTTCACGCTTTGGCGTAGTAACTCTTGCAGGAAAGTATAGTAAAAAGATCATTGACTCGTGTGTCAAGTCTACTTATTTCAGAGTCATGTCTTATGGGAAAAAAAAGTCGGGGATCCAGAGGGTTCGAAGAATGGCTCTCATGGCATGATGAATGCGACATAAATCACAAAGGATCAGCTTCAAAAATGGAAGTTGACAGTGTAAAAAAGATGTTTGGTCGCTCAATTGATAATTACGAGGTGAACTATATGCGGTACATTGGCGATGGTGATAGTGCCACTCACAAAGGATTGTTGGGTTTGAATCCTAATACTAAAAATAACAACGAAATTTGTAAAGGCTTGCTTTGGCACTTTGCCCCACAACACCTCCACAGTGCCCTGAAAACTATTGATTTATCCAATTACCTTGCTACGTCAAAATTCATAACGGTTATTCTTCTATTTTAAAAATGTTTAAGGGATAACACCACCGTGACCCCCTGTTTTTTTTCACATTTTTCAAGAATTTTTTTTTGTGGGAAAAAAAGGAGATATTCGAAAAAATTTTTTGCGTTTTGTTCCTCGTTTATTAATGTATCAAAAAACATTTTTTTCACATTTTTCACGCCGCATGGTGGCGCTGGGGAAGCTCTCGTGTCAGGTGCTGTCATCTCCGCGGCACGCAGCAAAACTCTCTTCAACGTCGATCTGAAAAAAAATACCGAGTGTTTTCGTTAATAATATGATATTTTTAAGATATATGAAGTACATAGGGATTTGGAAAAATATTGTTTAAAAAAAAATAGGCACGCCTTTGAAATTAAATGAGCAAAATTTCTCGTCGAAAATAGGCTATAACTTTTATAATTATTGAGATATCGAAAAAATCCTATGTACTTCTCTTCAAAATATCATATTATTAACAAAAACACTCGGTATTTTTTTTCAGATCTACGTTGAAGAGAGTTCTGCTGAGTGCCGCGGAGATGACCGCACCTGACGCGAGAGCTTCCCCAGCGCCACCATGCGGCGTGAAAAATGTGAAAAAAATGTTTTTTGATACATTAATAAACAAGGAACAAAACCCGAAAAAATTTTTCGAATATCCCTTTTTTTCCCACAAAAAAAAATTCTTGAAAAATGTGAAAAAAAAAACAGGGGGTCACAGTGGTGTTATCCCTTAATGTGATGGGAATAATAGTTGGACCTGCAGCAAACGTTTATGCCGCTAACAGAGATGATACGAGGCTACGAGTAGCAGATCATCGTCAACAGGCTGCTTCGAATGAGGGTCGATCAGCTCGAAGAAAGGCTCTAGCAGCCCTACAGGTGTCTTTCGAAGAAGAGGAAGGTACATTGTATTGGCCTGGAATAGCACATTAGCAGTAGGTATGATGTTTCTCGATTTATAACCATACAATCTGTAACTTAAACTTTAAACCCGTTTTTCTCGAAACTACATTTTCGAATTTGCTGCAGTTATAACTCGAAGAAAAATAATCCGATCGATTTGATTCCTATTGGAGCTTCTTTTATATATGTTTCTCCATACCATAAACCTCCAGTTTTCCGATCGAATAAAAAATGTAATTTTGGCAAGCCAAAAATCATCAAATTTTCGCGCGAAATTTGAAACTTTTTTAAAAACTCCGCCATTTTGTTAAATTTCAATTTTTTTTTCGATCGAGGGTCATGGTAAGGGTCATGGTACCTTCTAGTTTAATAAACTTTTTGGTTTTTTCAATTTCAGGCACTGTGAAGATCGCTATCACTGTAGCAGTGGGGAGATTGGTTTTTTTGGAGCCTTGAGAGATTGCGAATAACTCGCTGAATTTTCAATCTTTTGGTCTAAAAATTTCATCATGTATATATTATATATCCACAAATGTGTCCTTAAAGCATTAAAACATTCCATACAGTCATTTTCTTTAAAAAAATTCACAGTAGTAGTGCTCCTTAAGTAATACTATTCTGTAATAGTAATAGTCGACAGAAAAACAAAATAGACATTTTTTTATCGGCCCTCCAAGTCAAAGGACGAAAATTGCCAACAAAACATTATGTATTGAAACTGTTTTTTTATAAACACAATGAACTTAACTTCATAATTCAACAAAAGTGTGCACCTGAAGTCGTTCAAGCGTACAAAATTTTTGGAACTCTCGTGTGTCGAATCCACCATGCAATCTCAACATTGGAGAAACTTCACGAAGCCTGAAAAAATATTCAAAAAGACTGTATTCGAAAAAAATCGATAACTCAACAATTGAAAAAAGAAAATTTCAAAAACCATTTGAATTAATTTTTTGACATCGCACGAAATGACGTGATAGAAGTATTGATGAATTGTCAACGACAGTACTTAACATCACAACGGAATAAAAATCCTCATGGCGTTCTTCCAACGCGTCCGAGAGTAACCAGCGCGTCTGTAAGTTTGTCAATGGAAAATCCCGATCAAAACACAGACAATGAAGGTACCTCCTAGTAATTTTCCAAATATGACTGCAGGATTGTACTAATGGCGATATTAGCTTCATATTAGCTGATAAGACTAAAACTATATTGTTTTATAGGTTTGAGCCAACCTTTAAGTAACGTTACAACATCTAGGAGGGACTCAAACTCTTTAATGTCGCAGTAGTTCTGCGATATTCATCGAGTTTCGAAACAGAACTTGAGGAACAAAAAACAAACAATAATGGCATCATGGCTCCGAGGCTCGTCGCGCACTAGACCGGAGAGGAACAAGTAACCGGGCCGCTGCGTACATTTTAACTGTTACTGCTGTGAGTCTTGGGGAACAATATTGATGACATTAATTTGAGTCACAACACCATCCCCAGAAAGGGTATCACATTTTGAAAGACGATCTTAAAATGAAAGTTCTAGTATTGCATTCAGATGGAAAAATGCTGCCAAAAGATGAAGACCGCGAAAAATTGAGAGACTGCCGATCGTCATTACTGGACTCGCCACGGAATAATTCCTAGGACCAGTGGACGCGGCGCCTCAGAGATGACCTGTGAGACACCATGCCCGTGACAGGGGAAACGCATAGAGTACATTTATGAGAAATAAAGAAGTACACGGGATTCTTTCTCGATTAAAGATTAAAATCGACAAGTCAAGTTCGATTAATCACCGGCCTTTATTCGGACGAATAAATTTGTATGAATTGACTCGAAATAATCGCAAGAGCTTGTCGTTTATAAATCAGGAATGGCAAAGAAGTTAGATGAATTCGTGATTGTTTAACACGTTGAACGCAGAGCCGACTTTATTCTGCTTTCTGTTTAGGCGACGCACAGCGGGGGTTAAGGCGTCAGTCCCTACGGACTGACGCCGCCTAAACACCTAAATGTAAAGTTCACTGTCCGTCCCCACTGACTGACGCCGCGTTCAACGCGTTAAAAGAATGACCCCAGGTAATTAGTTGTTACCCCGGTGAATGTTGAATTAAAACTTGAGTCCGTTGGATGTTAGAAGTGGAATTCTTGACACGAGTGTTGAATGAAGACTGCAGAAAAGGAAGTGGACTTGGTTGTCGTGAAGCAGCACCCAAAAAGTGCTCCATTAGCACGGTGCGTGTGAGTACTATTATTGGGAATCACGGAAGGGATTAAAGGAGAAAGCAGGAAATATTGCGCGGGGCCTTGTGCCTCGTCGCGGCGGATATGGATCGGCAGAAATTAGATATTATCGGTCGGCCTGGCTGAAAATCAGGGGCTAGACGCTTTCCATAATTGCAGAAAAATGAAAAAGGCAGACGAGCGAAAACATCCGTTCTTCACGGTTCGTATGCAGTAAATTCTTATGCCAAGATAAATTGAATAGGTATATGGTTAAAATAAAATATCGTCAAGTTGAATATAATAATAGGCCGAAAAAATGTCACGACGTAACAAACACGTACACGTATATGCTTTATCGCTAAAATAGCTGGCATTTCATTAAAAGAATGGTTCATCACCGTGGTGTCTCCAACTGTCGATTAGGAATCTCCACCATAACTTTTAATAACGTTAATATAAAAAGTACAGAGAAGTAAACAAAACTTGTCAAACTGTTACAATAGCCATTACGCAAAACTATTTCTTTTTCTTTTTCACTTCGGTTAGAGCACCACCAGTATACTGCCGTGTGACCAACCTCGTCATTGATAATAAACGGCGTTGTCTCAGAAGAAAAGCTATAAGAATATAGAACACACATGTCTTGACCTCCTATGTCCAATATCTAAAAATCTTACTAATGGCCCATGGCACGGGACGCCATGTTGTGGTGACCTTCAACAGTACCTTATGTCTCGTATTTCGTGTCCCGACGTTCAACAACTTTTACGGCAAACTTATTAGTCTACGAAATGAATTTTTTTTATTATTTTGTTCGTGATTTAACACCAGTAAATTTACGACCAGAACTTAACGCCAATAACAAATATGATCAGAAAGTCACGAGGTGCGATGACATTAGTAGCAACTGTTTTGTGACCAGTTTGTTTATCGTAGATTTCTACGGACATCATGGTTTACTGCTCCATGTACCATCAACGTTCCTAATTACGACTTAACGTTACTGCAAAACTTGATCAAGTTCGAAACTGTCAATGTCGAAGTTTCCAGGCATCTGCTAACAAACTGAGAGGCTATTTTATGTGGGAGAGCTCGCGGCTTTGTTCTTCTTCGACCGTACTGTTCCGCTCAACGTTAAACAGAAGATGGGCCATACTACGTGAAATTGTCAATGAAAATGTTATTGTATTGACTGAGAACGAGCTTAGGCGAATTGTTGATGTCGATATTAGCCGTTTTATCACTAAAGGGTCACTGCGCTTGTTTGAATTATGCGGACTGCTGTATGACTTTCTTCATGAAAGCCCCGACTTATGGGAATGTAGCCAGAGCTTTAGGGAATGCTTATCAGTTTTTTAGGACTTAAAAGTCATTAATGATGTCACGCATAAAATATGCAGTGACGAATTAAACCAAATCTGAGGCATCTTATAAATTCAATAAAAATTGACTTGAATTACAAATATTCGGCATCTCTGCATTATCCTCTTTCCAAGTTTCCTTCGAGTCCACGACACGAACTCTTCCTTAGATTTCAACAGTCAAAAGATATAACTTTTTACCAAAAAGTTACACCATTTAATTCGAGATATACAATTAAAATTTCATTAAATGTTCTGACACGATCATTCGGATCGTGTCACATGAGTGTAACGTTTCATTGGCGCCCGAACAGGGACTCGAAGCAATAAAAAGAATATTCTCTCGGAAAGAATATAATTAAAATTATTTCTCAGACAGAAATAAAATAAATAAAACTGGATAGACGAAATAACCCTCGTTACTGTTGTCACAGTTGGGATTTCATTCCCGAGTTAATTGAGATCCTAAGTAGCCCTTTGTCTGATCGAGACCAGGCAGTCTCTCTAAACGACAATATTATCGGATTAACACAGGCAGGAATACAATCAGTAAATTCTCGGGAGTTATCGAAAGAAAAAAATTCATCGACAAGTAGCGAGAGCAGTAAATTCTCGTCGAACGAAAACGATAATAATAATTCGCTCCTTGATATAACGGAACGCGACAAATTTAGCTTCGTAAATACGAGAGACAGAAATAGTCGAAATAAAAAAAAATAATAATAATACTGTCACATCATTCGACATCGAAAATAACCCGTTACCCATTGTTATCGAAGGTGACAAATTTAATTTCGCCGAGTTGAGAGAACGAAACTCTCAAATAAAAGAAAAAAGAGTTGAGACGCTTAGCGAACGCGAAATAAATACGTCCATAAATAAGACTAGAGGTAATAATTCGGTAAACGCGGATATACGAAATAAAATCACTCTCCGGAGAGAGAACAATAGAAAAACAGATAAACACCTCTCGCTCGCGCTATCGGGAGATTTGCGTAAGCAAGAGACAAACATAAGGGATCACCTCGAGGCATTGGTATACGTCAGTATGGATGAGGCGAGTGATCACTCGATCCGCGGAGAGAGCGAGAGAGGAGAGGGCGAGGCATCAGGCGGTGCTGTCCGCAGGGAACCCCCACTCTCGAGCGAATTATCCGAGCAGAATATTACACTCACCAGTATAATGAGCATTATAGAACAAATGGATAAGCAAAATAAAATTGATCGCGAAATTCGGAAGTCACATCTTCTTAAATTAAACGAAAGCATTTCAAGACGATTCGAAACTATGCAGCAATTTCTTTCGATGTCCCTTGATAACCAGAGAGCAGATCAATTCGATCAATCTCTGGAAGCAGGCGAGGACAGACGTGCTCATTCTACTCGTGTACAACGTAATTCAATAGGTCAACGCAAAGAACCTAGAAATATAACCTTTGGTGAGGATAGACATTTTCAGCAAGACGAAACTTACGAGCTCTCTTATAACAGCATGTATCGTGGGGAACCCACAGCTGATTACGGTAGCCAGACTATAGGCCGTGCTAGTCAAAACACGGGTCTCCAAACAGAGAAAGGAGCCAGTCAGGCACTAGGCCAAAGTAACCGCATTACACGTGTTAATTCAGAGAGAGGAGATTTTCAGGCCGAAGCCACAAGGCCACTTGGGCCAAACAACATAACGATAACAGGCGCAAATCTGAAATTGGAACCGCCCATCTTTCGGGGGGGGGGGGGGGGGGGGGGACGAGTTGCCTCTACAATTTTTAGATGATCTCAAATACTATCGCGATGTTCACGTTCCCAGATACCATTTTAAGACTATCATATCTCAATGTCTCCAAGGCGTGGCTCTCCAACGGTGGAGAATTACGCGAGATATTGTCCATAACTGGGGGGAATTTGAAAATCAATTCACACATAGATTCTGGGGAGAGGAGAAACAAGAATCCATTCGATGTAAATTAGAGTTCGGTTGGTTTGACCCAAGCAAAAAACAAACGAGGATGGCTTATGCTATAAACGCGATAAGCGCGGCAAAAGAGCTACGGCCCGCTTTATCAGAAAAAGAGATTATGAGTAAACTAAAGCGACATTTTCCCGAGGACATCCGTGCGACAATCAGAACTCTAGCAATCGGGGACATATCAGGATTGTTGGATCTGCTGTCAGCGCATGATGAGGAGGGACCGGGAAACCGCGAACGACCCCGTCCGGATTTTAGGGATCGGTTTGGGTTTACGAAAAAACTTCATAACGACGATGTAGTAAAAAATAGCACTCAGAATTTTCAACATGAAAGGAAAGTCTTGAGTGATGGGAGGGAAGAAAATAAAAAGAATTCGGAGAAAATAAATAAGAGTATCCGAACGATAGAGGTTCTTGACGAGTCGCCGGAATCTCCGTCCCTCGAAATTCTCGAGGAAGGGGGAAACGGGGAGGCGTCGCCGCTCAGGGAGTAACTCTTTGTGCGGTGACGCTAGGCCTTGGAGAGGACACACGGGGGGAACTTCTTAAAGAAAAAAAAATATACACTGAGAGAAAACGTGCTCAGTGTCCCCTCCTATCCATATCGATTCTTTCTATACAAATTAAAGCACTGGTAGATACAGGTAGTCAGGTCAGTGTGATTTCTGAGGAGTTTTACAACGAAAACAAGCTAGTGTTTGGCGCTTGTCCGGCACTGCCCATTACCGGACTATCGGTGAGAGGGGCAACGGCCGGGAGGGCGGTCAAGGTTTGTAAACAACTCTTCGCGCCTATCACCGTAGGTGAGGTATCGGAACACATTACGTTACTCATTGTCCCAAAATTGAACCACGCCTGTATCGTGGGCGTGGATTTCCTAACTATGATAAAATCGCGGATAGATTTGCACGAGTATAGCATGACGATCATGGACACGCGAGATCCGCCCTTTACAACGGTAGTACCGCTTCTTAGCGAGCCACCCACTTTTCCGTTGCCGGTCTGCAGTATCAGCGGACAGGGAGATGGAGGGGAGGGGGCGAGACGCGAGGAGGTGGCGCTGAAAGTTGAGGAAGCAACCGCGTTAAGTAGCGAACAAAAAGAAGCCTCCGCGCATTAATCGAACGGCATGCTCGGGCATTCAAGCCTATTCCAGGCAAATTAAATTCATATGAGCATGAGCTCAAGGTCATCGAACACAAACCCTTCAAGGCGATGAGTTATCCCGTGCCTATTGCGTATCGGGAAGCCGTCGACGAGGAGATTAAAAATTCATTGGAATTAGGGATAATCCAACGTTCGAAGAGTCCATACAGCAGCCCGTTACTTATCACTCCGAAAAGGACGGCGGTGTGCGTATGTGCCTCGACGCACGAAGGATCAACGAGATTCTTGAACCTGATCACGAACAGATGCAAACTACCGACGAAATATTCTCGGAATGTCGCGCAGCGCGATTTATTTCGACGCTTGATATGCGCGCAAGTTTTTGGCAAATTCCCCTAACACAAAATTCAAAAAAATATACGGCCTTTACGCATCGCGGAAGATGCTACGAATTTAACGTTACGCCTTTCGGGTTACGAACCAGCACGGCAAGTCTGGTACGAGGGCTGGAAAAGGTTCTTGCGGGGATGGGAAATGTCTTTAATTTTGTCGATGACCTATTATGCATGTCAGAGACGTTCGAAGAACACATGGAAAATCTCGACGATCTTTTTACGAGATTTTCCGAGCATGGGTTGACCTTAAGTTTAGATAAATCGCATTTTTTTCGGGAACAGGCCAAATTTTTGGGGCACATCCTCACTACCGAAGGAATAAAACCCGATCCGGAAAAAATAATTGCGATTAAAGAATTTCCATCGCCGAGAAATATCAAACAACTCCGTGGTTTCTTGGGGTTGATTAATTATTATAGTAAATTCACGCGTGAACACGGAGAATCAACGACTCCGTTGCTCCACCTCCTCCGGAAAGGACAAGCCTGGGAGTGGGGAAGGACCGAACAAGCAGCGTTCGAATCCGTAAAGGATAACTTTTGCGAGAGCGTGATATTATATTACCCCCTCCTTGGAAAGACTTTCTATGTACAAACCGACGCGAGCGATACCGCATTAGGGGCCGTCTTATTCCAAAAAGACAATAATGGAGAAGATCGCGTTCTCCATTTCGCGAGCCGCACATTAAAAGGGGCCGAATTAAGATATACCACGACAGAAAAAGAATTACTCGCAATTGTATGGGCGTTGGGGAAATTCCGTACTTACCTTTTAGGGAGTCGTGTTAAAATTGTTACTGACCACGCAGCATTAACGTTCCTGGGGCAATGTCGCTTAGCGCATGCGCGTCTTACTCGATGGGCACTAGCCATACAGGACTATCATCCGGAGATAGAACATTGTCCCGGAAAAAAGAACACAGTCGCGGACTTATTAAGTCGACCAGAAAGGGGTCCTCGCAATGAAGAACTTCGTATATTTCATTTCGATAGCGAGCTTCCTCTAGATTTTCGCGAATTAATTGTATAATGAAGAAACAGGAAAACGATTCCCGATGCGTGAGTATTCGAGAACGCATTAAGGGGGATCCGAAAAACACGAATTTTGTACTAAGATGTACGCTACTATACCACCACGCGCACGGTTACGAGCGACTCATGGTACCGGCATCTGAGGTAAAGGAGCTCGTGCTAGCGTGCCACAATTTGTACGGTCACGCCGGTTCACGCAAATGCTATTATGTTTTGAGGGAGGATTTTTATTATCCCAACTTATATCGCAAAACCCGGAAAATTTTATCCACGTGTGACGAGTGTCAGAAAAACAAAGTATTTACTCCCGGTAGCTTTGCTGAACAGCAAATAATAGTTCCTAGTAAACCAAATGAATTGGTTTCCCTCGATTTTTATGGGCCACTTCCAGCTAGCAAATATGGACATAAATTCATCCTAGCCGTGGTAGATGTTTTTTCAAAGATTACAAAATTATATGGGCTCCGGAAAGCCACAACAGAGAGTACCTGGGGTTGTCTCATCGATGACTATTTCCCAAAAATAGGAAAACCTGAGGCAATATTGAGCGATCAAGGTACCCAATTCACATAAAAAAAATGGGACCAATTACTCATGTCAGCGAATATAAAAAAATGTCTTACTTCTATCAGACACCCCCAAGCTAATCCGGTAGAAAGAACGAACAGGAAGCTAGCGCGTATCTTTCGAACGTTAGCTGCCAACAAACACGCCACGTGGCATAGTTGGCTAAGTACAGTAGAGGATTGTATAAATTTAACAGTACACGAGTCCACGAAATGCAAGCCTTTTGAGTTGCATACGGGAAAAAAAGTACCTCGTCCATGGCGAGATATAATACGAACAAAACTACCGGTACCACAAACTCATGACAATTTAATTATAATGGCAAAGGCCCATATGAAAAGAATACGAGGAAAAAGTGCCTCGCAATTCAATGAGAAACATAAAATCACGCAGTTCCAGGTAGGCGAGAAAGTACTAGCCAAGGCATTGCGTGTATCAAATCCGACGATGAAAATCGTAGCTAAATTCTTACCTTTATATGAGGGACCGTACGAGATAACAAAAAAAATCAACAACACTACGTACGTCCTCATGTACCCAGATAGTAAGAGAGAGAGAGGAATCTATCACACGAGTGATCTCCGTCCGTAGTATATGGAACTTGCCCCCACCCCAGAACCCTCACTAGGTGAAAATAAAACGAAGCCGTTACTGAAATAATTCTCAATCAATTATTTCAGTCATAAACGTTTTCTCTGCGATGCCGGACGCCGGATCGCAGACTGGGGAAAGTCATAAAGGGTGTGAGCGTGCGAGCGTAGGACCATATAAAAGTGTGTGTGTTCCTGCGAGAAACCGACCTCCCCGGGGAACTAGGAGGAATAAGCAAACCAAGACTCGCGGGGCTTACTTCGACTTCTTCCAGGAGGACGAAAAAAAGCCAGCGGGAGTTTCTTGGCCTGCTCCCCGGAGAGCCGGCAGAATACAAGGGAACCACCACAAAAATTTATCTAAAAACAATTCCGTCGCGGATTCCCGGTGTGATTTTTTCCGGAGTGTACGATCACTCTCATCCCGTGAGTGAGGGCAAGCGGCATTTCGAAATCCCGAAGCCCGAGGAGGTTTGCGAGGCAACAATCCGCAAACGTCTGCGAATGAAGATTCCAACCGGCAGAAGGAAGAGCCCGTGCCCTGACTCGCGAGAATAAAAAAAAAAAAAATAACAAAACCAAGGTATGACACTTCTCATGTTCTATTTCAATATCAATGATGGCAAAAGGTTCGACGGCGAGTCTTCGCATCAAACCTTTGGGAGGGCTTTGTAACAGGACGCTTTTCGAGCCATCGTTACACACAAGCATGAGAAGCGAAAAGGAGGTATACTCCGTGCACCGCGCGATCGACGACGCGGGCATTGCGCTCCGGTTCGTCTATTGCCAGGCGGGCACGGAAGAGACCATTCCGCGCCTCTTCATACCCCAAGACCACAAACTGACTTGCGTCCGTTTTGCCCCATTGGGGAGGGGATACAAATAAAATCTACGAGACGAGACGCGACGAAATAAAAGAAATTACAAAATTTAAACAAATTGTTTACCCGGAATTCCCTCCTCCAAACTGGGCAGGGAAGCTCACGATTTCGCCCCACTCGATTTCCGGAACCAATTGGAATTGCGGTAACGAGCGTGGGGTTCATTCTCTCTAGTCTATAAAAGTTGTGCTTTTACCGGAGAGAGTATCAGTTCAGAACACCATATCGTGCTGGTCGTAACAATTCAATTTACTCTTCGAGTAAATCACTCTTCGGTTTTGTCCGTTTTATACAAAACGGTCTGCTGAAGAGCAGACCGTTTTGAAGCTACTGAATTTTGCTTGAAGAAGCAAAATTCAGTAGCTTCAATCCTGTACTTGTTTCACTTCGAAACAAGTAAATAATTGCTGTACGTGACTTAAAGTGTAGCTTCATCGAGAATTTGAATATTCCTCGCACTACGCCAACTTCACCTCAAGTAATTATCTTTTTGAAAAATAGAATAGCCATTCTGACTATTCTATTCTCCCGTGAACGTGTTGGTTTAGGGAGTTTGACTATCTTCAATTTAACTTCGAATCAAGTGTTATTATCTCTTAAAGATAATAAAACATTCCCCGGTGTTTACTGAGTTCATGAGTTCAATTCCAACTATTCCTAGGAAGCCGTCCGTGTCTAGACCCCTTGCATTGCGCTTGGATGTTCGAAATACGGAAGGTGCACGTCTCAGATCATCGCGAACCCGTAGGTAGGGAACTTTCTCGAGTCGCCTCGTGTTTCGTTATTGCAACGTAACACATTGAGAGTCCGAGGAAGCGTGCATGTTTAGCAAACCCCAAAAGGAGATTGTGGTCTCGATTTCACGAGGGTGAATTGTCAAATTAATATCATTTCCAAAATTAAAATCATTATAATTTCCTCCTCTAGGAAATCTTTAAATTTCAGTCGTTTGAAATATCAAACGAACCAAAGAACAACCAAATTAAACCTTTTTCGAAAATAAAGTCTATTAAATTCAATATAATTTAATAGAGCGATCTTTACTTCTCTTTCAACAATTAAGGAATGTAAAATTCCATTTTATGAAATTCAAGCACCATAAAAAAGATCATTCAATTTCGATCGCTAAAATAGAATAAATTCGCAACAGACAAAACAGACGTATTCCTGACGCAATTTATTCCATCCAAAGTATTAACATCACTAACAAGCTCTTCGAGCAATTTTAAATAATAAAATATTCCAACTAAAATAACCTTTCCAAAAATTAGAATCAAATCCTTCAGTCAGCTATCTTGAAAATAGCATTGAGAATTTATTTGCTTACTGATCATCGCTTAACGAGATACAGTAATTTTTAAACAACCTTCAAAATCGCTCTATTGAGTGCCGATGATGAGAGGTTGTGTCTGAACGCATAAAATATGCAGTGACGAATTAAACCAAATCTGAGGCATCTTATAAATTCAATAAAAATTGACTTGAATTACAAATATTCGGCATCTCTGCATTATCCTCTTTCCAAGTTTCCTTCGAGTCCACGACACGAACGCTTCCTTAGATTTCAACAGTAAAAAGATATAACTTTTTACCAAAAAGTTACACCATTTAATTCGAGATATACAATTAAAATTTCATTGAATGTTCTGACACGATCATTCGGTTCGTGTCACATGAGTGTAACGTTTCAATAGATTAAGAATTATCAAGAATTTTTTATTTCAGATAACATCAAGAGCCAAAATCACCGGGGCCACCCACGCGCTTTTTTCGAGGTGCCAACTTCGATCAATAATAATAATAATAATAAACTATAAAATTTTTTCAAACATTTTTTTTTTGTATCTTTAATATGTAAATAAAAACATCCTAAATATTCAAAACAATTCATTATTATTTTCCTACAAAGAAACGCCCTTCAAAAAAGACATGAAAATGGGCTTAAGTTACCAGACTACTACCTCAACAATTTGCTGTTACAACAAACAGAAAATGAAGAGCAAAAATAGCATATTCTGAAGGTGTTGAAAAATCACCGAAAGCGATATCCGAATTGCCACAAAAGAATTCCATAGATCGTAGTTTGATTTCGGAGCGTTAATATAAGGAATATAATAAAGCTGATGCATTAGTTATTGAGTGAGAAAGGAAGTTTCATGTCAAATAAAATTGTAAAAGCATATCTATAATTTAATTTACTATATAACAATCCCATTGACGGATTCATAATGCCGATCTATCGTTTTGATTTAATATTCCTTTATTGTAAATTGTTATATTTCTCTTTCTTCCTTCTTACTTCCACATATAATGGTGAGTGTGAGTTAATGACCAGACAGAGAGGTCCGTTAATATGTGCTTCGTTCGTCCGAGTTGTATATATATTGTACAATCCGGGGTTCTTGTGTGGCTCGCCCGTGAACATTATGTACATCGCAGTATAACCGATGCTACAGGCATCGATAAGGTGTGAACGACAAAAACCTCGAGAATGTGTATGCACGTGCGAACGTGAAAGATCATGTATGAACCCGTTTATCCTAGTACTCATTCGCTTTTCGTTACCTTTTGTGCGTGTGTCTTCTTTTTGAAGTGAAAACTTTTTTAGGAGCGCTGAGCACTTTATTTTGTGGGTATTGAATAAGACTGAGCCGTCACGCTCGGCTATGTAACGCTCGTTCGGGTAAAGTCGGCTCGAGTCGACTAAGGGAGCGAGAGAGATATAGTCAACCCGTCACTGCTATACTCGTTCGAGCTATACATGAGAGAGCATGTCGCATCTGTCGTATTCAGTATCGACATAAACACGATCAAACACGGTATGTGCCGTGCCAGTACGTTTTATTTAATACGTTATTTAATATTATATGCGTCTTATCTATACCAAATCAGGATCTGCTCTTCTAAAACGAAACCTTCATTCATTGCCAATGGAGATTGCCATTGAGTGGAGATTTCAATGTTGATTTCGCAAAAGACACATCAAAGCCGTTAGTGGATTTTTTAAAATCAACATTAGATTTGAATATGTCGAATGATCCAAATGAAAGCACAACAAAATATGGAACAACGATTGACGAAGTTTTTTTAAGATATTTGGCAAGTCTTCAATCACAAGTATTCATTTCATATTTTAGTTACCACAAACCTATTATTTCATTTTGAGAGTACGATACAAATGACGATCAGTCAGAGCAGAATTTACCAGAGTGCTTTATACACAATTATAATTATATATATTGTAAATGTTATATTGTATATAACATAGTATATGGTATATTGTAATGTTACTTTATGAATATAGAACAAAAAAAATAGTTGTGTTTCGTATTATTAATCTCGCCTTAATAAAGTTTTCACTTCTGTCGTGTGGCACACTCATTTTATGTTCACTACTTAGATATCACTTGAGATGAGGGGGAAGGGTCCGAAGAGAGAAAGAAATGCGACGAGCCAACGAGGCGCCACGCGTGGAACTACCGACGAAGGGACTAAGGTGCTGGCGGTTGGAAAGATTGTCTGTAAAAGAGATTAAGGCCTTACATACGTCGAGAATTTTCAAAAAATCGATTTTTTTTTGTTTACAGATTATTATTCCTTATAGTCTTAGGCGTATTTCTGTGTAAGCTGATTGTAAAAATTCCCCATAGTTCAAAAGTTATTGTAGATAATGTGACTGCCCGACGAAATGACAAAGGTCTGACGCGCGCCTACCTGACTTGAGTTGTTTGAGGCAGCTGGCCTTTACCCTCAGACCCTTTTAGTCTACCTATGCTTTACTGACAAGGAAGGCGTACAATATGAAGCTGGAATGGGAGATTAGACGTAAGTTAACTAAATAAATTTAAAAAATTCATAAAGTTCTTGCTCCAGCCGCGCGCGACTTCGAGCGAAACGCGCTTGAAACTTTAAACGCGTTTTTCTCAAAACTACTTTTTCTGACACGGTCGGCATGATAACTCGTACGGTTTTTAATATTTTTTTATTTTTTTTTTTAAATATTCGGAATTGTTTTTTCTATAGTCTGTCGAGCCGGATTTTTGAAATCATAATTAGAAAATTTTATAAAAACAATTAAAGTGTGACTTTTTTGACACAAACTTAACATTTTTTTTTAAATTACCGTAAATTGTTTAATTTTTCGAATTTCAAAAATCCGGCTCGACAGACTATAACTACTACCTTATTTTACAAGAATTTCTTTACATTTTGCAGATCCGTCAACATTTGAGGAAGAAATACTGCCTACCGTGGAGCAACTTTTTTTTTACAGTGCTTCAAAAAATGTGATTTTTCATGTTGTAATTTTTGAAAAAAAAAATTGAAATAAATTTTTTTACAAACTTAACACAGTAATAAAGAATGTGTAAGAATTTTTTTATCAATTTCTATTTCTATCCCTCCTAAAAACAGTTTTTCTTTTGGTACGTTTTCGGTACCGCTGGACGTATGTAAGGCCTTAAGTTGTAAAAGGGATGGGATAAAAAGATAGGTTTATGGTACAGAATACTATGGGACCGTTACATGAATGCAGTGCCTAATATTTTCTGAGACCCGAATATCACGATATTTAAAGCTTTTTTAGGATGAGAAATGCCTTTAATATATTTATTTTACTGGGACGTCTCAACGAACGGTTCGCGCTTATTAAGAAATCTTTAGGATGGAACTTACTCTATTCGACGGCGAAAAACGGGGTGAATTTTGGGAATGACTATTTCAAAAACTGTGGGTTCAATTTTATGCAGGTATTTTTTATTCAAAAGTATATATATCGAGGTACGTAAACAAATTTTTTTATGAATATACATCTACTCGAACGGCTGCTGTCGTGGCCGGCGTAAAACATGTCCCTTGCTGGCACGATCTGCGGTCCATAGGAACCGGTCGTACGATTCGTCTGAAACGTGAATTTCGAGCAGATTCTTAAAATGTAATATGTAAAGCATTTCGCATCGTAGGATGTATAACGGCTCCGTAATAACCTATATACTGTTACGTCCCGATATGTAAAAAGGGGAGAGCGTAGCGAGTCTTGGTTGAATATGAGGGTTGCCTCTTATTTAGACCGGAATGTGCCGGTCAGTGATCGAGGCACAGCGAGGGCGATCGTTGATTATGATAGAAAATTATTAAAAAATTATGAAATGAGGCGTGTTGGGGCGTAGCGGGTTGTTTAAGAATTAAACTTCGTAGAACATTTTAACTTTTAACAAATAACAAAGATTCCTTTTATTCAAACAACTTTTCGTTATTGGGGAATTAAATTTTGCCGATTTTAAAATTTCTCAATTAAAATTTCGCAATTTTGGTTCACAATTTTGGTTTCGATTTTGGTTCACAATTTTGGTTTCGATTTTGGTTCACAATTTTGGTTTCGATTTTGGTTTCGATTTTGGTTCACAATTTTGGTTTCGATTTTGGTTCACAATTTTGGTTTCGATTTTGGTTCACAATTTTTGTTTCGATTTTGGTTCACAATTTTGGTTTCGAATTTGGTTCACAATTAGTTACACAATGTTCGGTTTATGGTTCGTCGCGTAACCGACGTTCCGTTCTGCGATAAGGGTTCGCGTAAGTTTGGCTTTTCGCACTGTTGCTGAGAGCAGTGGTTCTAAAAGAGAGCTTTTCGGAGAACCGGGCTCTGGACTGTCGCTAGGAGCAGTCTTAATGAAACGCGGTCTCCGAAGATTCAATAGGTGCCGCCCGTTTTATGTCGGGTGTCGGTCACCGTTTATTAACACGTTTCCCGCTTTACGAGTTTAGAACTTGCGCTTTAACAAATTTTGATGTTCGCAAGTTGAACGTTTTAATTCGATGGAGTAATAATACCGGTTACATTTTGAACTTGATTGTTGATCTGAACGTCAGAGAATAATTAACACTGAACCTCGTATTTTAACGCAATCTCGAGCTTGTCCATCGTGAACGGGCTCTCGAACGAAACTATTTTTAAAGTGGTCGACCATATTCGAGGTTGACCATCGTGGTCAAGCTCCCGAGAAAGACTACTACTTTTATTTTATATTTCGAAACAAAACTTGTATTTTAACGTGGTCGACCATACCGGTCGATCGACGGAGTAATCAGGATTAATATTTGAGGTTGACCATCGTGGTCAAGCTCCCGAGAAGGACTGACTGACTTACTTCTAATTCGTCCTAAATAAAAAAGCGCATTTTAATTTTGCCTATGAAGTGGGAAATGCCGGCGCGTGGGGGACGATTTGTTCCCACATACCTCGACATATTCGATATCAGGAAATTTTTAGCTCAACTAAGGTGTCGGCAGAATCTCGCCTCGGACACAAGCTTTTGTCGTGCGAAAGCGTACAATGTTGAGAACGCTGACTTTTGAGTCACCGTCTAGACTACATCCTGTGAGAGGCGCGTTCAGTTTTCAAAAAGTATTTTCAAGCGTGTGAACCGGTCGCTTGACCGTTTTATGCCATGAAGGCCTATCTTAATGCTTACGCGAGGATTCTGGAAATCCGAGTGATTTTTTTTTAATTTTTTATTTGTGAAAATAAATAAATGAAAAATTGAAAGATGAGGCGACCAATGAGATGTCCCAATGCCAATGGTTTGAAAACCCCAGACATAACAATACTAAACCTAAAACCTCATCTGCTGAGCATACCTTTCTCATACTAGCATCCCACATTCCACTCTCATTAACAACTTGCTCTCAAAACATCACTGCTTAAACCTCACTCCGCAACTAAACCTAATATCTTTTTCATCCAATCCCTCCAACCGCCAGCTTGCGACTTCCCCTTCAATCTTGGACCCTGTGCCCCTCCTCAACTTGGAGACTTCATCTCTATAACTCTCATCCTGCAACCGAATTGTAAAGACTTTTACTCTCTTGCATTCGTATGTACTCATTAAACACCATTAATATTAACCGGATTATTCATTCATTTTCACCTTTTCACAGTGCTCGCCTATCACAACTGGTGTCAGAATTAGAGCGTAACAAAACTTTTGCCGAAAAATGGTATTTAAAAAAAAAAATTTTAACCGAAAGTGACAACATTTTTTTCTCGAAAAAAAAAAACTATCGAAAAAGTGAATCTAAAAAACAAACCCAACAAAAGTGGGCTCGAAAGAAAGTCACGGTGACAAAAACTAAGCTTTATAAAAGTAAATCTAAAAAAAATATTTCACAAAAGTGAAATCGGAAATGTAAACATGAAAAAAACAAACTCAAAAATGAAGGTAATTTGACGAAATAAACTTGACAAAAGCGAACTTGAGGAAAAAGCGGGAAAGTGGTCCTTTACCAAAGGAAATCGATTCACGCCATAATTACGAAACTAATCTTCAGACAACAAAATGAAAAAAAACATCGAAATAGTAGGAAAAACTAGAAAACGAAATACAAATACAAAGACAAGGAAAAGTAAACGAGTGTTACGGCAAACGCGTGCACATACATATATTATATAAATATTTCACCAGCGCTGCCGTCGCCGCCGTGTACAAGGGTCAGCTTCACCGTACGGAAAATACCTTGCCTGTATGGTGAAGCTTATCCCGCCCAAAACTCAAACAAAAGAGTTCGGATTTGTTTGGGTTTGGTTGATGCGAGGGCGCGTAATGCCCGAGCCTTACGAAACCCTCGTATATATTGTGACGGCGGATTTTCGCTACCGTCACAAAGTATACCAATTTCGGGTATACTTATGACACGACATGCGAGAGCAGCGTTTCTTCGTGCCATGAGTCGCTCCTGAGCGAAAACCAACAGGGCCTAGCGTTAGCGTACCGGATGAAGTCTCACTCTTTTCTCTTTTCCAAATTTACGAGCAACAACATAGACACCGACAATACCGTCGGTTTCCGTTCACCAGACCGTTCACCCTCATCGTCGCCACGGACCGCCGTGTCCCTGAGATGTTAGAACATGTCACGCCTGCGTACAACCACGCCTGGAATGACCGTTGGCGCCTCATACTCATTCTCAAAAGAAAGAGAAAGCAACAAAATCTTTAATCAACAGGAAATCCCAGGGCCTTGTTCCATTTGCATCAACGATGCAATTGTCTGCATTTTATCGTTGAGTGGCAGTACAATGCGGAGCGTTCCGAATAAGCTATATCGGCCTACCCGTACAAAATGCCGTCCATCGCGCTCGACATCCAACATTCGACTCAACACGCAACGGCCGAATTTTGCTAACTCATTGTCGAGTAATTAGGAGGTGAGGATGAAAGAGGTAACGAGAGCGAACGCACGAGATACTTCGGGGATGTAAGCTTGCGTTTCGGACGAGAAGAGACGTGGTTCCGTGTCGTATACGATTTTACGGTTTCTCAAGAAAGCGACACTGCTGGATAAATCAAAGTTCGAGTCTGTCGAAAGCCCAAGAGTCGTTCGGTAGAAATGAAACCGATAGAATGGTCGTTTCGTTTAATTTTTCGTGTGATTTAGGGAAAGCATTTGTAGTAACGTTGTTGGAAAAATATCAATATTGTTGCGACGGTACTTTCACGCGCGGCGTTATTGCAGTCGTTATGTGAGTGATATCTTCCGCGATCTCATAAATTATTCGTCTTTTAGAATCGCCGAGAGGGATTCAATTGTCATTGTGTGCAAGCACGGGTCCTTAGGTTAATTTTGCGTTACTTTTCATCGTGGTCCTCGGCCACCTAATAATTCTAGAATTTCATATATTGTATTGTTCGGAAAATCGATTATCGCTCGTATGAGCACGTTTCGCGGCGTGGCCCGCGAAAACCGTTACTGTTTCCCCGCCATCTTGAATTCAACTCCTTTTGGATTTGGTATTGCAAAGTGTGGCCAAGTACAAAAAATTAGACTCATTGTTTTGAAAGAGATCATTCAGAAATTATTTATAAATAAAGTCTTGTTTTGCAAAAAGTCACGAGGAGAGAATTCTGAGTCTCGAGAAAGGGGTGAAGAAAATTGTGAATAAGGAAAATAGGGAACCTCTACTCTCGAGACGGTACTAATTTCTCAATGTAGCGAGATAGTAATTGAATGTTTTTTTTTAAATTTTGTCGAATCATGAACCAACTGTGCTTGCGAATTAGTGAAATAAGAATTGTGCTTGTAGATTTTTTTCTGGAACTCGATTAGAAATTTGCGTTTATTGTTCCCGGTCCCCATCTGTTCCCGGCGTATTCATTTAAACATCAATAAAAACTGTGTTCATTCCACAACTGAGAGATTGATTTCATCCGTTTGAACCCTGCCCCTCTACCATTGAACAAGGCTGCAGCTTAGCCAGGCAGATCGCATGGATTTTGTGTTGGGAAAAATCATCTTCGTCGGGAAAGCTTCACTCTCATGGCTGACCGAACCGCCGCAGAATCCTCGAGTATTTAGTACGCAATTAACCACCGCTAGGAAATCGCGTCGCAATATATATCCCCTTATATTATATAAATACTAGGGGGGCTCTGCCCCCCTGCGCGCTTCGCGCGCCAACCCCCCCCCCTCCCCAGCCACGCCCCTTCCGACTTCCCCCCCACCCACGCCCCCACCCCCACCCACGCCTCCCCCGCCCCCGCTCGATCCCCTCACCCAGCCTACTCGATCCCGCTCGCTCTCCTCAACTCTTGTACACGGCGGCGGCGGCGAAATATTTATATAATATAGAGAGATATCGCCGCCGCCGCCATGTAGAAAAGTTGGCGAGAGCGAGCGGGGTCGACTAGGCTGGGTGAGGGGATCGAGCGGGGGCTGAAACCAGGTGAGGGCTCTGGGGGGTTTGCGCGCGAGGTTAGCAGGTAGGCAAAGCCTAGTATATATATATCTCTATATTATATAAATATATCGCCGCCGCCGCCATGTACAAGAGTTAAGGCGGTGACTCCCTTCACCGTACCTCCCCCCAAACCCAACCAAACCCAAACAAGCCGGGGTGGGGACGTACGCTAAATGTAATGGCCCCCCTCACACGGGGGCCATTCCATTTACGATTTTCCAAAGTGATTTCTCGAATAGACACGGTCGTGACAACGAGCTCCGTGGCCCGCACGATCGAGGAGACTCGCGCGCGTGGTAATCGCGAGGACGATAGGGGTTATTGGAAGCGAAACGACCGACCACCCCAGGTACCGTGAGGAGGACCGACGGAATGAGTGGGGTAGAGAAGAACCTCTGGATCGCTGTAGGGGCGTGGGTTCTTGATCTCGATACCGGGATCTTGACTTGCGGGCTCTGTCCCCAGCGTATCACTATGGTCATACTAGGTATCTGCCAGGCCTCCATCGCCCAAATACGGAGAACGATACCGGGATTTGAGGATGCGACAATAAATACTGTTACCGCAAAAACCGGGATTGCGCCTGCTACCCGTTGGGCATGTCCGTGCACTCGCCGGTAACCTTTGGGCGCGAGCGTTTAAACTAGCCGGAGGCTCGTCGAACGGATCAGTCGATGAGCCAAGCGACAGAAACAACCCCCACAAGGCCGACGTGACCCAGGTCGTAATAGAAGGCGATGCTCCGTTGGGGAAATCGTATTTTCGCGAAACGAAAACCGAGATTTCCTTCAATCGCAATACCCCTGCAACCCAAAGCGACCCGATTCAACCAAAACTTCACGTAGATCCAAACCCTTGACCATGTGACACGCGCGAAAACGGATCACGTACAGCGAATATTCCGGATACAAGGGCGTACGCACCAACGAATCAGTATAGAGATCTTTAACACCGATGTAAGGGAAAGCTATCTACCCCGCATATATGCCACGGGTGGTCTTTATATAGGCGAAACTTTAGTCACGCAGCGTGATGGTATTTTTCAGATTTTTACGATTAACACGCGAGATAAGGATATCGATACCGAGATTACGCCGTAGGAATGGCAATCGTTTGATTACTATCACCCGGATAGCGAGACCGATCCAGACGATACTGACGCTACGGATGACGAGCAGTGCGCACCGAAAGACCGCGTAGAAAAGATCTTGGAATTACCCCGCTTAGATCATCTCAACGAGGAGAAGCGCAGTCACGTGATTTCGCTTATCCAGGAGTTCCCCGAGCGGTATAAACATCCGGGCGATAAGTTGTGCATGAGATTGAAGGTGAGTTTTAGGTGCCGGGTTATAGATATTGCTCTTTGAGCAGTAACAAATGTGTGCTGGTTGAAAACTCAACAAGGATAACAATTTATTTTAACAAGACCGGTGATACATTCGGTGTTACGCGCGAGAGTTCAGTTAGACGAAAATTGTGTGAGTTTAGTTCGAGAGTAGACACGTTTAAACACAATACCGGAGAATTGAAGATTGCTCACAGTAGCTATGAGAGAGTATGAGGCGGCAATGACCGACAATGCTGTGAGAGCGTTGCACCACAGTAGATTGACCAGCAAAGCTGTATGGCCTTCATCCCTCGTGCGTTTGTAGACACAGGAAATTCCCTGTGGTGAAGAGTGCACCACGCCGATGGTAATAATCGTCGCGGCTTGATGAGTTACTGTCCGAGTGTGAGAGAGAACGCGCGAAGGCGTGAAACACGTGTGTAAATGAGCGCTGCTGAGTTGCCTCGTCCATGCTGCGAGTGATGATTGCGCTGCTGTTCCTATTCCGTCCCATAGAGGGTACGGCCGGTGAGTTTTGAGATGGAAGCATTGCTGTGGCTCGGGAGAGAGGTAGTTTGCCCGTCACGTGACGGACACGAATTCCCCTCAGTCGAGCACAGACCACGCAATGTATGATGAGTTTCACAACTGGTCGACCCCTGACGATCCAGCTGATACGCTGAGTTCCACCGTGCAGCCTTGTTCGGTGAGCGAAATGGCCGGTGAGTTCTGTGCGTTGTGAGTGACACAACGCACAGAATATACTGTGACAGACAGTATAAACGGATGGTGGAGATCCTAGCGATACTGCCCGCGATGACAGAATGCCGGGAGAGCTTCAGGCGTCGCTGAGCTGCCCTGGGTTGCGAGTTGAGATGGCTGGGCTGGCCATACTGCTCTAAGGTTGAGTTGGCCATGGACGGACCCCACCATAGCGAATGATGCTCAAGTTGCTCGGCTGTGACTCCTCTTGAAGCACAGTCGGCTGGATTCGAGAGACCTGGCACATAACCCCACTGTGCATCAGTGGTCAACTCCGGGATAGTTGACACTCGAGTGCTCACGCATTGTTTCCAACGTGAGGGGTGAGTTCTGGTCCGTGCGAGGGTTCGTCCACACATGAGTGTGCACACGTTTGAGTTTGAGATCCGCTTGAACTTACTTTGTGAGTTTCGCTAGCATGAGTGTGGCTGAAAGTTTGAGCCGCGGGATTGTGAGCCTCTTGGGTGGTGCAACTCGTGTTCTTGAGCACACCAGTGACGTCTGTTTGAGTTCTGTGAACGGTGCGGTAGTAGTGAAATCAACTCCCGCTGCCATGACGAAATGAGATGCATCAGAAAAAGACGTGAATTTCCACGATGGAACCCGCATGAGCGCTGCACCATCGTGGTGTTCAGAGCCTGGCCAGGCTTGTTGTGGTCTTTTCTGAGGACCCTCCATTGATTGGTGAGTTTGTCTGGAACCGATTCGTCCCACGGACGTACTACAAGTACGCACCAGCGCGCGCGTACGCAAGTTACGCGCGCAAGTACGTAACAGTTGTGGCTACAAGCCACAACTGTTACCTCGACCTCGTGAGTGAATTGTGACCGGTGAGAACCAAGTGGATCAACCTTGGGAAACATCGAACAGACCCAGTCGTCTGCTTATCGTCCTTGCGTTCGATGATGAGTGTGAGATGACGCCAATCGTATGTCGTTGAGTTGAGTCGCATTCACGTTGAGTGATTTAGCATCACAGTCATAAGGAGTGAGTGTGGCCTCTTGATTACTGATTGCAGTTCACGCCAGCGTTCATGACATGCTGAGTGAAAGGCCTGACAAAACGAGGTTGACTTTTGTTGAGTGCTGAGACATTCCGTGATGTACGAAGTGCCCTTGAATTGAGTATGCCTTTGAGTTTGAAACCGAGATCGCACTCTGATGTAAAGTGACCGCTCACCAGGAAAACACGAAAAGAAATGCAGCAAAGGTCTGAGAGAGTCCACGACTCGAGCACACGCGATTTCGAAAAACGCGAAACTACGAAAAAATTACAAACGCAAAGTCCGAGAGAGTCAGCGCGCACACGTGAGTTCAAAAAACACGAAAGTCCGAAAAAAAAGCAAACGCAAAGTCCGAGCTTTCAAGCTGAGTGTCACTGAGTGAGAAACTCAGCGCCTTGGCATGAGTGTCACTGGTTAGTGTCGTCAGAAAACTCGCCCGAAAATTCAAACGCGAGACAGCACTGTTGCGAAGTCGTTTAGTTCTCGCCGATGCGAGCCGCGAAGGCCTTGGCAGAGAGAGAGACGGCGATAACGCCGGCATGACGCGCGCACTCACACACGAGAACCTGCTTGTACCCGAAACGCACACACGCGCTCGACTTGGTGAACCCGCACTTGCTTAAACGCAGAAGAATGTGAGCCAATTTCTCGGGCTTCCAGGCTATTATTGTCGCTTTATTCCCAACTTCTCGGCTCGCGCGACACCTCTAGCCGATCTTTTGAAAAAAGGGTTTAAATACCACTGGGGGACTGAGCAAAGGAGAAGATTCAGGGATCTCCGGAAGGCTCTGTGCAGCGAGCCTAACGTACAGTATCCGGATCTCGGAAAGCGATTTATTTTCACTACCGACGGTTCGAGCATTGCCATAGGGGCTACCCTGGCTCAGGACCACGATGGGATCGATCTTCCCATAGCATACCATTCTCGGACCCTCCCCAAGGCTAAAAAGATCTATACCGCCACGGATGAACAGTGCCTCGCGGTCATCCCGCGAGACTCCATTGATCACTTTAGTACGTATATTTATGGGAAAAGATTCAAACTCGTGAATGACCACGAGCCGATAAAGTGGGTAGGAATTTTAGTCGACCCGGGAAAACGGTTCCCGCGGTGTAAAATGCGTATGCGCCGCTATGAATCCGAGTTTGAGCACAAACCGGTTAGGCTGAATGTTAACGCCGATGGGCTCTCTCTTAAGGCAGTAGTCTGCTTTAGAAGCCGAAAAAAAAGCGTTTTTTCAGCAATTTTTTTGAAAGGGAAGGAAATGATTGCGGTCAACGAAATTTTGAGACGATAGTGTATTATATTCAAGCTTTAAAAAACAATTTTTATTATTAAAAATTATTGAAATTTTCCAAAGTTGTAACGATTTTTCTGGGGCGCCTGGAGTCTGGACTTGTAAATCGGTGCCGGTGATGAAGGTCGTGCGATGCATCTGAAACAGTCGAACCAAATTTTTTTTTATTTTTATAAGTTCCTTTTCTATATGAACTAAAAAAATACCGAAGAAATGATGAAATTCCAAATTTTTTCGAAGTTTGAAAAAAAATTCACTTTTTTGAAAAAAAAAATTCACTTTAAGTTGCAAAACAAGTAATTTAAATAGTACTTTTGCCCAACTTTTTAGTTCAAATAGAAGATAATTTAATACTGAAGCTAGATCACTTTGATTTTTTTCGATCGGACATATATTGTTTTTACTATCGCCGGCACCGTTTTCTAAAACTTGTGAAAATGAAAACTCGAGAAAACGGGCTTTAAAGTTTTCGGTCCAAAAAAATATAAGTTTTTGGATACTTACACTAATTAGATGTTAATCAGCTATCCCCGGGCCATACAATAATCCTTCCTCTTCTTCAAAAAACTCGTTTTGGCGGAGGCTTTCCGATCTTCGAGCTGTACGAGCCTCCTTGCTGGAAAATGATGCGCGCCGGTTCTCCCGCGACAATATTGAGGAGCTGCATGGTAGAAAGCACAGCTGATTAACCCTCGTTGAAAATGCCTGTAGCCATATTTGCTGCTATTTTGACGATTTTATAGCCGGAATTTACGTGTTTCGGATTTAGGCGCCACACAATCGAATTGAACGATTCGTTCGAATTTTGAGTGTGTCCGCCTAAGCACCGCGTCAATAAATCGTCATTTGAAAGATCTTCGTAAATTGGACGAATGTGCTTCTCTACATTGTCATTAATTAATCTTGCCGGGTGTTTGAAAGATGCCAGATTATTCGCCGCTTGAGCCTTGCGCCATTCGCACCAACTCTCCGCGCCTTCTGGACAATTTTCATGCCGAGGATTTTTATCGGTGGAACAATAATGGTCTAATGTTGCCATAATAGCTCTCTTCATACCTTCAACTGAGTTCACATTTCGACGAATTGACAGACCGTAGTAAATCGTCAATTTCTTAATGAGACTCTCCGTTAGCCCCTTCTTTCCTCCAAGTTTCTCGGTTTTTCTTTTATTCCGTAAACTAGTACCCATACGCTTTTGCACGTGTCCAACACACTCATTTTTCGTCACTGTGCACTCGTCCCCGTAAGGATTGCTATTTAAGATTCCAGTAAAAGTTTTGGAGTCGCCATCGCCGATATAATTACTGTACATAACTCCGAATTTCTCGACGGATCTCGAAAACATCTCTGTTATGGAATCTACCTCCATCTTCCCTGCCGAACCTGTATGATTTGAGGAGCATGAGTCTTTATGATTCTCATACCACTCCTCAAATGCATCTTCGTCCAAACTATTTTTATTTATGGCACACGAATGACAATAACCACTTTTTACAATGAGATCGATTACTTTGCCACTGTAGTATCCGATGAGCGTTGTTACACCGCACAAAGAAGTATAACCGCGCTTTTTCCATGATCCATCGCCCGAAACCTTCAAATGATTCGCAGGTCTTCCATGTTCAACGTTTTTTTCTTTCTCTTCCTTGACGGCTTTTTCGCAGGTACTCTCGAACAGTGTCTTCGACGCTGCGTACAAATGCTCAACGATTTGTTGATAAGTAGATTTTGTAAAACCTGCAGACATATCCATAAGGCCGCAGAATACGTTTATCCCTTCTCGTCCGATACCAAGAAGCCTCATAACAAAAACAATCCGTCTGTTGATTTCGTAGCCGGTATTTATCAATGGTCCTGACTGGATTTTGCGTTGACCACACATACACTTGACAACAATTTTAAATCCTAGGCCTCGATGACCGCTTTCTGCAATCGTTAATTTTTGGTTGCATGATCTGCAAATTGCGATTTCCGAAAGGGCGAGAAACACCGATATGAATTCAATAATGCGGTAGCAGTGCGATGAATGAATAATGACATCATCGCTGCTTGCTGTCTTCAACTTTTGCTCAGTGCGGCTCGCGTGTAAGTCTCCGTCGTCCGATGATACACTGGTAAAACGATTGCCGTGAAATTTTCGCTTTCGCGGTTCCGTAGCACGCTGTCTTGTACATCGATCACATTTCGGGTAGCTTGACATTTCGATATGCGCTCGGCAAAATCAAAAATAAAACTGAAAGCTGACGCTACAAATAGCAGTGTAGAAGCCGATGCCGAGAGCTATAGTTTACCGTTATATTGTATACCGTTATCCCAACGACTACTCAACACAGACCTTCTAGAAACTCCAAATAATATTTCAAAGGACGGTTCGATCTTTTCAGGTATATACGAGTATAGTCAAACAATAGAATACATGAAGGGGCGAAGCGCGCGCGCTCGGGTCTGCCCGAGCAGTCGCACCTGCTCGACGCTCGGCCACTAAAACTGATTTAGCTTCGAAAATATGTCGAATTGGCCTCTAACATTTTGAACACATATTCTTGGATAGTTTTGGAATAGATTTAAGACAAAAACGAAAAATCGATTCTTTGAAGCCTGTAAAGCAGACTACTGCCTTAACCCCGTAATTTCCAGGGACTCGAGTTCCGACGAGTCACGTGCAACAGTGACGCACCCAGACACACCGTTAAGAAGCATAACACCCTCAAGTAGAGTAATTCATATTAACCACTTACGCAGCTCGTTCCTGGCACAGTGGAAACCTCCTACCCCATTGGCTACTACCGATAAGAGCGGTATAGCCACCTGTACACGTTCTCGTCTCCTTAGCGTCCCCACGGCGCTATCGATATCCGAATCTAATGAGTCCAACACGGAAACGTCCGAGCCACATATACAAAGGTGGCATCGTAGAATGCTGCCTGCTCCATCCCTTCCACCGAGACGGACGATGGCCGCCGTAGTAGAGCGGTGGGCCCGAGCTATGCCCTAAGCGACGTCTCGGACGATATGCCGACGTTGGCAAGAACACGCCCCATGGCGATCGTGCTAAGTTCGGTCGGCGACGACTCCGATGACAGCGTATTCGAAGAACCAGCGACACAAGGGGAAGCTTCTAATTCCCAAATAACTGGCGAGGTTCTTGCCCCAGTCACAAACGACATGGCCGGGAAAACGAATGAAACCCAAACGGATAACCTGAATTCCCTAGGTAAATTTGACGTATCCTTACCCCATTTGGAGGAGCGATTTCACCTGCAGATAGGAAATCAAGGAAATGGGGATTCTGAAAACCTAGTCAGGGCAGTTCCGCAAGGGGTCTCCACGATTACTACAACGACTCGGCAATTAATACGGAAACTCGCTATGATCAGACGAGTATTAGAAATGAGCAAGATTGTCGACAGAAACACCGTGAAAGCAAAAGAAAGATCGAAGCTTTATACGATAGGCCGTCTTTTCGCGGGAAAACCTGAAACCGGTGTCGAGGGATGAGCGAAGAAAATGGTTCGCGATGGAAAGTCCGATGACCAGTGGCACGGGCCCTATACCATAGCAGAGATAACTGACCGGTATAATGTTATACTGGCGGGTCCGAATGGCTATAGGTTTCGGAAACATACCGATAATGTCAAGCTGTCGAACGATTAAGTCTAGAGGGGAGAAAACCACACTGTTAGCATAAAATCGCAAACCATAGACTTCATTTCTCGTCAGCGTACTCCGAATAGCATGCAGTACAGTGAACTGCAGACAATGAACCCAAGATCGTATGTCAAAATGCGAACGAACATATCTGGAAATACGTCGAAGCTAGTTTACTTTCGCAAATATTGCAATTGCTCAGCGAACGCGGGCAACGACCGGGCACGCACCATTTCGGGAAAAAAATTATGGCCACTATTTCTGCATATATATAACAAAAACAGCTGAGCCAGCTCTTGACCGGGGCGTTGACCGAGCTCGCTCGAAAAACTGCACCCACATCACACCCGGCACTGCAGCCTTCAGTCAAACTATCCCTCAGTCTTAGTTGCACGTTGCGAGTTAATTCGAACATGTACATTAGGGGGGGAATACACAACAACAGAACAAACACGCGCTTTAACAGATCTCTTGTTAACCACTCGGTGCAAGAAGTTGCGTGAATACCAGGGAAAGAATGCCGATTGGCATTGGAAGCGAGTAGTCGCACAAACTGCAGCAATTAGGCGCCCGATGCGAGATCTTGCACAAGCGCGAGGTTTAAAAAATCGCCTCAACCCTCGATGCAAGTAGATGCACGGACTCCAGCGGGGCCCATCAGTCAGAATAATCATCGTTCATCAGCAGGAAGGGTAACAACGACTGCCAACTACCGCCCTGCCAACGATAAGAGGAGGAAAGAGCCCGTTAACAAGGGGATCCGGAATAGAACCAAAACCGCCTTGATCAGCAAGGGAACCTTCGTGTGCCTGCGTGCCCCTCATTCTCAGCCAACTTGCCAGTGTAGGCGGGTACATAACCCAAGAAAACTCGCATGCCAATATTGCCATTGCAGATAGACCGGGCATCTATTATGAGAAAGTAGTCCCGCTACGACAACAGCACGCGGACTGGCGGGTTGTCATCTTCATTGACGTACATAAATTCGTCAACAGCCTCTCCGACCTTACCAACCGAGGGCATAGCATTATGGAGAGATGCCCTGAACTGCTCCGAACAAATTATATCGTCAACCGCTTGGCCCGAGCGAGATCGTTAGTCGGCCTAATGACCACCAGGCTTAATAACTGCCATGACAGGTCCTACGAAAGACAATTAGTAAATGCTCAGTTACCCTCGGATACGTTGACTCCTTGAGTAAATCACTCTTCCGGACTATAAACCGGAGGATGCCGAATACTTAGATTCGCAAATTGATCAACTATTCTCCGACTAAGCCAATTTAACTTATTGTCACCTATTGGAGAAACAAACGTTCATCACCGTCTCCCGCCTACAACAACGACTCCACGATGACCACGTGAAGGATTTGGCAAGAACTGACGACCTGAGGATGCGAGTGAATGAACATCACTATCACAAGGTCCTAAAGGGTCTAGACGAAGCAACCGCTAGGGTCATGTACAACGGCGAGGTAATGAGGTACACGTATCAGGCAGAACGGAAAATCGATCAGTACATAACAACACGCGAGAAGTACTTGCGACTAATAACCGCAGCGCGGGATAACCGATACGATCCGGGGGTACTAACCACAGCCCTATTGCACAACCGAACGATGCGAAATAGCCACGCTGATAAGACCACCAACGAGAGCCTACAGAACCTGCGGTATACGAATCCGGCCGCAGAATGGGCTCTTCTGGAGGCATCTACTCTCACAAAGGGGCTGGCTGTATTCTCTGATCAAACCACAAATCCGTACATGTTTTGTGCCCTGGACTTGCCGATACCACAGAGACCTTAAGGCGAGCTGGCATATTCCACCTCAACGCGAACTGTGTCGGACGAACGCGCACCACAGCGCTAACTGGCACCCGCGCCTTCAAAGGAAGGGAACAGTACTCCTACGCTCCAGAAATATGTCTAAACGTGACCTTACTAACCCCGACTGGGTAGGACGAATCGACGAATCAACCTCCGAAGATCACGACGAAACAGAAAGAGACATCGACGTTCACTCACCAAGACATTAGGCATACGGAGAATCTCTGTACGAAATACAACGAAGAATTCAGGATATCGGAATCCACCGACGGGTAAAGAGGAAATAGCCACACCTGAACTATGCCATTTTCTGGGTCCAGGGATTGCTTGCGGTGTCAGCCCATTACCTATCTTTGCTGGGGAAAGGCAGTCGCCGGGATGCTACGCTTGTACCACGCATGCCTACGTAATTTGAATCCGAAAACAAACATCGAAGAGGCCGAAGATGTCACCGAAGAAGTCATGACAAAACCGGAACCTGATCGTCGGCGGCCACGCCGAAACGAGGACATTAATCGGACACTACCTCGACAAGTCGTGCGCATAGAGGAATAACAAGACGAATTGCGTATTCTACAAATCTATACTAATAGTTATATCTATGTACGTGTGTGAACATGAACAAATGTGTATATGTATGTACCTATGTATGCGAATGACATACGAGGTGTGTAAATTAAGTATCGAGACTGATTTTTTTCATTTTTTTTATTCAAATAGAATTACAAGTTTATATTGTCACCCTCAAAATAACTTCCTTCTGAAGCCACACAGCGCTGGAGACGGTTCTTCCAATCCTCATAGCAGTGCTGGAACTCCGATACTGGAAAAGCCTTTAGCTGGTCGGTTGCAGCCGTTTGAATGTTTTCGAGTGTCCCAAAATGAGCTCCCTTGAGGTGATTTTTCAATCTCGGGAAGAGGAAAAAGTCACAAGGATTCAAGTCAGGCGAATAAGGAGGTAATGACACGTTCCAGAAAATGGGGATCATTTTCAATCGAATCCAAAAAGTCAAGGCACCTTTCCCTCCTGATATCCTTTTGCTTCTGCGAAAGGTTTTTTGGAACCATTTTTGCGCTGATTTTTCTCATCCCCAATTCATTGGTCAAAATCTGATGAACGGTGGTGTGAGTCAAATTCAACTCTTCCCCGATCATTCTGACTGTCAACCGACGATCGGAACGGACAAGATCCCGGATTCTGTCGACATTTTCATCGGTTTTTGAAGATGAAGGCCTTCCACTTCGTGGTTCATCTTCAATCGACTCTCTTCCTTCTGAAAATGCCTTAAACCACCGAACAACCTGGGCTCTTGACAAAACACTGTCTCCGTAGGCCTGCTGAAGTTTAGCCAGAGTCTCCGTTACACTGTGCCCAAGTCTGAAGCAAAACCTGATAGCACACCGTTGCTCGAAATTGATGTCACTAATTTTTAGAACACAATAAAAAAAACTGTTTGACGAAAAAAATCGCTACGGACAACCAAATGACTCAAGCGAGTTCAAACCCGTAGTGAAGGCGTATCACATGTTCCCCTGCTGTCCCTCCAAGCCCAGCGCCTCAAGTGTTGCCAGAGCGAACGCTACGTTGCCAGTCTCATTACGTAATTTATACACCTCGTGTATACAAAAGTGTATTGTAGATACGTATAGACAAAATATGAAAAAAAGAAAAAAAGGATTTACACCTGAAACTATCTATGATAATCTATAAATACTCAGAATCGACGCCCTCGAATTAACACAAAGACACGGAACGTACCAACGTTCCGCGTCTTTGGGTTACTTTTATCCTATCTTTTATCCTCATTCGTGACATTCGGATCAGCTAGTAGTGGCATCATCGGTCTCGTGTCGGTAGTAATACTAATAAAGCTCATCAGCTTTATCGGTGTTAGGACTGACACGAGACCGATGATGCCACCACTAGCTGGTCCGAATGTCATGAACTCTTCCAGAACTTGGAAGCGGCGATCTCGGTAATATGGTTTAAAGATTTCATATCCATGGATGCATACGTATATCGGTGACGACCGATATATACATTCATGGATATGCAATCCACACGTCCTACGGATGGAGCATCCATCTCCCTCGAGCGGTATGGAGTTCAATCACAAGAATCCTGCTCAGATTGGCACAACCACGGAACAATGCAACAAACACAGATGTCGAGTCAAAATATACTCAACTCGAGCAACTATTCCAACCAAGGCCTACACCGCGATATACTTATGCCGTACTCCCGTCTAAAAATCCAATAACAAGCTTAGCTGGTGTCGGCCCCGAACTGTCAGTGCGCTTGCTCGCTTGTCGTATACAAAGCAATGGGTCCGCATCCAACTGAAAGGGGGGAGGTGTTACGTCTGGGCTCGACACCAAAGGTAATCTTGATTCTCATATATATCGTCCTTTCGTCATATATCTCATTTTTTTACTATTCTACATTGAATTTAAGCATAGATGGTAAGCATGGATGCTACTGTCCAATGAACCCACGAACGGGGTATATAACGACTCATGCGGTCATTTCATTAGTATATTAATAGTTGCTAGCCAAATGGAAATGATCCAGTGGGAACGCATCACTCATCCAGGCCCTACGGCACCGCTGAATTTCAAGTAGAAATAAGACAATCCGGGACTCGCCGGCAATTAGCCCGAAGAGAGAGAGGAGTGTTCAGATCTATACCACAGAACAAATTCTAAGCATAGGAACTGCAATCCAGCAGTCCACCCCACTACGACCTGCGAGTCAAGATCACGGAATTAGAGTCGCAATTTTTGGAAAACAGTTCCGGGAAAACATCTCCGGGGCCGAACGCGAAACGGTCTCTTCTCTCCGCGTTAATTGCTACTCTTGGTGAAGTTCAAACGAAAAACATAAATACATTGAACCAAGCCGTAAAATACATTACGACCGTTTTGGTAAATGATAAAACCATATGACACGTATTCTCGCGGGCAAATACTGGGCGTAATTACCCCTTTCCGGCCCTTTCCGATAACCACATGTGGTGCTAGATTATCTTCCATCGCCTTACACCTCGGAGACACGCGTCAATCATCCAAACCTCCCGATACCCAAGAGTCGCCCGCTCTTGGGAAAACGGGGGGTATTACATTTGTACGACACACTGTGGCTATCGGACTCGGCGGGTCGAAATTCCAGAGCGTACAAAGGATCAGGAACTTACGACCAGCCTTAAATAGCGTTGTATGTGACGTTTCGGTTTCATCAGCGAAAAGGTAATAATGCTTATTTTGTCAATATCGCGAGGCATTGCCCCTATCCCGGGTCTGTAATCCCCACGCCTAAAAATTGGAGTAACAAACGTAAATTCAAGTTCGCTCATGTCTAATGGGTTAATCAACCAAAAGGTATATAACCAAAACTCAATGGTTAACTCATAAGGTTTGGTTAACGAAACTAATAAATAAAAAACAAATAAAACGGTTCGTAACACAACCATGACACAAAAGTCGCTATACAACTGCGAATTTTTCTCAAAATTGCGTGGTATTTGCCGTTTTTTACGCTGAGTGCAGGCTTACTTGAATTTGCCACGCTGGATTACGTACCCCTGACTGTCGCTATTCTGTTGTAGGTCCGGTGCCCTGTATGTGTGAGCAGGTATGGGTCGAGGATTTCTGGTACCAATGTAACGAGCCGTCATTGCTACCTTACCGACGTTCATAACGACGGTTTCCCGGTTCATGAGTAAGCTTCCGCGCTTATGCCTCGTTTGTGTCGCGCTGGCTCAATTTAGGTATCCACCATACCGATGGTTATGGAACCCTTAGGGGTGTTCGCTCGGACAAGTTGTCCCTGGATCCAAGTTCCACCTCGAGATGGAACTTGGATCCACGAGATCGTATTCTATCCTGAACGAGTTGAAACTGTGTTGGTGGCCCTTCGTTAGGAGACGCCCTTCGAGAATACTGCAAATGTCCCTAGGGTGGTCCCATACCGTTCTTCAAGTGGCGAATCGTTTTTTTGGTTTTTGCATTTCACATATACAATCTTGACTTCAATGTCTTCTGGATACCTTAGACACCCTTTCACGTTGAGCAGCTCTTATTCATCGGTAGTTGCGATGGCTTCCACACGCATATACTGTACCGCGTATGGGATAAATTGATGTTTGAATTTTCAGCGATGAATATATGACTATTGTGTTTTATTCGTATATTTTTCCTTCTGGGATTCCACGGCCGCCGCCTATTATTCTCTCGCAAAAACTGAGTTAGCTACTCCGGGTTTCACGATCGAAGTTATATCGCATTTGAATTCAGGATTATACTAGTAAAAGGTTAGAACCTAAGTGAGAAGAACAATATCAATCAACAGAATAATAACAAGAGAATGTTATTAACAAAAACTAACAATATCCCACCAGTTGTTCCCTAGAACTATTGTTGACTTGAGCGTCGGTCTATACTACCGTATTGCTGTTACCTCGAGATTCCTTGCTCCAATCTTATGTTTGGACCAATCCTACAGTTTCACCAGCCCGATAATGACAGAGTGGCTATTCTCTAGTTCTTAAATTTCGGTTTTTCAGCTTTTCCGTTGAAAAACAACTCGCGTAAGAAAACATCTTGTTTATTATTTGTCTTTCTCTGCTTCAAATTCTGTATCGATCCAGAGTTTGGAGTCACATCATTGCGACATGTGCTCACTGTTTGTATATATAGCCCAGATAGTTTCTCAAAGGCTGAGCTCGCCAAGGTATCGGTTGCTTAAATGCTGACTCGACTGTACGATTAGTGTCGGCATCGGCTCGCACGTAGCATGTCGTGTGGTCTATCTCGATTATTGCTTAATTACATGTGCTGCAAAAATCGAGGTACCGGGGTAGAACAGTTGCGTTTTACGCAAATCGCGAAAATGTCACGGATTAAATATCACCGTTGAGAATAATTAAAGATCACTAGAATTCACTGGCTTGAGACTAATCACACCACCACAGCACGGATTCTATGCAACCTTTCGAAGAATGAGGAGACATCAGGGACACAATAATTATAACGCCATGTGCCCACATGATATCTCGTTTTTGAGGATGCGAAACTGCTCACTCTTTATCTCCTTCATTTCTCGCTATTCGTTTCCAATTTTTCTCCTTATATCGTCTTTTCTCCTTGACTTTTCCGCACTCAATGTTTCCTTGCACACTCTCCATACAGATAACGCACCGACGTCACAAGAGGTGAGTCACTTCCGTGTACTTCGACCCGTCTTGGGATTGGTTGCTCGAGTTAGTGCCCCCCCTGACGTGATGAATAATTCTCGTCGTTAAAGGTTCCGAAAAAGTCCCAAGGACTCCGTAGTGACTCAGCGGTGATGCGGGGTCTCGGTAAGGGTCTCTGTAGCAGTGGAGGTTTCTTGTGAAGTCTCGCGACGTCTTCGCTGTTAGTCGTTGTTGCTCATAAAGAATCCCTGGAGGATAGATTGATGTCGGGTTTTTTGGGCCATCGGGGCCTTCTACGGCGAGGCCATCTGCGCCGACGCCATCTACGGTGGCATTACTCACTTACGGCAGAGAAATTGAACACGTACCAGGAGAGTGGCGTAAGATCCCGCGAGATTACTGAGGTCCTTCATATCAGAAACGAGCTCCCTTTGTACAAATTCTTCATGGGCCCATTCTTCCCAGTCCCAGTGTTCCGCACGTATTCCAGTTTCAACTTCAGATCTGGCGCATATAATTTTATTTCGCATATTATCTTCCGCTTATTCAAGGCAAGTGGGCCAAGTAGCAACTTTTGTGATTTCGTATTTAAGGAAGATATTATCATGAATGAAGTGTACAGAGTGTGTGTGTAATACGACGAAGTGCGGCTGGCCGTACTCTCATCTAAGCAAGGTGGAGTTGTAACATGCGATTAGTTTCCCAGAGATAGTCGCCTGAAGGCACCGCCATAGTTCATCCGTACTCTTCCATAACCTCCGGAAGCATCCACGTCCTATCTTCTATTTCCCTGAGCACTCTCTCGGATTCTCACAATTATAACGGCGACTTGGAATAAAGAAAAAACGGAGGCCATCTACGGCGGCATTACTCACCTACGGTGGAGAAATCGAACCCGTCACCGAAGGAAAATGACCAGGAAAGTGGCGTAAGACTTGGCGAGGTCACTAAGGGCCTTCATATCAGGAACGAGCCCCCTTTGTATTACAAATTCTTCATGGTTACTACATCCCCAGTGTAGTTTTCTTCTTTTCTTCTCTATTCCAGGTCGCTGTTATAATTGTGATAAACCGAGAGCGTGCTCAGGGAAATAGAAGATATGATGTAGACGCTTTCGGAGGTTACGGAAGAGTACAGACGAACTATGGCGGTACCTTTAGACGATTATCTCGGGGAAACTGAGCGCGTATCACAACTCTACCCCGCTCCACCCTGCTCCACAACTCCATGAGAGTACAGCCTGCCGCACTTCATCGAATTACACACACATTCTGCGTATTTCATTCATGATAGTCTCTTCCTTAAATACGAGATCATAAAAGTTGTTATGGCCAGCTTTGCTTGAAGAAACGGAAGATAATACACCAAAAAAATGATATCCGCCCTATCTAAAGTTAAAACTGGACCACGTGCGGATCACTGGAACTAGACCCTGCAAATGCTTATATGAGTGATACGCAAGGAAAATAGTGATTAATCACTGCTAATATAAAGTAGTAAAAAATGTACGTTCATTAGAAAGAGTAAATTTAATTGAGAATTTACTGCGAACAATTAGTTTCCTCGTTCAGATCACAGATTATAGTTTATTTATTCTTTTTTCTTTTTTTATTGAGCATACAAAAGTAGATGCCATCTAGCCAACATCTAGCCCGGATATACTTAACCCTAATCTTATGTCTATTTTCACGGCGCACACGCGCTGACCCCTTCTAATACTTCTAAAGTTGGACGTTTCATTACTCGCGCGTTGCACGCATCGAGATAAACAATTTAAACAACTAGGAACTATGACATTGTCACGTCGACCAAAAACAAAAAAAAACCGAAACGAAGGTGTTATCGTACTAACAGTAATAGCGTTACTTATGTGCTAATGTAAATTCTTTTCATAAAATTCTCTGTCGCACCCAATTTTGTGACCAGTAGAGTATCACGTTTCCAAGAAGAAAAGAAAAGAGAAGAGACAAAAAAAAATTAAAAATAAACCGGGGAGGGCATAATACTGACAGCAATATCACAAACCTTATATACTAATATTTATCTTTCTCATAAATTTCTCTATCACACATAGAGTTCTGTATTCCATAGAATGTAGAAATGACTCGATATTGTGCGGCGAAGATCCGTGTCGTGGAGATAAATTTTTTAATTGTTCCTCTCTTTCTGCGTCGAACCGGGGGCATTACCAGAAGACGAGATTCGCCGTCTCATCAGCTGTGTCGCAAAGGCATCTCGCCGACGGTATTATGTTGAATCGGGCTAAGCTAGATCTCAGCGAACTATGGTTACATCTCAAGCGATTGATTGATACAATGAATTGCCTCCCAAATTTCCACTTATAAAACCATGGATAGGAACCACGTTTATAGAATAGTTCAAAAAATGTTACACTCTTAGACGTCCGGTATCTATACACCATTCATGAAACTAGTCCTTTAACCTAGTTTTCCACATCGCCGTAAAGGCAGACACAGGCACGCTCAGTTGAGTATCGCGGCCCGTCGTGATCGCGGCTTTGGCCGTTTGATCTGCTAACTCATTTCCATCAATACCTTTGTTAGCCGGGATCCAAAACAGCTTGACCTTCTTACCCCCACTATTTAGTTTTTGCAATAAATCCTTTAGATGTAGGACAAGGTATGATCTTCTGTGCAGTTTTGGCGGAGCCAAAACCGCTGCCAGAACACTAGTAGAATCAGAGAATATCGCGAACTTTGATCCCTCCAGCGACTCAATCACCGACAAAGTTTCCGCAATAGCCTCTGCTGTAAAAATCGACGAGAAGCCGCTAGATCTAAAAGTTAAGGCCTTCTGATCGAGGGCCCTAATTACTGAAAAACCTACGTGCCTGTACTCCGGCATGTTCGATCCGTCTGTATAGAAGCAGTCCCTTTCGAGAAGAATATCCCTAAAAATGTCGTTAAATTTCTCATTACAGTTTAGAGCTTCCAAGATGGTTTGACCCTCGTGAAAGGAGATATCCGATGAGAAGATTATCGATTCATAACAGTGACTGTAACACGCCGGTTCGCTGTTAAGTACAAGAAGATAACTGTACTCCCTAACGTCCCGGTAGCACTCAATTAGTGGTATCCTGCCAACTCTATTAACCTGAGTTGGGTTTTCCTCTATCTCGACGATTTCCATAAGGATTGATGATAATTTATGAGTAGAGTCCGATAAAACTCTAGTCACGTAGTTCCTTCCTAAATACCGAAACCGTAGAAACAAAGGGACCTCTCTTGCTGATCACATTCGTGGGGGTGGAGGGTCGATAACCTAGGGCTAACCGACGTGCTCTATATTGTATTCTGTCAAGCTTGCCTGCTTGAGTCTCTGATATACCACTGAGGAGAAAGCGCCCATATTCAATTCTGGATCTAATAAGTGCAATGTACAAACGTATTAATAGCGTGGGATCGGCGCCCCACCACGTATGTCTCAAACAGCTTAGAATCTTTATAGGGTTTTGACTTTTTTTTTTAATATGTTCGATCTGGACGTTCCAATTTAGGTTTGATTGAATGTAGCGGCCCAGGAAGCGCACCACCTTAGTCTCCCGAATTGTCACATTGTTAAGACGGATCTGTTGTAGCGTACGAGTATTATTGCGAGCCCCATATGCCCTTGTGTCTCTCAAAGATAACTAACTTCGTCTTTTCGGGAGCAAATAACAAGCCTATTTGGTCGAGAAGCTTGTCTACATTCCTGAGAGAGTCCTTATAACTGTTCATAGCGCAAGCCAAAGGTTTCCCGGAGGAGTAGATCATCACGTGATCCGCACACTGAATGATCTGAGCACTTGGACTAATCACCGTTTCGAGGTCCATTACGTATATTGCTTAAAGGAGCGGACTTAAAACGCTCCCCTGAGGAAGCCTCCTATAAGCCTAATGAACTTCGTCAATATCACCAAATTTAAAGGACAGTGATCTTGATGAAACCAAATTGAAGATAAAAGCCATAGTGTTACTGGCAAAGCCCAATTTTTGAAATTTATCGATAAGAACATCGGACAGCACGTTATCGTAGGCAGATTGAATATACAGGAAGACGGCCGGAGTAGCCCTGTCTAACTTAAAACCCTTGACGACTTCGGAATATAGAAAAGCCAGATTGTCCATGCAAGATTTTGATTTGCGGAAACCGAACTGCGAGGCAGGCATTTTTTCGTAATATTCCATCCACCATGAGATTCGATAGTTAATCATTTTTTCAACAATCTTACAGAGACAGGGGGCCAGTGAAATGGGCCTAACTTTCTGACCATCACCTTTGGGGATGAAAAAAATTTCATATCGACGCCACTCCTCCGGGAAAGATTGCCCAGCAAAAATATCATTATACAAATTCAACAGCACCCTCTTAGCCATCGTGGGTAGCATAACTATGATAAGATAGTCAATTCTATCCACCCCGGCTCTTGATTTCATGATTACGTTAGAGATAGCGAATTCTAGTTCAAATTCGGAGAAGGGTAGATCAAGAAATAGATCCTGTTCGGGATTAAAAAATGAAGGCTTAGATACCTTAGCCCATGGGAGGCAAAGCTTTTGAATCATGAGCTTAACATTGTTTACCTTTTCATCATCGTATTCATTTGAATTCTCTCTGTAGTTGAATCGATTTTTGAATCACTTAATCTTGTTCCAGAGGAACGTTGGATTCGTATATTTAGTTAAGCCCTCGCAAAAGTTAACAAAGCTCTGTTTCTTAATCCTCCTGGGGCCAAATCTTGTTTGGGTTTCCGCCCTTCTATAAGCCACGAAATTTTCCCTCGTCCTATCGAACTTGAATTTAAAAAATGCCGCCCTCCTAAGTCGAATCAATTTGTCGTACTCAGCGTTCCACCACGGGCATGGAGGAGGTTTCTTATTTCGTTGTTTCGTGTTCCGCGACGAATAGTTGGTTATTCTACGTGTCGCTTCTTTAATGTAGTCCTCTACAGCCGCCACAAGGGTCGAATATCTAACCTGAGGATTCAACTCACGTCTATCGAGATCCGCACTTTCCACTATCTTAGCTTCGAGTAATTCAGAAATGCGATACCAATTCGTGTTACGCGAATGGAGCTTTTTATTAATACGATGTTTCACGACCGTCACGACACAGCGGTTTAACTCCAAAAAAATAGGAAGTTGATCACTTCCCCGTGGATTCTCTCCTACCGACCAGCTGTATTCCAAGGCGGATCTCTCATCGACGAATGCTATGTCTATTGCGGACTCCGAGTTATACGCTGCACAGTGAAAAGTCTTGCTTCCTTCATTAAGAATGGAAACATCATAAACCTCAATTGTATCAACCATCACCGAGCCAACTTGACATTCACGATTCTCCCCCCATATAGGGTGGTGAGCATTAAAATCCCCTACAGCGAGAAATTTACCTCTGAATTGAGAGAAGAAGCTTGTGCATTCGCGTTTACTTATAACCAATGAGACCACTACAAGCTTTTCATTCCTGAGATCCAGCTCCACCACACACAGTTCTATTTTTCCATTACAATCCGAGAGACCCCGAATCACCCCATTTCTGATGCAATTCCTTACCAACATAGCCACTCCACCTCCTTTTTGGACCACCCGATCCGTTCGTACAACATCGAATCCTTTCAAGTGAAAGGAATCCTTTGGTTTTAGCCAAGTTTCTGATAAAAGGAAAATATCTACATTAACCGAGTTAAACTGAAGTTCTGGAATTTTTTGTCTAATACTGTTCGCATTCCGTTGTACAAATTTCAAGGTGTTGCTTGTACTATCCATTGCCATGGGCGAGGTGAAGATCGATAGTTTTCTATATGCGGTCCAAAAGCAGTTCAAAGTCAGGCGCAGACTTCAATGCCTGAAAAAGCATCTTCAGAGACCCTAACATATCCGATGAAGCTCCTTCTACGTCGCCCAGGAGTTCTTCGATTGGGCGCGATTATTGAGCTGACTTCTTTCGAGTACGTTTGAAGTTGGGTGCTGTAATTTGACTCCAGGTTCTGTCCTACGAGCCACTCGGAGCCGCTGCTTCTCTCGTGTACTGCCTACCTTGTCCCGTAGGCCCCTCTCTGCTTCGAAGCGGAGGGAAATTAACATTGCTTCTAATCGGTGCCTTTGGCTCGCTGCGATAAACGGTAAGTTGTCGTATGCCATGATCTTGTTAATCTCCTCAGCCTTACAGAAGACGGGACAATTACGGTCGAGTGTTCTGTGATTCCCCTGACAATTAATGCACCTCGGTTCGTTTTCGCACTTCTTGCCCTGTCCAACATGAGGTTCACCCCCACAATTCAAACAGCGTTCTGGTTTCTTGCACCATTTCCTGATTTGTCCAACCTCACCACAGCTGTAGCAGATCCTGACGGATTCCACAAAGGGAGCCACTTGAACGCGCGCTCGCCAGATGAATACATGTTCCGGGAGCTTTCGCTCCCTGAATTCGATACACACTGCCTCTCCAAACGCCCAGACTAAGCGACCCTCGATGACCGTTCGCTTCTTGAGCCGTAAGGCACTGATGGCGTCCAAGTCTTTATTTGCCTCATTTATGGTGGTCACAATTTCTTCCATAGATACGTCCTCTGGGATTCCCAGGACCTTTCCTTTTCTAGACCAAGAAGAGCCCGGAATGAAAGCTCTAAAGTTCTGCTCGTTTTGTAACCCGTTGTAAATTGTCCGGTTTGCTTCCTCTCGACTACTGAAACTCAGGCTCCACTCATTTTTACGATACTGTTCTATCCTGTCATATTTAACGTTCTCCCTTTCTAAGATTCTTGACACATTCAGGATCGCTATAGGTTTTGCGTCTTTGTCCCTTCCCTCTGTTCGAATATGGACAACAAAAGGTCCTTTCGCTTTGCCTCCGAATTTTCGAATCTTCTTTGTACTTCCTTCTACCTCCATATTTGCGGTACAGGACTCATGTGAGGCTTGCTTGTTTTCAAGAGTATCACAATGTGCTCCGCTAGCGATGCCGAGATCGCTATCGTCGTGCCCTTTCTCTGTGTTATTCTTCGATTTCTTCATTTTCCCGCCTTCGTTGACTACCGTGTGGTCCGCTTTCTTCGATCTCACCATTATGATCTTGTCATGTGTCCTCTCTGTTGTAGGTTCGGCTGTGTTTACCCCGTCTTGGGCATTCTCTTCTGCAACGCGTTTCCTGTTTTCTTTCCTTTCCTCCCTAAACTCTCGAAAGGTCATATGAGACTTTTCCTCACCTGCTCCATTTATCGCGTCGATGTATTCTCTATAATCTCCATCAGGGCATACGGGAATGTCTCCTATTGCGGGCGACGAGGCGCCCGCAATTGAGGTTAGGGCCCCCCTGGACACTTTAAAAAGATATTGTTCCCTTCGTATTCAGTAATGAAAAATAGTGCAGTCCTACGAGTAGGACTCTTCATGGGCCGCAACTTCGCACCACGAAAAGCCTCTATGTGCCCGTAGATCACGTTTCTATTATTTAATAAAGACTTTTCTTCAAAGATAAATGTGCTCCTCCGCCCGAGCCTTCCCCTACCACAGTTTATAGTTGAGAGGAAAAACACGCACCGCCATCTCATTATTATCTTTCGTAGTACTTACGAAATCATATTCGGTAGCTGACTTTCAACATTGTTTGCGGGAAACTTAGGTTACAATTATTCTATGAAATTGATTGTTCCTAATTTTACGCTAATAATTTCACAACTCGATATCAATAACAATTGTGATGAGTAAGTCAGAAGTTGCAATTACGCCAATAGCAACTCTTTTGTGTCCAATTTCTTAATGCAATATTTGAGTCATAGGGTGGATACGAGGTTTGTTAAAAAAAAAGGGTCACTTTATTTTTTTCGAAAAATATTGATTTATTCATCAATATCTACTTTTTCCCCTTCAAAGTAATCCCCCTCAGATATAATACACTTGTGCCAGCGCTTTTTCCAACCCTCAAAGCACTTCTCATATCCGTTTTTTGGTATGGCTTTGAGCTCTTCCAGCGATGCGGTCTTTATCTCCTCAATCGTGGCAAATCTCCGTCCTTTCATGAGTCTTTTTAGTTTTCGGGGCAAGTTCGATGAATACGGTGGCTGAGGCATGATTACGGTGTTTTTTATGGCCAAAAAATCACGAACAAGCAATGACGTGCGAGCTGGCGAATTATCGTGGTGCAATATTCATGACTGGTTGTTCCACAATTTCGGGCGTTCTTTTCGTATTGTTGTATTGGGAAATTGGATAATTAACCAATACGAGAATATATTTCGGGATTTTTGCCAATAACGAATGAGAATTCAAGTTAGGAGTTATAAACTATATAACAATTTATTTATTTCAGATATTTAAGTTTTGTTACACTTTCTGAGAATGAGAAATGATTACAATCGTCAGGTTCAATTAGTGACCAACCGCTCCACTCGACGAATCAATTAAGACTAAAGAATATTCGGCTGCAAGTTGCAGTTCTGCGAGTGAGCCGGGTCATTGTCCTCTGCTTGCTCAGCGATTTCGGATACTTGCGACAGTGAACTAGTTTCGACGTATTTCTCAATACGTTCGTTCATTCTTTCGAAATATCTCCTTCGGTTCAATGTCCGAAGTTCGTTGTACCTTATGCTTATTCAGCGTACAACATTCCTCCCCCCTAGGAGAAAGGAATCCGCAGGATTTCTTTGTTCGATGATCGTCCCAATTTTACTTAAGTTTCTAGTCGTAATCCCGCTTTTTTAATTGTTCCCCAATTTTATGTCCCTTTATCAATTATAATTTTGTTTAATACATTTTATCGATTAATTACATAGTGCTAGTGCTCGGATTATTTCGCTTAAAAGTGACTTTAAGTTTGCTCAGTGAAGTCTTTCTTTTTGCTGCTCTTGGTATGTCCGGTCGCACTTCGATCACCTGGGCTGGTGGTGTTTCGACCATTACCGGCGTTGCTCGTGGTTTTTTCAAAAATCGATACGCAATATATGCTATAATCATTATTAGGGTTATGGTACTTAGTGAATATGTTCCTATAGTATGTGAATGGTAGTTGTTATCGCTTTGTTTTTCTAAATTCGTTCGCAATGAATGTATTCGCGTACCCAATTCGTTCAGCTCTTTCGGGTTGCTTATTACGTTTTCGAGTTTCATTTTTTCGGTTTCGCTTAACACTTTTGGTAACACTTCTCCCTCGTCTCTCAAAAATAATAAATTGTACGGGGTGAAGTATGTTTCGTATGATTGTTGTGTAAATTCTTGTACAGTTTCTATTTTAAAGTGTGTAGCGGTCACAACGCATTTCCCTACTAAAGCCAGTGTTCCTGATTTTTGTAGTTCTAAATGTTTTATTTTTTCGTTTTTACAAGCTATTACTAGTGGCTCGACGGTAGGCACCACGAAAATCCATTTACCTGGCTGTTGTAACGGTAGCACTTTGGTATTTTTAAGGGTGATTACCCTCTTTGTACATCTGTTATTGTCCATTTTATTTTTTACGTAGATTAGTATTTCGCACGGTTCATTGTCTTTAATTGTCAGCGTTGGGTGCGTTGGTTTGCAGATATACAATTTCTGCACGCGTTTGCATTTCTGTAGGTCGTCGTTCGTCAGTCGTACGTATGTGCGGCGTTCTCTGTCTACTACGACGAGGTCGTTCGTAACTTCTATGTATTGGTACGTATCGTTGAGCGCGTGCGTTGGTAGTGGGTATGCTTTGCTTACCCCGTATTCTGTTGTTCCTACGAGTGGTACCTCGATAACCAATACTATGTTGTAGCCTCGACTATATGCTTTAATCTCGGCCAGTCGGAGCAGTTGTTGCACTTCGTGAGGAGTCGTCTTCGTCGGGAAGCTACTGCCTCTGGGTAGATGCGGTAGTGCGTCTGTGAGGTATCCGGCTATTTTTTGTGGCGGAAGCACTGTTGATGCGATTATGCCTTGAACCAGTCCGGATAAAAATTGTTCTAATTCCCTCACGTCGTCGAGTAGTGTTTCCACGACAATCCCCAGTCCCGTGATGTGTTCGTCTAATTCTTGTCGCACTATCAAGTTGGATATTTTAAAATTGATGCAATCCTCTATCTTCTTTATAAGATTTTTTAGATTTTTTTCGTTCCTTTGTACGTGGGTCGCCGTCTTATTAAATATGTCGATTGTTGACTCTATTATTTGTAAGTTTTCTTCTAAACTATTCTCGATTGTTTTTTGGTTGGTTTTCAGTTCGCTTATCTCGTTGTCTATTTTTTTCGCATCATCAGCGTCCATATTTCCTGTTAGAGCTTTTATCACGGTTCCAATTCCGTTGATGAGCCCTCTACGTTGCCGTGTGGTGACTGGGCCGGTAATGTCTCGGATAACTTCCATTTTTTTCTCGATTTTCCTTGCTAAACGTGCGATCGCATCGTCGAGAACTTCGCATAGCGCATCCGTTTTCAGATGCTTTTTACATGTCATTTGTAGTTCAGATAAAGCCAATAGTATCTGTTTTCTCTGCATTCTTATGGTATGTTGATCCATGTTTATTATGAGACTCCATTTGTCGTGGTAGACGGACAGTGTCCCTATTTCTTCGTAAAATATGCCTGGCGTGGTCGGAAAAGTGAGTATCTCCCACGGTGTCGTGCTGCTTCCCCCCACTCGGATGTTGGCCAGCACCATTACCCTGTAATAGGACATAACTTATGATAATAGATATTTCTACGTGCTGTTTTTCCTCCGTGTCGTTTTTTTTTTTTTTTTCCTCCGCCGCGTCCTTCTCATGTTAATGTTCAATGAAATGTTTTAATCTGTTTATGTGTACACGCATAATTTTCTGTCCCTTTTTGAGGGTGCAATTAACATCGGAGTTGACGTTGACTATCGTGTAGGGACCGATCCATTTTGGTGTCAATTTCGCCGATCGTCCCCGCCGTACCGTCTCGTCATACAGTAGCACCCGGTCGCCCTCCCGGAACTCTTGTTTTTTCGATTTTTTGCCGTACTGCGATTTCGATGTTTCCTTGGCGTTGATTAAGTTTCCCCGTGCTGTCTTCCACGCGGCTCTTAATCTTTCGCATAATTCCTGCGCGTAATCGTCGTAGGAGTATGTCGCGCGCGGCTCTTGTTTCAGTGCCGTCGGCAGTTTCGCCTGGCATCCGAATACTAGCTCGTGCGGCGTGTAGCCAGTAGCCGTATGCGGCGTAGTATTGTAGGTAAACATCGCGTACGGCAACCACTCGTCCCAATTCTCCTGATCCTCATCAATATAATTTTTTAGGTATTCCGCGAGGGTACGGTGGGATCTTTCCAGGGCTCCATTTGATTCCGGGTGGTATGCCGTTGTTTGTATCTTTTTTATTTTTAACAATTTACATGCTTCTTTGAATGTTCCGCTTAGAAAATTCGTCCCTTGATCAGACAACAAAGTTTCCGGGGTTCCGAATTTACAGATTATTTCGGTGACAAATGCGCGTGCCACCTTATTGGTCTCCTGTTGGAGCAATGGTATCGCTATGCTATATTTGGTGAGCGCATCCTGAAAGGTTAATATGTATCGGTTTCCAGAGGATGTTTCGGTCAGTGGACGAACGATGTCAACTGCACATTTTTGGAATGCCCGGCTCGGTGTGTCGGTGATGACCATCGGTGCTTTCTTCCTCTGAGTATTTTTATTCCTTTGGAATTTCTCGCATTTCTGTATGTACTTTTTTATGTCTTCTTGCATGCCCGGGCATTGATATCGGAGCTGCATGCGTCGGAGTGTTCGAGTTGTGCCCTGGTGCCCCCCCAGGGGGGCATCGTGATACTCGCGTAAGAGCTTCTCCCTGTCCGCTTCATTAGGAGAGTCGGCGCCTATGCTGCAGCCATCCTCGTCGTTCCCGCTCTCCCGGCGGCTCTCGCGCTCACGGGGTCTCTCGTTGCCGGGCCCGCGCGCGTGGTTGTCCCCCTGCACCGCGCTTTCCCCCGGACGGAGTGTCCCGTCGCTCGATGGCGCATCGTCGGCTGCACGCTCGCTGTCTTTTTCTTTCGCCCGGCCATTCGTAGCTTCTTCGCTCGGGCCGCCATGATGGCCGCCCCACAAGCTGCTATCGCTCTCTTTCTCTTTTGCCTGGGCACGAGTAATTGCATATATCCTACTCAGCGCATCCGCGTTTGTATTTGTTTTCCCGGCCTTATATTCGACTTCGAATTCATGTTCCGCCAATTTTAGTTTCCATCTCATTCATCTGGAGCCTGGATCTTTTACGCTGAATAGCCAAGTCAAAGGCTTATGACCCGTCACGACTTTGAATTTTGTGCCATAGACATACGGTCGGAATTGCGAGATCGCCCATACGATTGCGAGTAGCTCTTTTTTTGTTGTGGAGTAATTCTGCTCGGCCTTGTTGAGCGTTCGGCTCGCGTAGCATATCGGAAGATCCTGACCTACCTCACCTTGCGATAGTATTGCACCTATCGCTCGGTCAGATGCGTCTGTTGTGACTATGAATTTTTTATTGAAGTCTGGATATTGTAGCAGGGTTTTTTTTAACAATTTACATGCTTCTTTGAATGTTCCGCTTAGAAAATTCGTCCCTTGATCAGACAACAAAGTTTCCGGGGTTCCGAATTTACAGATTATTTCGGTGACAAATGCGCGTGCCACCTTATTGGTCTCCTGTTGGAGCAATGGTATCGCTATGCTATATTTGGTGAGCGCATCCTGAAAGGTTAATATGTATCGGTTTCCAGAGGATGTTTCGGTCAGTGGACCAACGATGTCAACCGCACATTTTTGGAATGCCCGGCTCGGTGTGTCGGTGATGACCATCGGTGCTTTCTTCCTCTGAGTATTTTTATTCCTTTGGAATTTCTCGCATTTCTGTATGTACTTTTTTATGTCTTCTTGCATGCCCGGGCATTGATATCGGAGCTGCATGCGTCGGAGTGTTCGAGTTGTGCCCTGGTGCCCCCCCAGGGGGGCATCGTGATACTCGCGTAAGAGTTTATCCCTGTCCGCTTCATTAGGACAGTCGGCGCCTATGCTGCAGCCATCCTCGTCGCTCCCGCTCTCCCGGCGGCTCTCGCGCTCACGGGGTCTCTCGTTGACGGGCCCGCGCGCGTGGTTGTCCCCCTGCACCGCGCTTTACCCCGCGCGGAGTGTCCCGTCGCTCGATGGCGCATCGTCGGCTGCACGCTCGCTGTCTTTTTCTTTCGCCCGGCCATTCGTAGCTTCTTCGCTCGGGCCGCCATGATGGCCGCCCCCCAAGCTGCTATCGCTCTCTTTCTCTTTTGCCTGGGCACGAGTGATTGCATATATCCTACTCAGCGCATCCGCGTTTGTATTTGTTTTCCCGGCCTTATATTCGACTTCGAATTCATGTTCCGCCAATTTTAGTTTCCATCTCATTCATCTGGAGCCTGGATCTTTTACGCTGAATAGCCAAGTCAAAGGCTTATGACCCGTCACGACTTTGAATTTTGTGCCATAGACATACGGTCGGAATTGCGAGATCGCCCATACGATTGCGAGTAGCTCTTTTTTTGTTGTGGAGTAATTCTGCTCGGCCTTGTTGAGCGTTCGGCTCGCGTAGCATATCGGAAGATCCTGACCTACCTCACCTTGCGATAGTATTGCACCTATCGCTCGGTCAGATGCGTCTGTCGTGACTATGAATTTTTTATTGAAGTCTGGATATTGTAGCAGGGGTGCTATCGTCAGTGTCGTTTTAAGTTTGTCGAAGGCTTCTTGTTGCTTTGCTGTCCACTCAAATTTCGTTTCCTTCTTTGTCAGCTCAGTTAGAGGTTTAGCTAATTTCGCAAAATCCTGTATGAATTTGCGATAATAGCCTGCGAGACCAAGGAAAGACTGCACGCCCTTCACGTTTTTTGGAACGGGAAATTCCTTTACCGCTGCGATTTTTTCGGGGTCTGGTTCCACCCCCCTCTCGGAGATTATGTGTCCGAGGTACTGTGTTTCTTTTCGCAGAAAATGGCATTTTCGCGGTTGAACGGCGAGCTTACTCTCTTTGAGGCGTTGGAACACGTCTCTGAGTCGTTCGTTGTGTTCCTTCAATGCTGCTCCATGGATGACAATGTCGTCCAGGTACACGTAGCATTTCGTTCCCTCTATTCCAGCCAATACAGCGTTCATTAGCAGCTGGAACGTCGGCGGCGCGTTTTTTAGGCCGAAGGGCATTCGGTTATATTCGAAGTGCCCCTGTGGTGTGGAGAATGCTGTTTTCTCCTTGTCTTCCTCCGCCATCGGGATTTGATGAAATCTCGAGGCGAGATCGAGCGTGGAAAAATTTCTTGCTTTTCCCAGCTGGTCCAATATCTCGGAGATGTTGGGCAGTGGGTACGAGTCCCCTACTGTAGCTTCGTTTAGCTTCCGGAAGTCTACTACGACTCTCAACCGTGTTTTCCCTGTGTCGTCCGGCTTTTTTGCGACGACCAGTAGCGGCGCGTTCCATTGGCTTTTGCTTGGTCGGATTATCCCGTCGGCGAGCATTTCTCTCGACTGTTTTTCCACCTCCGCTTTATGCAATTCAGGCAGGCGATACGGATTGACTTTGATTGGTCTCGCCCATTCTTTGAGGCGAATTCCGTGTTCCACCATATCGGTACATCCCAATCGATCCCCCTCGAGGTGAAATATCTCCTCGTATTCCTCGCATATTCGCAGGAGCTGTTCCCGCTCTTCCGCGTTGAGATGCGAGACGTCGATTTCCTTGCGTAGTCTCTCAAAACAGGTAGCTCCGTCGCACGCTCGGACGACACATACGTTGGCCTCCTCGGCCTTGTCGTCTATTTCCTCCGGCGTAAGCGGTTTCTTTTCCACCGTCGGGCGTATTATTTCAGCTTCGTTCTCCCTTGTATTCAAAATGCTCACGACGCAACTGTTCCCGGCGGACGGTGTGACACATGAGCCGAGGATGACGCCTTCCGCGATCTCGATTCGCTCCACGAGTCCAACGAACTCATCTCGCGTTTTTACCCGAACTACATTTTCGCTACGTGGCGGGAGTTTAATTTTCGCCGTTCCAACGATTAGCGGTATGCTATCTCCATATATTTTTATTCTCCGCGACTCTAAGATGTCTACTCGGCGTTTTCTCATGAAATCCATACCCGGCAGTCCGTCGATTTCCATGGCCGCGTTGTCGTTCACTACGTAGAACCCGTGCGCTATCGTCACTGCGCGAGTTTCGAGAGTCACGTCGGCCTTGCACGTGACTTCTATTTTCTGGCCTCCCATCCCCCTTCAGGGTGGCCTTTGCTTCGTAGATCGGCGTATCAGACCTGAGGGCACTCCTTTGGATAACGTTGCATTGGGCCCCGGTGTCGGCCTTAAGGGTCAGTGTCCCCGTTACCGCCTGTGGTGAGCCAATATGGAAGTCGCTGGCGGCCTCGGCCGCCGTTGGGGCGTCGACGTTGCATATCAGCACCGGCGCGTCGTCACCTGGGCCGTATTCCCCCTCACTTCCGGCTTTTCCGTTCTCTACCGTTACGGTACTTATCTCCAGCATACCCAACGTCCGTCGCGTTTCCGTGGTGCGCTGTCCCTCGGCCCCCAGCGGAGGGTTGCCCTGTCCTCTAGGCTCTACCCCGTGGCTGGTGCGCGAATCCCGATACTGTCCCTGCCCTTGCTGCCCTTGGTCCTGTTCACGCAATCGTTTACGGCATTCCTTCTGGATGTGCCCGGGCTTCTTGCAGTAGTGGCATGTGATTTCTACGTTGTTCATCGTTCGGCTTGGTCCCGGTGTGGGGAGGCTGTATCGTCCCCTCGAGCTTCGGCATTCCCTGTCGAGATGCCCTATTTTCCCGCAGCTGTGGCACTTCGTGGGTGCCGGTCGGTCGCTGTGAGTCTGCCTGCTGATTGACTCACTGCCCTGCGCGGTTTTCTCCGCCTCCATTGCGCCCTTCATGGCGGCGGAGAGGTCGGGGAAGGCCCGCGCCTTCACGATGATTTGGTACTCCTTCCTGAGACCCCTTTCGAAATTGTGGAGGCCCATCTGGCGTATGTATTTCTCCACGGCCTGCTTATCGGGCGCGTTGGCCTCACCCGCAGTGCTCGCGTCGATCAGCTCCATCATGATTTTCTCTATCCTCTGCCCGAAGGCTAGCACGGTCTCGTTCGGTCTCTGCTTGCTCATGTTAAACTCGACTCGAAGGGCGGCTACCGTCCGCCGTGTACCGTATAACGCAGTCATTTCCTCTTCGAACTTCGAAAAGCTATTAATCTGTTTGTACTTAATTTCCTTTGCCGCCTTTCCGACGACCTTCGTGCTCAAAATTGCATCGAGGAGGTCCGGTTTATCCGCGGGTGCTATTTTTCTATCCGCGTAACGATATGCATTTACGATATCGTCTACTTCCTCGGGCGTTGACCCGTCAAAACGGGGAATCAAGGCCCGTGCCTCTTTCATTGACATGTATGCGGGCGTGGTCATTTTGTTGGTGTGCGTGTCGCTTACCGCTGAATCCAGTAAAGAGAAATCAGCGAGGTCTATTTCCCTTCCGCGTTCCAAATCTACCGCGTCGGCGAATTCCTCGTCTGCGTTACGAGTGTCGTCGGGCGTGTGAGCGTCGTCGCCTCCACACGATACCCTTCTGCGCTTTTCGAACCGTGAGCTCGCGGCTACAAAAGACTGATCTGAATCGTCTGTAGTATTTAATCCTCTGCGACGTTTGGCACCGGTCTCTAGATCGGTCGCGTTTTCCCGCTCGTAATTTAATGAATGCTCAAAAAATGACTCTAACGATCTCGATAGGTTGCGTCTACCCGGTAATCTTAATCGGTCTACGCGATCGTCTCCCGACATGTAACCCTAACTGGCTTTAGTTTAGGTTTCTATAGAAAATTGTGAACCGCCACTTACGTTAAGATGGTCTGGTAGATCATGACGTTATCGGCGCGGTACGTCGCTGTCGGGTTGTTCCGGCTTCTGCGTAGTCGGTTTCCGGTGGTACTCTCGTTCCCACTTTGGTCCTTGAGACGTTCCCTTGGTTGGTCCTCCGGTGTCGATCCTGGGGATGACTGTTGCAACTCAACGACTCGGTCGTTTCCTTGAGAGTTGTCGTTCGTTCCGCGACGTCTGCGTGTCGGGTCGAACCTTTCCGAAATTCAACCTCTGCGTGTTGACTCGGTTTCGCTCATTCCACACAACGTAGGCTTGTTGTGCGAAGTTTCACCCTTTTTTTTTTTGTACCACGTTATCACTGTCACGAAATTCACTTATTACTTCTCGCGAACAGTGTCTCGGAATATTTTGTACTCACTAACTATGGCAGTATCCCACCGCTGCCACCAATGTTGTATTGGGAAATTGGATAATTAACCAATACGAGAATATATTTCGGGATTTTTGCCAATAAAGAATGAGAATTCAAGTTAGGAGTTACAAATTATATAACAATTTATTTAATTCAGATATTTAAGTTTTGTTACACTTTCTGAGAATGAGAAATGATTACAATCGTCAGGTTCAATTAGTGACCAACCGCTCCACTCGACGAATCAATTAAGACTAAAGAATATTCGGCTGCAAGTTACAGTTCTGCGAGTGAGCCGGGTCATTGTCCTGTGCTTGCTCAGCGATTCCGGATACTTGCGACAGTGAACTAGTTTCGACGTATTTCTCAATACGTTCGTTCATTCTTTCGAAATATCTCCTTCGGTTCAATGTCCGAAGTTCGTTGTACCTTATGCTTATTCAGCGTACAACAGTATTGCTTCACGCAAACGGCGCATTACTTGAAGGTAATATTCCTTACTGACCGTACGACCTGTTGGCAAGAACTCACGATGCACCACGCCTCTGTAATTGAAGAAAACACTAAGCAAAACCTTCACATTTGACCGAACTTGACGTGCTTTTTTAGGTCTTGGCTCTTCTGGCCGCTTCCATTGGGTTTTTGCTTCGACGTCATAACTATATACCCATATCTCGTCACCAGTTATGACCCTTTCGAGCAAATCTGGATCATCGTTCACATCATTCAACAGCTCCTGAGCGATGCTCATGCGACTGTTCTTATGGTCAAAATTTAGCAATTTCGGAACATACTTCGCTGCTACACGTTTCATGCCCAAAACATCGGAAAAAATTTCATGGCATGAGCCAATCGATATGCTGACATCCTAAGCAACTTCTCTAATAGTGATTTGACGATTCTCCACAACAATTTCTTCACTGCTGCAACGTTTTCATCTGTTGTTGACGTGCTCGGGCGTCCAGGGCGGGCATCGTCATTAATATCTTCCCGGCCTTCTGTGAAGAGCTTGTACCACATATAAACATATTTTTTTGCTCAAAGTGGACTCGCCAAATGCCACAGTCAACATTTTAAGTGCGTTGGAGCACTTAATTTTATTTTTCACACAAAATTTAATACACATTATTTGATCCATTTTTTCGATAGCAAAAAATCGCCAAGCACACCAAAACATGACTAACCTTTATATTTGTCAAAAACAAACTAACAATGCAAAATGGCTGATAATGTCAACATATGTTGGGAACGTGTGTACCAACAAAACAAAAAAAAAATTCAAAAATCGAATGTACGTAGCCCGTGAAATTTGAAAAGTCACTTTTTTTTTAACAAACCTCTTACACCAGTGAGTAACCCGATAAGCGAATTCGGAGATATAGATGTCAGTTTGACTAAAATTATATGGGGTTAAATTCTTTTTATATGTAAAAAGAATGGCATAGAATCCACTATAAAAATATTTTTATTGCGATAAAATACGATTTCAAATATTATACGAAAGAAAACGTGGTGGTGTGTCGAAATCACCAGTGAATGACCAAGCCCCGCCAGTAAATAACCGCTCATGCGATTAAATGACTTCACCTCTTGTGCTAAAGAATAATTATACAGATTCAAAGTATCATTCAGATAAAATAAATGCAAAATATTAGCGTAAATATTGGGTGTTAAACTTAATTAACGCTGTTTTTCAATTTAAAAAAAGCAAATCAGGTATATTTTACGGTACATTCTATTTTGTTCGAAGTATTGTCCTTCAGAAGCTACGACCTTTTGCTATCTTTCATGCAAAAAATAGATTCCACGCGAATAGAAATCGTTGCTTTTTGAGGTGATCCATTCATGGATTCATTTTGTGATATCTTCAAAAGACTTGAAATGCTGTGATGACAAATCGTTCCGAATCGCTCGAAACAAATGATAATCAGACGGTGCGCTATGTCGGGTGAATACGGCGGGTGGGATAAAACTTCCCAGTTCATGTGCTTTATTATACACTTTTTTACGATTTCTGCTATATGTGGCCGAGCATTGTTATGGAACGAAATCAGTTTGTTATGACGTTTGGCGTACTCGGGTCGCTTTCCTTTCAATTCCTAGTTTAGATTCAGTAATTGGTGTTTATATCGAACAGCCGTGATCGTTTCACTCGGTTTCAGCAACTCGTGGTATAACATACCTTCTTGATTCCCACACACAGCATGTGTGTTTGGTGGCCACTTTGTGACCATGAATATTGCTTTTTGGTGTTGCTGAACCTGGTTTACCTGACGGTACCCATTTTTCTTTTCGGATTTTCACGGACCACATTTTAGATATTTGGTTAGATCGACACGCTGTCTATTCACTAGTTGCTTGCATTCACGTCCAAACTTTGAGTTTCAATGTAAAAACTCTACTTAACTGCGAAACTCATGTACCATATGTCATCTCACTTAGAGACGGGTAGGGGCATAGGGCTAGCGGCATAAAACTTGAAAGAGGTATGCGATTAAAACACAAACTAAAAGAACATAATTGACGCTATTAATAAATAAACAATTAATAAATAATATTTAATTATTTAATATTACTTATTAGTCCTGCAAGTAGGCCCTCTGCAAGCGCGACGGACTCACGCAACCCTTAGATCCACGCAAAATTTCTAAATTTGCAATAAGGCTAATATAACTTCACCTTACATTCTCGAATGAACGACGAGAATGAATCTTGATGGTGGCTCGTTCAAAATACTGCGGATATCATTAATAAGAAAGGATGAGTCAATTACATTTGTGCTATCTCGTGTTATGGAATTGTACGTCAACACTAGATATGCATGCCCACATGCATGATGATTATTTTGTGTTTCACTTTCTATGTTAACGGTTTAGAGACGGATTACTTCGACATATTTAAGCCAAGTATTAGTCTCAATAAACTGTAGAGAATGGCATGCGTCACCCTGTCACTTCTGCTTCTGATAATCATAGGACTTTCAACCTTACTTCTGCGACAGACGTGAGATCAGATAGACTGCATGATCAAACATGAATACTGCTGTAAGTGTTCCAATGTTTCTTTAAATTAAAACTGAATACACTGAAAAATATGCAACTTTGTTTTTTTCTCCCCGATAAAAATGTGTTTTTAATCACTGTTTCGTGTTGAAAATCTAATCGACTTTATGTCAAAATAAAAAATCGTTTTTTTCGAATAAAAGATTATGCTGCTGCAGAAAACAATACTTCTTACATCAACGACACATTTTTTCGGAGAGCATATGAAAAATTATTCAAAGACATGAAACGCCACGATTTTTCCAAGATTTATACAAGAACTACATGTATAATAAATTGGAAACGTACCCCATTCTCGTGCAAATAATTAACAACACTGGTGATCGTGTACGTTACTTCAGCTGCTTCCCTTTCAGTAAAGGTCAGACGTTGCAACAAACGATCCAAAAGCTCGCCACCTCTCAATAATTCCAAGACTAGATACACACGTCTTTCATCCTCGTGTACTGCCCGTAGAGAAACAATATGGGGATGCCTGCCATATCTCAGAAGAATCTCTATTTCTTCCGTCGGGTCGCGCTTTGTTTTTTCGATTACCTGCATATGGTGTAAACTATCAGTCTAAGTATCGTGAGTATGAAGGAACTCTCGTCAATGAAAAATTTTACTACGAGTTTATACTCGTAGTAAAATTTGTCATTGGGTCGTTTGTCGTTGTTGGTCCGAGATTTCGAAAAATCGAGATAAAAATAAATACCTTGACAGCATATTCAGCTTTTGTTGCTCTATGAACAGCCAGATATACCGTGCTATAACTTCCATTACCAATTTCCTGCATGAATTGGTATTCGTCCATAACTGAGATAACGCTTACGTATGTTGGAAAAGTATTACTTATACTTTCGTAATGTTTGCAATCGGGACTTTTACCGTGTTCTTCGAGTAATCCAGGTGCTATGAAACTGAAACCGCGAAATAACTCGTGGGCATTGGCACTCGCTGGTACTCCGGGAGAATCTGAAAATAAACGTCCTCCTTCAAGTAAACATATTTTGAATATTTTTCAAGAAACTTAAAGAATTGCAAATTTCTATTATTCTAAACCATTGAAACGTCTAATAATCTTTATCATCATAATCACATTATTTTTTCAAATTCTTTATTCAATTCTGTAACGTACACAATTGTTCAGGATTCGAAAAGGTTATCAAATTCTTCATTAGTTCGATCGTTTTTCCTTAAAATCATTGAGATCATTGAATCATAGCGACCATGTCGTACTTATTTAAATAGTCCGAGATAACAGCAAAGATCAACGTTAAAGCTTATGCCTGCACGTTGATTCTTCTTCATAATAAGGAATAAAAGGATGTATGGTTGTCGTAATGGACCCCTTTTAACTGAATCTTGAAATGGCAAAGCTTCCTTCGTTTGTTAAACTTCCGTCATTTTTACTTTCTGATTACATACGAAGTATGTGAAATTAAAAAATATCGTTCGAAAACACAATAACTCGTTGAAGCGATTGCGGATCACAGCGAAATTTGGTATGTGTCTTCTACATATGAAATAGAGATTTAATATTGTAATTCACAAAAGAAGCTCATTCCCTTCTGATAGTTTACCTGAAATGTAAAAAATAAAACAATGAAAAAATAATGGTGGAATAAAAAACATTTTCAGAAAGTATAAAAAAATGTCACAAGTTGAGATACAAGTTTATCTTTGATCCGCAAACAGACTTACATGTAAGTAGCGAGCGGAAAATGAGTATTACAGTACACTAGTGCCTTTAATACCTTCTGTAGTCACTCGATTAGGATGAAAACAAACCATCATTTGTAAATATAAATCGCGAATAGATGGTCTCGTGAGGCTCTGCGCGTTTGGGACTCCGCGGTTCTCCGATTTCGCGGGTCCTTCGCCATCGCATGCGACTTCACGACGTATGATGTACCGATTGTGCATTTAAAATATAGCTATTGCATTAATTCGTCAAGTTATTTTTGTATAGATCGGAATTCAGTAAGAGAATTGTTTTCCAGTTTCTATCGTATCTTTCCCTCTCGCTCTCTCTCTTTCGCTCTTACAGTGACTTTGAATTCTTCAACGCAGTGTCAGGCGGTTATTAGCAAGAAAACGTGACAAGTGCAGTCTCGCTACAAGAGAAATTTTCGGGACCAATGAGCAAGGGTTCACTGATGTTGTTAATGTTAATGAATTGGTACCAGTTCATAAATATGATCTTATGTGCTGGAGTGACAGCTAAATCTCCATCGTTTAATCATGTTTGGGTAATAGTGGATCGATTGCAGTTTAATTTAGTGGAGGCTATCCTAACATTTGTATAAATCTGCTTTGGGAATTTGCAAAGCTTCGCTAATTAAATTTGTTCGTCTTTACTCAATTCTTGGCTTTCACACTCCATCTAGTGCTGCTCTTATTGCGTTAGCCATTAATTTTAAGCTTTATTGTGTTATCACCTAATTGCGACCTACGCTGTTACACGCACTGTATTTACTCACCACTTGATACTTATTATTCCAAATTGCAAGGGGTATTTTCGAGTCTTATATCTCACGATTGCCCAAAAGTTTTTACTACGGCATAATACATTCACCTATCTCTATCTCTGTCCCTCTCTCCACCCTCCTCTCCCTTCCCTCGCTCTGGCCCTCTCTGACCGGTTACTAAAATTATTATTCGTTCTGTATATCAATGATGGCGTGAAACAACTTAGGGCCTGCAAATATGTTTACAGACGATATCATAGTGTATGTAAGCTATGATCACGCGGACGAAATAAAAGAAAACTTATACTTCGACTTGAATTGAATAGCAGAATTATCAAAAAAGAATGCATTACATTTTAATGCTGGGAAAACTAATGTCATGTTGATACGTGACCCACGCAAACAAATACCACAAAGCAGTTGCAATATGGAAATAGATCGGAGCAAAATAAACGAAATAATAGAAACGAAATATCTGGAAATAATAACACATGAAAACCGATTATTTAATTCCCATGCGAAGTATATAGTAAAGAAGATGGTCAAAAAAGTGAATTGGCCGTACAGAATGAATATTGTATTGACATACATTCATTTGAGTGACTCTTGTCACTGAAATCAATGAGTGACAAGGGTTTCAACAAGAGTATGAAGAGTGACCATATATAACACTATAATTGCACTGCACTTGACTACTGTAGTAGTATAATGCTAATTTGACCAGATACAGCATGGAAATGTTGGAACGAGAGCAAAACCGAACGATGAGAGCAGCGCTAAGAGGCGATAGATATACACGCGTGTGTGATATGCTAAACGCGATGTATTTTGTTGGCGTGGACCAACGAATGTTTAATAATCTGAATATAATGGTAACAGGCATGGTAAATGAAATATGATAGTTATTTAAATAAAGAGATTTAAAAAAGAAAGGATAGGCACGGTTATAAACCTAGAAATGAGGACAGCCTTGATGTAAGGTATTGTAAGACCAAAAATTGTAAAGTCTTTAGTATATAACGAACTTGAGATATATAATCCGTTAGCAAATGAAAGCAAAGAAGAACGAATGTAAAGTGGTGTGAAATGAAAATTTAGTAGTTATGTAAAAGCGAGAGTAACAATAGCAGTGGACGATAGGTGAAATAGGATAGAAATGTAAGGTAGCTACAGTCTGTCACGTAAGAGCCTAGCGACGATTGTCCGCAGCCGGTAAGTCATAGGCATTAACCTTTTTTTGCTAATGTAGAGGGAGCTCTTGCCGTTTTCGCTGTATGAGAAGGAACACTTGTTTCTTCGATTCAGTCTGATTCTGGCAGGTCAAAGCGAACGAGTGCTATTTACGCTAAACGCTAAGAGGCTGTGTTTTTGTGTTCTCACTCCTGAGGACCAAAAATGTCACATTCAGCTGCCGCAAAGTACATTTTGCCGAACTCGTTTTTGGAAGCCAGGAATGTCGATGACTTTCCGAATCGTGGGCGTATTGGGAAAGTGTCATACTTTGTACTCAACTTTGTAAGATACTTTGTATCATACTTTGTAAGTAAAACTAGGAAAGTATAGAAAGGTTGATCGTGTTTCGGAAATATTAGGTTTACAAATTAATTCGGTGCCTTAATAAATCTTGCTTGATATTTCCTTTGTAAATTTATATATTAGGAGTATAACTTTGCTTCCGCCGTTCCGAAATTCGAGGCTTTATTGTAAAAAACTGGTTATACATTTATGATTTAAAGTATTGTCCATCGCAGGCCACTACTTTCTCCCATCTTTCAGGCAGCATACGAAACCCGTGTTGAAAAACAGGTCATCTTTTGAAGCGATCCACGAATCGATCCAATTTTTTCCTTCTTCACAAGACCGGAAGTGCTGGTCAGCCAGGGCATGTGCCATTGATCGAAACAATACAATACGGCAGGTGGAGCAGGACTTCCCATTTCAACGTTTCCAGGTATGTCTTGACTATTTTCGCAACATGGGGCCGAGCATCATCATGCTGCAAAATCACTTTAACGTGTCTCTCGTTGTATTGCGACCGTTGTATTGTTTTGTCTCAATGCTCGGCCCAAACGCATTAATTGCGTTCGATAACGATCGCCTGTGATTGTTTCATTCGGTTTTAACAGCTCATAATACACTACGGCGAGCTGATCCCACCAAATATGAGGCATGTTTATTAAGTAAGTACCGTTTTTAAATAAAAATAAAACAGCGAAAAAATACGGCCCTTACATGGTACGACCGCTGTAACTGTGAAGTTTAGTTTAAAAAATTCCTCGCGGTATGCGGACTTACCCGTAATTTAACGGAGTTTGAACGTGTATACAAGTCGACCACAGTGAACTGGATAAATACGATCCGGATCCTATACAGATACTGCGGATCTCTCGGGTATTATGGACCCGAATTTCGCAGATTTCGCATAATTGATAAATAAAATATAGAAATAGTATTGGTACCCGTATTGCACCCCTACTCTCATCCCTACTTCTCCCCCCGCATGCGGCCCACAACTTCAATTTCCTCACCACCGGAGTGGTGGAGGAAAGTCAGTGACATGATCCGCGGAGAGGGAAAAAGTGAAGATCAAGAGGAACACTATACGAGCACCAATATTTTCAATCTGAAACAATAAAACATGTAATTTTCAGAAATTGTTCTACCAATTTCACCGTATTTATGAGCGTAATTAACACAGTATCTATAGCCGTTTATATAAAAATAAATGAGAGTCTGTTAATACCGGTCAGCCGGACTCACGGCATTGTTGATGATGATGATAATGGAGTATAGGATACAAATGACAATTTTTTCGCTGCTCATAATTGATTGCGTGTACAAATTTATTCGGTGCTTTTTTAATACAATTAAAATTGGAATTATTAAATGAAATATACACAACTAATATTCGAAATAAGCCCATCTTTCGGGCAGTTGATGAATGCCATCGCGACAAAAACTTGGTGCTTTTAATTTGATAAAATCGATGCAATTTCGGACTACGTTGAGCGTTTTAAAGTGGTCATCAGCCGAATGATATTGAAGTGATCGAAATAGATTAAAATCTGAAGGAGCAAGATCTGGTGAATAAACCGCGTGAGGTAGAATTTCTCAGCCTAATCTATAGATAACATTCAGGATCCCTTTTCAGACATGTGGTTGAACATTGTTCTGATGCAGAAACACTTGCCCAGTTCCACTGCCAGTTTAAAGTCTTTTTTGCTGTAATGAATCACTTAAACGAATAAGCTGTTGCTGATAAATATCCGCACTAACAGTTAGTCCAGGATTTAACAACTCATAATTCACCACACCCTTCATATCCCACCAGATACTCAGCATCGCTTTCTTTGTGTAAATATTCGGCTTTGGAATCGATGTTGACGGTTTTCCTAGATCAATCTACGACTTTTGTCGTTGAGGGTTGTCATATAATATCCACTTATCACCACCCGTAACGATCTTGTACAGGAAATCTTTTTTTTAAACGGGTTAACAAAGAAAGTACCGTGTCGAATCTTCGCGCCTTGTTTTCTGGTCTTAAACTATGTAGGACCCATCTACTCTTTCTTTGAATTCTTCCAAGTTTATGTAAATGGTAAGATATGCATTTCTGAGTGATACTGAGTTGTGAAACAAGTTCTTCTTGAGTTTTTGAGAATTTTCATTGAAAAGGTGCTTGAGAGCCATGTCGTCGAATTTTTTACGTTGGCCTGGACTTTCTCTATCCGAAAGATCAAAATCTCCATCCCGAAATCTTTGGAATCACTTGTCACATGTATTGTGTGTTCTGGCATTCTCCCCCAGTGCAGCGCTAATCATTTCCGTTGATTCAGCGGCATTTTTGTTCAATTGAAATGCGAAAAGAATGTTGTTATAAATGTTGTTTATTGACAGCCGTTGCACGGAGCAGGATAAAAGACATTGAATAACTAGAGACTTTCTCTCTCGATTCCGCACTATCTGCAATCCCACGAACACGTGTGAATCTCCGATTCTTGTTTTGAAAGCACCACTTAATTTACAAAAAAAATACATTTCTTTATTTTGTTATATCTCCGCCATTTGTTAATATTTGTTAATATAGAGAATGTTAAAGGATCTAACATAAAGAATGTTAAAGGATTTGAATTTAAGTTTACAGAAAGTAACGTTAACTGGGGATTTATTTGTTGAATTTAATTGCTAGATGAGCTACGCTAGTAGCATTACCAGGGGTGTTAATTAAAATTTGCCGGTTTTTTCGATAAAGAAAACACTTAATTTTCAGAGGAATCTCAAAATTTTTTTATTCAAAGTATTGACCATTGGTTTCTACACATTTCGCCCATCTCTCAGGCAACTTATGGATACCATCCCAAAAAAACTTTTTCTCTTTCGAGGTAAACCATTCGACGAGCCATTTTTCGACTTCTTCAAAATTAGCGAAGCACTGCTCTGCAAGGGAGTGTCCCATCGATGCGAAAAGGTGATAGTCGGACGGGGCGAGGTCTGGAGAGTACGGCGGGTGTGATAATATTTCCCAATTAAGTGTTTTTAATGTGTCTTTTACCAGTTTAGCGGTATGAGACGGCGCGTTGTCATGTTGCAAGATAACTTTGCCATGTCTTTGGGCCCATTCCGGCCGTTTTTCGATCAACGCATAATTCAAATTGATCATTTGTTGTCGGTAGCCATCTTTTTTAACCGTTCCACCAGGTATTAACAACTCGTAGTACATCACACCACACTGGTCCCACCAAACACAGAGCATTGTCTTACGGCCAAAGCGATTTGGCCTTGCAGTCGATGGGCCGGCTTCACCAGGTGAAAGCCATGATTTTTTTCGCTTCGGGTTCTCAAAATAAATCCACTTTTCGTCCCCCGTGACAATTCGATGCAGAAAAGATTTCCTTTCGAATCGTTGAAGCAGCATTTCACAAACGGTTTTTCGATTTTCCATTTGTCTATCGTTCAGCTGGTGTGGCACCCATTTTCTATACTTTTGGATCTTTCCCATGGCTTTTAAACGTTGGAAAATTGCTCCTCGAGTCACATTTAGTGTTACTGCCAATTTTTGTTGCGATTGGGTTGGATCAACATCCAATAACGCCTGCAATTCCTCGTCTACGAACTTTTTCGCTGCACCAGGATGTTCATTGTCTGTCAAATCGAAATCTCCACTTTTAAATTGACGAAACCATGTCTCACATGTTCTAATCACTGGAGCATGTTCACCATAAGTTTCTACCAGCAACCAGTGAGCTTCAGCTGCTTTTTTCTTTTGATGAAATAAGAAAAGCAACGAATGCCGCAAATGCGATTTACTTGGAACGAAACTCGACATATTCACAGAGGTAAACAAATATGACGCTATTATTTTGGCGGAATGTGACTTGCGTATTTTTGTAGGTTAATGTCAATAGAAAAAAATGACATACATGCCAAATCATAGAAATGTATACATATTACTAGCGACATCTACTGGTAAAACCGGCAAACTTCAACTAACACCCCTGATAGATGTTTGAAGGAGTAAATTTCGTAAGGAAAACGTCTGTCGTGTGCCTGTCGTGAATTTACGAATTGTTTTCATATTTTCGAGATTGAAACGATTTTTCCTCGATAGATCGAGATCGAAGTTTCCCTCGGGTGCTTAATTCATGCGTTCTTCGCTGGAAGCACGCAGCGTCGCGTTGCAATAACGCTCGGTGCGGCGACTCAGGGAAGGCCCTACCTATGGGTGTTTTTGGGTGACTGAGAATAGCACCTTCTGTGGCTAGAACGTCCAGGCGCAATGCAAGGGGTCTCACCACAGTCGACTCCCTAACGGGTGGCTGAAAACTTTATTGAAGGATCGTCGATTTGAAATAAAGCCAGCGATATCTAAAAGAGGCAACGCCGCGAAACGAGGAGTTATATTAAGGTAGTAAGTAGTCTGGTAACTTAAGCCGATTTTCATGTCTTTTTTGGAGGGCGTTTTTTTGTAGGAAAATAAAAATGAATCGTTTTGGATATTGAGGATGTTTTTATTTACATATTAAAGATACAAAAAAAAAATTTTTTTTTTTAATTTAATAGTTTATTACTATTATTATTATTATTGATGGAAGTTGGCACCTCGAAAAAAAGCGCGTGGGTGGCCCCGGTGATTTTGGCTCTTGATGTTATCTGAAATCAAAAATTCTTGATAATTCTTAATCTATAGGCATGTCATTCTGGCCGGAACTACTGAAGTTAAATTTCATGGTTAAATAACAAAATGGCGGACTTTGGAAAAAAAGTTTTTTTCTCCAAAGTCCGCCATTTTGTTATTTATCCATAATCCAGATAAATAACAAAATGGCGGACTTTGGAAAAAAAGTTTTTTTTCCAAAGTCCGCCACTTTGTTATTTATCCATGAAATTTAACTTCAGTAGTTCCGACCAGAATGACATGTCTATAGATTAAGAATTATCAAGAATTTTTGATTTCAGATAACATCAAGAGCCAAAATCACCGGAGCCACCCATGCGCTTTTTTTCGAGGTGCCAACTTCGATCAATAATAATAATAATAATAAACGATTAAATTTTTTCAAAAAAATTTTTTGAAGTGAAACTTCTTGGGCGGCGAGTGAAATTTCAAGGACGCGTCACGTTTAGGCACATTTCGTTACACGAGAGAGAAGAAAGATATTATGAAGAGAGAAGGAGAAAGAGAGCTATATATTCCGAGACTACGGGAGTGGGTCAAAAGAGAGCTATGTATTCCGATGCCGCGGGAGTGGGGCAAAAGACGGCTTTGTATTCCGATGCTACGGGAGTAGAGCAAAAGAGAGCGACGTATACACGATACAAAGCGATAGAATAAGATAGGCTCGCGCATGCGCGCGTTATAGATGTATGCGTCAGTCAGACGCTGTATCTGTACAACTGAGGTACTACGCATGTGCTTTGTAATTAATATTTATCATTATGTTTTTTTATTATTTACATTTTTTACGTGTGTGTACTGTGATTGTTCGATTATATCCGTGACGAGTTATTATGTAAGTATATTTAAACTATCAAATTTTTATTAATAGTGATATTTCTAAACTTATACTGCGTGAAAAAATTATAGAGAGTTGATTTACGCCACGTATTTGATCCTATAGTCCATACTGTAACGCATCAGTCGGTGAGAGAGGCGTTATTGCTGAACGAGAAAAGAATTTTACTCATCGCTGTGATATATGTAAGTAATATATATCAATTAATATTTATGTCGCGAAGCTGTTCAAATTTTTAAGTTTTATATGGATAGAAATGTGACTTCCTAGCACGAATGCATACTGACGCACGTAATTGTATGTGTGAGTGCGCTTGGCGTCGCACGCACACGCACACGCACAGAGTTATGTGCGTCGGTGGGCATTCACGCTGTTGATCCGGGCCCTCGTATTACATTATAGGTGGGTTCGAGTTGGACGCTCAGACGCTCTGAGCGTTGGCGCTCGATTCGACTTGAATTTAACATGGCATTTAAAATTGCTCTTTTCAACAAAGTTTCTCACTAAAATACAATTATATATGAAATAAGATTAAATGACATAACTTTACATGCGTTTTTCTACTCCACAGATTTCGCCATGCCAAAAAAAGTAAATGAACCATCCCGAGGAAGTCGAGAAGTACTAACTTCCTTCGCGAAAAATTTGGTCTGTACATGAACAATAAACCCAACGAGTCAACAACAAAATCGGGAACTACAATAGATGCAATTTTTACACGTTATCTCGAAAACATCGAATCAAGGACATATATTTCATATTTTAGTTATCATAAACCATCAATATCATTATTACCAATTGAAGCACCAACCAATGATAATGTAACTATTGAATAAACCGAATATTTTTTATGCAAATTTTGTATTGTATGTATTTTGAAATGCTCTCTCTCTCTCTGTCTCTCACACTAAAACTCTCTTATTCTTTGTCTTTATTTTTTAAGAAGTTTCACTTCAATCATGTGCACGGTGCTGCACACGCAACTTTTTTTTGTATCTTTAATATGTAAATAAAAACATCCTCGATATCTAAAACGATTCATTTTTATTTTCCAACAAAAAAACGCCCTCCAAAAAAGACGTGGAAATCGGCTTAAGTTACCAGACTACTACCTTAATATAACTTCTCGTTTAGCAGCGTTGCCTCTTTTAGACATCGCTGTCTTTATTTCAAATCGACGATCCTTCAATAAAGTTTTCAGCCACCCGTTAGGGAGCCGACTGTGGTGAGACCCCTTGCATTGCGCCTGGACGTTCTAGCCACAGAAGGTGTCATTCTCAGTAACCCAAAAACACCCATAGGTAGGGCCTTCCCTGAGTCGCCGCACCGAGCGTTATTGCAATGCGAAGAACGCATGAATTAAGAACCCGAGGGAAACTTCGATCTCGATCTATCAAGAAAAAATCGTTTCAATCTCGAAAATATAAAAACAATTCGTAAATTCACGACAGGCACACGACAGACATTTTCCTTGCGAAATTTACTCCTTCAAAGATCTAATGCCACTAGCGTAGCTCATCTAGCAATTAAATTCAACAAATAAGTTCCCAATTAACGTTACCTCTGTAAACTTAAATTCAAATTCTTTAACATTCAGCTATAGTTGAAAATAGCATTGCGAGATTTATTTTGTGCCTGCTGGTCATCGCTTCACGAGACACAGCAGTTTTTTAATCAATCTCCACATCGCTCTTATGGGTGCCGATGATGATAGGTTGACTCGAGAAATGCATTAAAATATGTGATGACGATTTACACCAAATCTGAGGCATCTTTCTATTTCAAGAAAATTGTTATTAAATAACTGAATCCTCATCACGTCGCCTCTCCGACCCTTCAGCTTTCTTTCGAGTCCACGACACGAACTCTATCCTCGGAACAAACATACACGAGACAGACTTCTCATAATTTCAGTTTCATACGTTTATTAAAATCGATTAAAATTAACGGAACGGTCCTTCCGACCGTCCCATAAACATGAAACGTTTCAATATTGACAACATTTTTTTTACAGATCATTTGTGCACATGGTTGAGTATATGTAAATAAAAAATCAGAAATATCAACAAATGGCGGAGATATAACAAAATAAAGAAATGTATTTTTTTTTTGTAAATTAAGTGGTGCTTTCAAAATAAGAATCGGAGACTCATACGTGTTCGTGGGATTGCAGATAGTACGGAATCGAGAGAGAAAGTCTCTAGTTAATCAATGTCTTTTATCTTGCTCCGTGCAATGGCTGTCAATAAACAACATTTAAAACAACATTCTTTTCACCTTTCAATTGAACAAAAATGCCGCTGAAGCAACGAAAATGATTAGTGCTGCACTGGGGGAGAATGCCGTAACACACAATACATGTGAAAAGTGATATCAAAGATTTCGGGATGGAGATTTTGATCTTTCGAATAGAGAAAGTCCGGGCCAACATAAAAAATTCGACGACATGGCTCTCAAGCACCTTTTCAATGAAAATTCTGCATAAACTCAAGAAGAACTTGTTTCACAACTCAGTATCACTCAGAAATGCATATCTTACCATTTACATAAACTTGGAAGAATTCAAAGAAAGAGTAGATGGGTCCTACATAGTTTAAGATCAGAAAACAAGGCGCGAAGATTCGACACGGTACTTCTTTGTTAACCCGTTAAAAAAAAAGATTTCCTGTACAAGATCGTTACGGGCGATGGAAAGTGGATATTATATGACAACCCTGAACGACAAAAATCGTAGATGGATCTAGGAAAACCGTCAACATCGATTCCAAAGCCGAATTTACACAAAGAAAGCGATGCTGAGTATCTGGTCGGATATGAAGGGTGTGGTGAATTATGAGTTGTTAAATCCTGGACTAACTGTTAGTGCCGCTATTCGTTTAAGTGATTCATTACAGCAAAAAAGACTTTATACTGGCAGTGGAACTGGGCAAGTGTTTCTGCATCAGAACAATGCTCAACCACATGTCTGAAAAGGGATCCTGAATATTATCTATAGATTGGGCTGAGAAATTCTACCTCACGCGGTTTATTCACCAGATCTTGCTCCTTCAGATTTTGATCTATTTCGATCGCTTCAATATCATTTGGCTGACGACCACTTTAAAATGCTCAACGTAGTCTGAAATTGCATCGATTTTATCAAATTAAAACCACCAAGTTTTTTTCGCGATGGCATTCATCAACTGCCCGAAAGATGGGCTAAAGTAATGGACAGCAATGGCGATTATTTCGAATATTAGTTGTGTATATTTCATTTAATAATTCCAATTTTAATTGTATTAAAAAAGCACCGAATTAATTTGTACACGCAATCAATTCTGAGCAGCTAAAAAATTGTCATTTGTATCCTATACTCTATTATCATCATCATCAACAAAGCCGTACGTCCGGCTGACCGGTATTAACCGACTCTCATTTATTTTTATATAAACGGCTACAGATACTGTGTTAATTACGCTCATAAATACGGTGCAATTGGTAGAAAATTTACTCAAAATTACATGTTTTATTGTTTCAGATTGAAAATATTGGTACTCGTATAGTGTTCCTCTTCATCTTCACTTTTTCCCTCTCCGCGGATCATGTCACTGTGACTTTCGTCCACCACTCCGGTGGTGAGGAAATTGAAGTTGTGGGCTGCATGCGGGGGGAGAAGTAGGGATGAGAGTAGGGGTGCAATACGGGTACCAATACTGTTCCCATATTTTAGTTATCAATTATGCGAAATCTGCGACATTCGGTCCACAATACCCGGGAGATCCGCAGTATCTGTATAGGATTCGGATCGTCTTTATTCAGTTCACTGTGGTTGACTTGTATACACGTTCAAACTCCGTTAAATTACGGTTAAGTCCGCATACCGCGAGGAGTTTTTTAAACTAAACTTCACAGTTAAAGCGGTCGTTCCATGTGAGGGCCGTATTTTTTCGCTTTTTGTGATTTTTTTTCTAACGAACCATAAAAATACACCATCTTGGAATATATACTATATATTTATTAACATTTATATAGTCACTCAGAATTTTTTAACGCCAAAACATAGATTTGAATCGACTTTACAGCGTTCGAAAAACACACATGTGGAAAATAAATAGGTCGACGGCTGACATGATTCCGACTGTTTTGTTTATCTGAAATCAGAAAATGAAATGTCATTTCAAACTGTGGACCTGTGGCTATAGCTGGAACTGGTTCGTTAGAAGAAATTCACAAAAGAGCTTCGTGTCTCGTTAGAAGAAATTCACAAAAAAGCGAAAAAATACACGGTAAATAAGTACCCGTGTTTGAAGACAGTTGGCGTTGCTGAGAGAAGTTGGCATTACTGTCGTGTACTGTCATCTATCACACGACACTATCCTAAATTTCAGATTGATTCGTAGGTTAGGTGTTATTTAGCAGCCAGTTGTATTATACGTGTTTCGTGTTTCTAAATAAAATGGAAAAAGAACAATATCGATCCGTAATTCGATTCTTATTTTCGGATGGAAAATATGCGAATATATAAGAGCGAAGTTGGATGCTGTCCATGGGGACTCTTCACCATATAGATGGTAACCAATATCTTACGGTCGCCATAGGGCAACCGTAAGATATTGGTTCAACGAATTCGAACGTGGTCGTACATCTGTTTTTGATGAAGATCGCCTAGGCCGCACGGCAGACGTGGTTACCGAGGAAATCGTTGAAAAGGTCCACGACATGATTCTCGCTGATCGCCGAACTAAAGTGTGTGAAGTAGCAGAGGCCATAGGCGTGTCGTACGGAACGGTAACTGATATTTTACATAATAAGTTAAGCATGAGAAAGGTGTCGGCTTCTGCGGTGCAACGGGATCATCAGAATCTGAGTTCCGCGGAATTCATGAAGTCTTCCAGAGAGAAGTCGTGGTTGAATCTCATCGATTGACGGAGATGTTCGTAGCAATTAAAGAGACCAGTGATCTCGAGAGATTCAATGTCTGTCGATGAGTCTCTTCTTGAAGGTACGTAGTCCTTCCGTGGAAGAGTGTGAGATGTGCCATTGTGTTTTAAAAAGCACATAAGAGCCAGGTAATTTGTCGAGCGCGAAGTCGAACGAGGAGGAACTGAATCGTCCGGATTTCATCCCGGGTCATCGGGAATCGTTCCGGGCAAACCCTGAAGTTCAATTGGTTGAACTTTACAAGCGGTTGGTTATTTCGCGACGGTTGTTGAGAGGCTTTGGAGTGGGAGCCCTCACGTTTGTCTCTCATCTTGTTCGTCAGTAGTGCCGTATGAATATTTGGGTATAGGCTTGCCGTATCCCAAATTGTTGTTAATCTAGATGAATAAAAAAAAATATTTCGGACAAATCGTACGTAACTTTCAACCTAAAATCCGAATCTGCGATAAAAAATAGGGGTTTCTGTTTAAGATTTCAAATTTGCCGCCCACCCGCCCATAGGAGGTATGGGAGTGGGCGTAATTTAATACTAACAGATGCCCCCCCCTCGGAGATGTTTAAGTTTCGATTCGGAAAAGTTTTCTGTATGGTGCGTATTTTTCGAGATATTAGAAAATGCCAGGTTAAATGATTCACCCAGTATATATTAAGATTCGCGGTAGCGACTTGAATATATACGAGGTCTGTTCAAAAAAGTATCGCGAATTTTTAATTTCCGCGGGCTACATATATTCGATTTTCGATTTTTTTGTGGTGTTAGGTTGTTACTCATGTCCCTCACTTATGCTGAAAAAATCGGCCATTTTGAATGTTTAGTTAATTGTTGACAGCTGTTTTGGTTAGACGTGTTTTAGCTTGTCTTCGATTTTTGCCTATTCCAAAAAATGGATCAAAGAATCTGTATCAAATTTTTTGTGAAAAACAAAATTAAGTGCGCGGACACATTCCGAATGTTGACTGTGGCATATGGTGAAGCTACCTTGGACCAAAGCAACGTTTATCGGTGGTGCAAAATGTTCTCAGAGGGTCGAGAAGATGCGAACAACGAAATGCGTTCCGGACGCCCAAGCACATCAACAACAGACGAAAACATTGATGAAGTGAAGAACATAATATTGGCCAATCGTCGAATCACCGTTAGACAAGTTGCTGAGGAACTAAACATATCGATTGGCTTGTGCTATTCGATTTTTACCAATGATTTGGGCAAGAGACGGGTCGCTGCGAAATTTGTGCCAAAATTGCTCAATTTTGAACAAAAACAGTGTCGCGTTAACATTGCTAAGGAGCTGTTGGACTCGGTCCGCGACGACCTAAATTTGCTCCAGAGGGTCATAACTGGTGACAAATCATAGGTTTATGGTTACGACGTGGAAACCAAAGCTCAATCATCGCGATGGAAGCTGCTTTTTTGGGATAGGCAAAAATCGAAGACAAGCCAAAACACGTCTAACCAAAACAGCTGTCAACAATTAACTAAACATTCAGAATGGCCGATTTCTTCAGCATAAGTGAGGGACATGAGTACAAACCTAACGCCCCAAAAAAATCGAAAATCGAATATACGTAGCCCGCCGAAATTCAAAATTCGCGATACTTTTTGAACAGACCTCGTATATATTGTTACGTCCCATATTTCATGATTTTTGTCGGTTAAGTTCCATTTTTAATTTTTCCCTTTTGTAAATCGTCGACTTACCGTGGTACGTTAATGTAGATTAACGTTGTTGTTGCTCCACTTTGAGGCGGGAATGTGCCCGCCCGGGATAGGAGCGATGCGAGATTTGCGATCAAAAAGTATGTAGGATCGTCAAATCATTAAGACACGGCAAACATTATTTAACGAATAACAAATAACAAATATTTATTTCACTTTGGTTGTTTGGTTGGTTTATAATTCCTTATTGTTCCACAAGGTTGAGGTTGTCGCACTATAACTCGTAGTTACACGGATCTTATCAGGGTCGATTTCGCACTGACCAAATAGTGCGAAGTAAATTTCGCTTGTTTGATTTGATGGTGGGTCGTCTTAAGGATGCCCACCATTTATTTCGAATTTTTCCGTTTCACAATTTTGCTGATTTTTAGTTTTGCAAGATTATGTTTTAACGTGGTCGGCCAGTATGGTCGTTTGGCTCTCTTATTTGGGGCTCTCTGTATTTTAACAATGAATTAATGACATTATTTTTTTTGTACTCGGGAGACCGATCGGTCTCCCGAGGTTAGGATTTTAGGGACTTTGAGAGTCGGGAGTTCGTCCTTAAGGGGGCAGGCGGGTGCCGAACAACTGCACCCGTGGTCATGGTCGCCAGGGAGCGAGCTGGAGAAACGGCCGAAATTTTCTGAGCCACCCTCCTCCCGTACGGCTTCCCAGCCTCGTGCTGCACCAGCCTGCCGTCGTCTCGACCGTCGCGGTCCGGATGCCCTCCGGCGCCTCATTCGTAGAGGGCCTATGGGACCGATGGGGGTTTGTGAGGTGGCAATGTGCCGGTTCTGGGATCCGCGTGGACAGAGTTGGCAGCCACCACCATCCACGGGCGGGATCCCGACCTTACCCTCGTCGGAGACCGGGTCCTGGGGGAAGACGGCCGAGACACGGCATATATAAAAAAAAACTGCCGGACGGACACCGACTCGCACCGTCTTTGTCGCGATATCCGCCGAGAGCCGTGCCATCGCTCGTTCTGTCTCTCTCTTTAGCTTTCGTTAAAAAGGACCCCTCTCCCCGCGCACCCCTCGAGGCGACACGAGAGGTGCCGGCGTAAGAAGGAGGACCGGCGTAACCCAGTAACACGAGTGACAGCGAGTGACCCCGGAAACGTACGAGTATGCGCAGGACTAGATCAAGGGTCAAGAGTGGGGACCATCGACTGACGGAGAGTAAGGATCGCACATCGATTTTGACTTACTGTTCGGACTGCTACCTCGCGTGACGCGTTTTCCTAGTGCTCTCTCGAGTGTCGCCATCGATCATAACGCTACCTTTGTCTTCACCATCCATCTTCAACATCATTCAACGATGGCATCGACGATCTTCCGCCATCTTGCGATCCGCCCGTACGAGTTCCTTGCGTTCCGGCAGAGATTATTCGGTGAGGCACTTCCTCCTTTTTCCTTTGTAAGGTTAGTAACTTCGTCTTTCTCAAATTAGCCGTGTGGCTGTTAGTTTTGTTAATTTTCTGGATTTTGGTATTTTGGTGAATTATTGGGATTTAGTCCCGTTCGAGTTTGTTAGTGGAAAACGAGCCGGTCCTCGGACCGCGTGACGAAGTTACTGGCCCATTATCGCCACGTGTTATATTTTTCGCATTTTCAATTTTGTTACGTTCTTTATTCGCGATTGAAATCGCATTTCGGGATTTATTTGATTAAGTGAATTGGTGTTATTGCGTTCAAGTTTGTTACCAATTTGTTCGTTATTTCGGTTTTCGCGTTCCTTTCGTTATTAAATTCACGTCCGGACGTTACCGCTTACCGCACTGCTACCTCTTGCTTATTTTTGCCTGTCTCTTCGAACCCCTTTTGGAATCTTCGCTTTTGGTTATTATTCGCCATTTCCTTGCCCCGTTACTTGCGAGATTTCGAATCTCCGCCATCTGTGCCCGTATCTTCGCACCCGTTTGTAATATTTTTGTCCGTGATTGTCAATCGCGCCTTTCCCTTACCCGTTAACCGCGAGGTTTTTCGGATCTCGGCTAACTTTACTACCACGAGAGGCTACTTGGAAATTCCGGCTAACTTTACTACCACGAGAAGCTACTAGGAAATTCCGGCTAACTTTACTACCACGAGAGGCTACTCGGAAAGTCCGGCTAACTTTACACTCTCGAGAGGATATCTCGGATTTGGGCTATCTTGGTGTGAGTGCCGTGAGAAATCTACGGATTTGCTTAACGTCCTCGCCGCTGCTTCTTTTGCAATCGTCAAATCCGGCTAACTTTACTCCCACAAGAGGCTACTTGGAAATTCCGGCTAACTCTACTACCACGAGAGGCTACTTGGAAATTCCGGCTAACTTTACTACCACGAGAAGCTACTTGGAAATTCCGGCTAACTTTACTACCACGAGAGGCTACTTGGAAAGTCCGGCTAACTCTACACTCTCAAGAGGCTATCTCGGATTTGGGCTATCTTGGTGTGAGTGCCGTGAGAAATCTACGGATTTGCTTAATGTCCTCGCCGCTGCTTCTTTTGCAATCGTCAAATCCGGCTAACTTTACTCCCACGAGAGGCTACTTGGAAATTCCGGCTAACTCTACTACCACGCGAGGCTACTTGGAAATTCCGGCTAACTTTACTACCACGAGAGGCTACTTGGAAATTCCGGCTAACTTTACTACCACGAGAGGCTACTTGGAAATTCCGGCTAACTTTACTACCACGAGAGGATACTTGGAAATTCCGGCTAACTCTACTACCACGAGAGGCTACTTGGAAATTCCGGCTAACTTTACTACCACGAGAGGCTACTTGGAAATTCCGGCTAACTTTACTACCACGAGAGGCTACTTGGAAATTCCGGCTAACTTTACTACCACGAGAGGCTACTTGGAAATTCCGGCTAACTCTACTACCACGAGAGGCTACTTGGAAATTCCGGCTAACTTTACTACCACGAGAGGCTACTTGGAAATTCCGGCTAACTTTACTACCACGAGAGGCTACTTGGAAATTCCGGCGAACTTTACTACCACGAGAGGCTACTTGGAAATTCCGGCGAACTTTACTACCACGAGAGGCTACTTGGAAATTCCGGCTAACTTTACCCTTACGAAGGGCTATCTTTAAATTCCCGCTGACTTTCCTCTTCCGAGAGGCTATCTCGGATTTGGGCTATCTTCGTGCGAGTGTCGTGAGGAACCTTCGGATTCGCTCAACGTCCTTGCCGTTACCCTTTTGCCATCTTCAAATCCGGCTAACTTTACTCTCACGAGAGGCTATCGTGATATTCCGGCTAACTTTACTCTCCCGAGAGGCTATCTCGAAATTCCCGTTAACTTTCCTCTTACGAGAGGCTATCTGGGATTCCCGCTATCTTCCCTGTTACCCCTGGTCAATTTTATTCTCCTGTGCGTAAGACGGTAACCCGTCACCTTGCTCGGTATTAATTTCAGGTTAATTTTGTCCGTATTGTATTTTTGGCTACGTTACGCGTTATCTGACTTCCGCCGGATATTTGTTAAATTACGTCGAATCCTCCCTGAGGCGAATCTTCAGGTTATAATATGTTGTGTAAAATATTTTGTTAATTCTAGTCATTTATTGCGGTTATTTCCGTCATTTTATTACCTATTGTATTCGAATTTGTTGCGTTGTTGCGGTCGAACTACGTGATTGCTGCCTTAAATTGCGTTAAGTTATTGGTTTTGTTAATTTTAAGTATTGCCATTCTTTGTATTATCGCAGAACGCTGATCATTTATTTTTGGTACGAATGTTCCGAGTGCGTAGTAACCGTTCGTTTTCGTTATCGTTGGCAGTGTGGCCACGTCCCCTTGTTACACGTTTTTTGTACGACCGACGATCTCGTTGTACAGCCCCCGCCGCATACTGTGCGGGTGGTTTCCGGGATAAAATAAATAATTTTCACAGTTTCCCGAGTCACCGAGTTCGCGTATTCGCCCAAAAATCCCGCCGCTCTACCATTCTCGGAAGTATTAACTGAGTAGCCGGAGTCTTTTGCCGAACGTTTCAACTGTGTTCCTTTGGTATTGAACGGCGAGAGGGAAAAATTAAATAAGCCGTTCTCTTTACGGGAGCGGTGGTGACGCGCGAATCTCGCTCGTTGCCTGGCGCCTATCTTTCGTTCGTGTGGTCGGTACTTCCGACATCTTGTGAGAGTTGGTTACCTCTCCAACGTAATATTCATTTTTTTTGGGGTTTCATTAATGTTCATTAGGCCACGTTCGACACCCACGTGACGAGAGTTCAATATTTTGTTATAAATTGGCGCCCAACGTGGGGCCCGAATAAGCAAATTCGGTGTAAAAATCGTGTAAATTCTACGTTCTATAGGGATCAAGCGTTCTGCGAGAATTTTATTTGAAATATTATTTAGGCTTTGAAGAATCATATTATACTCGACGTTACGCAGAAAAATAAATACGTATTCGCGTAGTTAGTTTGACGAGAAAAACAAGTTTGTTTTCTCGTATCCTCGCCCGCTCTCGCTCTCGGTTATTATTCTCATTATCGCGCTACCTATTATTCGGTGTTTGGTGTGAGGATCGGTTTTTCGATCGTGTTTACATTCGCAAATCCTTTGTCATTACCCACGGCTATCTGATTGTGTCTCGCTGTTTCGCACGCTCAGGCTCTACGCCAGAGAGGCCCTCAACAACGACACAAAATCGAATATTGTGTCGAATATTCCTCGCCTCGAAACAGTGTGACAGTCAGGTAGCTGTTTTTCTACGTTCCCTTGTTCGCCTTTGTTTTTTTGCTCTCTCTTCGTTCATTTACTCTCCGACGCTATACCGACCGCCGAGTTGTTGACATCTCGGACGCTCATTGTTCGCACGACTCGCACGTGCTCACGCTCCTTCGCTAGCCTTGCCACAGCTCGCTACCTCGCTCTCTCTAGCTCACGCGTTCCACCGTGGGCAAAGCCCGGCCATCGAGGCTCGCGTGGTCGGTTTGTTTATATCCCGACGCTCGCACAGCCCGCGCGTTCCCCACGTGGTTAGTCCCACTCGCTGCCCGGCCACGCTACCCCCCGCTCTCTCGCCCCGAGTTCGCTCGACGACGCCAAGTCTCTAGTCCCCGCTCTCTCCCGTGCCGCTCTCTCTCGTCCCGATCTGTCGCCCGAGTCCGCTCGAAGCCGGCCCCGTATCTCGTCGCCTCTCCCTCATTCATACCCGAGCCCGCTCAACGCCGCCTCGAATTTATCGTTCTCTCTCTCTCTCGCGCGCTCACTGGTTACCGCGTGCTTAGTACCGTAGTACCCGCGATACCCAAAACGAGTGCGACCTCGTACCGCACCCCGCGCCTCGAGAGTCGTCGTTCCCTTCCATCGCAGCCGAGGGGTAGTCCGGTCGTGTTGTTTCGCTTGCGACGTATTCATAAGCCAACCCCAATTTAATAAAAATGTATCGTTCTATTATTTGTCATTTTCGGTAATCGCGACCGATCGTACATTTGCATTAATTTCATAATTACCCATTAACACCGCGTTTTATTATTTTTCATTGTCGGTAATCGCGACCGATCGTACATTTGCATTCATTTCATAATTACCCATTCACCGCTTTCCCTTTTTTTTTCTTCTTCGGGTCAATCGCGACCGATTACGAATGCTCACTTATTGCTCAGCTCCAATTAAAATCAAATTTCATTGTTTTATTATTTTTCATTTTCGGTAATCGCGACCGATCGTACATTCGCATTAATTTCATAGCTACCGATTAACACCGCGTTCCATTATTGTCCCTCCGGTTCAATCGCGACCGGTGACGAAGGCTTACTTATTGCCCAACCCCAATTAAAATTAAATTTCATTTTTCCATTATTTTTCATTTTCAGTAATCGCGACCGATCTTACACTTTCGTTAATTTTATAGCGACCTATTAACATCGTGTTTCGTTATTTTCCCTTCGGTTCAATCGCGACCAGGAACGAAAGCTTACTTATTGCCCAGCCCCAATTAAAATAAAAATCAAATTTCATTGTTTTATTATTTTTCATTTTCGGCAATCGCGACCGATCTTACACTTTCGTTAATTTCATAGCTACCGATTAACACCGCGTTCCATTATTATCCCTCCGGTTCAATCGCGACCAGTTACGAAGGCTTACTTATTGCCCAACCCCAATTAAAATTAAATTTCATTTTTCCATTATTTTTCATTTTCGGTAATCGCGACCGATCTTACACTTTCGTTAATTTTATAGCTACCTATTAACATCGTGTTTCGTTATTTTCTCTTCGGTTCAATCGCGACCAGGAACGAAAGCTTACGTATTGCCCAGCCCCAATTAAAATTAAATTTCATTGTTCTATTATTTTTCATTTTCGGTCACCGCGTCCGGTCGTAGACTGGCGATAATTTCTTAATCACCTATTAGCCTCGCGTTTCATTATTATTTTTTTTCATTCGGTTCAATCGCGACCGATTGTAAGGCTAACTTATTTTCCGTAGCGACCTATTAAAACCAAGTTTCACTATCTTGCCGTGCGCGTCGAAATTAATTTTTCCCTTTCCTCCGTCATTAAACGGGTTCGTTACCTGTTAAGAAATCGTACGACTCTACGCTCGTTATGTCCGACCACGGCGACTCCCTACCCGGCAGGGCGGGTTGCGTATTCGACCCGACCCAAGACGATTCCGGTATCAATCAAACCGGCACCCTCGACGGAACCAATCGGGCACCGTCAGCTCCCGCCGTCGAGCCCGTCGCGTCCACCTCGGCTAACGCACCCCCGCCTTCGGCCTCGGGTCTTTCCCGGCTGGCTCCCTACGCCGCGCCGAGCCGCCCGTTGTCCTCCACTCGGGTCGACCAAGTACCACCGTTCGAAGAACCCCCGCTGCACGACGAACCGCGACACTCTCGCTACGCTACCTCCCCTTCGGCCGTGCTCCACCTCATGCGCAAATGGAACATCGAGTTTTCCGGTGCTCGGGGTGAGGACGTGGACACGTTCCTGACTCGTATCGAAGAAGGCCGTGACCTGGTCTCCATCCATGACGCGGACTTGATTCGGTGCCTTCCATTTTTCCTCAAGGGAATTGCGTTGGTCTGGTTCCGCACCGATCGCGCCCGGTGGTCCACCTGGAATAGCTTCCGTGCGTCCTGCCGGCAGCGCTTCGGGGACCCCGACTACCAATACGCCCTACGCGCGGAAATCATGCGCCGAACCCAAGGCGAGAAGGAACCCATCGCGGACTTTCTAACGTGCCTCCGCGGATTATTCGGTCGATTAAACCCCCCCTGGCCCGAAGCGGAACAGATCCAGTACGCCCACCGCAACCTGTTGCCGCGTTTCCAATGCGTGATTAACCGCGACGACCTTTATGATTTCGACTCGTTCGAGCATATCTCCATTCGTCTCGAGAAAAGCTTCGAGGACGCGCGTTCGTACCGGGCACCCCCGCCACCCGATCAATCGCTTTGCCCAGAACTGGCGTATCGGGGTCCGCGCACGCCACGCGCCTCAACGCACCGGTTACCTTCCCACGCGGCCTACGCCGCGGTCGAATTCGACGGTGAGGAACTCGATGCGTCACTAACTCAGCTCGAGGAGGCGGAGGCTATCTTTGAGGCCCCGAGCAACCTCCATGCGGTACAAGCCCGCGCCGCGCCGAACCAGCCCCGCCAAGCGCATCATCCACCCCCGCGCCGTCGCCTACCGCGCCGACAACCCACGCCGCCAGCTACCTCCGTCACCGCCGACATTCCGGTTTCCTCGCAACCCCGCGACCCCGCAGGGGAGGCTACCTCCTCGCTACCCACGGCGGTTAACGCCGCCCTGGACGCATCGACATCCTCGCGGCCCTTAGTCTGCTGGAATTGCGGGCTATCCGGCCATCGGTTCACTGCATGTTCATCCCCGCGTCGTCGGTTTTGTTACCGTTGCGGTCGAACCGGCGTAACTAAACTCGACTGCCCGGACTGCTCGGGAAACGCGTAAAGGCGGCGTCGCATGGGCCTAACGAACGCCCCGTCGAAACAGATCCCTCAGCCCTACAGGTTACCTCGGCGGACAAAGTCGGTGCGGCAGATCCCTATCGGTGCGGTCACCTACAATCGGAGGAAAGCGTGACCGCCTTCTTTATCACCTCTAAGGTCAACGGTTGGCCAATCCGCGCGTTAGTGGATTCGGGCTCTAGCCGCACGTTCCTTGGTCCCCTCGGTATCCGCTGGATGGACGAGCTTAAGGTACCGCGTAGTCCCGCGACTCCCCGGGGAGTAGAAATGGCCGGCGGTCAGCGCGCTATCGCCCGTGCAACCGTCAGCCCCACAATTTATCTGAACGGTCAACCATTTCCCCTCACCGCGTACCTTCTACCAGCACTCGTTCTCCCCTGTATACTCGGTATCGACTTATTGCGCACGACTCGTTTCGTGGTGGATTTCGAGGAAGCGCGTTACTACTTCAAGGACGACCCGTTTCGATTCTACAAGTTCGAAATTCAGAGGTCGCGCGGCCCGGTCGCCACCCTATGTTGCGGCCTCCAAGAACTCACCCCGGCGCAATCCAGCTACCTCAAAACCTTAATTAAGGACGAGATACCCGCGGCTCCCCTACAACCCGGCGCTACCACGCTCACGGAACACCATATCGACGTCGGCGGTCACCCGGCGATAAAACAACGGTACTACGCAGTGTCGCCCCCGATCGAAAAGGCGATCCACGCGGCCGTCGAGGAGATGCTCAGGGACGGAATTATCGAGCCATCTGAGAGCGATTGGTCGAGTCCAATCGTGATGGTGAAAAAAGCGAATGGCAAGCTGCGCTTTTGCCTCGACTTCCGAAAAGTCAATAGCGTCACCAAGAAGGACGCGTATCCGATTCCCCTAATGAATTGCATCCTCGACCGTCTGCGCCAGGCTAACTACATCACGACACTCGATCTTAGTCAAGCGTACTTCCAGGTTCCCTTAGCGCCGGATAGTCGGGAGATCACCGCCTTTACCCTCCCCGGTCTCGGGTTCTTTCAATTCACGCGCATGCCCTCCGGTCTTACGAACGCACCGGCTACCTTTCAGCGGTTGCTAGACCGTCTACTTGGCTCCGAAATGCAACCCTACGTCTACGTCTATCTCGACGATATTATTATCGTGACCCAGACTTTCGACGAGCATATCATCTGGCTCCGTAAAGTCCTGGGAAAAATTCGCGAAGCCGGCTTAACCATCAACCCAGACAAGAGTGAATTTTGTCGCTCGCAGGTACGTTATTTGGGCTTCCTAGTCAATCGCCACGGCTTACAAGCCGACCCCGAGAAAGTCGCCCCGGTCCTGAACTACCCACCCCCAAGTAATATCAAGCAATTCCGCCGTTTCCTCGGCATGGCTTCCTGGTACCGGCGTTTTATTCCCCAGTTTGCCACCCTAGCTACCTCTTTGACGGCTCTCTTAAAGAAAAACCAAAGCTGGATATGGGCCGAAGAACAGAAAGCGGCGTTCGATGAAATTCGCCATCGACCCACCTCCGCACCCACGCTGATATGCCCACATTTCGACCTCTCTTTCGTATTACAGACCGACGCGAGCGGAGCGGGGCTAGGCGCGGTCCTTACCCAATCCATCGACGACGTCGAACATGTTATCGCATACGCGAGCCGGTCCCTTAATAGCGCGGAGCGAAATTACACCACCACCGAACAGGAGTGTCTTGCAGTCCTATGGTCGATTCGTAAATTCCGTTGCTACCTGGAGGGGTACCATTTCACCGTCATTACCGATCACTCTAGCCTCCGCGGGTTACACCACCTTAAGAACCCCACGGGTAGGCTAGGCCGTTGGGCCCTGGAGCTATACGATTACGAAGACATTCACCGTAAGGGCGCGCTCCACCACGTCCCCGACGCGTTATCCCAGATCCCTGAGGCTCTCTGTGCGGCTATCTTACCACCGATGGACAGTAAAGACGCGTGGCATCGGCGGAAGATACGCGACGTTTGTCATAACCCCTCCGCGCACCCCGACTGGCGAGTTGAGAACGGTTACCTTTACTATCATAGACCCCCCGACCTCGCGGCCCTCGAGGTCGGAGACCTGGAAGACTGGAAGCTAGTGCTTCCCCGCGAGTCGCGCTCAGCCGCTATCTCCGAATCACACGATACCCCGCAAGCCGGACACCTCGGCGTGAGCAAAACGACTCAACGCCTCGCGGTCCGCTACTACTGGCCGAATATGCTACGCGACGTCGCCCGCTACGTCCAGGGTTGCGCTACCTGCCAACGGTGTAAGGCCGAACAGGCACCCCCGGTCGGGTTAATGGGTCGACGAGTCCTCGAACAACCCTGGGACTCGGTCGCGGTAGACATCATGGGTCCCCTCCCCACAAGTAAAGCAGGTTTCTCGTACCTGTTGGTGATGCAAGACCTATTCACCAAATGGGTGGAGCTCTGCCCGCTACGTAAAGTCACCGGCAAAAAGATCGCGGAGGTTTTCGACGACACGGTCGTCTCCCGTTGGGGAGCCCCGCGCGTACTGTTATCGAATAACGGGACGGAATTCGTTAACCGGGATACCCAAATGTTCGTCGAGCGAATAGGCATGCAACATCACACGACCCCTCCGTACCATCCCCAAGCGAACCCCGTTGAGAGAGTAAACCGCGTCCTTAAAACCATGATCATTTTCTTCCTCGAGAACGACCACCGCGATTGGGATCTCCATCTCCACGAATTTCGTTTCGCCTACAACTCCTCACACCACGGCTCTCTTGGAACGAGCCCCGCGTTTCTTAATTTTGGCCGCGAACCCCGCCCCGCCGTCCTGCTCCGTCGAGAATGCGAACCTAACCCCCAAATTCACCCTAACACCTCTCAGAGGTGGAGTGAGCGTATGTCGCGCCTCACGGCGCTCAAAGGAACTATTACCCAATCCCTCGAGAATGCATTCCGCCGCCAGGCTACGTACTACAATCGTAAAAGAAGAGAGCGTAACGTCGAGGTAGGGGATTTAGTATTGAAACGCCAGCACGTTCTATCGTCCGCAACACGACACTTCGCCGCGAAACTCGCGCCGAAATTTAATGGACCATTTGAAGTAATTTAAAAATTGTCCCCGCTGGTGGTGCAACTTAAGGACCCTAATGGCCCCTGGACAGGTAAGGTGCACGTACAGGATCTCAGACCGTTCGTTAATGTCTGACTGTATTACGTCCGTACAGATTACCTCGACTCTACCGACGGGCTAACTATCGCTAGCGGACTACGGCTATCTTCACCGGCGATTTGGACGACTACCCCCTCTAGCTCTCTTCAGGCACCGGCTCTCTGCACCCTTGGCTTCCTCGACTCACCCGACACCCCTACGGAACACCATGGGCGAACCACGAAACATCCCATCCGAAGCTACCTTGGAGACTCCGGACTCAACCTACGAAGTCGTTGAACTATCTTCGGTTTCTCCGGCAGGCTCCCTCGCCGACTTCGATCTTCACTCGGCAGTCACCGAGGATATGGACCTGCAGGCGGCGGAGGACGAACTGCAATCGGAGATCGATGAGGAGCGCGCCCGCAGTTTGGAGTTCGCGGTGAGCATCGACGAGCATCGTCGGTTGCGGGCCCAAATGCAAGTGGCGGCCTTCGATGCGAATCCATTCTGGTCGCGCCTCCGCCCGTACGCGGAGGACCTGGCAGTCGTCGAGTACTTGAAACCCGGCTTTCTACTAGACCTTCGAGACCAGGCGCTGGCTTTATCGCACCAGCAGGGCGGTTACTGCCCCATTCGAGAGGATTGGGAGGCCCGAATACCGGCATCGTCCGTGGACGTCCGCGCTTGGCCCTCATCAGCCGACGTCGCGACTCAAGTCAACGCCACGGAACGGCGCGACGTGGCCGTCCAAGCGACAGTGACCACCGTGAATCGCCGTAGCGGCCAGTCCAGCATGGTCCGCTCTGTATCTCGCGGCGTTCAGACCACGGTGGAGCCAAACGAGCCTAAGACCAGGCCAATGTCGTGGGCGGACTACGAGTCAGACGCATCAGAGCCCGCCGTGCAGCCCGACAAGCTCCGTCGACCCAAAGAAAGCGCCTCTCGAACCACCGTCGCCATATCATCGCCACCTGCGCTAATAGATCTCCGGCTACCCGATATCTCGCCATCCAATGCCGCCAACGCCGCCGCATCAGCGAACCCACCGACCCGGCCGTCCGGATCTAAACGAGCAAGGTCCGGACCCACCAGCCAACTTGGACGTTGTTTCTACTGCGGCGATCCCGGTCATCGGCGCCAAGAGTGCACCCAGCCACCGGTCCGCTGTTGTTGGCGCTGCGGCCACAAAGGCGTGACAGTTAAGGAGTGCCCAAATTGCCACGACGACTGGCGCGCCGAGGGACCGTACGTCGCGAGTTTGGGCCGTAACGTTCCCCGCGAAGTCACGCTAGCGGACGCGAAGGTCAACGCAAGGAACTCCAATCCCAACCCCAACCCCAACCCCCGACGAGCGCCACGACGACCTGGCTCTCTCCCACGTCGACAACCCCCGCGCTAAAACCCTGTTAACTTCACCCCGCCTGACACACGTCCACCCGCCAGCTAGCTTCCGCTCGACAGCCGACTCGACTAGCTACCTCCATCGCCTCCGTCGGACGGCTACCTGATCAACGGCTACGCGACAGACTTCATCTTCCGGGCTCAGATCGGGTCCGTGTCGTGCCGCTTCGGGCGCCCTAACGATGTCCGACGAACGACGTTGCACCACTAACGGCTGACTGCTCTAAACCCCTTATGGGAAATTGTATTTGTTTTCTTTTCGATTTTCTTTACCGGCTCTCTAGCCGTGTTATCCTATTGTAAAGCGTCAGTCCGGCAGGAATAAAAATGTGTGTTAATAATTAATTGTGGTCTTTGTTTATTAGTATGGTTTATCGTGGCGTTAATGTAAGACAAAGGGGGCATAACGTTTCGGCGTGGCTGGAGGTTATTGTCTGGGTCCTGGAGGAGGCCTCGTACCGATTTTCTCTGTTGCAGATCCCTCGAGAGAGCACCCTGTTCGTTTCTCACCGTGCGAGATGACATCGGCCCCACCCACTTTAAACTTCGCGAACGGCGTCGTTGCCAAGAGCTTATTCAACGTCTTGCCAATTCTGGGGTGAGGGTCTGTGATGAAACATTTGGCGTCTCGTCACTCGTACGGAGTGCATTCGTTCAGGGGGTCGGATTTACGACTCTGGGACGACGCGCGGTCGCTTCGTCGCAAGTCTGAAACGGTAAAAATTAAGAATCTCCGGTTACCTCGAGAGTTGACCATTTGGCAACGCTGTGGCTATGTGTTGTTCAGCGACTTTGTTAGGCTCTCTGAGTTTATGACCCTATGGTTCGCTCGCTTCGAGCGCGAACGATAGAGTTTTTCTGTTTACTATACTGTTGCGTCGGTTTTTCTAGCCCGTTCCGTTCAGCTCTCTTAGCGTCCCGTTCAAGTAAATATTTCAAACCATTAAATTATATTATAAGCAAGTGCTTCAAGTGCCTCTGCCGGCTATCGTTTGGCTCTCTTATTTGGGGCTCTCTGTATTTTAACAATGAATTAAGGCTCTCTGCGTTTCCCGGCGGGTGATCGGCGTTTATCTCGGCATTGACATTATTATTTTTTGTACTCGGGAGACCGATCATCTCCCGAGGTTAAGATTTTAGGGCCTTTGAGAGTCGGGAGTTCGTCCTTAAGGGGGCAGGCGGGTGCCGAACAACTGCACCTGTGGTCATGGTCGCCAGGGAGCGAGCTAGAGAAACGGCCGAAATTTACTGAGCCACCCTCCTCCCGTACGGCTTCCCAGCCTCGTGCTGGACCAGCCTGCCGTCGTCTCGACCGTCGCGGTCCGGATGCCCTCCGGCGCCTCATTCGTAGAGGGCCTATGGGACCGATGGGGGTTTGTGAGGTGGCAATGTGCCGGTTCTGGGATCCGCGTGGACAGAGTTGGAGGCCACCACCATCCACGGGCGGGATCCCGACCTTACCCTCGTCGGAGACTGGGTCCTGGGGGAAGACGGCCGAGACACGGCATATATAAAAAAAAACTGCTGGACGGACACCGACTCGCACCGTCTTTGTCGCGATATCCGCCGAGAGCCCTGCCATCGCTCGTTCTCTCTCTCTCTCTCTCTCTCTCTCTTTAGCTTTCGTCAAAAAGGACCCCTCTCCCCGCGCACCCCTCGAGGCGACATGAGAGGCGCCGGCGTAAGAAGGAGGACCGGCGTAACCCAGTAACCCGAGTGACAGCGAGTGACCCCGGAAACGTACGAGTATGCGCAGGACTAGATCAAGGGTCAAGAGTGGGGACCATCGACCGACGGAGAGTAAGGATCGCACATCGATTTTGACTTACTGTTCGGACTGCTACCTCGCGTGACGCGTTTTCCTAGTGCTCTCTCGAGTGTCGCCATCGATCATAACGCTACCTTTGTCTTCACCATCCATCTTCAACATCATTCAACAACGGCATCGACGATCTTCCGCCATCTTGCGATCCGCCCGTACGAGGTACTTCCTCCTTTTTCCTTTGTAAGGTTAGTAACTTCGTCTTTCTCAAATTAGCCGTGTGGCTGTCAGTTTTGTTAATTTTCTGGATTTTGGTATTTTGGTGAATTATTGGGATTTAGTCCCGTTCGAGTTTGTTAGTGTAAAACGAGCCGGTCCTCGGACCGCGTGACGAAGTTACTGGCCCATTATCGCCACGTGTTATATTTTTCGCATTTTCAATTTTGTTACGTTCTTTATTCGCGATTGAAATCGCATTTCGGGATTTATTTGATTAAGTGAATTGGTGTTATTGCGTTCAAGTTTGTTACCAATTTGTTCGTTATTTCGGTTTTCGCGTTCCTTTCGTTATTAAATTCACGTCCGGACGTTACCGCTTACCGCACTGCTACCTCTTGCTTATTTTTGCCTGTCCGAACCCCTTTTGGAATCTTCGCTTTTGGTTATTATTCGCCATTTCCTTGCCCCGTTACTTGCGAGATTTCGAATCTCCGCCATCTGTGCCCGTATCTTCGCACCCGTTTGTAATATTTTTGTCCGTGATTGTCAATCGCGCCTTTCCCTTACCCTTTAACCGCGAGGTTTTTCGGATCTCGGCTAACTCTACTACCACGGGAGGCTACTTGGAAAGTCCGGCTAACTTTACTACCACGAGAGGCTACTTGGAAATTCCGGCTAACTTTACTACCACGAGAGGCTACTTGGAAATTCCGGCTAACTTTACTACCACGAGAGGCTACTTGGAAATTCCGGCTAACTTTACTACCACGAGAGGCTACTTGGAAATTCCGGCTAACTTTACTACCACGAGAGGCTACTTGGAAATTCCGGCTAACTTTACTACCACGAGAGGCTACTTGGAAATTCCGGCTAACTCTACTACCACGAGAGGCTACTTGGAAATTCCGGCTAACTTTACTACCACGAGAGGCTACTTGGAAATTCCGGCTAACTTTACCCTTACGAAAGGCTATCTCTAAATTCCCGCTAACTTTCCTCTTCCGAGAAGCTATCTCGGATTTGGGCTATCTTTGTGCGAGGGTCGTGAGGAACCTTCGGATTCGCTCAACGTCCTTGCCGTTACCCTTTTGCCATCTTCAAATCCGGCTAACTTTACTCTCACGAGAAGCTATCGTGAAATTCCGGCTAACTTTACTCTCCCGAGAGGCTATCTCGAAATTCCCGTTAACTTTCCTCTTACGAGAGGCTATCTGGGATTCCCGGTATCTTCCCTGTTACCCCTGGTCAATTTTGTTCTCCTGTGCGTAAGACGGTAACCCGTGACTTTGCTCGGTATTAATTTCAGGTTAATTTTGTCCGTATTGTATTTTTGGCTACGTTACGCGTTATCTGGCTTCCGCCAGATATTTGTTAAATTACGTCGAATCCTCCCTGAGGCGAATCTTCAGGTTATAATATCTTGTGTAAAATATTTTGTTAATTCTAGTCATTTATTGCGGTTATTTCCGTCGTTTTGTTACCTATTGTATTCGAATTTGTTGCGTTGTTGCGGTCGAACTACGTGATTGCTGCCTTAACTTGCGTTAAGTTATTGGTTTTGTTAATTTTAAGTATTGCCATTCTTTGTATTATCGCAGAACGCTGATAATTTATTTTTGGTACGAATCTTCCGAGTGCGTAGTAACCGTTCGTTTTCGTTATCGTTGGCAGTGTGGCCACGTCCCCTTGTTACACGTTTTTTGTACGACCGACGATCTCGTTGTACAGCCCCCGCCGCATACTGTGCGGGTGGTTTCCGGGATAAAATAAATAATTTTCACAGTTTCCCGAGTCACCGAGTTCGCGTATTCGCCCAAAAATCCCGCCGCTCTACCATTCTCGGAAGTATTAACTGAGTAGCCGGAGTCTTTTGCCGAACGTTTCAACTGTGTTCCTTTGGTATTGAACGGCGAGAGGGAAAAATTAAATAAGCCGTTCTCTTTACGGGAGCGGTGGTGACGCGCGAATCTCGCTCGTTGCCTGGCGCCTATCTTTCGTTCGTTTGGTCGGTACTTCCGACATCTTGTGAGAGTTGGTTACCTCTCCAACGTAATATTCATTTTTTTGGGGGTTTCATTAATGTTCATTAGGCCACGTTCGACACCCACGTGACGAGAGTTAAATATTTTGTTACTGTTAGAGCAGGATGGTGTGAGCGGGTTGTGTGAATTAATTAAAGTCAGAATGAACGTAAATATGTTTTCTTTTATTGAATAGTAACAAAGTAATGCTCCGCAAGCGTGCTCTCCTCGATCCGATTGTGTCGAGACTAACAAAACAAAAGATGGCCGCCGAAGTAATGTGGTTCGGTGCCGAGAGCTGCCGAAGTCGCTCGAGTCGCGCTTGACTCGAGTGTAGTACAGTCGCGCATGGAAATGTGCGGCTGTACACTCGCGAAAGAAACGTGCTGAACTCAGCTATTCTCAATACTACCGCCGTTCGAGCGTTTCTCGTGAATCGTTGTCATGTTTAACTTGTAACATACATCTCTGAAACGGTCTCGCGGCAGCGCTTTTGTAAATACATCCGCGCGTTGATTCTCGGACGGAACGTACTCGACTATAATCTCTTTTTTATTTACCTTTTCGCGAATAAAGTGAAAATGAACATCTATATGCTTAGTTCTCCTATGGAATACCGGATTCCTGACTAGTTGAATCGCGCTTTGGTTATCAACATGTAGAGTTGTTTCATTATCACAAGGACATCCGATGTCCGATAACAACTTTCTTATCCAGATTACTTCTAGCGCTGCTGTCGATGCAGCCACATATTCGGCTTCCGTCGTGCTCAGCGTTACAAGACGTTGGCGCTGAGACGACCACGTAACAGCTCCGTTCGCGATACAGAAAACGTATCCTGTCGTGGATCTTCGCGTCTCGATATCTCCGGCGTAATCGGCGTCTGAGAAGCCTATTAACTTTGCTTTGCTACCGCCGCTTTCGTACTCGATGCCGTAATCGACCGTGCCCCGAAGATACGCAAATATTCGCTTTACTGCTCGCCAATGCGTATCATTGTGTTTGCTTAAATATTTGCTTACCGAATTTACCGCGAACGCGATATCAGGCCTCGATACGGCCGCTAGAAAAACTAGTGAACCGACTGCTTCGCGATACGGTACAATGCTCGTTTTCCGTCGTTCTCCTCGACTGGAGACAGTGCTGCGTGCGGATCCGCCGGCACACTTACCGCTTTTGCGTTCGCCATGCCGAACTTTTCGACTATTTTTCGCGTATACGCGCTCTGATGAATCGTTAGCTTCTTTCGTTCTCTATCGCGTTCTATTTGCAGCCCGACAAAAACATTCGAATTCTCGACCGTTATTTTGAACGTTTCGCTGAGTCGTCGAATTATTATCTTAAGTGTCTCTACATTGTTCGAGGCTACTAGCCCATCGTCGACGAACAGTGCCAACCACACTACGTCGTTTTCGAATTTTCCGACAAACACGCACTTATCTGCGTCGCACTCTTCGAGATTAAATTCACTTAAAAACTTCGTGAATCTCAGGTTCCAACATCTTGGAGCCTGTTTTAGCCCGTAGAGAGACCTCTCGAGCTTGCACGCCACGTTCCTCGAATCTTCTTCCACCTTCAGTCCCCTTCCGGAATTTCCATGAAGATCGTCTCATCCAGTTTTCCGTATAAGAATGCAGTTTGAACGTCAAACTGCATTACTTCGAGATTTTTCATAGCGATCGTCGCCAGTAATATTCTCAGTGAGTCATACCTCACAACTGGAGAGAAAGTTTCCTTGAAGTCGATTCCTTCTCGCTGTTGGAAGCCCCTCGCACACAATCGTGCCTTGAATCGTTGCGATTTCCCGTTGGCGTCGTTCTTCACTCGAAACACCCATTTCGAGTTGATCAGTCTCATCTCCGGCGTCCTTTTGACGATTTTCCACGTGCTGTTTTCCTCGTGTGCTTTGAACTCGTTTTGAATAGCAATTGCCCACTTCGCGGCTTCAGTGCTATTCGTCGCCTCTTCGTACGTCAACGGTACGATACACTCAGCCATATTTGCGTTGTGCCGGTACCTTTTTGGAGTTTTGATTTTCGAGCGGTCTCGCAAGACTCTTTGACCTTCTCCGGCCGAGTCTGCTCGTTCGTCGGCCTCGACGTCGCTTTCTCCTACTCGTTCCTCGACATCGCCGTCGTTTTCGGATAGGGCAAGAATTATTTCGTTTTCTTCTTCCTTCTTGTCTGCTTCCGCCGACGGCGCTCCGACTTTCTCGTTGAACACGACATTGCGAACGACACTGACCTTTCCCTTTTCAGGGTCGTACACCCGATAATTTGTCGATTCTTCCGTATATCCAACGAAGATCTTCTTGCTCGCTCGTGCATCGAATTTTCGCGTGAATTGTTTGGGAGTGTGCACGTACGCATCTGAGCCAAAAATTCGTAGATGCTTCAGATTTGGAACTTTTCCAGTCCACGCTTCGTACGGCGTTACTGCGCTGCTCGTCTACACGGTTTTGTTGAGAACGTATATCGCACAGTTCACTGCTTCCGCCCATAGAGTCAGCGGTAGATTCTTCGCGATTATCATCGTCCGCGCACTTTCAACTATTGTCCGATTGTCGCGTTCGGCTTCGCCATTTTGCTCCGGATTGTACGACGCCGTTGTTTCTCGCTGGATTCCGCACTCTTCGAGATATTTGTCCATTTCCGTGTTGCAGAATTCCCGACCGTTATCCGAGCGAAGCGTTTTCATTTTCCGACCGAACTTGTTCTCGATCATCTTCTCGAAGACCTTGAATTTTGCGTACACCTCGGATTTCTGTTTCATAAAGTACGCAAACCTGTAGCCTGTCGCTTCGTTCTTGAAGGTCAAGAAGTATCTCGGTCCTCCGACCGAGTTCGTCGACATTGGCCCGCAGACGTCCGAATGCATTTTCTCGCCCGGCTTTATTTTCTTATCGCGCTCCAGTTTCTTATTAAACGGCAGTTTGTGCGATTTTCCCATTTGACACGGTTCGCAGAAAACGTCATTTTTGTCCGTAATTGACACTCCACTCACGAGTCCTTTTTCCGCTAATTCGCGAATCGCGCGCTTTCCGACGTGTCCCAGTCGCTCGTGCCACACAGTTAAATTCGTTGTCGCAATGTTCGCTTCTTCGACGCTTCCTTGTTTCGCGACCTTGAAGAACATTCGATACACATCGTTTTCTTGCTTCTTGCCTGTCGCGAGCACTTCGCCGTCACGCGCTACTTCAACACGACTATTCTTAAATTGCACGCCGAGTCCTTTTCTCGTACACGCTCCGACAGAGAATAAGTTCTTTCGTAATTTCGGTACGTGCAACACGTTCTCGATTCTTGCGTCGTGCCAAACACCGTCGATAAACCTTTTGATTTGCACCGTGCCTTCGCCTGCGACATTACAGATGTGATTATCACCGAGCGATATCGTAGCGCCAGTGCTGTCAGTTTTGTAGTCGGTAAGCCAGTCACGTCGATAAGTTAGGTGCCTTGATGCACCGCTGTCGATCAGCCAGACCTCGCTTTGGTCGGCCGCCATTACGTGACTTTTCATCCATAGCACACGCGCGTTTCCCGCACTTTTCGAGCCCGACGTGACCGTGCTCTTAACCGTCTCTACCACAAATGCACAATCACGAGATTTTTCACTGTCGTCACGCGGCTTCCGCTTGTTTCGGCAGCGACTCGCGATATGTCCCATCTCTTGACATTTGTAGCACTGCACTTCTTTCTTTTCCTTTTTATTGTCCGAACTTTTGTTCTCGGCTGTCTTTGTTCCTCGCGTACGTCGATTTTTGGCCGTCGCAGCCAATGCCTCCGACGCTTCCTCGTTGCCGTTGAGCCGCGCGTCCTCTCTGGTCAGCCTTTCTTGTAGGTTATCGAGAGTCTGTCGTGCAGGGTCGACGCTATCCCACGCAACCTGCGATGTGCTAAACCTCGTGGTCAGACTCGTGAGAATCTTCGCCATGACTGTGACGTTCGATACGTTTTCACCAACGTCCCTGAGTTGACTCGCCATGTTCGTCACCCTCGCCACGTGCTGAACCGCCGTGTCCGCTACGCTCATCCGATAAGCGTGAAATCTTTGTAGCAGACCCAGCTTGTTCGTCGCAGTCTTTTGTTCGTGAATCAGGCACAATTTCACCCACATTTCTTTCGCAGAAACGCACGAGAGCACACACGTCTGTTGAGCTTCGTCGAGATTCGACAAGATTATGAATCTCGCCGTTGCATCGTCCTTCACATTTTTATTCCACGCCGCCGCTAGCCCCGCTCCCGCGGCAGGCGGTTCTCTCGTACCGTCGATGATATCGAGAACATCGTTCATCACGAATAACGCATTAACTTGAGCTTTCCAGCCCTGGAAATTTGTTCCATCGAAAGGCTTTACGCCCTTCACGGAGATGCCGACAGACATCGCGGATTCACTTATTCTCCCGACACGTTAAACCCGATGCTCGAACAATGGCCGACTACCGTTCCGCGCCACGTGAGACTCGCCGATTAATTCGCACAACGTTCACACACTTTTCGCAGTTAATCGTTAACTGGGCCCATAACCTGTTAGAGCAGGATGGTGTGAGCGGGTTGTGTGAATTAATTAAAGTCAGAATGAACGTAAATATGTTTTCTTTTATTGAATAGTAACAAAGTAATGCTCCGCAAGCGTGCTCTCCTCGATCCGATTGTGTCGAGGCTAACAAAACAAAAGATGGCCGCCGAAGTAATGTGGTTCGGTGCCGAGAGCTGCCGACGTCGCTCGAGTCGCGCTTGACTCGAGTGTAGTACAGTCGCGCATGGAAATGTGCGGCTGTACACTCGCGAAAGAAACGTGCTGAACTCAGCTATTCTTAATAGTTACAATATATATATATATATATATATATACTGTGACGTGATTTTTTTTAATTCACAGTCACAAAGGAGACTTAGCTATCGGACATTAACGCTCCCTGTTTGCTGACCTATTGACTCGCTCTCGGTTATAAGTTTTGTTCTCGCGTTACGTCTAGGTTTTGGAGAAAAGAGGATAAGGTAAGGAAATTAGTTGAAGGGCGGTGCGCTCGATCCTGTCGCGGGGAGAATGTCTCGAAGTAATGAGTTGCCCAACAGAGGAGAGCGCCCGACGAGATTCCTCCACGAATTAGCGGAGGTCCGGTGATACCGGCGCCCCAACAGAGAAGGAGCGTCACGCTGGAGAACGGGCGGCGGTGTCTGCGTTACGGGCAAGGGCTGGGACCCCTCTGCGCCAGTTTTTGTTGAGTAGGGCCCTGTGTTCGCGTGGTGCTCCAGGGGATGCGATCGTGGAGGATCTCCAAAGAAAAAGCTACCGGGGTTGTGTTCCCAATCGTTCTCGTTAACGTTTAGGAAGAACGGTTAAGAGGGCAGCAGCTATCGATTAAGGAATTCGAAAGAGTTCGAACTATCGGAAATAAATGACTAAGACAAGGAGTCTTGTGCGGGACGTCGACGAGGACGGATGTACAAGCTCGCGCTCCCGTGTTGACATTTCGGTAGTTACATCGGTATCTCGCTCTCGCTCGTACGCGGTATAGGCTCTTCGCATCGTTCGCGCTCCCTCGCGATATACGTGTCTCGCTCTCGCTTGTGCGCGATATAGGCTCTTCGCCTCCGTCTCTCTCGTTCTCGTGCCGCGAAGAGTTATCTATCTCGCTGGACGTTCCCGGGGCATTTTTAGTCTAGTTCTCGCACCTCAAAAAACATACAGTGTTGTGGGTCCGCGCTTTCCGAGTTTAGTGATCGTTCTCGCGTATTTTGATCCCGTTAATTACCCCCTTTACCGGCATCCTACCCCGACCCTCTCTACCATAACCCGTAGCCTGAGCGGCCGTGCATTTTCCGCAACCTCCCGCCTCCGCTCGTGCGTCCCTTTTTGTCTCGTTTCGTCCCGTTTTGCGTTTTGGTTTTGTCCGTGATGGAGGTTGAGCCTAGTCCCCCTCAACCTCACCGGGTGATACCGGTTAGTCCTTCCGGTGAAACAAAAATCGTTCGCGTTATCGAGTCCGGTCCCCCTCGATTTCCAGTTTATACCGGTGAAACAAAAATTTACTGGCGCCCGCCGGCACGTTGGATGTGCGCGCAGAGGCGAGGGGCCGAAGGTGACGTCTAGGAAAAATTTCCGTCACAATACTTACCTGACCGCCTTGATGTGTGAGAGAGAGAGATGCTGTGCTCGACAAAACTCACTATAGCCGCTTTTTCTGCACGGCGAAGATTTGTTTTTCTAATATTTAATGAATATAGTTTATGAAGAATATTGGATCTGTGTATATATATTTTATTACTCTCTGTTCCTACGTATACCTTTGCAGGTTTTTACGTATAATCCTTCCGAGTTACCCTCCTATCACTGCCTAGCCGCACGATACCAAGCTATCGTGAGTTCCGTAGCATCCACAGCCGCTTTTTAGCTACGCTATATTCACCGCGGGCACAGGGATATTGTGGAAAAACCCTGCCAATACAGACGGCTTTTACTTTGTATTGAGTTTCAGTTGTCTTACCATCAGAAACTCAGAAAAAACTGCCCAGTAGTCAGCATGCAAGCTAGTGCACGACCAAGCGATCACCCATTTCAGTACTGAACACGGTCAATATTACTTAACGTGGGAGGTCGCCTACGCCGTGCACCGACCAGGCGTCCACTGCGGTCGGTTGCATCTGTGTATATATTTTTTCTCTCTCTTTCAACGGCGACAATTATCAAAACTGCAGTTATAAGTGTATTAATGATAAGCCGTGTTATTTTATTCCCATGAAGGGACAAACCCTTCTTGGTGTTGTGCTAAACATTCAATATCAAAAAATTATTGAATGACCCCGTATGGGGTATGGCGGATGCCCTGCGATGTAATGAACCTTCTGTGCTAAGACGGTGTCCTCGGGGTAGTCGGAACTGCTTTGGGCATTGGACTCTTTGGGGATCAAAGAGCTACTATACGGTATGTCGATGCTTTGCGGTACGATGAACACCTTTGGGGTAGAATGGATCCCTTATAAAGTAAAATAGACTCCTACGGAGTTTGGACGGATCCCCTGGGGCAAGACGAACCTTCTGGGATATGATAGAACCCCATCATACCCCAACTTCCATGGGCCGGGACCGCTATAAGGGTTTCGGCATGGTATCGGTAATCTCTGGAGTATGGGGGAGCCCTTTGGGTATTTCGCAGCCCCTATGGAACATGTCATAGTCCAGTGCGTCGCTCGCACCACAGTAGGTTTATCATAACCCAGGGGTCTATCGTCCAGAGGGGGATGTCTGAACATCCCCCTCTGGACGATCTACCGATACCCCTACGTGGCGTGTCCCCAGATAACGGATAGGGGAACGCCCTGCAGGGGTAGAGGGTGGGGAGCAATTAAAATACCTCCCGTTGGCCAAACAGACACGGGGCAGAAACCTCGGCAACAAATCACGATGGATAGTACACCTATGCGTAAAGAGAGTACGGTGCAAGGACCCAGAACCCCAGTACCGTCGTCTGTTAGGGGCGGAAACGTGGGCCTCGGGACGCCGTCATCAAATGACCGCAATACAGGGCCGGAGACACGGACCAGCAAGCTGGGGGGGGGGACAGGTACAACAGGCAACAACAGCAGCTCGTACAGCTCGAAAAGGAAGAAACGAAAGCATTCAACCGGTTGGAGAAACGAATCTTCATCATCGAAGGAATAGTCAAAGAGACAAAAAACATACACAAGCCGATCTGAGATGCCATAAACGAAGCCGTGAACGACTGCCGTGAATTCCCTCAAAAGCTGCGAACAACGTAAATGAGAGCCCTCGAGCGGGCCAACTTGGAAGCACATACCAAGGTAAGGCAGAACATGGAGAGTCAGACGGCAGAATGCAGAGACGTAGCTACACAAGTGGAGAATCGTTTCACAAGACGAGAGGCCTAGAAAATCCAGGTAACCTCTTTAAAGGAGTTGACGTGCCGATCGGTAAGAAGAAAAGCGTAACATCTTCATCCCCGCAAGTGCAAATGCCTGGTAAAAGGAGATGCGACTCAGGAGGGACAAATGGGATACCTCAGCACCACGCCCGAACGCCCAAACCCAGATACCATCCGGCAAATAAAAACAAATATAGACTCGAGGTGGCCAAATACGGGTAGAAATTAAAAAAGGATGCGGTGGGGGCCAAAAACTTGCGCGAAGCAGCAGCTGAGGCGTTAGGAGAGGAGGCCACAGTGAGGATGATGAGGCAGAGCTACAACCTCCAAATCCGTGATCTCAACGAGGTTACAGAAGAGGACGAGATAGTCGAGGCCTATAACATCACTTGTAGAGGGTACCGACGGGGAGTCGATAAAAGTGAGAGCCCGGCACGAAGGCTTTAGAGGGACGCAAATGGTGGTGGTAACGGTTCCAGCGAGCGTGGCACAAAAGATATTTTATTTTATTTAGTATAAGGAAACGCGAAAGTTAAGGGTAGGGTGGGTGGTCAGCCGGATCCGACAGAAGGTTGACATCTTACGCTGCTTCCGGTGCCAAGTATTCGGCCATGTTGTACGAGACTGCAAGTGCCCGAATAGGTCCAAAGAGTGTCGGCTTTGTGGGCAGGAAGGCCACCTCGCAATAGATTGCAAAAAAAAACCGTTATTGCATAATATGCAACGAAAGGAAAGAGCAAGGTAGGGCAAGCCATATACTTGGTAGCGCGAGGTGTCTGTCCTTCCGAAAGGCGAAGATGCAGAATGAAAATGGCTAGGTATCTGCAGATAAAGCTGAGCAGAGTTCGAAAGGCACAGGTCCTCCTGATGCAAGTGGCTGCCGAAAACAAGATAAATGTACTGTTAATCTGTGAGCAGTACAGGAAACCCGGTGCGGGACGGTGGTTTCAAGACACCCTGGGGCAGCAATCGCAGAATACAGAGGCGCTCTCAGAGGTAATAGTTCACCGACTGGACTTGGTAGTTCTGAACGAGGGAAATGAGTACACCTTTCGCCATGGCCAAACAGGATCAGTAGTAGACATGACGCTCGCCTCAACCGAAACAGCAGCAATGGTAAAGACAAGTACCTAGAGACCCGAGTTTATACCAGGACTACAGAAGTGACGTGACAGTCAAAGAAAGCGGCTGGGTGCTATTTCGTCTTAACCGGCGCAAGCTCAGAGAGGCACCACAGACAGCGAAGGGAGAGAGACACTTGTACAGAGCTCCCGAAACACAAAATATAGAGGTGACGGTGAACTATTGGGAATACAGATTGGTTTGGTCCGTTTTCAAAAGATAGTGCTAGCTGTAATGAATTTTTCATAGTGACAGCTGATTTCGGTGGTTTCAGAGAGGTCAGACATCTAATATTCATCAATAATATTCAGTTTATATCGCTTTGAGTTTCATACAAAAACCTTGTTTTCTACAGTGTTGAATACGTCAAATTTTGTGTTAAGGGACAACACCACTGTGACGGCTTCAAAAAATCGATTTTTTGAAAACCATTTTAAAAAATCTGAAATACTTATAAGATTGAAATGCCGTTGGACCTAGGTCGAAAAAATTATTATTTTCATAGATATTGAATATTTTGTGGAGCGGTGCAGCGGTCCGCGACGCTCGGGGTCCCGCGCAGCTGGGCGCCTTAGGGTCACCAGGTATTTTTCCCGCCTTTCTCAGTTATTCTTTTGGCTCCCTTCACAAAAACCGGCTATTGTTAGCCGGTTAACTATTGTTATAAATATAGTTTCGAAAAATATAGCACTAGGTGGCGATAATTGAAAAAATTCCATGGCAGGTATAGGGATAGCGTCATAGCGTCAGTTTGCGAATAGAAGCGACGCTATTCGTGTCTAATCGCTCCGAATGGTTTCGTTTGTGAATATCAAACGCTCCAAATTATTATTTTCAAGTTGAAATGGAGGATAAGAAAGTGTATAGGGGGAAAAAGGGAACAAAACGGACCTATGTGACGAGGAGTCGATCGAAAATTTCGAATCGAAAACCTGTGAACCGTTATAGCTCCGAAAACAGTTCTGCAGAGCATGTGAGCACGTCGGCGAAAAAGTTAAAATCATCGGACGATTTAGAGGTCGGTGTTACTAACGATTTCAGTTACCGTTTAGTACAACTTTTCACTGCATTGAACATTATATCCACGTTAGTGAAATGTAAAGTGTGTGATCGTGACATAAAATTCACCGAAAAAAGTTTGCGCTGACTCGGGTTCAAAATCGAGGACGATTGCGGCCATTGTGAAAAAGTGTTAATCAATTCGTGTCCTATGATTGACAATACATACGAAATAAATCGTCGGATCGTATTCAGTATGCGTCTTCTTGGCGTCGGTTTGGATGGCCTGATGAAATTTTGTGCATTCATGGACCTACCGCGCCCCATATTTCAGTCTTTTTACGATCGAATCATAAATTCGATTTTGATTACCACTAAAGCGGTGAGCGCAATGAGCCAAAAAAAGGCTGCACTTGAGGAGCAGAGAATTTCGTTGGAAAATGGGGTGGCGGACGGAATTATCGTTTCAGGCGACGGATCGTGGCGAAAGCGCGGTTTCAGCTCGCTTTTCGGTATAACATCGCTAATCGGCTGGTACACTAAAAAAGTGATTAACGTTATGGTTAAATCGAAATACTTCAAAGCTTGCGAGCATTGGGAAAAAAAAGAAAACACCGCGGAGTACTGGGATTGAAAAGCTACCCATGACGATGAGTGCCAGGCGAACCATAGCGGTTCCTCCGGAAAAATGGAAGTCGATGCAGCTATCGAAATGTTTCAACGGTCTGAAGAGCTCTATGGCACAAAATATAAATATTATATTGGTGACGGCGATTCTAAAACGTTTCTGGGCATATCGAATAGCGATCCATACGACGGTTTCGAGATAAAAAAAAAAGAGTGCATCGATCATGTCCAAAAACGTATAGGGACGTGCCGCCGCGAAATCGTGAAAAAAAAGGATTGTCTGGCAGAGGAAAGCTCACCGGAAAATTGATTGACGAGTTGAGCACATATTACGGCTTGGCTATTCGGAGGAACAGCGATGATGTTGACAAAATGAGGAAGGCAATTTGGGTAGCTATCAAACATAAAATGTCCACAGACAGTGAGCCACAACATGACGATTGCCCGGAAGGAGCCGAGTCGTGGTGTTCGTGGCAGCGCGCGGTCGCAAATGGTGATATTTCTAAATATCGCCATAAACCGCCTCTTCCTCAGGAAATATTGGAGGCAATTCAGCGAATCTTCGAAAATTTGAGCAGGGACGATTTGCTGCAGCGTTGTTTGGGCGGCTATACGCAAAACAATAACGAAAGTTACAATAAATCAGTTTGGGCAATAGCCCCCAAGTGCCAGTCCGGAAGCAAAAGAATCATTGATATTGCAACTGATATCGCGGTATTAGTGTTCAATGATGGCCAGAGAAGTCTCATGAAAGTACTGGAGACGTTGCGGATAACCATCGGCCCAAATTGTTTCAACTTTTGCGTTGAGACCGACGCAGCGCGGATCCAGCTCGCGGAGCGCTCGCTCACAGACGCTGCAAAAGAAGCGAGAAAAGCCTTAACAAGTTCGAGGAAAGAATCAGGAGACAACGATTTGCTTCTTGAAGGCCAGCTATATGGTGCCGGCATCGCTGATTGAAGGTAAATTTTTTTTTTTTCAATTTATAACATAAATTAACAAACCTAAAACTTTGAACGCGTTTTTCTCAAAACCACTTTTTTTGAGTGTGGCATGCAGCAGAACTCGAGCAATTTTTATCCGATCGACTTCAAATTTTTACTGTATCAATAAAGGTAGATTATCTAGAGAAGTACATTATCTAGAGAAGTTCGATATCTCAATAATTATAAAAGCTATAGCCTATTTTCGACGAGAAATTTTGCTCAAAAATCATTCTTTAATTTCAAAGGCGTGCCTATTTTTTTTAAAACAATATTTTTCCAAATCCCTATGTACTTCTCTTCAAAATATCATATTAGAGAAGCATATCGAGAGCCAAAGGGATTCTGTGCCCTAGTGACATTGGACGTTCAAAATGCGTTCCATTCAGCGAGGTGGGAGATCATCATGAGCACCCTAGAGGAAAGGCAGACGCCAAAATATCTACAAAGGATGACAGGCAGTTATCTGAGCAATAGAACGCTAATCTATGATACCGAGCGTGGGTCCGTCGAGTATGAGGTGACGGCAGGGGTTCCGCAAGGATCGGCTTTAGCGCCTTTCCTGTGGAACGTAATGTATCCGGCCTCTTAAGCCTGGAGTTTCCAAACGGCAGAACTATAATCGGTTTTGCTAACGATGTTGCTGTAGTCGTCACGGCTAGAACATCGACTACGCTAGAGACAGCAGCAAACGAAAGCCTTCGTCGCGCAAGCAAATGGCTGAAACAAATAGGATTAAAGCTGGCAGTGCATAAGACAGAAGCCGTTCTAATAATGGACAATCAAATTTTCACGGAACCTAGCCTGACACTGGAAGGCCAACTCATACCATGGTCTAGGGCGGTCAGGTATCTCGAAGTACAAGTCGATAAAGGACTCCGGTATGTCGAACACGTGCGGAAAGCAACCGAGACGGCAGCAGCAATAGCAGCAACCCTGGCGAGGCTGATGCCAAATGTCGCCGCAACGAAAGAGGAGAAAAGGAACCTTTTGAACTGCGTTATCCATGCCCAGATACTGCATGGCGCAGAAATATGTGCAACTGTTATGGATAACTTGGTGGGAGCCAAAACACAAATCAACGGCGTACAGCGCTGAAATACTCTGAGAGTATTCTCCGGACAACGCACTGTCTCAGAAGAAGCAATACTGGTGCTTTCGAGCACCCCTCTGATTGATTTGCTCGTCCACCAGAAGCAGGAGATCTACGGGGAACTAGGACGATATAACCCAAAAGCGACGAGGAAAATGAGAATGTTAAAAAGAGAGCCAGAATGAGATTGATGAGAAAGTGGCAAGTGCAATGGGACGCAAACTCAGCGAGAGGATGGACACATGAACACATTCCGAATGTTGCAAACCCTCAGTGGGCACGGCTGCTTCAACGCTTACCTGGAGAGGATCCACAAAACTGACAGCGCGGAGTGTTATCAGTGCGGCCAGAGTCCAGATGATGCGAGACACGTGGTTTTCCACTGCCCAGCAACGGAAAACGATCGATCGCACCGTGAAGAAATTCTCGGAGGGAAAAAACTAGAGGAGAGAAACTTCACGCAGGTAATGCTGACCAGCGAACATTTCTGGGAGGCGGTAAAGTGTTTTATAACCAAAATAATGAAGAAAAAAGAAACAGTAGAAAAGTTACGCAAAGCGAGAAATGAAGCAAACACGATACCGGCAAAAAACAGAAATCAGTGAAGTCAGAGAAGGCTGCACGCGATCAAAATGTGAATATAGATGGGAATGCTCGATAAGACTGATGAGCACAACATGCTGAGGTTATGTGAAAGCGGTACCAGTATGATGTGTGGAGAGAGTGGAGGGGATTTATCGATCGGCATTCGACACTACCCAGAAAACCAGGGTGTCTATGCGAGATTCCCCCTCCTCCCGATAAAAAAGGGGTCTGTAGTACTCCAAGGGTTCTGTCATACCCCAAGGGGACTGTGATAACCCCAAGGGGTGTGTCGTATCCGATGGGAATCTATTATACCGCATAGAGGTTTGTCATAATTTAGGGGGCCTGTCAATCCCATATAAATCTGTCATATCCCATAGGAGTCTGTCATACTTCAGGGGGTTCAGGGTGTAGCCCCGATCGTAAATGATGTTAGCAATGACAAATTCTTATATGAAATGTCATATAACATTTTTTATTCAAACCGCTCGAACGCTCAAACTGGTGAAGTGTTCGAATACTTCACCTGTTCAAACCCCTGAGCTGTTCCGACCCTCGAACTATTCAAACAATAAAGGTATTCAACACCGCATGGGTTTTCGAAAATACTTCGAAAGGGTGCCAAACTATCGGAGTATACCTCGAGTGGGTATCAAACTACCGGCGTACAGTTCCAACCAGATGATACGCATCACTCATGATAAGTATCTTAGCAAATCTTGCTTTGGTTGCTATATTTACATTGGATAATTCGCCTTGCCAATACCGTAAAGAGTTCACTCACCTTTGGGAGTTTTGCAAGTAAATTCACTGTCAAAGTAGAGTGCGGCATCTTCCTGACTCACTGCGGGCTTAAACGGCGGTATTACTTCCTTCTTGTAAAGAGCGTCCCAGTCGATTGACGCAAAGAAACCATGATTTTTTATTTCCTCAACTCCACCTAAAGATGATATATCTTTTACTTTCAGGACCTCAGACTGACCATTGTCATAAAAATTAATGGACGGGTCGTAAAAATTACTGGATCCAAGTCTGTTGGCCGGGTTTCTTTTGAATAGTGCACGCAAAAGTTCTTGGGCTTTCGAAGAAATATTGTATGGCATTCCCAATTTTGCTTTCAATATTTGCGTCATCGTTTCTTTTCTGTTTGGTCCTTGAAAAGGCAACGCTCCGGTCAACATCTCGAACTGCAACACCATGTATATTTTGTTTTCACACAGCTAATGATTGTACGCCGAATATAAATTATCGACGTCTGACCATAAGCACTCCAAAACTCCACCAGTCGGCCGCAAATGAATGTCCCTGACGATTAACAACTTCAGGTGCCATGTATTCGACAGTACCACAAAAGGAATATGTTTTAGCATCATCCAATGGCTGTTTGCTCAAGCCAAAATCTGTTAGGGACATGTGGCCATCAGTGTCTAATAATATGCTGTAATGGAATATAACATTATGGGCATTGTCTGTACACGCACAATTAATTCAATGTATAAAATATAATCCACTTCTTCGGATACTTACTTTTCAGGCTTAAGGTCTCTGTAAATAATACCTAGTTTGTGGATGTGGCCAAGGGCTAAGGCGAGCTCGGCTAGATAAAACTTTACATCTTCCTCGGTAAACATTACCTGTGAGAACGAGGAGCTTACAAAATTTAACGCAATTCATTAACGGAGATATATTATTTATATATTTGAACTGTACTAAGCTAGAGTCTCCAGTAAGTGATCATCATATGGAACCTTTCCTCTCCAGTAGATACAAAATCTCCTCAAATCTTATCAAGATATTTAAATATTCAGAAGTTCGAAAAATTACAATATGTATCACAACTCATTCCTTTAAGGTAGTAGTCTGGTAACTTGGGTGAAAAAATCGAAACATTTTTTTTTGCTCAATTTGAAAGTACAATGTATTGAGAATATACTGTGAAAATTTCAGACCGAAATTCGAAATACTTCCGGAGTTATAATGAGTTTTCGAGAGCGCCTCGAAGTCGCACATTGAAGGTCGACCGGCAGCTGCGAGCAGTTGGGCCCTTCTATTATTTACGCGCATCCTTTATACCTGGGCACTATGGGCCAGGAAACTGAAAAAGTGGCCAAAAACCGACTGCGGAGATGAGTTCAAACAAATGTCTTGTCGTTATCTAGACAAGTTAAACTAGTTATTTTTAAAGTTTCATTGAATTTGACCGGCTACTTTCAATGTGGCAACGACTTAAACTTTTAAAATCATGTATGAAATCAGCGGTTTTACTTTTCCAATATTTTGTTGGTATTTTTGTATTTCAACAAATCAAAAGTCTTCTATTGCATCTCATCCATCATTTTACTTCGATAAATCATTGTAATAGGGCGCAAAGTACAAAAATAAAAAACAGAGAAAATGGCGGAACGGTATACTCATATATTAGTGAATTTCGATGCTTTGACCATACTTTGGAAACAGAACTCTCCTAAACTCCACTACTTATCAAAAGGAGCGATGTATCATTGGATTCCTTAGAGTGTGTACTTTAAGAAAAACCGGCGAACTTTTGCGAATATTCACATAATTCGAAGAATTTTATAATAAACCGTGACAGCGCGCGTGACAGAGGTAAACTCTTTGAGTCATACATTTTATTTCTTGATGGAACTTTTTTTAAATATAGCATCTAAGTAGATTCGGGGTCGGTGATTGCGAATCAGAAATCAGAATTGTAAAATTCAAAATGGCCGATCCAATATGGCGCACCAGTAATTCAAAAAAAGTTTTTAATTTTCATGAAAATCAGTACCCGGGGGTTTTTCGAGTCGCTGATTACAAATCAGAAGTCAAAATTGTAAAATTCGAAATGGCTGATCCAATATAGCGGACCATTACTTCAGAAAAATGTTTGGTTTTCATGAAAATCCGTACTCGGGGGTTTTTCGGGTCGCTCATTACTAGTGATGCCGCCGCGCCGCGACGAGACTTTTCTCGTCTCGGTGGCATCACTCACGAGACGAGAAATCTCGCCGAGACTTTCGAGACTCTCGTCGAGACTGTCGAGACTCTCGTCGAGACTGTCGAGACTCTTGAAAACAAAGTGCAATTAATTTCACCACTATTCCATCGCTTGTTAGTCTTTTTTTCATTCTCGTATTGAAGCGAAACGAGCATCTCGTCGAGATTTTCGAAATTTGACATAAAAAAATATCACTTCGATATTTTACTTCTATCGCGATCACATGGTTTCATCGCAGCCGATTGACCCCACACACCCACACACACAGTCACTCACACAGTCTCACAAACGCAATCCCCCGTTTGGGTGATTGCGTTTGCAATCCCCCCCACACAGAGAGAGAGAGAGAGAGAGAGAGAGTCACGTGCACACAATACCCGCACCCAGTCATACACACAGTAACGCGTACACAGTGACACACACAGTCGCACGCACACAATTATCCACACCCAGTCAAACGCACACAGTCACACACGCCCAGTCAAACGCACACTTTCACGCATAGTCATACGCACACAGTCACACACAGTCGCACGCACTCACGCCCACGCACACAGTCACACACACAGTCACGAGCGCACAGTCACACACACACACACACAGTCAACCGCATACAGTCGGACACACACGCGCATACACACACACGCGTGGGCGCGCGAATACGCGGGATCTTGGAAATTTCAAGACATGATAAGACATGTCAAGACGAGACGAGTTTATGACCTCACTACGAGACGAGCCGAGACGAGAAAATTAATGTTCCATGTAATATCAGTATTACTGCCATTTGAATTTGAAAAAGGTAATAACGATATGCGGAGAACCTGACTTGAGTATTGTGATTTCTTGCGAAACCATTTTAATTTTTTTTTCGATTTTGTACAAATTGCCGTTTCCCAGTTCCCCGCAACTGCATCTTCCAATAAAAAATTTAAGGTATCAAGATCTTAACTATAATGTCTACTCTAAACTCATTCAGCGGTATTTTGCAAATACTGTACTTTTCCATATGTAAACGCAATTAAGTTCCAAATCGCTTGTATTAGTTACGATTTCGCGACTCGACTATACGCGTGTACGTACTGAGTTTGTCGATAGAGCTGTTCTTCTTTAGTTTAGAGGAGAATTCTCTAAATTTCATCATTCCTTCCGTTTTAAATTTTGATCTAATAAAAAAATTTACAAATATAGTTTCTAAAAAGTCACAGCCATATCCATAATGGCATCATTTACGAAGCGTGGAATATTGGAACATATTGTTGGTAATACCGAAATGACTCCTGCTGTTAATTATATTCTGAAAAAAATTAACGTTTGCGAAAAAAATATTGCTTCTGATACTATGAATCACTTGCGGAAAGCACTGTTTACTCTACGATCTAAGCGTAATAGTAAATTCGATGCTGCATATAGGAAAATAGATTACTTCGAGTCAAGAAATTCCTCTTGATTCTGAATTTATAATTCCCGACCAAATAAATATTAACGATAGTAAGAAATCCACTGCAACTCCGGGTCCAGGTCGTCCTCTTGTTCCCTTTGATGAAAAGTCTAAGCGATCCAAACGTAGAGAAGTTGCAGTGATTAGTGCTAGCGTGCAACATGATCCACAAAAACTGCCCACAAAAACTGATCCACAAAAATGTCGATATGCAGCCAAACGTTCTAGCGCAAATGATCTATGTGCTGTACTCGGCAAAGTCACAGACAGTTCAGAAACGTCGACAAAAATTCGGAAACTGCTGGATTCAGAAACAACTCCAGTTATTAAGAAGACTGCAGAACAAGCTTTGGCATTCTTATTTGACAACTCTTTATCGAAGAACGTATATACAAATATACGCTTAGAATCGAAAGCCTGTGGAGCTGATATTTGGCCGCCTTACAATGAGCTAAGGGCACTAAAGGCTGAGTGCAGACCACCAAAAGAAGTAGTTTCCATTCAAGAAACGGAAGCTGAAGTTCCGGTTCAGCCTTTATTGGATCATACTTAATCACTAAAGATAACGTCATTTTATGGACAAATAGGACATCCCAATCCGCTAGATTTTGCCGACCGATCAAACTTCAATATATTAAAGAATCAATGAAGATCATTATTAGCCAGAAAAAAATATTGATCAGCAAATAGACAATCTGCGAGTGTTCAACATTTTTGTAGATGAAGATCACTGCATAAGTGTTCACTATGCCGTATTTTTCACATTAATTGATGGCAAAGTTCTTAATGCTATTACGAACACTAAGTCCATGCAAGCATGCCCAATTTGTCATGCAACGCCTAAGCAGTTCAACGACCTGTCGAATAAGACGAAAGAAGCTTTCCTACCAGATTCCAAATCGCTCGTGTACGGAATAAGTCCCTTACACGCGTGGATTCGATTTTTGGAATGTTGTTTGCATATTTCGTACAGAGTCGATGTAAAAGTGTGGCAAGTTAGAGGTGATAAACTGAAGGTCGCGTTTGCTAATAGGAAGAAACGCATTCAAGCGATTCTTTGGGAAAGGCTGGGGTTGATAATTGACAAACCGAAACCAGGGGGGTCCGGAAATACGAATGATGGTAACACGGCTAGAAGAGCATTCGAAAATCCAACTGTCCTTGCTGAATGTCTGGGCCTTCATCCTGGATTGCTGAAGAACTTGCAAATCATCTTAATCGCCTTGTCTTGCCATATGCCCATCGACCCAGCACGTTTCGATGTACTGTGCTCTCGTACCGCGGAGATCTATGTAGCTAATTATCCATGGTATCCCATGCCTTCAACAGTCCACAAAATTCTTATACACGGTACGGATATATTGCGTACAAGTATTCTTCCTGTGGGAATGCTTGGCGAAGAAGCCAGTGAAGCTCGCAACAAAGATTATAAAAATTTTCGGCTGTTTCACAGCAGGAAAGTCAGTCGCAAGGATACGCTGAGTGACTTATTCTACAGGATTATGGATACATCTGACCCAGTTATCTCGTCTGTGAGTATAACTTCGCGCATTGGTAAGAAAAAAGTTCTCGCTCTTCCTCAAGAGGTATTGCATTTGCTCACAATTCCGGAGAAAGATGCAACAAACAGTTATCTCGTCTGTGAGTATAACTTCGCGCATTGGTAAGAAAAAAGTTCTCGCTCTTCCTCAAGAGGTATTGCATTTGCTCACAATTCCGGAGAAAGATGCAACAAACAGCTATGCAGCAGATACAGAGATAGAAACTGTAGATGAAGATAACATGGCCATTTCGCCAAGTATCATGCTGTTAGATGATATGGAATTGTCAGACGAAGAATCAGAAGAGAAGCCTTAAAAACAGTGCTTCCACCTGAATTGAATAGTGAACGATAAGCGAGAAAACCATTATCAAAACACCAAATCGTGATAAGCAAGGGGGCTCACTTTAATAAAGCACCCCGAGTAGTGAGAGGCAAGGGGACTTACTTTAATAAAGCACCCCGAGTAGTGAGGGGCGAGGGGTCTCACATTAATAAAGCACCCCGAGTAGTGAGAGGCAAGGGCACGCACTTTAATAAAGCACCCCGAGTAGTGAGAGGCAAGGGGTCTCACTTTAATAAAGCACCCCGAGTAGTGAGAGGCAAGCGGACTCACTTTAATAAAGCACCCCGAGTAGTGAGATGCAAGCGGACTCACTTTAATACAGCACCGCGAGTAGTGAGAGGCAAGGGGACTCACTCCAATAAAGCACCCCGAATTACCGATACGGTAATTGAGGGGTCTGAAATTGCACTGCAACCTCCTCGTGGTAGGCCTTGAAACCTACAGATTTTATAGGCGAACTGCAGCCGTTTCAATTATATAATCTCATTTTGGCATTCCATAGTCATGGTATTGGATCCGCCATTTTGAATTTCTGAATTTTGAGTACGGATTCGAAATTTGCGACCCAAAAAACCTTTCAGTACCAAATTTCAGTAAAATCGGAGCATCTTTAGCATTTTTGTCCGCCAGATTGGATCCGCCATTTTGAATTTTTAAATTGTGAGTACGGATTCGAAATCAGCGACCCCGAAAACCTATTAGCACCAAATTTCAGCACAATCAGAGTATCTTCAGCATTTTCGTACGCCATATTGGATCCGCCATTTTGAATTTCTCAATTTTGAGTACGGATTCGAAATCAGGGACCCCAAAAACCTTGGAGTACAACATTTCATAGCAACTTGAGCACTTTTAGTATTTTGGCCACTTGTACAGGTTCCTGGCCCATAGTGATGGGTTGACTCTGTACTCTGTTAGTATATGATCGTAACTTGACGCGTAAACATCTAAGATGGATAGGAAAGGAAAAAACGTGGTACGAAAAGTCCTGGAGCAGTACTAAGCGAAAATTTCATGGTAATAGATACACTGCTGAAGAAGATGTCACATTTGTGAGCAAATCTGCTAAAAAATTAAAAAATAAAGAAGATATTGAACCAGCCATGGATGAGAGCTCAACGTACGCTCTTTTGAGTTTTACTTTAGTTTTCAGTGCTTTAGAAAGTGTTTTGATTTGCAAAGCTTGCAAGAGTGATATAAAATTTCTTAAAAATTCTCAAGTAGGATTGGGATTTACCTTGTGCGTAAAGTGTATGTGTGATGAATTTGCTATGATTAATTCTTGCCCAAAAGTGAGGAATGCCTTTGTGGTCAGCAGACGTCTTACTTTTGTAATGCGTCTACTCGGTGTTGGTTTATCGGGCATAAACATTTTTTGTGCCATGATGGATTTGGGACCAGGGTTAAGTAAAAGCGGATACTAGTACAGTGTACTTGAAACAATACATATTACTGTTAAAGCTGTTGCTAAAGTTTTATTTCGTAAAGCAGCTCAAGAAGAAAAAGAAGCAAATGAAAAAGAACGAAATATCGCAGATGAGATAACAGTTTCCGGTGATGGGCAAAACGTGGCTTTACGTCATTACTAGCTATCGTTTTTTTAATCGGAAAGTACTCTAATAAAGTGATAGACGTTATTGTTAAATCTAAAGTTTGCAAAGCTTGTGAAAAGTGGGTGGGTAAAGAAAAAACTGATGAATATTTAGAATGGTACGAGAATCACCAGACTGACTGTACGGCGAATCACGAAGGAAGTTCTGGTAAGACGGAGGTTGACGGGACTATTGAAATGTTTCGACGATCCGTCGAAGAGCTCGGTGTAAAATATAAAAAATTTATTGGTGATGGGGACTCCAAAACTTATAAAAACTTACTAGAAGCAAATATTTACAATAATGATCCTAAAGTAGAAAAAAATGAGTGCGTTTTACATGTGAAAAAGCGTATGTACAGACGAGTCAAAGAAGTTAAAAAAACTTTAACGCTTCCAATACTAAAAATATTGGAAGTCATGGACGTTACTCTCGGCCCGTACGTTTTCGCGTTTGAAAAATCCTACAATAAATCTCGGATTGCAAAAGCGGAAAATGCCACAGCGATGTCATCGAAAGAAGCCCGAAAGAGTCGCAGAGCGGACAAAGTTGCGGAAAATGATGCCTATGAAGAGGATGAAGGCATATTATACGCTCCAGGCATAGACGATTAACGTAAGTTAAGTTTACTTATGAAAATCTGTTGTTGAATTTCAAGCGCGTTTTTCTCAAAACAGTGTTTTTCTGGTCAGCCCGGGTCCTAACTTTTGTTCTACCGAACCGATTGCTTTCAAAATTTAACAGGCTACTGTACACACTTATAGTTCTCGTCGGAACTACCGAGAAATTTTTTCACCCCTAACTTTTTATTTTACAACCCCTTCTTTACTAAAATAAAAGGACTTTTTTTTCCAAAGTCCGCCATTTTGTTATATATCCATGAAATTTAACTTCAGTAGTTCCGACCAGAATGACATGTCTATAGATTAAAAATTATCAAGAATTTTGATTTCAGATAACATCAAGAGCCAAAATCACCGGGGCCACCCACGCGAGGTGCCAACTTCGAGGTGCCAACTTCGATCAATAATAATAATAAACTATTAAGTTTTTTCAAAAAAATGTTTTTTTGTATCTTTAATATGTAAATAAAAACATCCTAAATATCCAAAACGATTCATTTTTATTTTCCTACAAAAAAACGCCCTCCAAAAAAGACATGAAAATCGGCTTAAGTTACCAGACTATTACCTTAAGGGACAACACCACTGTGACGGCTTCAAAAAATCGATTTTTTGCAAACCATTTTAAAAAATCTAAAATACTTTTAAGATTGAAATGCCGTTGGACCCAGGTCGAAAAAATTATTATTTTCGTAGATATTGAATATTTTGTGGAGCGGTGCAGCGGTCCGCGACGCTGGGGGTCCCGCGCAGCTGGGCGCCTTAGGGTCGCCAGGTATTCTTCCCGCCTTTCTCAGGTATTCTTTTGGTTCCCTTCACAAAAACCGGCTATTGTTAGCCGGTTAACTATTGTTATATTCGGACCGATTAGAGGCTATTCGTGTCTAATCGGTCCGAATCGTTTCGTTTGTGAATATCAAACGATCCAAATTATTATTTTCAAGTTGAAATGGAGGATAAGAAAGTGTATACGGGAAAAAAGGGAACAAAACGGAGCTATGTGACGAGGAGTCGATCGAAAATTTCGAATCGAAAACCTCCAAACCGTTATAGCTCCGACCACAGTTCTGCAGAGCCTGTGAGCACGTCGGCGAAAAAGTTAAAATCATCGGACGATTTAGAGGTCGGTGTTACTAACGATTTCAGTTATCGTATAGTACAACTTTTCACTGCATTGAACATTATATCCACGTGAGTGAAATGTAAAGTGTGTGATCGTGACATAAAATTCACCGAAAAAAGTTTGCGCGGACTCGGGTTCAAAATCGAGGTCGATTGCGGCCATTGTGAAAAAGAGTTAATCGTCGGATCGTATTCAGTATGCGTCTTCTTGGCGTCGGTTTGAATGGCCTGATAAAATTTTGTGCATTCATGGACCTACCGCGCCCTATATTTCAGTCTTTTTACGATCGAATCATAAATTCGATTTTGATTGCCACTAAAGCGGTGAACGAAATGAGCCAAAAAAAGGCTGCATTTATTGAACCAATATTAATGAAATACATGGTCCAGCCCGCCCCATAAGAATTTGTTGACATGCTTCGACAAGTTTCAGCGTGTTTCGACGTGTCTGGACCTGTTTCGACGTGTCTAGACCTGTTTCGACCTGTTTGGAAGTGGTTGAACATGTTTTAACAGGTTTCGATATGTTTTCACGAGACTCTCTCCTCGAACTGTACCATTGTGGCTTGTCTGAGTACGTTCCCACCGTTGCAGCAGCCGCGAAGTAGTTACTTGGCGATCGTCAAAATGGATACACGTGCAAACACAGCCCGCCCACGCCATGGGAATTGACAAAGAGTGAGCTTCAGAATATTCCGAAAGCTTTTCTCTTGAAATATTGGGATCGTTACATTCATTTGTTGTGGGAACGTTTACCCAAACATCTTCAACTTGATGGTGAAATAATGTCATATCTTCCATGCATGGAGCATTGGAATATGCCCCATATGTCGACTCATATGGATGGTCCTGCCCCTCCACGACAAAGATTTGATAAGTGCTGCTTGAAGGTGGTGGTGGAACAAGAGGACAAGCAATGGGAGTCTCGCTGATATCGTGAGTGGGGGTGCTTTCAAATTTTTTAAGAGGGGATGGAAGTATATAATCTCATGACGTCGACCTAAACTGCATCAGACAACTCTAGTAAATGCCTGACAATCGTCTCGAGTTGAAAAAGCATGTACAGCTATTCTTGAAACATATAGAAGAAGTCAAAGTCCTCATTCAAACAAAATAAGATCTGTGTTATATAACGAGCACACTGAAAAACACATCAATCAGCAAAAATGGATTTCAAAAGCATCGACAAACTTGGCAAAGGGTTACCGTTCCTACCAACGAAGAAGCTGTCCGATCTGGCTGTTCAGTTGGATTATCCAATCTCCGACATCAGAGCAGTACAAACAAAATTCGGGCGGAGATTCGTTGCTGACGTGTGCAACGAGTTCACCGTATTCCTGCCAGCTAGACTGGTCAAAATTTTTTATGAGGACACGGCAATGTTCGAAAAGTTGGTGCCAACTGCCAGGGATGGCAAGCTCAACATGAACTACTTTGGCGGAAAATACAACAACGTTGAATTCAATAAAATCGTCAAATAATGTCGCCATGTATTAATACATAAACACACACACATTTTAATATTATAAAAATGTTTTATTATTTCAAAAATTCTTGCGTTCACACCTGATCCTCATATGCATTTAATCAATTCTTCAGAGATATCACATTTACGTCGGTACAGTTGTATTTTAAATTATAAGAACGATGAGGGCAGCTGGACGATATTTTCGAAAAATTTCGTAATAAGGGGCATTCCAGAGTTTTCAAATCAATGATATTCGTTGACTGATCTGTGAATCGTGATAGCCACGACGACTTCTCCAGCCCCTTCACGTAGCCCGCGTGAGCATCTTGCAAGATAGCTCGAATAATTGTTGTAATTGCTTCGTAGGGGACATTGCCAGAATCCCATCGCATGCCATGAAAGTTGCGTTCCAACCATACGTTCGTCGCCTTGTACTCGACCGGTAGAGAGTTCCATGCGTATGGTGATTCGAAAATAAGTGTCAAAGGTCGGCTGTTCTTGTCGCTGCTCGCTTCCACAATAGTCATTTCTTTTAACACAAATTCCTTAATGGGCGCCTTAAACCCTTGAAGATCAACCACAAAGCTTATCTTGATGATGACTGAAAACGGATGAGGCGGGCAGATGCGATTTATACCAATTTTCTCATCCCACCACTGATTGCATTATACTCAACGATGCGATCGTGTAAATCATACAATAGGCTGAAGTGGTCGCAAGGAATTCAGTATTAGAGTCAAATTCTAAACGAATATCCGCTGAACCACTTTTTACGGATTCATTCTATTTGGAACAATCGATGACAATAAGAGGCGCTTGCGCCAAAAATGTAGTCTTGGACAAGAAACGTTCAGGTTCTTTGTCATAGTATGACGCTTAAACATTGGCATACATGTCATAGAGAATAGCATATAGATTATTACGCATATCGAGATTTAAATTTCTATAGGGATAGCACTGCGAGTTGAGAAAAAGTTTCACATCTCTGATTTCGCAGTGATCAAATTCGGTAGCATTTTCCCCGCTTGATTCCTCCTCGCAGTTTGGAATCCTGGTATGACATGTCTCGGCTTCTCTAGTTGTCCCGATGTTTTGACGGCCCACACATGTCTTGTTGTTTGCGGCAGCATCGGATATTCATACAATTCCCAAGCACGAAAACTCATAGATATGGCTCGATCCTTAGCGATGTAATTGAGTAGTTGGATTTTTGGTTTATCCGCCAGTTTGACATATGGTCCATTCAACTTCATCGATGTCAATTTTAATATTTTCCACCGCAGTTTGAATTATGGCATTCAAGTCGTTGTTTGATCGTGTTCGAATTAACTCATGTTTAGCATTAACCATTACACGACGATAATCCTCAGCAAATCCGAGTAAAAAATGCAGTGGTATGACAACGTCAAAAAATCCAGCATCATTGTTCAATTTATCATCGCCATTCACCCAACCAATATTCTGCAGGTGGTGCCGTTGTCCAGGAGTTAGCGTTAAGAAGGCCTTCATAACACTCGTAATACCCATATTTTTATTCCGATCGATGTCAATGCCATTCCACTCATAACGCATCTCCCCAAACAAATGACAATCAGCCATATTAATAAATTTGATAGTTGCCGCAATGGCAGTGCCATCGGGTTTTGTAATTTTTCCATGAATGTGTAGCGAGCTTCTGCTAGGTAATACGCACAAATCTTGATGTTGAACAACAATACGAATTTCATAGTTATTTTTAAAGGTAGTCGATGCATACGGCTGATGTGCATGCGTTTCATAGTGCGCAATCGATTCATCAAATGTTACGGGTTTATGTATTTGTATTACTTCCTGCATGGTTTTATGCAGAGAATACAACGAATATTTATTTTCCAAAATTCACGCGACTGCGCGTTTAGACGTGTCAACTCCGTAAGAGGTGCTCGACGACTGATGATCTTCGGCCATACTACCTCACTTTTATAACTACCGCCAGATTTTTTCGTCTCAAATACAATCCCCATTATCTCAGGAGGAGGACTTTACATGTAATCGTATAGTTATTGTTTCCCCACGAAAATTGACCAATTCACCGTCTTGATCGACTATCTCAATTGTATATGCTATATTGATTGCACGATGGTTGGGAGGTGAATGACGTTGGCTGGGACTTCAACAATCTTATATCCTGGCGGAACGGTGGGGAAAAATTCATGAATTGTGTGTAAACGATGATCGTTTATGTATGCACCCGTGGTTATATTGCACTCAACTTGCAAGGCATTGACATTAAGTATGGCCACTGGTAATTCAGATTTATGAGTGAGTTTTTTTTCAAGAATATTCGGTTAAAATCACAACAATGAACTTATGGAATCTGTAGGTTTAAAGTTCACTATTTGATTGCACGTAACTCCACTGTGCAGCTCATTATTATTTGCTTTTAGACTGACGGTGACATCCTCGGTTAGCGTCTTTTTTAAATAACTCTCGATATCCCCAATTTCATAGCTCCCCGTAGGTATCGTAATAACGTTCTCCTTGTACACGGGAAAATCTTCAATTTTCCCCAGCAACAATGTGTAATAAAATTTATTACAGCCCTCATCAATGTTGGGAATTGAATTGAATGTCAGCAGCTCAACGAGCCCGAGAACGTAGTTTTTCGCTGGTGATAATTCAATAGGAGGAAAATATTGCGGTTCCAACACGGAGGATGTGCCCGATAGTGTAAACGTGAATGAATCACTCATGACTGAGGTTATATTCCCCAAGCACATCCATTTATAGCTGATCACTGAGAAATTGAAGACACCAGTGCCCACAAATCACAGAATTATATTCCTAGTACTTCTTATAATTGAATTTTACGCTACCAACGCCAAGATACTCCTTCAGATCCTGCGGTGGTTGTAAATCACCAAATCGTTGGTGTTATTCTTGTATGCAACCCAATGCATACCCGAACCATTTTTATCGTCGAGGTTAATAATGGCAGACTCACGCTTCCCGGGCCCCGAGTTGGGTCGTTCATTTCGCATAAAAACACCACGAGAGTATGAAATTTGCATAGCTTTAGCATATTTCAGCAAATCGACATTGGTGAGAGCTTTATTAGTTTTTTGCAGGCTTCAAATACAGGCCCATACCTATCTTGTAGGGTATCAGGTATAATCCTTTGCTCAACGCAATCGCCTCCATTGTAGTATTATGACGTTTAGCATCATGCAATAGATTCTTATTAGCACTGGTATCATTAACTGCTTTCGCTATACTCGCAGCGCCCCCAGCCAAAGCTCCAATGGCGCTAAGGCCGGCCAAAATTGATATGAGAAATAGTAAAATACCGCCAATTTCCATTGGTATAGGCAAAATACGGGGAACTCGTACTTTCTTTTGACCCTCTCTGGCTACTGCACGGACACTCGTCAATGCTGACGCAATAGCATTAGAACCAGGGTTCATAGATTTTTTTGCCGCTTGAATGATGGATTTCAACGTTATTCTATGTTTCTTCTTCTTTTTCGCAAGGTTCACACTACCAAGATTGGAATTTGTCGACTTTTTCCTTTTCAGACTCATTCCAACCCTACATTCGATCGATTGCCTTTTCACACGCTTCGTCTCCTTTTCCCCATGTAGTTTCACCAAACCCATCCCAAGCTTAGATTTAGCTTTCATGACGTTGACAACTCCCCAAGCCCCAGCTTTTTCCGATAGATTAGTGTCTTTGGCGAGAACGCGAGCCCAAGCCTTCTCAGCAAGTACTTTATCGGCCTCGTTTCGCGCAGCAATATTTTCCCGATTCTTCGAGTACGCGGCCGATATTATCTACGGCCGATATGGCAGGAACTTGATCTTTTTTAACAACTGACGAGTCTACTGTGCCGACTGCTGATAGTCATCGATCGAAATAACTGATCTCTGCAAATTATCTACGGTCGACATAGCAGGGATTTCCAGTTTCCGCCGGTAAAACATATAGGTCGGTAAATGTCGGTAGTAGGGATCGTGTGGTAGAAGCCCCCTATCTACACTACTACGTGGTTCCGTGTCGTGGTCAACTTTAAGCCCAGGATTCGCTCTGCAGAAAAGAAACCGATAGGACTCTTTTTTCTCTTTCTTTAGCGCATTAGCTCTAAAGTCAAAATCGAGTGGCAAAATTATTTCAAAAATTGCAATAAATATTGCTGTTTGTGTGTATAATGATGGTGTTTTCCAAATTATGCACATAATGGCCGTTGTGGGCATGAAAATTGATCGAGATAGCTATAATGTTAATATTTTTCTGAAAATGTGCACTGATTTACACCGATAACGGTATTTGCATTTGTCACGTATCCAAAAGGGCAGAAAAATTATGAGACACGGTTTACCTCGCCATACATGGAAATAGGAAATAACATTTGTTTGGCAAATCCTTACAAAGTAACGGGGTTTAAATTTTTTAAATGATCAGTACTTATTACACGTAACAATTAAAAATAAGTACTAAAAGAACTAGCCGACAGCAGTGAACGCGCGGTCGGTGCGCTGCTTCGGCGATCTCCCATGTTAAGCAGTATTGGCCCCGGTCAGTACTGGGATGGGGGATCGCTCAGCCGTGCACTGATTTGCACGCCGACTACTGAGCGGGAGGCAATTTTTCTGAGTTTCTAATGGTAATACAACTGAAACCCAGTCAAAACAAAAAGCCGTCTGTACCAACACAGATTTTCCGCAATTTCCCTGTGTCCATGACAAATGCAATACAGTGCAGCGCAGTGTGCAAGACGTCTGCGGACGCAATGGAAATTAGGTTAGCTTAGCGAAATGCGGGTAGTGAGTGATAGGGGGGGAAATGAAATTGAGAAGGGTCATACATAAAAACCCGATAGGGTATACGTTCGAGCACACAATAATGAAAATGACAAAAAAAATACTAAAAGAACTAAAATTTGTTGAAATCTTAAGGCAAAAATAAGAAAAAAAACTATCTAATTTCTCAAACATGTACCTGCTTAATGATCTAAAATACAATACGAGAAAGAAAGAAATAATGAGAGCACATTATTTAAACACATTGCATATTGATTATTTTTTAAATATATGAATATATTGACCTCCTTCGAAAGTCGAGAAAAGAGATCCCCTCCTCTCAGGAAATCAAGAATCAGGTAAAGCTTGCCTTCAGTTTGGAAAGCATAGTGCAACCGAACGATGAACGGATGTTCGACATCCACCAGAATATTTCGCTCCATTTTTGTTCGTACCCTGTCTTGCACTGGAGATTGATATTTTGATATTATTATATGAAATAGCAAGCGTTCTAAGGAATAGATTTCCTATAATGCTCCTTCATACATACTTTGGACGTTAATGGAAATACCTTTGAGCGTAGCTTTCCTGAGAACTTTCATCGCATATAACGTTCCCTTGTCTTTTCCAATCACCTTTCGTACTAAGAAAACCTGCAATAGATAATAATAATATAATATGCATACTGTTGAATCTGTTTAGTGTGCTTGCTGCTGTATGTGTGTGTGCGCAACCGCTGCCTCGAGAGCGCGGTAGTATCGCGCCTAGCAACAGGCAACGAATGTTCTGGCTGTGCTAAACGAGTAGCTTTAGTCTAAGGCCGACCGTGGTACATGCGGGTACGCACTTCCGTATCTTTCAGTATTGTCGCAATAAATAAGAAACATTTCATTCACTTTGTTCATCATTAACGTCACTTCCCTCTCAGGTCATACAAATCATATAAATAGTTTAACACATACATTGTTAGGCGGCCGAGTAACCAATTTCTTTTTGTACCGATAACGTTTTGTACTCTGGCTAGCCCATCTATGGCCGAAGTTATAGAACGGAACAAATTTTTAACCCACAGAAAAAATATAATCCGATAAATTGACGAAAAAAAAGTTCGGTTATCAGAAATACGTATATTGTCGTGCATGTTTCTGTATTTCAGAAATACGTTTTGCTGTAACGCCCATTAAATTTGTGAGTGTGAGAACAATTTTAAATATTCGCGCGGACAGTGGCGCGAGCAATCGCTTCTGGTGTCTCCGTAAAGTAAAAAGATTTGGATGGCTTATGAGGAGAGGGGATATTCCACACCTCTGCCGAACATGATAAGCGTCGTCCTCTTTCGCTCCGGGACCATCGTGGAAAACAGCTCGCCTATCAATCGTCATCATTACGAGAGAATCGTGCATTGACATAGCAAAGAGCAATACCGCTAAGAGTGGAGTGGTCTCCCGCTTTCGCCATCAATTTCTCTACGCATTATTTGGACACGAGTTTCTTCAAGTCCCGGAGCAAAGGAAAGAGCCATCGTGGATGTCCGACTTTCGACATAAAAGTTACGTATCTGTATTTCTTTGTCTGAGCTCACCCAAAAGAAAGACTATTTGAGCGTATAGTGTGAATGTTCGTGTGTGAATAACTTGTAAGTGTCGCGAAGGAATATGTTTTTTCAGCCCGATTTGGTGAAGCTTTCAATACTCCATGATAACGAATGTTTTCATTTCATTAGGAATTCTGCGTCCTCTTTATTTTGAATAAATGTGTAAAAAAATGTAAAGTAAGGGTCTAACCACCACTTACAAATTCCTTTTTTTTTTTTTAACCACGAATTGTGTTGAAAAAAAAATTCAAAATTCAAATTCATCAAGAACTACTGGTTGTAGCCAGAATTACTATAGGATCGTTTTCCGGTCAATTTGACTGTTTTCGAAAAAAAATATGGAATTTAAAAATAAAGGAAAAAAGATCGCATCCTTAACTTAATTATCATCCCATGGCCATTCCACTCTATAAATTTCAGTATTTAAAGAAATATGAAAACTTTGAGTAGATAAAAAACCATCAAATTATTCTATGAGGGATTTTCATACGCGTCAGTTATTTGAAAAAAAGAGTTTTAAGGATTAGAAACCATCCCCAAAGTTTGGATGTCATTTTGTTCAAATCCTGTGAACTTTTTCACGTGGGAAAGCATGTTTACATTTTTTTTTTAAATCACCGGTAAAATTGAAAAATAATAAAGAAAAGTATACTTTGCTTTACGTGGAAATAATTAAGAAAAATCCTCCCGAGAACCAATGGGCTTAAAGCGACATAATTAGGTACAGCATCACTTCATATTATGTACAATAAGATGTGGAGAGAAAAAATTGTGTGTGTAAGAAATGCCAAACGAAAAGAAAATTTGGTGCGGAACGGCTAGCTCAGAATTGGTGAAATTACCCATATACATATACATACTAATTTACCTAAATTTTTCTACAAAGTACATGGTTTTTCTCATTATAAACATGTAAAATTATCACGAAAGAGTTGAAATTTTGAAGTAAAATTTTTGAGCCTTCGAAAAATGCCCGATTAATCGAAAATATCGACGTTTAGCATTGAAACATATTTCCAACATTTTTGTACGATTAGGAAAACGTAAGTTGTGGAGGTGGGTCTTGGTATTTGTTCTTCTACCATCTATAAATTGTTAAAGAGATGCTGTAAAACCTGCGACGCAATGTCCCGGCGGTGGTTAATGACGCATAAAATACTCGAAGATTCTATCTGGCTTGGGCGCCAGCCTTGTTCGATGATAGAGGGGCAGGGTTCAACGGATGAAGTCAATCGCTCAGTTCTAGAATGACCACAATTTTATCGATGTTTAAATTAATACACCGGGCACAGAAGGTCACAGGGAACAATAAACACAGATTTTAAACCAAGTTCCAGAAAAATCTACAAGCACAATTCTTATTTCACTAGCTCACAAGCACAGTTGGTTTACGATTCGATACAACAATAAAGGCACTTAATTATTATCCCGCCCAACACAAAAATTAATACCGTCTCGCGAGTACACGCGGGTTACTAATTTTCCTCATTTACAATTCTTCTTCGCCCCTTTCTCGAGAGTCAAAATACACTCCTCCGGACTTTTCACAAAATAAGAATTTATTTATAAATTATTTCTGAATGATCTCTTTCCAAACCACGAATCTAATCTCTTGTACTCGACCGCGCTTTGCAATATTAAAAGGAGAATCCAGTTCAAGATGGCGGAATTCGATTAAGGAACGGTAACGGTTTTTGCAGGCCACGCAACGAAAAGGGCCCACACGAGCGATAATGGATTTTCCCACACAACAGAATTTATGAAAGTCTAGAATTATTAGGTGGCCGAGGAACACAACGAAAATTAACGCAAAATTAACCTAAGGACTCGTGCTCGCAAGCAATGATAATTGAATCGTTCTCGGCGATTCTAAAAGACGAATAATTTACGAGATCGCGAAAGATATCACTCATGTACAAAGACTTTAATGGCCCCGCGCGTGAACGTACCATCGCGACAATATCGCTACAATTTTTCCAACAACGTTACTAACAATTCTTTCCCACACCACATGACAAAATTGAGTGAAACGACCGTTCGACCGGTTTCTTTCCTGCAGAACGACTCCTAGGCTTTCGACAGACTCGAACTTTGATTTATTCGGTAGGATCGCTTTCTAGAGAAACGGTAAAATTGTACATGCCATGGAACCACATCTCTTCTCGTCCGAAACGCAAGCTTGAGTCCTAGAAGCATCTCGCGTGTTCGTTCTAGTTACCTCTCTCATCCCACCTCCCAATTACTCGATCATTATCGAGTAAATTTGCCAACTGATTAGTTGGCAAAATTGGGCCGTTGCACTTTGATTTAAATTTCTGGATATAGAGCGCGGTGGACAGCGTTTTGTGCGGGATAGGCCGATATAGCCTATTTTAAACGCTCCACACAGTACTGCCGGTAGACGATAAAATTCAGATAATTGCATCGTTGACTGAAATGGAACAATGCCCTGGAATTCCCTATTGATTAAAGATTTCGTCGTATTATCTCTCGACAATGAGTATGGGGCGACCAATGGTCACGCCACGCGTGGTTGTATGCAGACGTGATTCCCTAAGATGTTGGAGGGTCCGTGGCGACGATGAGGATCAACGGACTCGTTAACGGACACCGACGCTCTTGTCGGCGTCAATGTCGTCTGCTCGTAAATTTGGAAAAGATAGAATACAATAGAGTGAGACTTTATCCGGTACGCTAACGCTAGGCCCTGTTGGTTTTCGCTCGGTTTTCGCATGTCGTGTAGTAAGTAGGTATACTTACTACACGACATCCGAGGGCAGCGTCTCTTCGCGGTATGAGTACGGCGGATTGTTGCTACCGTCACAAAGTATACCAATTTCGGTACCCGAAATTGGTATACTTTGTGACGGTAGCAACAATCCGCCGTCACAAACCATATTTTTCGAAAATTTCTACCAAGATGGAGATTTTTAGAGCAGCTGTGCAATATTTTTAAATAGGACACGAAACAGTGGCTGCTGGTATATTCGCAACTCGTGACTTTCTCATCACATTTGATATTGGCGTAAAGTTGTCGTAAATTTACTGGTATCATGAACAACATAGTCAAACAAATTTTTATTTTGAAATGCAATAAGTTTGCCAAAAAAAATTTAATTGCAGGCCACGAAATGCTAGAATAGGGTTATGCTACGAAATTTTATCACGGGATGGCGTTCCGTGACATAGACATTAACAAGTTTTTAGATATGGGACGTCAGGATACACGCGTCTTTATAGTTACGCGTCTTTGACCGACGACGTTGATTACCACCAATGGCCAGGCTGATCGTACATCAAAATTTTGTCAGGGCTCAAAGGAAAATGAGAAACAAGATATGTTTGCGGAATAGCTACTGTAACAGTTTAACAGGTCTTATTTACTTCTCGATACTTTTCATATTAGAGTTATCAGAAGTGACAATATGTGCATACATTCCTAAGCGACAACTCGTATACTGATGTAAATACCGTGTCGAACCATTTTTTATAAAATGCCAGCGATAAATAATTTAAATGTATATGTGTTTATAACCTCAATGTATCTCAACGTCGAATCCGCTCTGCTTAAACAATTTTTCGAGTTTAATATTGAATGAGAACTATCAATATATTCCTGGCGAAAAACCTTTTACGATCATTCACCCTGTGATTACATCTGCGACAAGATCGATATTTGACTCGAAACATAATGTATTTATAAACGATGGTTTGTTTTTATCTCAATCGAGTGACGACGTCAAGTACCATAAACTATACAGCCATTCTGTGGCGGCTACTTGTATGTATGTCTGTCTACGAATAAAAAATAAAATTATATTACAATTTCTGACAGTTTTACGTTTTCTGACAATACTTTTCGTTTCACCATTTTTTACTATTTGGTATTTTTACAGCTCAGATAAACTATGAGGAGGAATTGACATTGGTTTGTGAACTACAATGCCAAAACTACATTATATATGCAAAACATACACACCAGATTCGATGCAATCCGCAGCCTCTTCGTTATTGTGTTTTCGAACGATACAGATACACGGAAATGAGAAACTACAATTTTTGCATTCTAGGACATGTAAAACATGTATTTTAACGATAATGTGAGAATCAAATTAACTTTGGATTACAATACTTTCTCACTCTACATACTTCGTATGTGAAGAGAAAGTCAAAATTATTATAATTATCTGACTTTTCAAACAGTTTCTTGTATTCATGCAAAGTAAAAAATAAGCGGGTAGAACTCCTGATCGGACGCAAACAAAAATGTCGATTTTGAGTGACATTGACATTGTCAAGAACTTATAGCGCGGCTCCAAATATTTTTTTACAGTAAAAATAAGTGAACCTCATTGTTTGTACATAAAGAGGCTGACTCTCGGTGAGGAGTGCAAACAAAAAACGTAATTTTGTTAGTATCTACTCCTTAGTTTTGTAGACATAATAATACGGTCTCGTTTTACCCCACAGGTTAAAAGTGGCTTCACTAACTGATCGATTTTCAAATTAGAACGAGTGAGTATCTATCTGTATTATTTAAATTCATCGACGTCGCCGCTGCCGCCATGTACAAGAGTTGAGGAGGTCAGCTTCACCGTACGGCGCGACCCCTCACCTCCTTGCTGAAGCCGACCTCGCCGAAAATAACCGCAAATGCAGTGGCACATTGGTAGCACATCTAAACATCACGTTGCAATTACTTTATTGATAATAACATCGCAGGCGAAAACTACACAACGCATATTTACACATCCAGTTTAGTGGGTTGTGTTCGGTTTTGTTGGCTTTTGTTGGGTTTTGGCTTGGGTTCAAAACTCAACAAAACCCGAAAAAACCCATTAAACCGGATGTGTAAATATGCCCTGTATAGTTTTCGCCTGCGATATTATTATCTGTAAAGTAATTGCATCGTGATGTTTAGACATGGAACCCAAATCCATACAAATCCAAACAAATCCAAACAAATCCAAACAAATCCATACAAATCCATACAAATCCAAACGAATCCATACAAATCCATACAAATCCAAACAAATCCATTTAATTCAAACAAATCCATACAAATCCATGTAAACCCACACAAATTCAAACAAATCCATACAAATCCAAACAAATCTAAACAGATCCATAGAAATCCACATAAATCCAAACAAACCCGAATGGTTGAAAAAGGCCACAAATGTGCCTCTGCTTTGTTTGGCTTCCCCTTGTGCACGGTGTCGACCGAGAGATATGTGACACGGAGCATCCGCGTAAGTGAATTCTCTCTCTAAAATTGTATAGTTCCTAGCGTTTTGAATTCATTTTGGGGGGAGAAACATGACGGTAGCACCTTCGAAGGTGAGTGCTTAATAATTTAAACAACTATTTCTATAGGCATAATATCATTTATTTCGAAGTTTTTTTTTAGTAGTTAAAAGCCATCCTTAGGACTCATACCCGGAGTCGGTGTGGTCCTCATCAGCTTGAGCACAAAAATTGTGAAGACATATCTTCAACACGCGTGGGTTGTATGCAGCATAGTATGGGTCCCATGCGCGTGCGTGATTGGCGCATGAGACATCTGCTTTTGCGCTCAGTACTTGCAGTGATGGACAACTCATGTCATCGAGATTGTACACGCGCTGATGAATTTCTTCCAGCAACCTTTTCTTCTCGAGTCCCTTGACGTACCCCCTGATGACGACGCGCAGAAGGCTATACAGAATATCGTTGACTTCCTCGCTGCCGCTGTCCCAGATGAGGCCATGATAGTTTCGTTCCAGCCATCGATTTTTGCTCTTATATTTGGGGGGCAGGATGATCCACTTGTGACGCAACTCGAACAGGTACAACGATGGTAAGGCGTCGTCTTGGAGAGCTACTTCTTTGAATAGGAAGTTATTTATGGGTCTCTTGCAGCCCTGGGAGTCCACAACGAACTCCCATTTTCAATCTGCTGCTCGTGGCTGCTTTTTCGGGCCTTTTATACCCGCTTTTCCAACCACTGAGTCCCCACTACTGCAAAAAAACGCCGACGAATCGTAAGTAATAGCCAATCAGCGTCTACGTCGCTATTCCCCCGCCACGTGTGTTGCGGGTATAAATACAGGACTCTGGAGGAACCATCACAATTTCAGGATCGCCGTCTCGAACAGAAGAAGCAGTCATGTCAGTCCAGGAGTATAAGGAGATCATGAAGAGTTGGGGGGGAAGCGCTGGAGCTGCTACAAAATCGAAAAGCTAACGAGATCTACGAATGAATCAAGCATCTCTCGAGAGTGATGAAAGGATTAAGGGCTGAGATGCAGTCAGGGGCGCGAAAAAAGGAGTTATTTCAATCATTACTTTTATATTAATTAAGTTAATTTCATAAAACTGATTACACAGAGTTTCAATATCATGTTTCAACTTGACTTTGGCAAAATTACAAAAAAATAAATAATTATTTATAAAAATATCGCTATCTTTGTGGACCCCTTTTTCCAAGTAGCGCTTCGCGGTGACCATCATAACATTTTACTGGATCATCTGAAATCAAAAAACCAAATAAAAATCATTAGTTTAATAATAAATCTAGTCCATAATTGCAGCTTATTTTTAAATTAACAAAATGGTGGCTTTTGACAGAAAACTCTCGATTTTCAACCAAAAAATCACTCGTTTATTGTTTAAAAAAAATAGTAATTTTCAACAAAATTTAAAACCCTACGATCAAGAACTAATTTTTAATGGTATCAATAAGCAGCAATTATTTCATCGAAATCCATCGAGTGGTTGTTGAATTAGAGTGGTCACCGACTTCAAAAACATAGTTTCGAGAAAAACGCATTTAAAGTGTTTCGATGTAGATACGGTATTATATTTTCGTAAAATTTTGAGCTCGATGGATGAAGCTAAACTTTTTTAATGTATTTTGATGCACTGATTTCGAATATCACAATTTTTAGCCGAAAAGTCGAGCATTCAATTGTTTATAGCCAATCGTTTAAACACATTTTCAAAAAATTAGTTTTTCGGGGTGAATTAATTTTTTTTTATATTTCGGGCAATTTCGGAGCAAAAGTATTCTCAATAAAATCTTGCTAAAGCTCATAGTTTTTGAGTTATACATTTTTGAAAATTTCTGAAAGAGTTTTCCAATTTTACACTTGATTTATATATAGAAATACTAATCAAAGAATTACTTACATCGAATCATCAATTCCTGGCCCATAAACCAGGGCTTCTGCCAATGCAGTAGCTTCCAAAATATCTATTTGCCGTTGTCTTCGAAGCATTCTGCCTTCCCGGGTATTGTCGTTAGCGCGTTTTTCACTCACGTCTATACGCTGAGAATCTGTTCTTTCTGAGTACTAATTGTGGGATACCCTCCACTAATTATGGGATATCTCGGAGACTATTAATCGGATTAACTTAAAATTTTCAGAGAATATTTTCGAAACATAATACTTCAAGAAAATGCAAAAAAAAAGAAATCGATTTTTTGAAAATTCTGACTACATCTCACTCGTTAAAACAAGTAGAGACATCTGCAAGGACCGCGCCAGAGATCCAAAAATTTTGTCTACCATCGGTTTCTTGGCGGGGATTAAGATTAAGCTCGAGCGTTTACTGCACCGTAGACAGCGTACTGAGAACCGTGAAGAACACGCAGATAAAGTAGTATGGCCGGATTTGCGATCATCGTTCATAATTCGCATCAGGGTGGGTATAATTACGTGGGTATAATATAATTTGAAACACATGGATGTGAATTCGTTTATGTAGGATTGCATGGCGCACTTCCAATCAAAAATCAACCATGTAGTCAAGAGAGAAAAAAGCGTGATAAAGGTTTACGCAATGCTGACGGCAAGATTCCGCGTAACGAAAAACGACGTGGAAATCGTGGACATGAAGTATTTCAACACCAAGGCTAAACCGATTGTTTCTACGACCGACGTAAGATAGTGGTTCATAACGAATGTTAAAGAACCCGTCCAAAGTGAAAGGGAGGAGTTTGAGCAACAACGTTCAGGATGAATGCATCCCATCAATAACTTGACGGTGAGCATCGACAAGTTAAATCCGATCCGAGGCAGCTCATAGTGAAACTACCGAAAATGATACGCAACAAAAAGACATGCGTCAACGTGAAAAACACGGATGAAATGTGCTTCAAATCCGCGCTACGTGCTACACACCACTTCGATCGTGTTTCCGAGTACAGAAAGTATGAGCGCGAATTGAACGTTGCCGGCATAGAATTCCCCGTGACGCCTAGGCAAATTCACAAATTTGAGAAGCAAAATGACGTGTCGATCAACGTGTGCACCCTGAAGAAATGGGTACGATCATTCGACACCACACCCCTTCATGTAAAACCCACGAAGAAAAATCACCACGTGAACCTCCTTCTTGTGAAAGATCACTATGTCGATGAGGAGGAGGAGGGGTAGGAAAACATTGTACACTACGAGAAACCGAGATTCCACTATGAGTGGATCAAAAACCTGTCTCGCTTAGTCTCGACTTAAGGCCTTACATACGTCCAGCGGTACCGAAAACGTACCAAAAGAAAAACTGTTTTTAGGAGGGATAGAAATAGAAATTGATAAAAAAATTCTTACACATTGTTTATTACTGTGTTAAGTTTGTAAAAAAATTTATTTCAATTTTTTTTTTCAAAAATTACAACACGAAAAATCACATTTTTTGAAGCACTGTGAAAAAAAGTTGCTCCACGGTCGGCAGTATTTCTTCCTCAAATGTTGACGGATCTGCAAAATGTAAAGAAATTCTTGTAAAATAAGGTAGTAGTTATAGTCTGTCGAGCCGGATTTTTGAAATTCGAAAAATTAAACAATTTACGGTAATTTAAAAAAAAATGTTAAGTTTGTGTCAAAAAAGTCACACTTTAATTGGTTTATAAAATGTTCTAATTATAATTTAAAAAATCCGGCTCGACAGACTATAGAAGAAACAATTCCGAATATTTAAAAAAAAAATCATCAAAAAATATTAAAAACCGTACGAGTTATCATGCCGACCGTGTCAGAAAAAGTAGTTTTGAGAAAAACGCTTTTAAAGTTTCAAGCGCGTTTCGCTCGAAGTCGCGCGCGACTGGAGCAAGAACTTTATGAATTTTTTAAATTTATTTAGTTAACTTACGTCTAATCTCCCATTCCAGCTTCATATTGTACGCCTTCCTTGTCAGTAAAAAATTGTTGTTGTTTATTTTTTAAAGGTAAAGGCCAGCTGCCTCAAACAACTTGTTGTACGCTAAATAAGCATAAGGTACAACGAACTTCAGACATTGAACCGAAGGAGATATTTCGAAAGAATGAACGAACGTATTGAGAAATACGTCGAAACTAGTTCACTGTCGCAAGTATCCGAAATCGCTGAGCAAGCACAGGACAATGACCCGGCTCACTCGCAGAACTGCAACTTGCAGCCGAATATTCTTTAGTCTTAATTGATTCGTCGAGTGGAGCGGTTGGTCACTAATTGAACCTGACGATTGTAATCATTTCTCATTCTCAGAAAGTGTAACAAAACTTAAATATCTGAATTAAATAAATTGTTATATAATTTGTAACTCCTAACTTGAATTCTCATTCTTTATTGGCAAAAATCCCGAAATATATTCTCGTATTGGTTAATTATCCAATTTCCCAATACAACATTGGTGGCAGCGGTGGGATACTGCTATAGTTAGTGACTACAAAATATTCCGAGACACTGTTCGCGAGAAGTAATAAGTGAATTTCGTGACAGTGATAACGTGGTACAAAAAAAAAAGGGTGAAACTTCGCACAACAAGCCTACGTTGTGTGGAATGAGCGAAACCGAGTCAACACGCAGAGGTTGAATTTCGGAAAGGTTCGACCCGACACGCAGACGTCGCGGAACGAACGACAACTCTCAAGGAAACGACCGAGTCGTTGAGTTGCAACAGTCGTCCCCAGGATCGACACCGGAGGACCAACCAAGGGAACGTCTCAAGGACCAAAGTGGGAACGAGAGTACCACCGGAAACCGACTACGCAGAAGCCGGAACAACACGACAGCGACGTACCGCGCCGATAACGTCATGATCTACCAGACCATCTTAACGTAAGTGGCGGTTCACAATTTTCTATAGAAACCTAAACTAAAGCCAGTTAGGGTTACATGTCGGGAGACGATCGCGTAGACCGATTAAGATTACCGGGTAGACCCAACCTATCGAGATCGTTAGAGTCATTTTTTGAGCATTCATTAAATTACGAGCGGGAAAACGCGATCGATCTAGAGACCGGTGTCAAACGTCGCCGAGGATTAAATACTACAGACGATTCGGATCAGTCTTTTGTAGCCGCGAGCTCACGGTTCGAAAAGCGCAGAAGGGTATCGTGTGGAGGCGACGACGCTCACACGCCCGACGACACTCGTAACGCAGACGAGGAATTCGCCGACGCGGTAGATTTGGAACGCGGAAGGGAAATAGACCTCGCGGATTTCTCTTTACTGAATTCAGCGGTAAGCGACACGCACACCAACAAAATGACCACGCCCGCATACATGTCAATGAAAGAGGCACGGGCCTTGATTCCCCGTTTTGACGGGTCAACGCCCGAGGAAGTAGACGATATCGTAAATGCATATCGTTACGCGGATAGAAAAATAGCACCCGCGGATAAACCGGACCTCCTCGATGCAATTTTGAGCACGAAGGTCGTCGGAAAGGCGGCAAAGGAAATTAAGTACAAACAGATTAATAGCTTTTCGAAGTTTGAAGAGGAAATGACTGCGTTATACGGTACACGGCGGACGGTAGCCGCCCTTCAAGTCGAGTTTAACATGAGCAAGCAGAGACCGAACAAGACCGTGCTAGCCTTCGGGCAGAGGCTAGAGAAAATCATGATGGAGCTGATCGACGCGAGCACTGCGGGTGAGGCCAACGCGTCCGATAAGCAGGCCGTGGAGAAATACATACGCCAGATGGGCCTCCACAATTTCGAAAGGGGTCTCAGGAAGGAGTACCAAATCATCGTGAAGGCGCGGGCCTTCCCCGACCTCTCCGCCGCCATGAAGGGCGCAATGGAGGAGGAGAAAACCGCGCAGGGCAGTGAGTCAATCAGCAGGCAGACTCACAGCGACCGACCGGCACCCACGAAGTGCCACAGCTGCGGGAAAATAGGGCATCTCGCCAGGGAATGCCGAAGCTCGAGGGGACGATACAGCCTCCCCACACCGGGACCAAGCCGAACGATGAACAACGTAGAAATCACATGCCACTACTGCAAGAAGCCCGGGCACATCCAGAAGGAATGCCGTAAACGATTGCGTGAACAGGACCAAGGGCAGCAAGGGCAGGGACAGTATCGGCAATGGCGCACCAGCCACGGGGTAGAGCCTAGAGGACAGGGCAACCCTCCGCTGGGGGCCGATGGACAGCGCACCACGGAAACGCGACGGACGTTGGGTATGCTGGAGATAAGTACCGTAACGGTAGAGAACGGAAAAGCCGGAAGTGAGGGGGAATACAGCCCAGGTGACGACGCGCCGGTGCTGATATGCAACGTCGGCGCCCCAATGGCGGCCGAGGCCGCCAGCGACTTCCATATTGGCTCACCACAGGCGGTAACGGGGACACTGACCCTTAAGGCCGACACCGGGGCCCAATGCAACGTTATCCAAAGGAGTGCCCTCAGGTCTGATACGCCGATCTACGAAGCAAAGGCCACCCTGAAGGGGATGGGAGGCCAGAAAATAGAAGTCACGTGCAAGGCCGACGTGACTCTCGAAACTCGCGCAGTGACGATAGCGCACGGGTTCTAGGTAGTGAACGACAACGCGGCCATGGAAATCGATCAACTGCCGGGTATGCATTTCATGAGAAAACACCGAGTAGACATCTTAGAGTCGCGGAGAATAAAAATATATGGAGATAGCATACCGCTAATCGTTGGAACGGCGAAAATTAAACTCCCGCCACGTAGAGAAAATGTAGTTCGGGTAAAAACGCGAGATGAGTTCGTTGGACTCGTGGAGCGAATCGAGATCGCGGAAGGCGTCATCCTCGGCTCATGTGTCACACCGTCCGCCGGGAACAGTTGCGTCGTGAGCATTTTGAATACAAGGGAGAACGAAGCTGAAATAATACGCCCGACGGTGGAAAAGAAACCGCTTACGCCGGAGGAAATAAGCGACAAGGCCGAGGAGGCCAACGTATGTGTCGTCCGAGCGTGCGACGGAGCTACCCGTTTTGAGAGACTACGCAAGGAAATCGACGTCTCGCATCTCAACGCGGAAGAGCGGGAACAGCTCCTGCGAATATGGAGGAATACGAGGAGACATTTCACCTCGAGGGGGATCGATTGGGATGTACCGATATGGTGGAACACGGAATTCGCCTCAAAGAATGGGCGAGACCAATCAAAGTCAATCCGTATCGCCTGCCTGAATTGCATAAAGCGGAGGTGGAAAAACAGTCGAGAGAAATGCTCGCCGACGGGATAATCCGACCAAGCAAAAGCCAATGGAAAGCGCCGCTACTGGTCGTCGCAAAAAAGCCGGACGACACAGGGAAAACACGGTTGAGAGTCGTAGTAGACTTCCGGAAGCTAAACGAAGCTACAGTAGGAGACTCGTACCCACTGCCCAACATCTCCGAGATATTGGACCAGCTGGGAAAAGCAAGATATTTTTCCACGCTCGATCTCGCCTCGAGATTTCATCAAATCCCGATGGCGGAGGAAGACAAGGAGAAAACAGCATTCTCCACACCACAGGGGCACTTCGAATATAACCGAATGCCCTTCGACCTAAAAAACGCGCCGCCGACGTTCCAGCGGCCAATGAACGCTGTATTGGCTGGAATAGAGGGAACGAAATGCTACGTGTACCTGGACGACATTGTCATCCATGGAGCAGCATTGAAGGAACACAACGAACGACTCAGAGACGTGTTCCAACGCCTCAAAGAGAGTAAGCTCGCCGTTCAACCGCGAAAATGCCATTTTCTGCGAAAAGAAACACAGTACCTCGGACACATAATCTCCGAGAGGGGGGTGGAACCGGACCCCGGAAAAATCGCAGCGGTAAAGGAATTTCCCGTTCCAAAAAACGTGGAGGGCGTGCAGTCTTTCCTTGGTCTCGCAGGCTATTATCGCAAATTCATACAGGATTTTGCGAAATTAGCTAAACCTCTAACTGAGCTGACAAAGAAGGAAACGAAATTTGAGTGGACAGCAAAGCAACAAGAAGCCTTCGACAAACTTAAAACGACACTGACGACAGCACCGCTGCTACAATATCCAGACTTCAATAAAAAATTCATAGTCACGACAGACGCATCTGACCGAGCGATAGGTGCAATACTATCGCAAGGTGAGGTAGGTCAGGATCTTCCGATATGCTACGCGAGCCGAACGCTCAACAAGGCCGAGCAGAATTACTCCACAACAGAAAAAGAGCTACTCGCAATCGTATGGGCGATCTCGCAATTCCGACCGTATGTCTATGGCACAAAATTCAAAGTCGTGACGGATCATAAGCCTTTGACTTGGCTATTCAGCGTGAAAGATCGAGGCTCCAGATTAATGAGATGGAAACTAAAATTGGCGGAACATGAATTCGAAGTCGAATATAAGGCCGGGAAAACAAATACAAACGTGGATGCGCTGAGTAGGATATATGCAATCACTCGTGCCCAGGCAAAAGAGAAAGAGAGCGATAGCAGCTTGGGGGGCGGCCATCATGGCGACCCGAGCGAAGCAGCTACGAATGGCCGGGCGAAAGAAAAAGACAGCGAGCGTGCAGCCGACGATGCGCCATCGAGCGACGGGACACTCCGCGCGGTGCAGGGGGACAGCCACGCGCGCGGGCCCGGCAACGAGAGACCCCGTGAGCGCGAGAGCCGCCGGGAGAGCGGGAGCGACGAGGATGGCTGCAGCATAGGCGCCGCCTGTCCTAATGAAGCGGACAGGGAGAAACTCTTACGCGAGTATCACGTTGCCCCCCTGGGGGGGCACCAGGGCACAACTCGAACACTCCGACGCATGCAGCTCCGATATCACTGGCCGGGCATGCAAGAAGACATAAAAAAGTACATACAGAAATGCGAGAAATGCCAAAGGAATAAAAATACACAGAGGAAGAAAGCACCGGTGGTCATCACCGACACACCGAGCCGGGCATTCCAAAAATGTGCGGTTGACATCATTGGTCCACTGACCGAAACATCCTCTGGAAACCGACACATATTAACCTTCCAGGATACGCTCACCAAATATAGCATAGCGATACCATTGCCCCAACAGGAGACCAATAAGGTGGCACGCGCATTTGTCACCGAAATAATCTGTAAATTCGGAACCCCGGAAACTTTGTTGTCTGATCAAGGGACGAATTTTCTAAGCGGAACATTCAAAGAAGCATGTAAATTGTTAAAAATAAAAAAGATACAAACAACGGCATACCACCCGGAATCAAATGGAGCCCTGGAAAGATCCCACCGTACCCTCGCGGAATACCTAAAAAATTATATTGATGAGGATCAGGAGAATTGGGACGAGTGGTTGCCGTACGCGATGTTTACCTACAATACTACGCCGCATACGGCTACTGGCTACACGCCGCACGAGCTAGTATTCGGAAGCCAGGCGGAACTGCCGACGGCACTGAAACAAGAGCCGCGCGCGACATACTCCTACGACGATTACGCGCAGGAATTACGCGAAAGATTAAGAGCCGCGTGGAAGACAGCGCGGGGAAACTTAATCAACGCCAAGGAAACATCGAAATCATAGTACGACAAAAAATCGAAAAAACAAGAGTTCCGGGAGGGCGACCGGGTGCTACTGCATGACGAGACGGTACGGCGGGGACGATCGGCGAAATTGACACCAAAATGGATCGGTCCATACACGATAGTCAACGTCAACTCCGATGTTAATTGCACCCTCAAAAAGAGACAGAAAATTATGCGTGTACACATAAACAGATTAAAACATTTCATTGAACATTAACATGAGAACGACGCGGCGGCGGAAAAAGAAAAAAAAAAAAACGACACGGAGGAAAAACAGCACGTAGAAATATCTATTACCATAAGTTATGTCCTATTACAGGGTAATGGTGCTGGCCAACATCCGAGTGGGGGGAAGCAGCCCGACACCGTGGGAGATACTCACTTTTCCGACCACGCCAGGCATATTTTACGAAGAAATAGGGACACTGTCCGTCTACTACGACAAATGGAGTCTCATAATAAACATGGATCTACATACTATAAGAATGCAGAGAAAACAGATACTATTGGCTTTATCTGAACTACAAATGACATGTAAAAAGCAACTGAAAACGGACGCGCTATGCGAAATTCTCGACGATGCGATCGCACGTTTAGCAAGGAAAATGGAGAAAAAAATGGAAGTTATCCGAGACATTACTGGCCCAGTCACCACACGGCAACGTAGAGGGCTCATCAACGGAATTGGAACCGTGATATAAGCTCTAACAGGAAATATGGACGCTGATGATGCGAAAAAAATAGACAACGAGATAAGCGAACTGAAAACCAACTAAAAAACAATCGAGAATAGTTTAAAAGAAAACTTACAAATAATAGAGTCAACAATCGACATATTTAATAAGACGGCGACCCACGTACAAAGGAACGAAGAAAATCTAAAAAATCTTATAAAGAAGATAGCGGATTGCATCAATTTCAAAATATCCAACTTAATAGTGCGACAAGAATTAGACGAACACATCACGGGACTGGGGATTGTCGTGGAAACACTGCTCGACGACGTGAGGGAATTAGAACAATTTTTATCCGGACTGGGTCAAGGCATAATCGCATCAACAGTGCTTCCGCCACACAAAATAGCCGGATACCTCACAGACGCACTACCACATCTACCCAGAGGCAGTAGCTTCCCGACGAAGACGACTTCTCACGAAGTGCAACAACTGCTCCGACTGGCCGAGATTAAGGCATATAGTCGAGGCTACAACATAGTATTGGTTATCGAGGTACCACTCGTAGGAACAACAGAATACGGGGTAAGCGAAGCATACCCACTACCAACGCACGCGCTCAACGATACGTACCAATACATAGAAGTTACGAACGACCTCGTCGTAGTAGACAGAGAACGCCGCACATACGTACGACTGACGAACGACGACCTACAGAAATGCAAACGCGTGCAGAAATTGTATATCTGCAAACCAACGCACCCAACGCTGACAATTAAAGACAATGAACCGTGCGAAATACTAATCTACGTAAAAAATAAAATGGACAATAACAGATGTACAAAGAGGGTAATCACCCTTAAAAATACCATAGTGCTACCGTTACAACAGCCAGGTAAATGGATTTTCGTGGTGCCTACCGTCGAGCCACTAGTAATAGCTTGTAAAAATGAAAAAATAAAACATTTAGAACTACAAAAATCAGGAACACTGGCTTTAGTAGGGAAATGCGTTGTGACCGCTACACACTTTAAAATAGAAACTGTACAAGAATTTACACAACAAACATACGAAACATACTTCCCCCCGTACAATTTACCATTTTTGAGAGACGAGGGAGAAGTGTTACCAAAAGTGTTAAGCGAAACCGAAAAAATGAAACTCGAAAACGTAATAAGCAACCCGAAAGAGCTGAACGAATTGGGTACGCGAATACATTCATTGCGAACGAATTTAGAAAAACAAAGCGATAACAACTACCATTCACATACTATAGGAACATATTCACTAAGTACCATAACCCTAATAATGATTATAGCATATATTGCGTATCGATTTTTGAAAAAACCACGAGCAACGCCGGTAATGGTCGAAACACCACCAGCCCAGGTGATCGAAGTGCGACCGGACATACCAAGAGCAGCAAAAAGAAAGACTTCACTGAGCAAACTTAAAGTCACTTTTAAGCGAAATAATCCGAGCACTAGCACTATGTAATTAATCGATAAAATGTATTAAATAAAATTATAATTGATAAAGGGACATAAAATTGGGGAACAATTAAAAAAGCGGGATTACGACTAGAAACTTAAGTAAAATTGGGACGATCATCGAACAAAGAAATCCTGCGGATTCCTTTCTCCTAGGGGGGAGGAATGTTGTACGCTGAATAAGCATAAGGTACAACGAACTTCGGACATTGAACCGAAGGAGATATTTCGAAAGGATGAACGAACGTATTGAGAAATACGTCGAAACTAGTTCATTGTCGCAAGTATCCGAAATCGCTGAGCAAGCACAGGACAATGACCCGGCTCACTCGCAGAACTGCAACTTGCAGCCGAATATTCTTTAGTCTTAAATGATTCGTCGAGTGGAGCGGTTGGTCACTAATTGAACCTGACGATTGTAATCATTTCTCACTCTCAGAAAGTGTAACAAAACTTAAATATCTGAATTAAATAAATTGTTATATAATTTGTAACTCCTAACTTGAATTCTCATTCTTTATTGGCAAAAATCCCGAAATATATTCTCGTATTGGTTAATTATCCAATTTCCCAATACAACTCAGGTAGGCGCGCGTCAGACCTTTTTCCTTTCGTCGGGCAGTCACATTATCTACAATAACTTTTGAACTATGGGGAATTTTTACAATCAGCTTACACAGAAATACGCCTAAGACTATAAGGAATAATAATCTATAAACAAAAAAAATCAATTTTTTGAAAATTCTCGACGTATGTAAGGCCTTAACTATCAAAGCAATTGCAAGCATCATATTTGCGACCACTGCCTCCACTACTTCTATTGCTAAGAGAAGTTGGCTGCGCATGAAAGTGACTGCAAAGAGCTCAACAAGCGTAAGATTAGAATGCCAAAATGGCCGAATGAGATACTGCGCTTAAAAAATCACCGCAAGTAGGGGAGAGTACTGTTTATCGTGTATGGCGACTTTGAATGTCTGATGTGTTGAAGCACATTCGGGACGAGAACGCCTACCAGAAGCGTGGGGTGTTTAGCGTAGGATACGACGTAAAGTGTAGTTACGATGACTCGCTATCGAGGTACAGCAGTTATAGAGGACCAAATCCGGCAGAATGGTTCGTTCCGGAACTGTAATAGGTTGCCGAAGACATTGACACGATTGTCGCGAATCCCAAGCCGATGGAGAGGTTGTAATTGCGGCAGAAGAGGAATGTCCGTGCTTCATCAACACTGTGCCATATCTGTGAGAAACCCCTGCCAACCAACGACAGAGTGAGGGATCACTGTCATCTGACGGAAAGGTACCGAGGTTCGGCGCATAACGAGTGCAACCTGAATTATCAAGACGCACGAACCATACCCGTAGTGTTTCACTATCGCTCCGGATACGATGCGTACTTCGTCATAAGGGAAATCGTCCCGTGTTTCAACGGCCGGTTTTCTATACTGCCGTATACGAAAGAACGATACATCTCGTTCACAAAGCACATCGCGAACAGTGACGTGGATTTCCGATTCATCGACTCGTTCTATCTCATGGCTTCGTCGCTGGACAAGTTAACTTCGTTCTTGAAGGAGTTCAATACGCGAGTTCTCCGACCTTTCCGATGCCAAGTTCGAGCTGTTGACGAGGAAAGGCGTATTCCCGTTTGAGTACATCGACTCGTTCGCCAAGCTCGATGTCAACGAGCTGCCATCAAGAGGGGCATTTACAGTTCACTGAACGACAACAACGTCTCGGATGAGGACTACGAGTACGCCAAGCGGGTATGGAACGCGTTTGGTATTGGAAACTTGGGCAAATACTCGGACCTCTACCTGAAAACCGGTGTGCTTCTCTTGGCCGACGTCTTTGAGAATTTCTGTACAGTGGAATCGATGCCTATGGATTTATCCCGGCACGACTACATAGCAGCGGGCTACACGTATGGTGCGATGCTCAAATGCACGAAGGTCGACTTGCATCTCTCCACAGACCAGGGGACATGCACTTGCTCACTGAGCGTGGGGTGCGAGGTGGAGTGAGCCAGTGCTGCAACCGTTACGCTCGCGCCAAAAACAAGTACATGAGCGACTACGATTCGCACGAGGAGAGCAAGTATCCCATGTACTTCGACGTGAACAGCCTCTACGGTTGGGCAATGGCACAGTCGCTCTCTTATGGTGGCTTTGAGTGGGTGGAAAATGTCGACTTTCGCAACGTCCTCGATGGTTCGCCGATTGGCTACATCCTCGAGGTCGATCTGGACTATCCCGAGAGTTGCCACGACGCGCACAAAGGCGCCCTGTGCCTGGAAGACAAGTACGCACCCGACTCGAAGCAGACCAAACTGATGACGACGCTGGACCCGAAGAGCCACTACATTCTCTACTACAGGAACCTGAAGCAGGCCGTCCAATACGGATTTGAGCTCAGGCGCGTTCATCGAGTTTTAAAGTTTAAGCAGCGACCGTGGGTCAAGAACTACATTGATCTGGACAGTCACATGAGAAAGAACGCCAGAAACGAGTTCGAGAAGAACTTATTCAAACTGATAAACAACGCGGTGTTTGGCAAGACCATGGAGAACGTTCGGAATTACGTCAAACTTGAACTTGTAAGCCATTGGGACGGACGTTACGGCGCCGAGGCTCTCGTCGTAAAACCCAGCTTCCACAGCTGCTCCATCTTCAATGAGAATCTCGTTGCCGTGCAGCTCACGAAAACCGGGGTTTATCTGAACAAACCGATTTACATTGGGGAATCAGCCAGCCAGATACCAGCAAGTGGAGGGGGAATCAGCCAATCAGACGGCAGCGGCTGGAGGGAGTAACGCCTATATTACCGCCAAGTTCGCTAGGTCCACCATACAATCTCGAGATGGCTCTGCTGAATAAGCTTGAAATGGACAAGCTCAACGAAATCGCTCTCCTGGAGAATTTCCTGCCGACGAAGAAACTGAACGAATTGGAGGTACAACGAGTGTACAGAATCACGGACTTGAGGCAAGTCACGACGAAGTATGGAACAAAAGCCGTTGTTAGCTTCGATGACCTCTGCCAGACCTTTCTACCCAAACGCATGTCGGACGCTTTCGAAAAGGACCGCGCCCTGTTCAACAAGACGGTGCACGCGGTATCGGAGAGGAAATTGTTGCTCAAGTACCTCGACGATGCGAATTATCAAATGGAGTTCATCGTCAAATAATCTTTACCGAGCCTGCAGATGGCATCCAGTACAATAAAGCCAGTGAATGAACTCAGCATCAATCTTTAATGTCAATAAATAATTGTTTACAAATCAGTCTCGTCTATCTAATATATTGTGCGAACTGTCGAACCCCGGCCACTTGACATAGAGTCGATCTCGGCGCCTCTTGATCACTTTCTCCACGTCGGGGTACTTCGCTTCGAAGAGCTCCTCCTCATAGAAAGCACCGGCAATCTGCTCATCCCAATAGTCCTTCAGCCTGGACGTCACCGGAGCAGTGGCCAGCACTCGGCTCACGGTGGAAATTTGCGTTGTCCAATTGGGTGTATAGCCTTTCTCAAAAACATGTTTGTTCTTGCTGACTCGCACCTTGTCGCCGACTTTGAATCTCAGTGGTTTATGGCGTCAGTTGTGCGATAAGCGATGCAGCAACGTCTCAACGTCGATCGTTGTGACGTCGTTCGGCCGCATTCCGATACTCCGGTGCTGGGTATTGTTGTAGCGTGCTACGAGATCGGGCAAATTGTCGAGCCACGTGTAGGTGCACCGCGGACTGAATTGTGGTCACATCATATTCTTCGGCATGCGATTGAACCATTTGATGACGGATGCCTTGAGGTTACTCTACGTCAATTGGTGGTTGATGCGGCGACGCTCTACGAGACTCTGGAAGCTCCCGACAGAGTCGAGTACTTGACCCTATCGAAGCACTGACGCCATCGCGACAGTGATCGTGGCCGTCATTGCCGGTTTTCCGTTTCACGGGACGAACTCACACGTACTTGGACAGCACGTCGACGATGGTGAGCAAGTATCTCACACCTGTATTTTCCCGTGCATAGGGCTGCATCTCGACGAGATCGGCCTGCCACGTGTCATCCAGACCTAGCACATCGAACTTGCGCCGTGAATAATTAAGACGCGCGGGTTTATGCAGCTCTTCCACTACTACTACTCTTGGATGCGCCGAGTTGAATCCAATGTGGCAATTGCTTTAAAGTTACGAGTCGCCAACTCCAGAGGCGATTCGGCCTTTATCTTGATAATCTTCAGTCGCCCGTTAACTCGACCTTGTAAAATTCGGAGCTTCAGATCGCACACATCCTCACGAATCAGGTGTCTTGCGAGACCCAGATTGACAGCGCCGTTCGGCTCACTCGACTCGGCGACGTTGCACAGGCTTTTACCGTCAACGTTGTACTGGCCGTCGACGTTTAGCTTGATTCCGAAGCCAGGCGGGTCTCGCGTACCCTGAGTTCATCCTAGTTGTCGTCCGAACATATCGCCGCCCATCGTTAAAGTGACGTCGCCCCCTCCTGACTCACGCGTTATATCATTATACGTGCTTCGCGCAACTCCTCGATGATCGAGAAGATCTCGTTGGTGGCGCTCGGATTACCCGCTGACCATACAGCCAGTAACAGACGCTGTCGATCCACCAACTCGTTGGGGTCGTCCCAGTGCACGTAGTCCATTCGCGTGTCTCGTCGCGCAATCTCAAATCGAGGCAACGCTTTGCCGTTCTTGCAAGGCGGCGAAACACCGATCAACGGAGTTACGTAATTCCTGAACTTGTTGCTATTTCGTAGTTGAATTGTCTCTTCCCGGCTATAGTATTTCTTGTGCGCGTTCGTAATTTGTAGGATTTTTATTTCTGAAGAGAAGTTCGAGCAAATCGATGTTCGCACGATACTTGACATCATCCACAATCACGTACTCGTTCTCAAAACTTATCGGGTTATCGCCAACCATCAGTGTGCCGTCCGGTAACTTTCGCACTCTAGAAATCACATCAAGATACTTTTTTTCGATTTGTCGAGCAAGTGAAGATACTTGAGGAGCGTTGAATTTGGTTTCTATTTGTCCTCGTCGTCGCGGTCCTCGAACGCGGTTTTGAACGACGTTATCAACTCCGGGGCGTCCATCTTCAGCAACAAGTTCTTAATTTCATCCTTGATTTCGCGCGTGCTCGTGTCAGTGGTGCTAACGAGACGTTCTAGCGGCCTTGAAGGTTTCGTTGAGCACTCTTTCTATAGACTGTTTGCTCGCTCGCAGAATCCTGTATTTGCGTTTAATCGTATCCCGCAGACTTTCCATCTAGCTGAACGTATTTTTCTCTCGACGAAACTGCGCAGCCATATTGTTGCTGTGGTCATCCATGATGTACTACTGCGCTCACGATGGGCGAGATATATTTATAGCGAAGCGATTGAATCGCTTTCTGAATCTACCGCGATCGAGCCCTCTATGGTCTTTGTCGATTTCGAGAAATCCATGATGGTCGTCGTTCCCGCACGTCGAGCATAAATCTTTGAAGCGCGAATATGACATGTCCGTCTTAACGTGATCATCATGGACGTGCTTGCGATTTACGTCGTCTTGCCGAAAAACCACTAGCAACTTAACGTTGTCGTGCACCAGATTTTTGGGAATTTGAGCGCACGATTAACACAGGTAGAAGCAATCCATGTTCTCATATCTGCCCATGCAGAAGAAGGCTCTAACGTTGTCTTGCTTCTAGTAGGAGATATCGTCGAATATGATGATGGGATTGGGGTGAGCGTCCCCAGGCGATATCACTCGGTCGTGCTCGCTGAACGCAAAGTGCTCGAAACCCTGAGAGGCCTTCATGTCATCGGCCCTCAACTCTACAGATGCAATACTGCCCCGTCCGTGGCACGAAAGTAATACTGCCCCGAGCTTGTCACGAAATGAAGACTGCCCCGAGCGTGGCAAGATTTCGAGACTGCCCCGAGCGTGGCAAGAAATTAATACTGCCCCGAGCTTGTCACGAAAAGAAGACTGCCCCGAGCGTGGCAAGAAATTAATAAGGCCCCGCAAGTGGCAAGAAATTAATACTGCCCCGGAGAGCCTCTCGAGGCCCGCTGGGCCTCGAGGGACGTTCACGGCTCGACGCCACTGCACCGCTCCGACGCAACGTTCGCGCGCGATGAGAACGACTGGGAGCCCGGTAAAACAGTGTTCTGCCGCTGCTGCTGCTGAAGTATTCATTTTACCCGCTAGATGGAGCCATGTGTGGTTTAATTCGTTAAATGCTCATAATTCATAACTTTCGAAAAATCGTGTAGTTCCAAGATTTGATTAAATTTAATAAAAACATTTGGCAGCGAGCGGGACACTTACCCTTTTCAGCTTCGTAATGTAATCTGCTTATGAAATTGATGAATTATTTATGAATAATATTTACCATTGCAAAATACCCATTTGATGGACAATTAACAGGAAAAAAATTACCAATACAGTTAAATTTGTGCGTGCTTTCCTGAAATATGAAGTTTCAGTTCTTCATTTTGAATAGACCAGTTTCAAAGTGTTTCCCAATACCATTGTTTTTTTTATACACATATAAAGTAAATTGTTATCCAATCTTAACAAATGAAATTTAGAAATGTGAACAGTCATGTGGTTTCAATTTAATTAATAATTGAGATGATCGACGTGACGAGTTACCAAGAAACGTACGAAGAAACGTGTCAGGTGAACATATAGTCAGATGGATCGACGGAAAGTCGGTAAGTATGAGTTGCGATTCATACAAATGTTCATATTTTACACGTTCGTTTCGTAATTTTTTACAATCCCCTTTTTCTAAAATTGGTATGTTTCTTAATTTGCGACCTTTTGTGGATATTGGCAACATTTATACCGACATTGAATGTTTTCTATGATCATTCAAAGAATTATTACATATCAATATATGTGGATAGATACATAAGGATTGCAGCAACGGGCGTTTACTTTTATAACGAAGACTGATGAATGAGTTTCATTCGATTCGACATAGTGTACAATGTTTTATTTCTAACCAAAATACACTATTTTAACAAGGCTTTGCCACACGTGTATCAGTTGGTTATAATATTACTGCTAATGTCATGGTGGTTACCTGCTCATCATACATCAATTTTAAGGTATGTGCATTCGTATTTTCATGCCCATTGTGGCGTGTCATGAGCGCGTTAGAGTTGCCGCAATTTGATGGTCCGCAGAAGACCGCGCGAATGTGTCGGGTGCGCACCGTTTGGTGCTGCGCGAGAGCGTCGAAATTCGACACTGGTAGCTTGTGTGATTGCTCTCGGAATTGCATGACGCCCTGAGCCTCCGGGGTATATAAATAGGCCGCTTATATAGGCCCCAGCAGCAGACGTCGACCGAACCTTGCAGAGTAATGGTGAGAGGAAAGAGTCTCCTGAACAGGGTACTCAACAAATTTTCCGTCGAGGTTCATCTACCGGGCAATCAGTACTGCGGGCCAGGTACGAAACTGGCCAAACGCACCAAATCCTCTGGGCGCATCTTGCAAAAATCACGGTATCGCGGACTCGCTGAATGAGAAGGTTAACGCTTATCCGAAAGAAACATCGTCAAAAAAAAATGCGAACAACACTCGAGAGGTTATTCGATCGGCGTGGAGGAAGGGGCGCGATGCCGTCAAGAGAGCCGGTGGGCGGAGAAATGTACGTGTGCCACGCGTGCTACCAGTCCCAGAAAAAGTGGGCGGATTGCCTTTTCTCATTCCCCTGTTTGCCGGCTTGAGTGCCACGGGGGAGCTAGTGGGTGGTGCTGCGAGAATCGCAAAAGCCGTTAACAGCGCTAGCGCCACCAACCGACAGTAGGAAGAAACCGCACAAGAAAGGTTCCGGCCTGCATCTGGACGAGCGAAAAAAAAACGTCAGACTGCCAAAGCGTGCTCTAACGGACGCTGACCTTCTCAAGTATGCACGAGGAATTCGGCATTTTCGTGATGTTTTCATGAGAAACGCTTTACCAAGCGACGAGCCTCATTACCGCCAATCAGCCATAGCGAACCTCAACGATGAAGATGGACCCGAAACACACTGGGTGGCCTATCGGAAAAATGGCAGTAAGTGGCAGTCGTTTACTCCGAAAGTTTTGGCGATCTTCAACTGTCACGAAATCTGATGGACTGCCTCAGTGTCGACAAGGTTGAGTACAATCACGCGGGGTATGAGGATTACGGCACATACGAGCGTGACCATCTTTGTCTCAAATTCCTATATGAGTGTGTGTAGTGGGGACCATTAAATCAGTCGAACATGATCCACCATGAAAGATTCATTGACCCTCGGCCTATCGAGTACATCGTCGATACTGGAGGCGGAATACCTTGCGCCGATCGAACTCTTCGCCAACAAGAATCACGCGCTTGGACTAGTGGAATTACTGACCTTCAACTCCATCCTCAAAATGGATAGTGGTTAAAACAAATTTTACGTGGGTAACGAGGTAATTGTGTTACCGACGGGAAATTACGAGATCGAGGATATCGGGGCGTACTTGCAGGAAGCGCTTGCGCCAAAAGGCATCTCCATCGTCCCAACAACAATACATCGCGCAGTCAGATAAGGTGCAGTCGAAAGATCGATTTTGTCCTCGAGACTCCATCGCGCATCTGCTAGGATTCACGCATCGTGAACTAACGCCCAATACGACTCACAGTTCAGAATTATCTGCGGCCATTCTCAGGGTCAATGCGTTCGAGTCGAGTGCAACGTCACTTCAAGAGCGTACAGAAACGACCTCCAGGTTCACACGATTCATGAATTCTCCCCGGCAGTGCCGGGCGGATATAAGATCATCCACGTGTCGTCGGAAGTCATTTACCTTCCGATCGCCGTCAAGGTCATTGATCACTTTCAACTGCGCATTGTCGATCAGGACGGTAAACTGGTGAATTTTCGCGGTGAAATTATCACCATCAGATTGCACATCAAGCGGGCCAAGAGATGGGAATTGGTTTTATCGGGCACGGCTATAAAGAGAGTCAGCGTGGCGCCCGCCGATCAGTCAGCGATCGACAAAGATGCTAATACGTCGCAACATTCAGTTCCTGCGAAGTCTAGGATTGTGCGTTCGAGTAAATTAACGTGTGTGATATTTTGCCACTGAAACGGAAAACGCTCTGCGCGAACAGTCACCCGTAGTATTCGACGAATCCGTAACGTATTACGAGATTCAGGCGCATCCGCCCTGTACTGCGTCAACCTTCAACAACAACGATGAGATACGCATATACATTCAGCATCAGAACCTGTGCGTTCTACCTTCATGAAGTTAATTCCACGTTTGCGGAAGATTGATCAACGCGGCGGGTGTCCCCGCCACATCACCGAAAGTGGTGAACGGCGCCATCTTTCATCTGGTTGAAGAAATTTGTTATAAGATCAACGCCATCGAGATTGACCATAGCAAGAACGTTGGTTTGGTTTCTTTACTGAATGACGCGTATCCCTTCATAAGGGAGTCCTCCCTTATGAAGGGATACGCGGCATTGAGTCCTGGCCAAAGTGCGATCATGAAAAATGCCGGCTGGCTCGACATCGCAGAGATGAATCAACTGATGGACAATAGCGGGTACATTAACGTCTGTGTACGGCTGTTCATGATCCTCGGCTTTCCCGAGCACTACCAGAAATTCGTCATCAACACGAAGCACAAGCTCATTCTCACGCGTTCGAGAAACGACACGAATACGGTTGTGGAAACGCCGCTCGAGAATAACGCCTTTGAGGATTCCAAAAATGAACTCACACGAATCGAGTGGCTGATGCCGTACGTAACGCTGGCTGCTAAGCGTAAGATATTGAGAGTACAAATCAGTTCGGTCCGTTTTTTTGTGGTAAAAAATGCGTTTATTTCAGAACAAAATGAATAAACACATTAATTAAAGTATGGTCCATCGCTGGCTACTACTTTTTCCCAACTCTCAGGCAATTTTCGAATTCCATCTCGAAAAAATGGCTCGTCTTTTGAGCCGATCCGAGTTAGGAGCCATTTTTGGATTTCTGTAAAAGAAGTGAACACCAAAGCGGTGACTTGCCAAAGCATGCTGCATCCGTCGGAACAATCAGTAATCAGAAGGAGCATTGTCGGGAGATTACGGCGGGTGCGGTAAAACATCCCACTTGAGAGTTTCCAAATATTTTTTTACGACTTTTGCGACATGAGGCCGAGCGTTGTCATGCAAAAGAATAACTTTGTCATGTCTTCCCTCGTACTCCGGCCGTTTTTCGCGCAATGCACGGCTCAAACGAATCAATAGCATATACCGATCACCCGTAATGGAATCGGGAGATTTTAGCAGCTCATAGTATACAACACTCTTTTGGTCCCACCAGATACAGAGCTCGATCTTCGAACCATGAATATTTGGTGTTGATGTTGAGGTCGATTGACGGATTTAGCGTAGTATTTTTTCTTCTTGGGGTTGTTGTAGAATATCCAGTTCTCATCCCAGTCACAATCCGATGTAAAAAACCCTTTCTCGGTTGCCTTTGAATCAGTTGCTCGCAAATGAAAAATCGCCTTCCAACGTCTCTCGATCTCCTTGCCATCGAATCATTCCCATGGATTTCAATCGTACGGAAACTGCTTGTTGAGTCACTCCCAATGATTCTGCAGGCTCTTCTTGCGTTTGACTCGAATCTTCATCGAATAATGCCTCCAATTCTTTGTCTTCGATTTTTTTTGGCTGTCCAGAGCAAGGCTTGTCTTCAACGCTGAAATCGCCATTCTTGAAACGTCGAAACCATTCCCTACACTATTTATGAGTTGGAGCACTGTTGGCATAAACTTCCACAAGTATTCGATGAGCTTCAGCTGCACTTTTCTTCCAATTAAAGCAGAAAACTAAAATCTCCCACAATTGCTGCTTAGTTAATACAAAATTTGACATATTCAACACAGTAAAAAACAAGGATTTTGTATGAAACTCAAAGCGATATAAACTGAATTTTACTGACAGATGTCTAACCTCTCTAGTTGCCAAACACCATGAAACACGTGTGAACGATGAACGTCCTATCAGTCGGAGAAACGGTGTTTCGTCATTTTGGCCTTCCAGACGAATCGTCGAGGAGTGAGAACGGCAAACGCTAGCCGTTTCGATCACTGCAAAATCAGCAACGCTAAATTCTTCCTCAACTCGCAGTGCTACCCGTATGACAACCGCAATCTCGACGTGAGCACCAATCAATATATTCTGTTTTACGACATATACGTCAAGTTCAAGAATGTGTACTATAGCTAAGATATGGCGGCAATACTGACGAGGAAGGACTTCCTCGCTCATGCGCCACTCGTCGTAATCGATTGTTCGAAACAAAACGACTTGATCACGCTGGCGCCGGCCGATATCCGTATCGACCTGGAGGGTATAAGCAATTTCTCCGCCAGCACTACGACCTACTGCCTGATCGTGCACGATCGAATTGTGGACTAGAATTCTATGCGTAGAGATATCATTAACGATGGAGTACGTGGCGGACATACGGCGTTTGCAGCAACCCGAGTTTGTGCCTAAAGAATTGTCGATAATTCCACTCACTGCAAACACTCAGCCTTCGCACTTCCAGGTCAAGCCGCCTGTGTCCTCGAACGAGCTCCCGGCCAGGTACAAAAGCGTGAATCTCTGGCTCGAACGCAATAATCACCACCTATCGTGGAGTTCGGGTATACTGCGCTACGGTGAAGTCGAAAATGCGCTCCGATCCGCCTTACACAACGTGACCACCATCTACACGACGGGGGAGCAGACGAAACAATGGCTCGAGCAGTTCGGGTTTAACGTATGCGGTATCACAGAATGGTCATCACTGACAAAGCTACCCAAGTCGGCAGAATTCTGCCCCCACCACGATTCACTCAACTGTGCACTTCGAAACGTGCTAGTGCTACAAAAATTTATTCGAGACAACGTGCCATCTCGACGAAGGTCGTTTGAGCTATTCCAACGTGTCGCAGTTCTATCACTCATGGAGCCTCGAAATATTGCACAGATGCCAAGTGAATTCATCGTCACCTTTACTGTACGTAACATTGACTTTGCGTGGGACAAGTAACCAGAGTGCCTGAAGCAAGACCCCGAGGTTGCGGTATGCCGACGATGCCGAGGACACTCGCCGATAAGCAACGAATTATTTGCACCAATGCGGAGAGAGTGTCCCCAATGCTGTCTAAATAATACCCCATAATAACTTTATTATACACACTTGTGTATGCTACATATTATTTCTAAAATGAATGTCGCTATGACGATAAATATTGTTAATTATTTTCAAAGGCGCCTTGCCCACGTCCTTTTTCCGCGTAATCAGCCGCGGGAAAGGATGTCACCCTCGTGTGCCACAGATTGAATTCAAATGGCGAAAGAAGCGTTGGGAAGTATTTTGAAGAGAAAGAGAGAGAGAGAGAGATATAAGCCCCGTTTGCGCGCCTTACGTAGGACAATCGGGCCTACACAAGTCGAGGGAGATTCCCCCACTTTTCACCAAGACGGAAAATCGATACATCGGATGTCAACAATAGTTGGTCAGTACAGGAGATAGGGGGGTTCTGGCTCAAGATCCCTTCTTCCGACATTTACCGACCTATCTGTTGTACCGGCTGAAACTGGAAATCTCTGCCATACCGACCGTAGATAATTTGCAGAGATCAGTTATTTCGATCGACGACTATCAGCAGTCGGTACAGTAGACTCACCAGTTGTTAAAAAGATCAAGTTTCTGCCATATCGGCCGTAGATAATTTGTGGAGATCGGTTTTGTGCAGTCGGTACAGTAGACTCGTCAGTCGTTCAAGCAGATCAAGCTCGAGCCATACCGACTACTGACAATTTGTGGAGATCGGTAATTATGTGCAGTCGGTACAGTAGACTCATCAGCCGTTAAAGCAGATCGAGCTCCAGCCATTTCGACTGTTGACAATTTGTGGAAATCGGTTATGTGCAGTCGGTACAGTAGACCCGTTAGTCGTTAAAGCAGATCAAGCTCCAGCCATACCGACTGCTGACAATTTGTGGAAATTGGTTATATGCAGTCGGTACAGTATACTTATCAGTCGCTAAAGCAGATTAAGTTCCAGCCATACTGACTGCTCACAATTTGTGGAAGTCGGTTATGTACAGTCGGTACAGTAGACTAGTTTCAGCAGTCGTTAAAGCAGATCTAGAATATGGAAAGACATGTTCGATTTAATACGTAAGATCAATTTCATATCATGTACACATCGAATTATGTGTAGAGCCACTCGCCGCGGGCAATGGCAGGAAGTTGCACGTGATCGTGAGCGGTTCAAATTTCGAATTGAAAAATTACGTGAAATTATTGAACCAGTATTAATGAAATACATGGTTCAGCCCACCCCACACATCTTTTTAAAACGTTTCAAATCTTTTCAAAACTTTTCAAAACTTTTCAAAACTTTTCAAAACTTCTCAAAACTTTTCAAAACTTTTCAAAACTTTTCAAAACATTTCAAAACATTTCAAAACTTTTCAAAACTTTTTAAAACTTTTCAAACTTTAATAAACGGAATAACACCATAAAATCATCGTAGCCAATGACCATTGGGCGATAGTGAAACCGACACCTGCTTGAACAATTTCAAGAGCAGAACAGTACAGACTCCTTTTCACCATCATGATGACAATTGTTGATATTTACATTTTCGATGTTGCGAATTCCAAATGTTTCATATTAATTATTGTTTTCAAATAACCAATAATATTATCAAGCCATTCGTTTTTCTTAGACCCCATGATGTAGATCCTATTTTTATCATTAACAATAATATTGACAATATGATCAAGTTTTTCATACGATAATCCACCACGATAATCGACGACATGTTGGGATAGGCCGGGGCGGCATAATTAAGCGGGGCATCGTGTTTCCGTAAGAACGCGGCGCGGTGTCATGTGTCCTCAAGATGTGAAATGACTGAACTATTTATCACAGAGTTTTGTTAAAATACGTTTTCCACAAAAAAGCGTGTGAAATGATGGAACTATTAAGAAAAACGGTTTTGTTGGGATAGGCCGGGCGGCATAGATAAGCGCAGCGTCGTGTTTCCGTAAGAACGCAGCGCGGCGCCATGTGTCCTTAAGATATGAAATGATGGAATTATTATATCATAGGATTTTGTTGGGGTAGGCCGGGCAGCATAATTAGTGAGTCAGCATAGTGACATGGTTAGCTATTTATCATAAAGTTTTTTTTTGGAATACGTTTTCCATAAAAAGCGTGTGAAATGACTGAACTATTAAGAAAAAAGGTTTTGTTGGGATAGACCGAGCGGCATAATTAAGCGGGGTGTCACGTTTTTTCCGCGAAAACGTAGAGCGGTGTCATGTTTTTCACGCGAACGTATGAAATGACGATGTTGAAACTATTATTATCATTATGGACTTTTTTGGGGGTAGCATAAATATTGAATGTTTCACCATAGGAAAAAAATATATAAATAGAAGGTCAGCTCTCAATCGGGCAGCATTCATGCACAATCATTGACATCGTGAGTGTCGGTAGAAAAATCAACCATCATGAATTGAGAAATGTATTCGAATCTTGTTGAGATGATGGAAAACGCTTACGAGCTGTTGCGCACACTAGACCCCGGACAATCGAGCGATGAAATTTTCACTCGCTGGGCGAACATCGGACTTAGAAATATTGAATTTTTAAGCAATATTCTGAAGCGTCAACACCTGCATGTGAGTGAAAAAAGCGAATGAAAATACAATTTCACTTTTACAATCATGGTTGGTGAAATTTCAACAACAACAACAACAACAAAATATCATCGTTGGTGGAAATATCAGCAACACTGTGAGCAATATTGGTGATCGTGTTCAATGGGATGATGTGGAAAGTGCGTTCAAGTGTCGAATTCGCACCGGTGTCGTAACAAACATACGCCACCTCGATTTACAACAGTTTTTCATTGACGCGAAGTGCTTGACCAACAAACGGCTAAAAGACGCTCTAGAAACTGATGGTAACATAAAAGCAAATGCCATTCTATCATGCAAATTTGAAAATATGAAGTGTGGTGGGAAAATGGAATCAAATTAAATATTTCAATAATCGAAACGCAATCATCTTACCAAGCACAAGCCTAAACGAATGGTTTGATGATAATATCACCAATCGTTTAACTGTGGAAGTGACGGAGTTCCAAGAGCGCGATTCTGGATGGACCATGGTGGAGATAATCAATCTCGTTATCAATATCAACCATTATAAACCGTTGCGAGGTGGTTTATCGACATATAGACCACTCGCGCGCTGTGGTGAACATCAAAAACGACGATGAACACTGTTCATTGTGGGCGATCATGGCTGCTCTATACACCGGACCAACACTACAGAACCCATCACGAGTCAGCAGCTAACAACACTTCAGCACAACGCTACAATATGAGGGAACAAGTTTTCCAACACCTTTGATTGATATCCCTAAGTTTGAGGTACTAAAGAATTTATCGATTAATGTCTATGGTATTGATTCGAATGAGATAGTTCCACTACACTTAAGTAGAAATTTAAGATCAAACAAACCGACGATTCATTTAATTTCGATAGAAAATAGAATCGATATGGATATCGACAACGATGGTGATGATGATGATCAACTTAATGCTCGTACTGTATTTCACTTTGCTTGGATCCGTCATCTATCGCGTTTAGTAAGTAGCCAATTATCGAATCATAAAACTGCAAAAATTTTGTGTGATCGTTGTTTGTGTCATTTTCAAGTCGACTCTTCATACAAAAATCATATGCAGGCTTGTTTTGCAACGAATAAAACGAGAATAAAATTACCCGATCATGACGATAAAATTGTTAAATTTAAAAATCACCGCTATAAAACATTCGTACCGTTCACCATCTACGCCGATCTTGAATGCATTCTCGAGCCAATGGTTGATGGAGTGCAAAAGCACACACCACAAAGCGTTGCATATTACATTCATTGTGCCTTTGATGACTCTCTTTCTAAATTTTATTTAAAACGCGGTCCCAATTGCATTCAGTTGCTCATAAATGAATTGAAATCTACAGCAGAAGTCGTTAATGGCTAACTGGGAAAATCATACCCATGGAAACATTGAATGCAATTCAGCAGCAACAATTTAGGGGGGCAACAGTTTGCCATATCTGTGAGGGGGCATTTTTGTTGGCTGAGGTAAAGCATCGTGATCATTGCCACTTTACTGGTAAATATCGCGGTGCTGCCCACGAGAGTTGTAATTTGAATTACACTAACTCTCATGATATACCAATTGTGTTCCATAATTTATCAGGTTATGATGCACATTCCATAATTCGAGACTTGGCAACATCATTCGAGGGGTCAGTCAAGCTCTTGCCAATAAATAAGGAAAAATATATTTCATTCACCAAGCAGGTCAAAGGCACAAGAGTGAATTTGCGCTTCATCGACTCATTCAGGTTCATGGCGAACAGCATAGATAAATTATCATCATACCTCAATGACTCAGTTAAACTTATAACACTTTAATTTTATAATAATGTGAACGAATTCAAGCTTGTGACGCGTAAAGGTGTATTCCCATATGAATACATCGATAATTGGGTGAAACTAAATGAGAAACAATTACCGGATAAAGAGAAGTTTTATTCAAGATTAAACGACGCCGATATTTCCAGTGAGGACTATGAGCATGCCAAAAACGTATGGGGAAAATTTAATTTAACAACGCTCGGCGAGTATTCCGATTTATATTTAACAACGGACGTATTACTCTTGGCAGATATTTTCGAAAATGTTTGCTCTAATTGTTTCTCGACGTACAACCTTGATCCTCTGCATTATTATACAGCTCCAGGGCTAAAAAACTTTAAATCGATTTTCCCGAAAACGTCATTTTTAAAGTTTGTGAACATAAGAACTCAAAATCTACTGAACCGATCCTTTTGAAAATTTAAACATTACTTCTTCACATAAATCAACAGGTAATCAGGAGGAGTTTTTTTTTCAATTTTTTCAATTTTTTAATAACAAATTAAGACCGATTTTTTTTAACTAAAATTGCGTTTTTCACTTCCAAGTGCTGCAAAAAATAGAAAAAAAAAAAAAACTCTTCCTGATTGCCTCGAGAAATACATCACCTTTAAAATGCATATCAATTTTTTTGTTTTAGATGATCCGGTAACGAGTTATAATGTTCACCCAAAACCACTTTTTTTCAAGGCGCCTCTGGAGATTCAACGTCACCGGATTATTTATCAATATTGTTCATTGAAAATATTTTCTGAGATACTTCAATAGTTGTACAATAATATGTAATTCTATTTAATAAAATTATATTACTCATGTCGCCGCAAAAAAATCATAAAAATATGCTTTTTTTCGCCTTTAAAACCCTACCCCCCCCCCCCCCCCCCCCCCCCCTAACTGACATTGAGAAGGTGTTGTTTATTGAAAAAGGTATTAGAGGCGGTGTAGCACAGTGCTCGCGACGTCACGCAAAGGCAAACAATCCTTACATGGGCGATGATTACGATCCAAGAGACTTCGTGTCTCATGTACTTCGATGTAAATAACTTATACGGTGCTGCGATGAGCCAACATTTGCCCACAGATTCTTTTGAATGGGAAGAAAATACACAGTTAAATGTATTTTCTATATCGGATGATTCTCCTGTGGGATATATTCTTGAAGTAGATCTCGAGTATCCCGAGGAGTTACATCCTATACATCGAGATCTTCCACTGTGTCCTCAACACTTCACACCGCCAAACACTAAACAATCAAAGCTAGTTCCAACTCTTCTCCCGCGCGAGAAGTATATAATTCATTATAGAAACTTGAAGCAATGTCTGAGTTTAGGCTTGCGATTGACTAAAGTCCATAGAATTCTCAAATTCAACCAGTCTCCATGGTTAAAGAAATATATTAATCTAAACACTGATTTGAGGAAAAAATCGAGTAATGAATTTGAGAAAAATTTCTTCCAATTAATGAATAATGCAGTATTTGGAAAAACTATGGAGAACGTGAGAAAACATAAGCGAGTGTGGTTGGTGACGGAGTGGGGAGGGCGATACGGTGCAAGATCACTCATCGCAAAACCGAATTTTCATAGCTGCACCATATTTGACGAAGACATGGTGATTATTGAAATGAGTAATCTTAATGTAAAATTCAATAAACTAATTTATGTCGGTTTTTCAATTTTGGATTTATCGAAAACGTGGATTTACGGTTTTCATTATAACTATGTGGAATAAAAATGTGGCGATAGCGCAAAGCTCATGTACACCGACACTGATAGTCTCTTGTACTATTTTACTGTACCCGATATTTACCAAGTCATGAAATGTGATCTTTCAAAGTTCGACACGTCAGACTATCCCCCAAATAATGTCTATGGTATTCCCCTGGTGAACAAAAAAGTTTTAGGCTTGATGAAGGATGAAAACAATGGAAAAATCATGATAGAGTTTGTGGGATTACGGGCTAAACTTTACACCTTCAGAACACAGAGTGAGAGTGATAAAAAAATATCAAAAGGTATTAAAGGTTCATGACTACACGTTTCATGACTACAAGCGATGTTTATTTGACAACGAAACCTTAGTTACTGAACAATGTCTGAACAATTACAATTACTGAACAATTAGAAGTAAAAAACATGAAGTGAGAACCATCGCACATAAAAAATTAGCCCTGAGCTGCAGTGACGACAAAACGATAATTTCATCCGATAAAATAGCCACATTACCGTGGAGATTTAAAACAAAAAATGTATAAAGATTGTCGTGAGGGGTGTAAAATAAGTGTATATATGATAAAAGGAGATTTTAAAAAATGTATAAACATCATTGTGAAGAGTGGGGGAATAAAATGTTATGTATGCAGTTTCCGTTTTATTGTAAATAAACACAATTTATTTTCTTACAAATTTGTTTTATTTATCCAACTATTGTGTGAACTATCAAATCCCAACCACTTTACATAAAGTTGATTACGTCGTTTACGCAATACTTTTTCGACAAGATAACCATCAGGATATTGCACTTTGCTGGGTTCCTCTTCATAAAAGCCGCCTTTGATGGGTTGATCTTGATAATCGATGAGTTTGTACGTCGGTGGGTTGGTATTTTCGCTTCTTTTATTGTAAATATTTCCGTTGTCCAGTTGGGTGTGTAGCCTTTTTCAAATACGTGCTTATACTTGCTGACGCGTACTTTATCGCCAATTTTTAATTTTCGAGGTGGCCGTTTCAGTCGAGGAGTTTTGTATACAGTCTGCAGAAGTTGTTTTTCATTTTTCACACTGACATTTTGCGGTTTCATTTTTATTTTTCGATGTTTCGTACTATTGTTTGATGTCATCAAACCAGATAAAATATCAAGCCATGAGCCGCGAACAGTAAATTCCCTCCACATCTTACTTTTTAACGTTCGATTGAAACGTTCACATATCGATGCCTTCAAGTTGCTGAATGATGAGTACATATTAATACTATAATGTCTCATGAGTGCTGTGAATTCACTGTTATAAAATTCTTTTCCGCGATCAACATGTAAGTTTTTTGGTATGCGACCTCGCATCAATAAAGATTTCATAACAGTCGTTACGTCCGTTCCATTTTTCGACTTCATCGGCAGTGCCCAAGCAAACTTGGAAAATATATCGATTACTGTGAGTAAATACTTGTAATTCTTGTTGTATGACTTATACGCGGACATATCAACAAGATCAGCTTGCCAAGTCTCATAGAGACCTCGAATGTCCACATGTCGACGAGGATAATTACGTTGAGTAGGTCTATGAAGTTTGTTTGCTATTGCCCCTTCATGTTTAAGCGTACGCAGCCACACTTCAAGATATTTTTTTCTCAACGGTACTACATACAATCATTTATTTTGTTATATTCACTGTTGTTTGAGGTTTTTTGAAGACTGAGCGCGCCAAAGCTTAAGGCTATTGAGGTTTAGCTCAAAACCGACCATACGGACGCTGAGTATTTCAATGGCATGTGATGCGTCAGCCATAATTTTACGAATATCTTTAATATTTACATGCACCTTCTTTATATCATCATTGAATTTGGATTGAAGAGAAAGAAGTGCTTGTTGCACAGTAGTATTAAGGGCGGGGTAAGGGTTTTCACTTTCGAAAAATCGATTTTCTTTTTTTGTCTTATCTTATTGTTTAACATTTCAAGAATATGTCCTTAAAATTTAAAACCGATCGAAGCAATATTCTCGAAGTTATTGTCTTATTAATCTCCTGGCCTTTAACGCTACACCTCTAACAGCTGCAGGCGGTCGGGCTAGCAGTGCAGCTGTCGAACAGGTATACAGTATATTCATTGCTATTGTGTATATAGTATATAGTGTATACTATACACTACAATATTTTAAAAGAAGAAACGAGCGTCAGTTTGTCGTTAGACGTTCGACCGTGCGCTTGCCATTTTATAATGATCTAAAAAATTTCCTGTACAAAAATGCCGAGAGTAAGCAAAGTTTCGAGAGAAGACCGACAAAGTTGAAGGACTTATTTGTGTAGATAAAAAAAACGGTTTAATCCGAATAAAATAATTAAAGATGAGGCTACCACAAAAAGTGCTTCATCGAAGAAAATCAAACTAAATACCAGTGCAAGTGTACCAGAAGACGTTGAAAAAGATTACAGAATCATCGATTTTTTGCTTGTTTTCTCAACCATCGCAAGTTTAGTGAAATGTGCTCAGTGTAATGGTTCAGTTGAGTTCAAAAGCTGCAAAAAAGAAGGCCTTGGCTTCCAAATCCAAGTCAAATGTGCAAATTGTGATCCACGCTTTATACCGTCGAGTGAGAAAACTGGTCATCGCTATGAAATGAACACTCCTTTTGCCTTCGTAATGCGTACATTAGGTTTGGGTTTAGCAGGCTGCAATACATTTTGCGGGCTCATGGACATAGCAAGTAGTTTTGTATCAAAACCATCTTATTTGGATCTCATGAATACTATTTGCTGCAGCATCAAAACTACTGTTAAAAAATTTCTTGTTTCCGCCGCAGACGAAGAAAAACAGCTAACACGTACAAATTCGGAATCAGACACTTTGACCGTTTCTGGTGACGGCACGTGGCAGAAGCAAGGCTTCAGCTCTTCCTTTGGCGTCACTTCCTTGATTGGATATTGGTCTGGAAAAGTTATCGATATTTTCATAAGTAGTTTGCACTGTCAGGCTTGCAAATTATGGAGAAAGCAATTCAATACTAATGAATTTGAAGAGTGGTACCAAGAACATGTTGAAAATGATGAATGGCAAGCCAATCACACCGGACCATCAGGTAACATGGAAGTTAATGCTGTTATCGAATTATTCCGCCGATCAGAAAAAAATTACGGAGCAAAGATCAGCAACTATATCGGAGACGGTGACAGTAAAACTTACGGCAATTTAGTGAAAGCTAAACCTTACGGTGAAAATTCCACTATAAATAAAAAAGGATGTGTAGGTCACGTGCAAAAAAGAATGGGTAAACGTCTACGTGATCTAGTAAATAAAACTGTAGAAAATAAAGTTGTAAAAACCGGAAAAAATGCTGGTAAAACAAGGCAAAGTAAGTTACTCGGCGGCAAAGGAAAGCTTACTGGAAAAGTCATTGATAATTTGAATCGATACTACGGAGCAACAATTAGACATAATTGTGATTCACTGGAAGGAATGAAAAATGCAATCTGGGCAACGTTCTACCACCAGCAGTCAATAGACGATAACCCTCAACACCATAAGTGCATGAGCGGTGAGAACTCGTGGTGTTCATATCAAAAAACTTTGGCCACAACAGGAGTGGAAAATTTCAAACATGACTACACTCCACTTCTACAAGATGTCATAGAAGCGGTCAAACCGATTTATGAAGATTTGAGTAAAGACGAACTTCTAGAAAGGTGTCTTGGAGGCTTTACTCAAAATGCCAACGAAAGTTTGAACCAGCTGATTTGGAGAATTGCACCGAAAAAATTATCTGGCAGCAGACAAATTGTTGAATTTGCATCTTATGTAGCTGCATTCACTTTCAATGAAGGTGCTGGTGCTATTATAACTTTTCTGTCTGACATGAACGTCAGCGTCGGCCCAAGCGCTCATGATTATGCATCATTCACGGACAGCAATCGCATTGACAGGGCCGAGATTCAAGCTGAGCAGCAGAGCAAAGAAGCCAGAATAAAACGAAGACTTGAGAGAAAAGAGGGTGAAGACATCGACAATGCCGCAGGAAGTCTACTGTATGGAGATGGAATCGATGATTCTGTGTAAGTTGGAAAAAAAAAAATTTTCTCCCCTTTTGACTTCATAAACTTTAGACGCGTTTTTCTCAAAACTACTTTTTCAAAGTCCGTGTTCACTACCATTTAAAAACTACTTGACCGATTCATTTCAAACTTTGTACACATTATCTACATATAAAATACCTCCCCCCAACGTTTAGTTAAATTTTTTTTTTACATTAAGGGTGTTTCCCACCCACAAAATGGCGGAATTTTTCGTGGAAAATAACAGTTCACACTTTAGATGGCCGCCAAAAATTTTTAAATGAAAAAAAAAATTATCAGAGAACGTTGGGGGGAAGATTTGATTATAATTTGACTAAATTTTCATGGTTTTTCATTTTCAGATAATTTCCGGCCGAGTTATAATGAACACCGCAAATTGTTTTTTTTCCAAGACGTTCTGGGGGAAGCTCTGTTACGGGCTTATGCTTCAATATTTCTGCATGAAAAAATTACACAACATTGTCAAAAGTATGCTCAATAATGTACAAAAGGTTCGAATAAAATTGCTCAATCCATATTCGAGAAAAAAATCGCAAATAAAGTGTTTTTTCACGCTGAAACCCTTACCCCTCCCTTAACAATTTGCAGAGAAACAGCATCATTTGGTTGCAGTGGATCGGCAATATTACACAATCGTTTATTATCCATGTCATACTGACTGTCAGCGGTAATTTTGAATCCTAAGCCCGGAGGCCTGCGAATACCGTTTTTAACTCCACCACTCACTAGCTGTCGTCCAAGTACATCTATGCTCATTGTTCGATGGTCAATGGGTGAATGATGGTTTCATAGGTAATCTCTCGCTAATAAATAATTCCAGTTTCGCGTAACTTTTCAATAATGGAGACTATTTCGTTGGAATGGCTAGTATTGCCATCTGCTTGCGAAGCCATAAGCAGTCGAAGACGATGGATAATTTCATTGGGATCTCAGTATTTACTGGGATGATCCCCCAAGCCCCCCATGAGTATAAAATCCCCCATGATCCCCATGAGTATAAAATAGCGCGGAAGGAGAGGCAAACAATGGATTATATTTATAATCCATTGGTTGACTCTCCTTCCGCGCTATTTTATACTCGGGTAAGCCCTTACCAGATTTTCGTATTTTCTGCGGCGAGCTAACGGCGGCGCAATGAAATTTTTATATTTCACATTTTTATTTTCGTCGGCCTTGTAATGTTTTCGATGGGCATTCGTCATCAGTACATTTTTAATATAATTTTCACTGTTGTTGTCACTCACAATAGCGGGTTTAGGCAACTTCTTAAACAATAATTCAAGTAATCCCGGCGTTTTTTCATAACTTTCATGACCAACATATATCTGCTCATTATCAAAGTCGATTTAAGTATCACCAATCATCAGGCCTTGCGCTAACTTTCGAACACCATATATAACGTCTAAATTCTTCTGTTCTTTAGTACCAAGCATCTGCAAAAACCGCATCACTGGTCTACATTTTTCTTTATCGGTGTGCTTGTAGCGTGAATGCCATCCGATATAAGTGTATCATCATCATCATCATTCTCGTTATCTTCATCATCATCATCATCGTTATAGTACTCCTTTTTCACCGAAATATCCCGTGGTTCCGTTTTTATTTCTTGTTTTATCTGCTGCCCTATCGAAGTTTTCATCAATTCTTGCAATGGTGTTACTACAGGCTTGAACATTTCACCCGTAACCTGCTGCATGGCATCATTATTCGCCGTAATCATCTTATGCTTTCGTCTTATTGTGTCGCCAGCTTTCGCTAATTCATGTAAAACATGATTGTGTTCACGAATCTTGGAGCACTCCATGTTACCACTCCAATCGTCACTACGTAACTGTACGAATTTGACGAATTATCACTAATTTATGCTTACAAAACAATCAAAACCTTTCCTATATCCCCCCTCGTTAATTTCACTATCTTTGTCGATGACTACAAAACTGTATTTCCCATCGTTCCAACATGCCGAGCATAGGTTCTTAAATTTATCATATGTCATATCTGTATTCACATGATCATTGTAAATGTGTTTTAAATTCATATCATCTTGACGAAAAAGCGCCAATAAATTCGCGTTATCACGCACAAAATGTTTTGGAATACGAGCATACGTCTGACTGAGATAAAAGCTATCAACATCTCTGTGTCGCCCCATGCAGAAGTATGCTCTGATAATATCCTGCTTCTCACACGCCACATCATCAAAAATTATAATTGACACGTTTGAACGCGCAGTTTCTTCGAAGTCTAGGCCTTCGACTTCGCGTAAATTTTGGAATATAAATATTCGTTGTATCCTCTGCATAATACTATGAAGGAAATAATACAAATACAAAAACCCGTAACATTTGATGAATCGATTGCGCACTATGAAACGCATGCACATCAGCCGTATGCATCGACTACCTTCAAAAAACAACGATGAAATTCGTATTGTTGTTCAGCATCAAGATTTGTTCCTATTACCTAGCAAAAGCTCGCTACACATTCATGGGAAAATTACAAAACTCAATGGCACCGCCATTGCGGCAACTACAAAATGTATTAATATGGCTGTTTGTCATTTGTTTGGGGAGATGCGTTATGAGCTGAATGGTATTGAGATCGATCGGAATAAAAATATGGGTATTACGAGTGTTATGAAGGCATTCTCAACGCTAACTCCTGGACAACAGCATCACCTGCAGAATATTGGCTGGCTGAATAGCGATGATAAATAGAACAATGATGCTGGATTTTTTGACGTCGTCATACCATTGAATTTTTTACTCGGATTTGCTGAAGATTATCGTCGAGTAATGGTTAATGCTAAACATGAGTTGATTCTAACACGATCCAACAACGACCTGAATACCATAATTCAAACTGTGGTGGAAAATATTAAAATTGACATCGATAGAGTTGAATGGTTATTACCATATGTCAAACTGGCGGATAAACAGAAATCGAACTACTTAATTACATCGCTAAGGATCCAACCATATCTATGAGTTTTCGTGCTTGGGAATTGTTTGCCGCAGCATCAGATATTCATAATATCCGATGCTGCCGCAAACAACGAGACATGTGTGGGTTGTCAAAACATCGGGACAACTAGAGAAGCCGAGACATGTCATACTGGGATTCCAAACTGCGCGGAGGAATCAAGCGGAGAAAAATGCTTGCAAATTTGACCACTGCAAGATCAGAGATGTGAAACTTTTTCTCAACTCACAATGCTATCCCTATGGAAATTTAAATCTCGATATTCCTAATAATCAATATGCTATTCTCTTATGACATGTATGCCAACTTTCAAGCGTCATACTATGACAAAGAACCTGAACCTTTCTTGTCAAAGACTACATTTTTGGCGCAAGCGCCTCTTATTGTCATCGATTGTTCCAAACAGAATGAATCCCTAAAAAGTGGTCCAGTGGATATTCGTTTGGAATTTGACTCTAGTACTCAATTCCCTGCGAACACTTCAGCCTATTGTATGATCTTACACGATCGCATCGTTGAGTACAATCCAATCAGTGGTGGGGTGAGAAAATTGGCATAAATCGCATCTGCCCGCCCCATCCGCTTTCAGTCATCATCATCATCATCATCATCATCATCATCATCATCATCATCATCATCCCGTGCGGGGGTTGCCAGTCCTCCCATCGGGCGCCTCCCCAGGTTGCGGATAGGGGAACGCTTCCCAGATATGGGTGGCACCGGGGAAATAAAACACCCGGGGCGGACAGAAAAACTAGCTAGGGGAAGGAACCCCGAACAAGAAACCAACCATGAGCGGAACACGGAAGGAGAAATCGAGTACGGTGCAGGGGGGGGATACCCCAGTACCGGTCCAGGCCAGCTGTGACGAGGCAGGCAGCGCTGGACCGTCATCCAACTACTGCAATGATGATGAGCATGATGATCATGATGGTTCTCGAACGGACAACCCGTTCGTCCGAAGAGCCACTTTACAGAGAACACCACCACGAAATCGTGCTATGTCTCTTCCAGAGGTGGGGAGTCCAGAATTGATAGTCGTAGATGATAACGTGGAGCGAGTCAACAAGAGAAAGCGAACTGAGGAGCCACCGCAGTCAACGCAATCTATGCAGGACCCAAGCGGAGTGAAGGTAATGCAGATCCTCAACAGGATGTGCAAAGATATCAAGGCCCTAGAAACGGCTGTAAAAGAGTCCTACAACGCCAAGAAGGAGATAAAGGAACTGTCGAGCAAACTTTCTGCCCAGGCCGTGCGTCTCCAAGACAGCTCAGTACGAGATTGGCTGGCAGAGGCCACCAAACACAGACCAAATGCTTGTCAATCCTCCCTGCAGGACAAGAAGGAGATTATGAGACTACGACAGCAAAATGACAGCCTGCTTAGACAGTACGAGGGGGAAGTGAGTCTCCTCCGTTCGGCACTCTCTACTACGTGCGGGGAGTGCAAAAAAGTCAAAGAGCTCCAGGAAAGAAGGGCGTTGTTTAAAGGAGACGGGACATATGAAGCCTTCATGGAAATACAACAAAAAACATGGGAACAGGACATCTTCACCGTAACCAACGTCAAAGGTCAGAAGCTCTGGGATGCACCGAATGACTCGATGGTTGTTGTACCCTGCAGCAAAGCTCTGGACACAAAGAACACAACCATCAAAAAAGCTATAGGCATACTTGGTGGTAAGGAAGGTCTGCTCAGACAGAAAAAGAAGCTGGGGGAGATGGCCATCATGGTCCAGACGACAGGCTTTCCGAACGAGACTGGCACGATCTCTCAGTCGAGTAGGGAAATCTGCTACCCCATCGTCACGGAGGCTGCTAACGAAGACCCGGATCTGAAAACCATCTTTGAGACAGCACAAAAAGTCAAGCAAAGGGCAGTCAAGTACAATAGGGGCATTATAGCCCTGCCCGATGCTGGGGGGGATCTGGGCTTGGCCCTGAAGCGGGTCTATAGCTTTGTATTTACATGCACACAAACACAGGTCCGGATCTACAGAGGAGACAAGGACTCGGGCAGACAGGTGAGTGGGCAGCAGAATAGCAGGTCAGTCGGAAACACCTCGAAGGCATCGAGGAATGAAGCCCTACTGATCTCGGTAGAAGGGAAAACATACGCGGAGACCCTGAAAGAGATGAAAGGAACAGTGGACCTCACTGGAACCGGGGCAGTGGTAAAGGGGATAAGAAAGACCAAGAAGGGGGATGTCCTTCTCACCATAGCGAATGGTTCGACAAAAGCGCAACTTCTAAAAGAAGCCATCGAACAGAAAGTGGTTGGGGCCACCACGACACTTCTCACGAAGAAGAAACGGGTGATCCACATAAAAGATTTTGACGAGACCACCACAGAAGAGGAAGTGCGGGAAGCCATCGTAGATGCAACAGGGGCAGATCCAGACTCGTTCGAGCTTAGAGCCCGCAGGCCAGCGTACGGAGGCAGGGACAACATCACCGTAGTTGCAGCAGACAGCACAGCACAGAGCTTGCTCAAAGAGGACAGGTTAAAAATCGGCTGGTTGTCCTGCAGAATTATAGAAAGGAAGGAAGAATTCAAGTGTTTCAGATGCTGGAGCTACGGCCATGTCAAAGCCCAATGCAGCGGACCAGATCGACAACACCTATGTCTCAAATGCGGGGAAGACGGACACAAAGCTGCAGGCTGCACAAACGGACCGCACTGCGTGCTGTGCAACCAAGATGGACACCAGACAGGCTATAGGAAATGCCCGGAAGTACGACGAGGCAATCGGCGGAGGCACCAGCCGGCGCAAAACCAGTCGTGATTATCCTCCAAATTAACACCAACAGAAGTCGACCTGCTATGGATATGGCACTGTACACAGGTCAAAAAATGAAAGCTAGTGTGCTGCTAGTAAGTGAGCCAAACCAGCAGGCTATAATAAACAGGAAGGACTGGATTTATGATGAAAATATCGACTGTGCCATCAAAATTCTAGACAACAGCCTAGTTACGAGCGGAGAGGGATGCGGAAATGGATTTGTCTGCGTCAAAACACCCGACTGCACGATCTACAGCTGCTACTTTTCTGGCAACAGGGATATCCAGGAGCTGCAAGGATCCTTAGATGAAATCGGGGACCGTATGAGGATCCACGGAGAAGCGGCCATCATAGGGGGGACTTCAATGCAAAATCGCCACAATGGGGTATGCCGTACACAGATCATAGAGGGGAAGAGGTCACCAGATGGATAGCAGAAAAAGAGCTAGTAGTCACCAACAGAGGCAATAAGCCCACGTTCCAAAGGTTAACCCATGCTTCCATCATTGACCTCACTCTAACCACGGGAGACGTCGCACGGAAAATTAACCGATGGGAGGTACTGGATGAGGAGTCATTAAGCGACCACAAATACATCCTTTACGAGATCAACAAGGATACATCCCCCCCTCTGCGAACAGTAAGCTGCACAGGATGGAACCTGAAGAAGCTCGACGAGGGCAAGCTTACAGCAGCTATCGGGCAAATCGTAGAGGAAAACTACACAAGCGAAGGCTTCAGCAAAGCTCTCGCTCGCATCAGCGACAGAGCCATGCCTCGGAAATGCCGTATCCAAAGGAAACCACCTGTGTTTTGGTGGAATGAGGACATAGCAAAAATGCGAAAAGAGTGCAACGTACGAAGGCGAGCCTACACGAGAGGCGCCCGGGGGGACTCCTCAGAAGTAAGGCAATATAAATGGGACGAATATATAGCCTGGAAACGCGGGCTCCAACGAGGCATCAAGCAGGCCAAGAAAGCCAGCTGGACATCTCTATGCCAGGACATCGACAATGATATCTGGGGCAGTGGATATAAAATTGTCATGAAGAGTATGGTAGGTTTTCCACCAAGGAAACGCCTTCCTGAGCAGCTGACGGAGAGGATCTTAGATCAGCTTTTCCCAGTACATCCCACAGTCGATTTTCAGAGTGATGCAGAAGCGCGGTTCAGGCCTTTCACAGAGCAGGAGCTGATACAAGCCACCAAGAGGCTCAAGACAAACAAAGCCCCTGGCCCGGGAAAAATCCTAACGGAGGTAGTTAAAAAGGTCGTGGGAATTCGACCAAGCTACGTACTCAACGTATACAACCATCTAGCCGCGGCTGGGCGCTTCCCTACGGAATGGAAGCGTGCTGAGCTCATTTTACTGAGAAAAGGTGACAAACCCGTGGATCAACCGGCCTCCTATAGACCTATCAGCCTCCTGGACGTGGAAGGGAAACTGTATGAACAGCTTCTAGCGGCCAGGCTTAAAGAAGAGCTCATAAGGACCGAAGATCTTTCGGACAGACAGTTCGGTTTCAGAGAAGGCCGACAGACAGTAGACGCAATTAAAGCAGTTCTTGACCGGGCGAAAGAAGCCGGGGAGTACTCGAGCAGGAGCAGACGCTTGTGCGCTGTAATCACATTAGATGTCAAGAATGCATTTAACAGCGCATCTTGGCAGATTATACTCGTAAAACTCAGGAGGCGAAAAACGGACGAAGGACTCATAAAAGTAATGACGTCTTACCTAGCCGAACGAGAAATTAAACTGGATGAATACAGAAGAGCAGTCAACAGCGGAGTTCCACAAGGATCAGTCCTAGGGCCAATACTGTGGAACATCCTGTATGACGCACTACTGAAGGTGGAACAACCAGAGGGCGTGACGCTAGTAGGCTTTGCGGATGACGTAGCCATGGTGGTAGTGGCGCAGTCTGAAGCGTTGCTGATGTCAAGAGCAAACACGGCACTAGAGATAGTCTCGCAATGGATGTGTGGGAGAAAATTACAGCTGGCCCCTGCGAAGACTGAAGCAGTGATACTTACAGCGAAAAGGAAAATGAGCCCAATCAGTTTCAGGGTACAAGGCATTAAAGTGAAGCCAAGCCCAGCGATTAGGTATCTCGGTGTCTGGCTAGATACTCGGCTGAACTTCGCGGACCATCTTGAAAAAGTAATTGGGAAAGCTGAACGGACTGCCACCGCGCTAGCGGGAATAATGCCCAACATAAGTGGTGCACGAGCTTCAAAGAGGAGAGTGCTAGGAAGTGTGGTTCACTCACAGCTCCTGTATGCAGCCCCCATCTGGAGCAGTAGAACACAAATTAAGAGAGTTCAGAAACTGCTCACACGTGTGCAGCGGGGGATAGTGATCAGAATCATTAGTGCTTACCGGACTATGTCCGCAGAAGCAGCAGGGGTAATAGCTGGGATACCTCAAATTGACCTCCTGGCAAAGGAGCGGTCGGAAAAATACAACGGGAAAGACCGAAACGAAGCCAGAGAAGACCTCATGAGACGATGGGAACACAGGTGGGACTCGGGGTGCTACGGGAGGTGGACGCATAGCCTGATTCCCAGCATACAAGACTGGATACATCGCCCAGCCGGAGAAGTGGACTACTTTCTCACGCAGGCCCTCTCTGGGCACGGCTGCTTCAGGAAGTTCCTATTCGGAAGAAAAAGAGCGGACAGTGCAACGTGCCCATACTGTGAGACGGTGGACGACGTCGAACATACACTATTCAACTGTGAAAAGTGGAATGATGAGCGAGAAAATTATAGAAGGGAAACGGGAAAGGCCTTTGCGAAAAACACCTATGCACTGAACCTAATGGCCAATAAAGAAAGTTGGCTAAGTACGTATAAAACAACGAGAGCCATCATAGAAGGGAAGGAAGTAGGTATGAGAGTGTGAATCACACAGACAGCACGCACACCGAAGTAATGCAGAAATGCGGTTTCCGGAGTGCGTCAGCGTAAGGGGAAAGAGAGGGGGGGTTTTTAGTCAGTATGAATCTGACACTACCCGAACACCAGGGTGTCTTATGTAAGATTTTCCCCCCTCCACAAAAAAAATCATCATCATCATCATCATCATCATCATCATCATCATCATCATCATCATCATCATCATCATCATCATCATCATCATCATCATCATCATCATCATCATCATCATCATCATCATCATCATCATCATCATCATCATCATCATCATCATCATCATCATCATCATCATCATCATCATCATCATCATCATCATCATCATCATCATCATCATCATCATCATCATCATCATCATCATCATCATCATCATCATCATCATCATCATCATCATCATCATCATCATCATCATCATCATCATCATCATCATCATCATCATCATCATCATCATCATCATCATCATCATCATCATCATCATCATCATCATCATCATCATCATCATCATCATCATCATCATCATCATCATCATCATCATCATCATCATCATCATCATCATCATCATCATCATCATCATCATCATCATCATCATCATCATCATCATCATCATCATCATCATCATCATCATCATCATCATCATCATCATCATCATCATCATCATCATCATCATCATCATCATCATCATCATCATCATCATCATCATCATCATCATCATCATCATCATCATCATCATCATCATCATCATCATCATCATCATCATCATCATCATCATCATCATCATCATCATCATCATCATCATCATCATCATCATCATCATCATCATCATCATCATCATCATCATCATCATCATCATCATCATCATCATCATCATCATCATCATCATCATCATCATCATCATCATCATCATCATCATCATCATCATCATCATCATCATCATCATCATCATCATCATCATCATCATCATCATCATCATCATCATCATCATCATCATCATCATCATCATCATCATCATCATCATCATCATCATCATCATCATCATCATCATCATCATCATCATCATCATCATCATCATCATCATCATCATCATCATCATCATCATCATCATCATCATCATCATCATCATCATCATCATCATCATCATCATCATCATCATCATCATCATCATCATCATCATCATCATCATCATCATCATCATCATCATCATCATCATCATCATCATCATCATCATCATCATCATCATCATCATCATCATCATCATCATCATCATCATCATCATCATCATCATCATCATCATCATCATCATCATCATCATCATCATCATCATCATCATCATCATCATCATCATCATCATCATCATCATCATCATCATCATCATCATCATCATCATCATCATCATCATCATCATCATCATCATCATCATCATCATCATCATCATCATCATCATCATCATCATCATCATCATCATCATCATCATCATCATCATCATCATCATCATCATCATCATCATCATCATCATCATCATCATCATCATCATCATCATCATCATCATCATCATCATCATCATCATCATCATCATCATCATCATCATCATCATCATCATCATCTTGAATGATGCTCACGCGGTCTACGTGAAGGGGCTGGAGAAGTCGTCGTGGCTATCACGATTCACGGATCAGTTAACGAATATCATTGATTTGGAAACTCGGGAAGAGAAGTCGTCGTGGCTATCACGATTCACGGATCAGTTAACGAATATCATTGATTTGGAAACTCGGGAATGCCCCTCATTATGAAAATTATCGAAAATATCGTCCACCTGACCTCATCATTCTTATAATTTGAAATACAAATGTACCGACGTAAATGTGAAATATCTGAAGAATTGGCTAAATGTATATGAGGATCGGGTGTAAACGCAGGAATTTTTGAAATAATAAAACTTTTTTTATAATATTAAAATGTGTGTATTTATTTATTGATATGTGGCAACATCATTTGACGATTTTATTAAATTCAATACTGTTGTATTTTCCGCCAAAGTAGTTCATGTTGAGATTGCCATCCCTGGCAGTTGCCACCAACTTTTCGAACATTGCCGTGTCCTCATCAAAAATGTTGACAAGTCTAGCTGGCAGGAATACGGTGAACTCGTTGCACACGTCAGCAACGAATCTTCCCCTGAATTTTGTTTGTACTCCTCTGATGTCGGAGATTGGATAATCCAACTGAACAGCTAGATCGGACAGCTTCTTCGTTGGTAGGAACGGTGATCCCTTGCCAACTTTGTTGGTGCTTTCGAAATCCATTTTTGCTGATTGATGTGTTTTTCAGTGTGCTCGTTATATAACACAGATCTGATTTTGTTTGAATGAGTACTTCCTCTATATGTTTCCTCTATATGTTTCAAAAATAGCTATACACGCTTTTTCAACTCAAGATGATTGCCAGGCATTTACTGGAGTTGTCTGATGCAGTTTAGGTCTACATCATGAGATTATGTACTTCCATCCCCTCTTCAAAAATTTGAGAGCACCCCCACTCGCAATATGAGCGAGACTCCCATTGGTTGTGTGAAAAAAGATGACACCGCGCTGCGTTCTCGCGGAAACATGACACCCCGCTTAATTATGCCGCCTAGCCTATCCCAACAAAACCTTTTTTTCGTAATAGATCTATCATTTCACGCGCTTTTTGTGGAATCGTGTTCCAAGAAAAACTCTAGGATAAATAGTTCAGTCATTTCACATCTTGAAGATACATGACACCGCGCCGCGTTCTTACGGAAACACGACGCCCCGCTTAATTATGCCGCCTCGGCTTATCCCAACATGTCGTCGATTATCGTCGTGGATTATCGTATGAAAAACTCGATGACATTGTCAATATTATTGTTAATGATAAAAATACCATTTACATCATGGGGTCTAAGAAAAACGAATGGCTTCACAATATTATTGGTTATTTGAAAACAATAACTAATATGGAACATTTGGAATTCGCAACATGGAAAATCTAAATATCAACAATTGCCATCATGATGGTGAAAAGGAATACTGTTCTGCTCTTGAAATTGTTCAAGCAGGTGTCGGTTTCACTATCGCCTAATGGCCATTGGCTACGATGATTTTATGGTGTTACTCCGTTTATTAAAGTTTTGAAAAGTTTTGAAAAGTTTTGAAAAGTTTTGAAAAGTTTTGAAAAGTTTTGAAAAGTTTTGAAAAGTTTTGAAAAGTTTTGAAAAGTTTTGAAAAGTTTTGAAAAGTTTTGAAAAGTTTTGAAAAGTTTTGAAAAGTTTTGAGAAGTTTTGAAAAGATGTGTGGGGTGAGCTGAACCATGTATTTCATTAATACTGGTTCAATAATTTCACGTAATTTTTCAATTCGAAATTTAAACCGCTCACGATCACGTGCAACGTCCTCCCATTGCCCGCGGCGAGCAGCTCTGTACGCATAATTCCATGTGTACATGATATGAAATTGATCTTGCGTATTGAATCGAACATGTCTTTCCATGTTCTGGATCTACTTTAACGACTGCTGAAACTAGTCTACTGTACCGACTGCATATAACCAATTTCCACAAATTGTCAGCAGTCGGTATGGCGGAGCTTGATCTGCTTTAACGACTAACGAGTCTACTGTACCGACTGCACATAACCGATTTCCACAAATTGTCAGCAGTCGATATGGCTGGAGCTTGACCTGCTTTAACGGCTAATGAGTCTACTGTACCGACTGCATATAATCACCGATCTCCAAAAATCGTCAGCAGTCGGTATGGCTCAAGCTTGATCTGCTTAAACGACTGACGAGTCTACTGTACCGACTGCACAAAACCGATCTCCACAAATTATCTACGGCGATATGGCGGGAACTTGATCTTTTTAACAACTGGTGAGTCTACTGTACCGACTGCTGATAGTCGTCGATCGAAATAACTGATCTCTGCAAATTATCTACGGTCGATATGGCAGGGATTTCCAGTTTCGGTCGGTAAAACAGATAGGTCGGTAAGTGTCGGTAGTAGGGATCTTGAGCCAGAACCCCCTATCTACACTACATTGGTCTACCTACAAATGTTGGTACAATGGGAATCTACCTTGTTGACATCATCGCCACCATCGGTAAAGTAGGAATCTGCCTTCCTGGCTGCTTACGTTTAAATGATGCGCTCGACATGGGCCGAACCCGTATAGCTTAACTACTCTTGAGATTTTTTTTGTTTCAGTTATGTTTTGTTAAAGGTCGGCGACCTCGAATCTATCGCGTGGAGTAGGTTTCGAAGTAATGTGTTGCCCAACAGTGGAGAGCGCCCGACGAGACAGCTGGACCTCCGCGAATCGACGTAGGTCCAGCTGTCATACCGGCGCCCCAACTAAGACGGAGTGTATCGCTGGAGAACGGACAGCGTGTTTAAGTTGCGGGCAAGGGCCGGCCGCTCAAAATTGGCGGCCCCCTCGCCGCCAATTTTGAGTTGACTAAGGCCCTGTACTCGCGTGGTGCTCCAGGCGATGCGATCGTGAAGAATCTCCAAAGAAAGGCTATCGAAGTTTGTCTTCCCAAGAATGTTCTCGTTAGCGTTGTGAGGTAAAATAATTAAGAGGACAGCAGCTATCGTTGATGGAATTCGAAAGAGTTCAAGTTATCGAAAAACATTGAAATAAATAATCTTGTTCGAGGCTTCGACGAGGACAGTCGCTTAACCTCGCGCTCCCATGTTGACGAATCGGTATTGATATACGTGTCTCACTCTCGCCCGTACACGCTATAGGCGCTTTGCACCATCCGTGCTCTCTCATGATAGACATGTTCTTGTTTCGCTTTCGCGTACCTATTGTACTCATAGTATACTTCGTTCTCGGTGCGTTCGTGATACGGATCTCGTTCTCGAGAAATATTTAAAAGAATTTCGTTAATATTATCTCGATTATGTTCGCGAAAGTGTCACGGTGCAGTGTGTATCTGCAGGTCTCGTGGCTTCGACCAAAATGCAGTTCTCGTTCGAAACTAACGATTCACTGGTTTATAGTGAATAATTACGATTCGTTTTCGAGTGATTCGTCGTATTCGAATTTACATTCGGTTCTCGCGTTAGCCCCGGTTAACAAGAGCTGCGTAGCCTCGTGGCCACGCGTCTCTCTCGTTCTCGTTCACATGTAGTTCGCTATCTTATTAGACTTTCCCGGGACGTTCTTTGATAGCTCTCGCGCCTCAATGAAACCGCTTAACGATATGAGTTTCATGTTTCCAAGTTTAGTGATAGCTCTCGTCATCTCGATCCCGTTGATGCCCAGTTTCTGACCCCCAATCCCGACCCTCTCTACCATAACCTACAGCCTGAGCGGCCGTGTATTTTCCCAACGGCTCGCTTCCGCCGCGCATCCTTTTTCCGTATCATTTCGTCCTATGTTTAGTTTCATTTTCGTCTAAGGCGGCGGTTGAGTTTGCCCCCCCCCCCCCGCCCCTGTTATACCGGTTGTCAATACCGGTGAAACAAAAATTAACTGGGGCCCGCCGGCATGTTGAACGTTCGTGCGGGGGCGACCGACCGAAGGTGATGTTTGACGGAAATACCCGTCACAGTATATACGTTATATATACATTATATATACTCTGGAAAAATTCGCCAACTGTGGAAGCACAGGTGTTAGCTCTATTAATCTGAAACCCCCACCGAGCCAAAAAAATGTTTTGATTTATGTAAATTATAATTTTTTTGTGGGCTGTCGAATACCGTAGAACAACATTTTTGAGCTCACTCCAGTCGAGAGGAAATCGAATTTCAATAGTGGGGTTGCTGGCTCAATGTTAAGCTGTCACCACTTTATTTCCTGAAACACTTACAGGTACCATTTTGTTCTGAGATTTGTAGGATTTTTACGGACTATTCAGATATGCAAACAATTAAAGTTAATTTCAAAGGCGTGCCTATTTTTTTTAAAACAATATTTTTCCAAATCCCTATGTACTTCTCTTCAAAATATCATATTATGAACGAAAACACTCGGTATTTTTTTTCAGATCGACGTTGAAGAGAGTTCTGCTGCGTGCCGCGGAGATGACAGCACCTGACGCGAGAGCTTCCCCAGCGCCACCTTGCGGCGTGAAAAATGTGAAAAAGATGTTTTTTGATACATTAATAAACAAGGAACAAAACCCAAAAATTTTTTTCGAATATCTCTTTTTTTCCCACAAAAAAAATTCTTGAAAAATGTGAAAAAAACAGGGGGTCACAATGGTGTTCACCCTTAACACAACCTTCTCAGATATATTTTTCAGGTATTGATCGAAGGAATAAGAATTCCGATCATTATTTCTATTTTTTTTTTACAATTCAACGAAATAATTGTGGTCGAAAATGGGAATTTTTTATTTTTGGAGCCGCCATTTTGTCAAAAATCTAAATTTCGACTATTCCTTCGATCAAGACCTAGATTTATCTATCCACTAATAGAATCTTTTTGATTTTTTATTTTAGATAATTCAAACCGGAGATATCGTGCTCACCGCCAGATACTTTTTTTTGGACGACCTCCAGGAGATCGTTTACACGAGCAGTGTAAATCAATATTTTTGAAAATGAAAAATGCCGATATAAAGTTAAAAGCCGCCACTACATTTATTAATACTTCTTGTATTTGTCAAGTAAAATCCCTTTTCAGAAAAAATTCGTAAAAAAACGACTATTTTTGGCCTTGCAACTGCGCATAATCCCTTAAAGACAGCTTATTTACAAAACGAGACTTATCGTGCAGGACAAAAAGTGATAATGATTTCATCGGTGCTAAAAATACTCCATTATATCTTAAGGACTTTGTTTTTCGCTGATATGCCGACAATCTAATCAGTATTCACGTTCAACACCGAAATGTTGAACGTTCGAAAGTCTATACACAACTCAGCGGCAGCTGCGCAGGAGCAGCCGCGCGCGCTACTCAAGGTAGTGCGCTATAAATAGCTATAACTTCGGACCTGGTGCTCCGATCGTTATGAAATTTGGTAAGAGTATTCTCGAGATAATGTACTTAAAGAATAGACAATAAAAATAAAAACATTTTTGCGACCATCACAACTGTATATTACCACTAAAGTATTCGTGCTAGTATTTTTAAAAATGGTAAATCATTAATTTTAGCTTAATGAGAAGATTTCGTATCGGTAACACATTTGGAATGACAAGGAGACAACTGGAATGGAAAAACTCAAATAGGGGTAGCCTATCCCTTAAAACTGTTTTGTAGCACAAATACAAAAATACGTGAACTTTAATTTTATTTATTCTATAAAACAGCACAATTTTCATTCTAATCGATTCGCATGTTTTCAAATTAGGGTTGAAAGGTGTTTCCAAAGATTTTCTTTTTTCACTATCTGATGGGTTCTTCATTCCTTCGCATAACAAAATTTTCATTTTTGTTTCATCCAAATCGATACACTGTTTGTAGGTGGAACTGCACAATTGCCCCTTAACCTGCACAATTTTAGGAGGTGGTGTCACCCCGTGAAACCGTTTTGCCGCCGACAAAAAAAACACGTGTCGCTTAGTTTTTAATGCTCCATATTTTTAATGCTCAAAATATCCATGAGTTTCAACAAAATCGGAGGGAGACACCTCGGGTACAATTCCTTGGTAGGAACAGGGCAAAACACTTAATATTTCGTTAGTTGAATTAAAAAATAACATTTACAATCGTAGTACTTATCGAGTACATGCCATGCCATTAATACTTTATTTATGCAATATGCATGTTTGCATATACCTCGAGAAATGTTTAAACGAATAGGTAGATCTACTTATGAGGTAATTGTATTTATCTCAGTTTTTGCACACCATTTTTTGTGTTTTTTAGGGGATAAAATAGACAAGAGAGCGCGCGAAAGAGACACTCGCGACCTCAATGGAAATTCCTCATCCGAGTCTCGAGCTAGACTAATTATTTTAATATATGTATATACGATAGCCTGAAAACCTTAGAATTCTTAACCCCTTGCCCTACGATTTAAGTTTCAACAGCGTGGGCCCGAAACGTAAACGAGACCGCCCAGCTTTCGGGCCATTCCACTGTTCGGCAAAGCACACGAGTGTACGCGTAGGCGTGCTGACGTACCACGAGTGCAGTCCTCGATGTTTACATTTGGCCCAACGGATGTACCACGGGCCCGGCTCGTGATAATCAGTTTTAGCCCGAAAACCGGACCGAGAGTCGCACACGTGGTTATAGGGCAAAGGGTTAAATCGATAGATGTTGCCCTCTCCTTCCGAATTACTTCATACTGTTAGCGAAATCGAAATTGGAAATATTTTCCGAAATGCGAAATCGTAGCCCCACACAACTAACCTAAATTTAACTTCTTCGACGCAACGGAGTTAAACACTCTACTCATCCTCCAGCATCATGCTCGATTTTTGTTGGGGCGCCGATATGCCAACCGGATGTCCGTCAACTCGTGGAGTATTTCTCGTCTGACATTCTCCCCTGTCGGGCAACTCATTTCTACGAGACATATTTCTCACGACAGGTTCGAACGTACCGACTTTTAACCCACACAACATAACTAAATGCCAAATAAATGATTTCGATTTCGCATGATCGAATCACAATCAAATATCAGGTGTGCAAATTAATTCGGTGCCTTAATATATCTTGCTTGATATTTCCTTTGCAAATTTATATAAGTTTTGACCATTTCAAATTTGTATACATTGCTAACACTGAGTTTTTAAGGGGTCGGGATTCGCAGTAACGTAGACGAACGCGGGAGATTTCTTGGGGACTCAAGCTTACCTGTTGACCGCGGGCAAACGTGCTTCCCATATCGTGTTCGTACTCCCGGTGCCCAAATACAACAACGCTATCGAATAAATTAAAACGTCGAGCGTGAAAAAAGTCGGGACTCCCGAAGAGAACTAACCGGTAGGATAGTCGTTTCGTGCAATTTCATGGAGTAATTTGGGGGAGCACTTGGGAATTGTAGCGATATGGTCACGGTGGTACGATAATACGCGACGCCATTAGCGTTTTTTGTTTGTAAATAACATCTCTTGCATGATTTCGTTTAAGGCGTACACCAATGTAAATTTTTCAGAAAATCGACTTTTTTTATTGGCTTAAAAAATGCGTTGAACCTTCTAGAATATGAGGCAAAAAGTTTTATAACTGGAAGAAATTGTTTTCATACAAATTTCAAGCTCCCCAGACTCCCCAAGCCCGTCAGTCTGCTCCGAAACGACTACCTGCGACAAATAAACCTTGCTGGGAAGGTACCTTTGTTACGTTACCTAGGTCTTACCTTTTGATTTCTAACTTCTCTAATACACTAACAGATGTCGTTAGGAAGGGTTTATGTTCAGTTAGAAGAATTTCCATGCAAAGTTAGCGTTAGTACATGTACAAGAGACATAATCTCTTCGTTGGAAATCACGGTTTTTGTATGTGGTGCTGAGTTTTAGCAGTTTATTTGTAATCTCAGAGTGCTTATAAGTTACAATGAGTGACGCAAAAGTGTACCCGGCAGGAAAGGTACGAAAAAATTGTATCCAACGCGGCTTCGGAGCAATGCGTCACCGAGACAACCGTTGAATAGATTTGGGCGTAGAGCGATTCGAAAGGAGTCAGTACTTCTGCTAGGAAGTTAAAAGTTTGTGATGAAGATTTTTACGTTAATTATGAATTTGGAATTATAAATTTTTTGGCCGTTTTCTCTGTCATTTCGCAACACGTGAAGTGTAAAACGTGCAATTCAGACATCACTTCTCACGAAAGAAGTCCTCGGGGCTTAGGCTTCAAAATAGTAACCGCTTGTCCGATATGCCCACAAGTTGCCATTCCAAGTAGGAAATTCATACGAAATGCATATGAAATTAATCGTCGACTCGTGCTAACAATGCGACTACTAGAAATAGGCCTACATGGAATAATGAAGTTTTGTGTATTTATGGAACTGCCACGACCGATATTTCAATGTTTTTATGATAAATTAGTGGATATTATTTTGATCGCAACGGCAACGGTACGAGACGCTAGTATGCAGAATGCACCGCAAGAAGAGACAAAGGAAAGTGAAGAAAATGGACAATTTCAAGGGATAACAGTCTCCGGTGACGGTTCGCGGAGGAAACGCGGATTTTCGTCGCTTTTCGAAATTACGTCATTGATTGGATGGTTTACAGGCAAAATCGTCAATGTTGAAGTGAAGTCAAAGTACTGTAGGTTTTGCGAGGACTGGAAGAGTAAATTAGGTACAACTAAGTACGAAGAATGTTACATAACACACGCTGATGAATGTCAAGTGAATCATGAAGGCTCATCTGAAAAAATGGAAGTAGACACTGTCGGAGCGTACAAACAGACGGCAGCGATGTTCTTACGATGTTCGTTCGATGTTCGTCGAAGTAGGTGTTCGTACGCTTCGAAATTTTGCACGGCCTCAAATACGCAAACTACATCGGTGATCGTGACAGCAAAACCTTCAAAGGAATAAAGGAGAAAAATACGTACGGAAATTTCGAACTACAAAAGAAAGAGTGTATTGATCACGTACAAAAAATAATGGGCACTCGATTGAGAAATCTGAAAAAAAATCAAAGGCCTCGGAGGAAGAGGTAAATTAACTGCCAAATTAATTGATCAATTAACAATTTATTATGGCTTGGCAATACATCGGAATCCAAATTTCTTGAAAAATATGAAATCTGGGCGACCTTATTTCATAAGTTATCAACCGACGAAAATCCGCACCACAAAAGTGATCAGAGTCTTGATGTGACTAGAAGAAGGCGCAAGCAGCGGATTCTTTGGACATCTTCCATCATAAGCCGCCGCTTTCTGCGGAAGTTTTTAAAGCCATCAAACCGACTTTTGAGAAGTTGAGCCGAGACGAGTAGTCAAATCGTTACTTGGGAGGTTACACACAAAATAGCAATGAAAGTTTCAATCCTACTGTTTGGAATTTGGCTCCTAAATCTCATTCAAGTGGCAATAAAGTCTTAAATATAGTGACTGATATTGCTGTGTGCAATTTCAATGATGGTCTGATCAATATTCTACGAATCGTTAAAGTTTTGGAGATGGATATGGGCGTTCAATCATACAATTTTTGTCTTGAAGCCGATGTTAGGCGGATCAAGCACGCCGAGCTGTATTTGACAGATGCAGCAAAAGAGGCACGCTCTAGCATAAAATCTTCGAGGAAAGAGAATGAGGAAGAATATTGGAACTTGGAAGGGCACTTTATGGTCCAGGGATAGCAGATTAATGATAAAAAATTTTAAACAATCGAATTTTTCATTTTTTCATGTCAATAACACATTTGAAAACTTTAAACGTGTTTTTGTCGAAACACAATTTTTCAAAACGGTACGCAGCATAACTCCAACAATTTTCATTCTTTTCATTTGAATTTTTAACAATATCTTTAAAATAACATTTGAAGTGAAAAGTGTACGGGATTTTCGATATGTTCATTTAAACATTATTTATTAACAAATAATTACCTCTTTTTTGCCAAAAATTGAACGTCTTCATTTCAATACTCGCCAATCATACAAAAATAAATATATAAAATCCCCTACGTACTTCACTAGCTATAAGCATGTAGACTAACAAGGAAAGCACTCGAGGTATCCCCCTCCGATTTTGTTGAAACTCAAGTATGTTATAGAGCATTAAAAACTAAGCGACACGTATTTTTTTTATCGGCGGAAAAACGGTTTCAAGGGGTGAAACCACCCCCTAAAGTTACACATGTCAAGGGGCGATTTTGCAGTTTCACATAGAAGGAGTGCATCGATTTGATGAAACAAAGATTAAAATGTTTCTTGTGCGAAGAAATGAAGAACCCACCAGATAATGAGAAAAAAATATATTTTAAGGGGTTAAATCACCCTTGAACATCTACTTCTTGCACCGTACATTGAAAACTTGCGAATCGATTGGAATGAAAATTATGCTATTGTGTAGCGGAAATAATATTAAAGTTGACGTGTTTTTGTATTTGTGCGATAAAATTTTTTTAAGGGAAAAACAACCGCTATTTGAGTTTTTACATTCCAGGTGTCTCCTTGTCATTCCAAATGTACTTGCCGATACGAACTCTTCTCATTAAGCTAAAATTAATGTTTCACCATTTTTTTTGTTATTTTAAGGCGTAGAAACACCCTTGAACATCTACGTCTTGCACCCTACATTAAAAACTTGTGAATCGATTGTAATGAAAATTATGCCGTTGTATAGCGGAAATAAAATTAATGTTGATGTGTTTTTGTATTTGTGCAGGAAATTTTTATTAAGGGGGTAAACTACCCCTATTTGAGTTTTTACATTCCAGGTGTCTCCTTGTCATTCTAAATGTGTTTGCCGATACGGACTCTTCTCATTTTAAGGGAGAACACCACTGTGACCCCCTGTTTTTTTTCACATTTTTCAAGAATTTTTTTTTGTGGGAAAAAAAAGAGATATTCGGAAAAGTTTTTTGGGTTTTGTTCCTTGTTTATTAATATATCAAAAAACATTTTTTTTACATTTTTCACGCCGCATGGTGGCGCTGGGGAAGCAAAATATTGTTTTAAAAAAAATAGGCACGCCTTTGAAATTAAAGTTAATTTCAAAGGCGTGCCTATTTTTTTCAAAACAATATTTTTCCAAATACCTATGTACTTCTCTTCAAAATATCATATTATTAACGAAACACTCGGTATTTTTTTTCAGATCGACGTTGAAAAAAGTTCTGCTGCGTGCCGCGGAGATGACAGCACCTGACGCGAGAGCTTCCCCAGCGCCACCATGCGGCGTGAAAAATGTGAAAAAAATGTTTTTTGATACATTAATAAACAAGGAACAAAACCCAAAAAAATTTTTCGAATATCTTTTTTTTCCCCCACAAAAAGAATTCTTGAAAAATGTGAAAAAAAACAGGGAGTCACAGTGGTGTTCTCCCTTAAGCTAAAATTAATGTTTCACCATTTTTAAGTTATTTTAAGGGGTAGAAACTCCCTTGAACATCTACGTCTTGCACCCTACATTGAAAACTTGCGAATCGATTGGAATGGAAATTATATTGTTTTATAGCGGAAATAAAATTATAGTCCACGTATTTTTCTATTTGTACAAGAAAATAGTTTTAAGGGGGCAAGCTACCCCTATTTAAGTTTTTACATTCCAGTTGTCTCCTTGTCATCGCAAATCTGTTTGCCGATAAAAACTCCTCATCAAGCTAAAATTAATGATTCACCGTTTTTTTTAAAATAGTACGTATACATAAGGGGGCAGACCACCCTTTGTAACCCCTTTGTTAATATTTTTTCAAAAGTTTCCGAATCACTGCCAAGAAATTTTATGATGGTATGATTTTCGTATTTAGATAAACTTATGCATTTACGAGAAGCATAATTAAGAGGGATTATAGTATACTTCATTCACTAACACATCCGTTTTTTATAACATTTTCTAATATTTTCAATATTAGCAGTATAGCTATATACCTGACTGTCAAAATACACTTTTGATTGTGCCTTCGTATCAGTATCCGTAATTGAGGAATTTATAACTTCAGTACTATTACGTTTTACCACCTAAATTCGTTACTAACACTTTGCTGTTCGGTGACGCTACATGGATGTCACGGGCAATGCTTATCAGCAATTGCTGTGGCAGGCAAACCAAAGAATGCAATACTGGAATACTGATTAGATTCTGGGAATATCAGTGAAAAATAACGTCCTCAAGATATAATCAAATATTTTTGGCACCGATGAAACTATTATCACTTTTTGTTAGCGCGCGATGTCTCTGGTTTTTCTGGGAATATCAGTGAAAAATAAAGTCCTCAAGATATAATCAATTATTTTTAGCACCGATGAAACTATTATCACTTTTTGTTAGTACGCGATGTCTCTGGTTTTTTGGATAAGCTGTCTATAAAAGACGCCATGAATTCGCATTTTCGCATTTACGTTCGGACCCGCGCTCGATACCTCGTTCTCCGAGCAGCGTTAAAAATTTGTTTGTGCAACCTATAATCATTGACAATGAAAGTGAATCCAATTAAGGTTATTGAACTTCTGCTGGCTACATTTGAAGTTATGAACATAGCGGAAACTCCAGTGAATAATGCGGAAATGGAGCTGACGGGACATCTTGAAGAAATTTTAATCGACTTTATGGAAGACAATAGAGTTGAAATGATATAGGAAAATACGCTCGATTTCCAAGAACATTTTAAGGAACCCGAAGCGAAGCCTATTGCAGATACTTTTTGGGAAACAGATATTACCGAATACGATTCCGATAAGTATTCCAGTGATGATGAATTAAGCGATTACTATAAACGAAAAGCGGTGGAATACTGGAGATCGGGTAAAAAAAATTATAGTGTTGAAACCGTTAAATAAAAATACAAACAGGTTAAATCTATACGGCAATTGAGACGCCGAGCATATCAGTTCAACAAAGGCGGCACTTATAAAGAGAAACTCGCACGGATTTCCGAGTATGTATTGAAAAATATGAAAACCGCTATAAAGGCGGGTGTAATCATACATGATATTGATATACAAAAGTGGGGTATCCACGGTCAAAAAGAGATAGGCCACGAAGATATACGGTTCAAAGCTTCTCGTACTTGGCTCTTGAAATTCAAGAAATTACATGGTATCACATCTAGAAAAATGACTAAATTTGTATCGCAGAGAACTATAGAAGAAGAAGCGGTTATACGACAAACAGGAGAAAATTTTGTAAATAAGGTTAAACCCTTTATCTCAACATATGGAGCAGAAAATATATATAATTCAGATCAAAGTGGTTTTCAACTGGAAATTCACTCGGGACGAACTTTAGCAATTGAAGGGTCGAAGAAAGTCGAATGTGTAGTACAATCAGTTTCTTCAACAACCCGTAGTTACACGATTCAGCGTACAATAAGTGCTGATAGAAAATTACTTTCGCCACTTTTTATTGTTTTATAGGAAGGAAAAGGTAAATTTGGACCGATAGTAAAAAAAGAATTATTTAGGCCGGAAAACGTCGTACTGACAGCTTCTAAGTCTGGAAAACTCAATTCAGGTATGAATAAACTTGATTATGATATCATTTGAAGACACTTGATTATGATATCATTTGAAGACACTTGATTATCATATCATGTACGGATTTTTTTAATAATTAAAAGTATGTTTACGTTCACAGAACATTTCAAAACATGGCTGGAAAAAGTATTCTTCCCTAATGTCGGTAAAGACAGCATATTATTGATAGATTCCTGGAGGACACAGTCCACAAGTGATTCGTGAAGCAGCACCTCATGACAAAATTATCATCCCAATGATTATACCAAAAGGTACTACTGGAAGAATTCAACCACTCGATGTATACGGCTTCCGGGTATGGAAAAATTTTGCGCGACATTTTTCTGATAGTGTTATTTTATTAAAGTCTGATATAAAAAATTTACGAAATAATCAACCCCCAAACTCCAATCTCTCACACATAATCAACTTTCAAATCCAAGGTATAAGAATCTTTTCAAATATTCGTGGTTTAAAAGCAATTATGTAGCTGAAAGACCAGGATATTTTAGAAACCCTGTCGAATTTGGATTTGGTGGTTCTAAAACACATTGTGAAGTACCTGGTTATATTAACATAGCCGTTATTAAATGTGCTTGGTGTAAAAAATCGTTGTGCTTCAAGCATTTTTTCGATGACTACCATTTTTGTTCGGCTTATGAACCATGATTGTGGTTAAAAGTTAAATAACGACGGACAGTAGATAATGAACATGTATACAAAAGATGATGATGGCGTGTGTTAGAGTAAAGTTACTATGTAAATAAAGTTTCTACATCAAAAGCGCTTACACACATATGATCCTTTCGAAAGAAGCAACCGATTCACTCGAAATATACTATTAAGGTTCCCGTTTCAAAGAATCTAGCACATCTGTTTTAGGTAAAAGTAACACCAAACTGAAAATCTATACAGAGAAATTAGTCCATCCATTAGAACCTGTCACTTTATTACGGGTAATGTCATTTAATAATATATAAACATCGTGTTTATGCTAATAATGAAAAAAAATACTCCTACAGTGATATGTGAAAAAGTGAGGGAAATTACATAAAAAAAAGGATGCTAGCGAATGATGTATAGTGTAATCCCTCTTTTTATTTCCACTACACAATAGCATAATTTTCATTCCAATCGATTCGCAAGTTTTCAATGTAGGGAGCAAAAAGTGGATGTTCGAGGGTGTTTCGACCCCTTAAAATATTTTATTTTTTTCATTATCTGGTGGGTCCTTCATTTCTTCGCACAAGAAACATTTTAATCTTTATTTCATCAAAATCGATGTACTGCTTCTATGTGAAACTGCAAAATCGCCCCTTGACATGTGTAACTTTAGGAGGTGGTTTCACCCCTTTAGACCGTTTCTCCGCCGATAAGAAAAAATACGTGTCGCTTAGTTTTTAATGCTCTATAACATACTTGAGTTTCAACAAAATCGGAGGGGGACAACTCGAGTGCTTTTCTTGTAAGTGATTTTTTTCCAGTTTCAAAAATTGCACTATACTGTGTGCTGCAGAGCGCCTCAAATTCGACAAGCCACGCGAGAATGGCTCTGGTGTTGCCATTTATTAATATTTGTCGATTAAACGAATGTACAAGTACAATTTACTTGTACATTGAATAGCCAGATTAGGGATTTATGGCCAAACACGACGACGGGTTTTATGCGATACACGTAGATGCGGAATTGTGGTAAACCCCATATGATCGCGCGAAGTTTCTAATCCGTGTAGTATATGTATATTTTCCTCCTTTTCTTTTTATTTGCTCATCCCCTTTTTATTTGAAAATCCTCGCCCTCTTTTCCTTGCGAAAGTACGGGTCCGATCGGTTTATCCAATACGTCGGTTGAGATTATAAACAGCTTCCCGAAATCCGGATGGTGTTAACAACGGTGTTATAGTTATGATGAGTTTCAGGTCCTCAAATGCCCGTTTCTGCCTTGCTGTCCAATCGAGGATGGCTTCCCTTTGTACGCCCCGTGAGAGGCTGCGCGATTCGGGAAAAGTCCCGAGTAAATCTCCTATAGTACCCCACGCGTCCCGAAAATTATTGAACCGCTTCCCCGTTGAGGGGTATTGAAAAACCTTTTACAGTATGGGTTTTTTCTGGGTTGGGGCGTATTCCGTTCTTGGAGATTGCGTGTCCCAGATATTGTGTTTCTTTACGTACATCCACTACGGCCTGCACTTTTATTTTTCTTGTTGCGTCACGGTTTTTTTCCTTGACGACGAGTAGCAGCTCGTTCCACTGGCTTCAACGCGGTGATGTTATTCCTTCTCCCGGCCCACCTATTGCCTGCCCATCTATATCTTTTTCATAAGCTTCAGGCAGCCGATGAGGGGTATTAGGCAGGAGGGGGCCCTTTATTTGACAGTGTCTATTCCCTTGACGGATGCTGTGTTTCGACAAGGCTATGCATGGTAGTGGGCTTACCCACGAGGTGAAAGACCTCGCAGAATGCTCCCATACCGCGAGCAACAATCTTGGTCCCTCGTGGATGAAGTATAAATCACGACATTGGTTCTATGTGAAAGATCACACATTTATTACTTCGCTACGATACGTGTACTCTTAGAGAAATGCTCGGAAAGCCAGTTTTCCTCAGTGGCGAACGTATGTGAAGTTCGCCCTCACACGGCTGCCCGCTTCATGTGAAGCTGGCAGCCGTGTGTTCATACCGTATGTTCCGTTTCTGCTTCTCCCCGGCTGCGAGACAGTCTGCGTGGAACGAACTTGCTGTGTAACCCCCACCTTCCAACTTCATACTTTGATCTTTTTTTTGCAATTTTATATTAATTCTTTATATTGCCGTGGTGGCTGTGATTGCTACTGCCATTTCCCTTCTTGATCTCGAAATCGGGATCCTTTCTTCCAACTATGTCCTGATTTCTTGCATTAATTGCAGGTGACCTCACTCGCAGGTCACTCGGTTGACGTCATGATGCGATACTGGTGTCCGGAGATTATATCGAACCGACTTTCGCGTGTAATCTCATGAGACGCGTCCCGCTTTTTCACACTAGCACTTCTTTGACGTTGTCCCGCCCGATGGTGAGGATTGATGAGTGTTGCCATTTTCCTCCATTATTCCTCCCAAAATTCCAGAATTCAAATAAAAATTCCTGTCAAAATTAGGAGGAAATCGGTCAACCCGTTTTCCAAATATTTTAGTTCACAGGAAAGACACTCTATTTTCAATTTGAACTGAATAGCATAAGGTACAATGAACTTCGGATATTGAACCGAAGGTGATATTTCGAAAGAATGAACGAATGTATTAACAAATACGCCGAAGCTAGTTTACCTTCGCAAGTATCTGAAATCACCGAGCAAGCACGTGGCAGTGACCGGGCTTGCTCGCGAAACTGCAACCGCATCACTTCGACACGGTAACATGCAACCGAATATTCTTCAGTCTTAATTGATTCGTCAAGTTGAGCAATAACTTGGTCAATAACTAAAACTGACGATTGTAATTATTTCTCATTCCGTAAAACTGTAAAACTTAAAACATCTTGGTCAAATAAATCGTTATCTAATTTGTAACTCCTAACTTGAATTCTTATTCTTTATTGGCGAAAATCCCGAAATATAATCCCGTATTAGCTAACTATGCAATTTCCCAATACAACGTTGGTGGCAGCGGCAGGAGTTGTCATAGTTCATTAACTATGACAACTCATGCGAATAGTCCCTCAAAAAATTTCAATCTCATTAGTTCAAAATTTGTTGAGGGATTTTTCGCGAGAAGTGAAAAGTGACTTTCGTGGCAATGACATAAAGATATAAAAAGAAGGAAAGGAAAACTTAGCACAAGCCTACGTTGTGTGGAACGATTGGAACCGAATCAACACGCAGAGGTTGAGTTTCGGAAAGGTTCGACCCGACATCAACTCCTAAAAAAACGACCGAGTCGTTGAGTTGCAACAGTCATCCCGAGGATTAGGGGACCAACCGAAGGAAAATCTCAAAGACCAAAGGGTGAACGAGAGAACCACCGAAAACGGACCAGGCAGAAATCGGAACAACCAGAGAACGACGCGCATCTTCGATAACGTCGTTCCCGTTTGGAAGTACCCGTTTATAACACCGAGCTATTCGTTTTTACCTTAAGGGAGTTAGATATATAGCCGCTTCAAAATCTCAGGTAGCCCTACTTTAGCCGTGTTTCGAGATAATCAAAATCTGTAAACGACATCTGTTTCCTCATTGTAAGTACCCGTTTGTACCGCAGTTTTTTAGAAAAGGAAAAATGTAATTGGGAAAGGTCATACGTAAAAATCCGAAAGGGTATACGTTCGAGCATACTTTAATGATACTAAAAGTTTTTAGTTTAATCGAAATTGTATGGTCGTTTAATTTTCTTAATTTTTCTACTGTAGAGGTGATACTTGCCATAAAAATAAATTTGTGGATAACCTCGTTCCATATTACGTTTGAAATGAATTGGTAAAGTGCTTTAAGATTGTTATAAAATTTGAATGTTTGGACTTTTGTATGTTTCGCAAAATCAGTGAATTGCTCCAACTTTAGTATCTTTTGCCGAATGACAATAAAGAATCATGAAACTTTGCAAGCCGTACCTTAAAATTGTTTCAATCGAATTCATTGAAAAAACAAGATGCAAATTAGAAATTTGCACATTGCTTCCTAATGACTTTAGGAAGCAATGTGTCTCCCGCAGAAAACTTTTGCTACAAGGAAGCCAAAATGGAAGAACTAACTTGTTCATGAAGGGGGATTTATGCGGGAGATAAAATAATAAGACAGCAATGTGCATGTGTCTAACTTGCATTTTTTTATATATGCGATAACGCTATCGTCAAATTTCGGAAAGTAATTTGTTGAAACGTACTCCAGACAGTAATAATATTGAAATCATACAATTATTAGACATTGAATTGCATGTTAATGAATAAGACACAAATAATGCCTTGGTTACTTTGTAACAGTTAATAATTATATGGGAATATAAACTATTCTAATGTAGAAACACACGGGCCTAAAGATGAATCTTATATTGCAGCAAATCTAATTCAAATGAATTCGAATTTCAATAAAAAATTACTGTAAAGTATAAAAATCTTGTATCAGTTTTTTCTTCATATATACGGAAACAATATCACAATTGCGGGAATTAATTTGCCAAGAACATATTTAGCAACATAACAATAACATTAAAAAGTAAACAATTATTGCATAATTGTGTATCATCGAATAAGACACTAGAGGAATTTCTTTTGAACTTGAATAGCCCATACATTCTTTCTTCTAATCAAAACGCGTAACCTTTTAACAAGCGAATCCTCATTTATTAATAGCTGACACCGAAATATAAATTCCCCTACTCTAAAGAAATGTACGGAACGCGTGATGAATTCTATAATACCATAAATCTAATTAAAATGCACGATCATTTAAATATCACAATGAACTTATAATAGAGAAATTTCCAAAATTAATTTTTTACCGCTCATATAAGACAATAGATAACATTCATAACAAGCAATACATGATAACATGATAACATGCATTACATGATAACATGTTAGCGAATAAGACACAGATAATTTTTGGTAAACTTGGGGAACCCGTACATTATTTTTTCTAGTCCAATACGAGTGGTTTTTTTAAAACACGTTAGCTCTTTACAACAGAATTCCAAGATACAAACATATACAACCGTTACGCATACACATAATCTTGTTGATATCTGCATTCTCGAAACCGTGAACTTCCGATAAACCCCACAGGCGGAAAAAAATAAAGCTACGCAATGTACCCACCCACACCACATCCGAATGGGCTTTTATGAAGGTCAAAATATTTTGCTTTTTATACACGTTTTGTATCCTAAATTGGACCAAGAAAATGATGTCCTTTGAAACGCGCTATTTCCGATTTCAGCATTCCGCCAGCTACTTCTAACATTTCATCTTTACAGAGAATAAAATACTCTCGCCAATGTGTTAATCACGCTGTAGCCACAGTTCTTTCTAGGCGCTCACTCTCAATATCATAAAGATTGCTAGATAGAAGACTATTAATAATGCCCTCCATTTTAGATGTCACCTGTGATGTTCGTATCCTCTTATAACTCAAGAACCAATTAACCGATTTTGTTCTCCTTGATAGCAGTATTCAATTTCTATATACATGCGTGGTCCACAAAGTTTCATGATGTTCATGGGACCTAAACTAATATTAGTAAGTATACTAGAAGACAGTTTCAGTATGCGAATCGAGGGTTTGGGAGGCGAAGACCCCAATAAGCCACGAGGTTTGGTTCTTTGTAGGGGTGTATTATTCGAGTCGGGAAGTCGAGCACAGAATTCCAAAAGACGGTATTTCGAAAACACGAATATTTTTCTGTTCTTTCATGCAATATCAACCCGATTTCACAGTCGAGTCGGTTAGCACTGTGGCCAGAACTTTTTATTCTCGATAAAGAGGAAATTCTTGAGTCAGACGATGGAGGGCTAAAATCAGAAATAGCTCTTTTAAAAGCACATCTGTTACATCTGGCGACTTTCGAGAGCTTTACATTCATTGGAGATTGTCAATATCTGGCAATTTTTGAATATTCGAAGGAAAGGAACACGACCACGAGTGAGGGAAGTTATTTCTTTTTCCTCTCATCACCAAAACGAGCGTTCCAGTTTATATCGAGCGGGTTGTCCACACCAACTCCGTCACATCAATACGAATAATCAGTCGCCACCATAATAACACCATAGATATCGATGGTGAAAAATACCAATTTCTGTATCGCCGAAGTCAAAAGGAAACACCCGCCGAGCTAGCGAGAAATCCTTGGAGATAGCATATAGTTACACTAAACATTAGTGGGCCGTTGTGGCACTATGATCAATTCCACCACTGCATCGATATCCGCACAGACACTATAGTGCGTTTATACTAATACACTCAAGCAGAGTGGTGCTAAAATGGCGTGCATTTCTTTTTTTACACGTCGAACAGTGTTTCCTTTTCTAAACAATAAAATTGTATGACTATACTCGGATTTCCGAAAGTGCGCAAGAGAATGAATACATTTTTTTGTGGTAAAAAATGCATTTATTTCAGAACAAATGAATGAACAGATTAATTAAATTATTGTCCATCGCTGGCTACTACATTTTCCCAACTCTCAGGCAATTTTCGATTTCCATCTCGAAAAATGTCTCGTCTTTTGAGACGATCCAAGTTAGGAGCCGGTTTTCGATTTCTGCGAAAGAAGTGAACCGGTGACTTGCCAAATCGTGGTGCATCCGTCGGAACAACCAGTAATCAAAAGGAACAATGTCCGGAGAGTACGGCGGGTGCGGTAAAACATCCCACTTGAGCGTTTCTAAATATTATTTTACGACTTTTGCGACATGAGGCCGAGCGTTGTCGTGCAGAAGAATAACATTGTCATGTCTTTGCTCGTATTCCGGCCGTTTTTCGCGCAATGCACTGCTCAAACGAATTAATTGTAGCCTATACCAATCGCCCGTAATGGAACCGCCAGGTTTTAGCAGCTCATAGTATACAACACCCTTTTGGTCGCACTAGATACAGAGCATAACTTTCGAATGATGAATATTCGGCTTTGATGTTGATGTTGAGGTCGATGGCAGTGATTGACCGGGCTTAGCGTAGTGTTTTTGCTTCTTTGGGTTGTCGTCGAATATCCATTTCTCATCCCCAGTCACAATCCGATGTAAAAACCCTTTCTTTGTTGCCTTTGAATCAGATGCTCGCAAGTGAAAAATCGCCTTTCAACGGCTCTCGGTTTCAGTTCACGAAGCACCCAATTTCCTTACTTTGGAATTATTCTCATGGATTTCAATGGAACGGAAACTGTTTGTTGGGTCACTCTCAATGATTCTGCAAGCTCCTCTTGCATTTGACTCGGATCTTCATCGAGTAATGCCTCCAATTCGTCGAACTTTTGTTGACTGTCCAGTGCGAGGCTTGTCTTCAACGCTGAAACCACCATTCTTGAAACGCCGAAACCATTCCCTACATGTTTTCTATCGGTTGGAGCACTATCGGCAGAAACTTTCACAAGCATTCGATGCGCTTCAGCTGCACTTTTCTTCGAACTAAAGCAGAAAACTAAAATCTCCCGCAAATGCTGCTTAGTTAACATAAAATTTGACATATTCAACACAGTAAAAAACAAGGTTTTTGTATCAAACTCAAAGCATTATAAACTGAATATTATTGACAGATGTCTAACCTCTCTGAAATCACCGAAATCAGCTGTCACTATGAAACATCCATAACAGCCAGCGCCATCTTTTGAAAACGGACCGAAATAATTTATACTCCCAATATAAAACAATTTAGAATCGATCATGAGCATGATACCTGAGCCAGGCCGCTCGAGACAATAGAAATACATATAGAATAGTATATTTAAAATTGACATAATTTTGCTGTAAGCAAGGAATGATGATTCGCATAAGTTGGGATTGATTAATCTATTTTATTGGTAATCCATCTTCTTTGAAATTTCACATTGTTCAAGATTTTATTGTCATTAGAAATTTTATTTTTCGAGTATTTGACATTTTTAAGATTTTATTTCGTAACTTTTGTTTGCGGAGGGTTCAGTTTCCTAGCGTGACTCTTGGAGTGAGTTGTTTGAGACAGAGAAGGATAACATGAATGCTAAGCATGGTCTACATTAGCCCTTGCACTTGAACGGTAAATCAGTGCGGTGCTTGGGCATTGTATAATACCGCCGTTGAAAAAGGACTACGAATAGCCATTCCAAAATTCGGCGCCCGTATAATTTCAGCAACATTTGCCGAGAACTTCTGACCGTATCAGCGTTCTCGACTTATATCGAAAATATTGGCAACATGTGTCGGACGTTTTTGGTACACAAATATTCAGAATTTTCTTTTGCTTCGAATGTTTTTTAAATTTTTGTAGTTATTTTCACATTATAGAAATAATATGCGTATATGCTACAAGTCGGCAAGTTTTGCCGTGTCCCTCAAGTGTTATAATTGCTCTCATCCGTCCTTCTTGCACAACGTTACATTCAACAGGCGATTCCATAGTGAACATTTTTGGAAATACGGGAAATTTTATAATTTATCTTTCCTTTTGCTTTCCGAGCGAGAGGACGAAGCGAGGATTTACCATAGTAACTGAGAACGGGCCCGCTCTTCGCTTCCCATTTTATCGCCATACTACCACCAGCGAGGAATAAGCGTCCCGCGATACTCTCTCTCACTCTCTCTCTCTCTTCTCATACTTTTCCTGGCAGAGATCTGGAGACAATGTTCGAATCTATCAGGGTTAATGACACAGGGTATGGGGCCCAAAAATCCCGATGAAGAGAAAGAGAGTGACAAATTAACAACAAAATAGCGGGCGCGCGAGACAAATATCTGAATCTTTCGAATCTGAATCTTCCGCTCCAAATTACTTATTTCTTGGGACGGTCCCTTCATTCGTGAGCAACTCGAATCAGGATTTATGATGACGGGAATTTTCGAGAACATTACCGTGGTGGGAGTAAGACGTACGAAAAGCGAACAAAAGTTTTTGAAGATCAACAGACAAGAAAAACAAAAGACGAGCCGCGGGACAGCAATCTTTCTAAATATCAAAGAAAGTCATTTGGCAATGGAGTTTGTGATGTCGTGACCAGAACATGCAGAAATTCGGATTCTTGAGCCAAGGATTAGAATGCATAAATTTTCCGTTTCGTTCTATCTGTTCCTCTCACGTTGATATGGTATGACATTGAATCTGGCGACTGGGTCTAGCCGCCGCTTTTCTTTCGGGGATGCGACCATTGTGTACCCATTGCATCGTGTATTAGAACAACCAAGAGTTATTCACACGACTTGAAGGGCTGAACAGCAGTAGGACTACTACTTATTTCGTGAAATCTTGCAAAGCGTTCGACAAAATCTTTGGTTATCGCTGACTTAATAATAGTTATTGCTGCACATAATAATACGTTGTGAATGCATGACAGATTATCAAACACCATTACTGAAGCATGTGTACTCATGTCACAAATAGCATAAAGTTGAAATTTTTCCGGGGAGGATATTTGGAAATTATTAATGATTTTTCAATTATTAAAACATGGGCCAATTAGGGCGTTTTTCGTTCTATATCACGAATGCGCGAAAGATTATTCATGAAAAATACACCCTTATTGGTGTCACCGACAACACAACAACATAGAGTTGGAACTATGCTGGAGACAATATGCTGGAAAATATTTATAATATTTGAGTTGTTACAATAAATTGTTACAAAAGCAATCTGAATGTGGCTATTTTATTTTCATAGCTTTATGGCTTGAGTAACGATAACATGAAGCGCTGGCTTGGTTTTGTTGAAATGAACCAAATTTATTCCTTGCTTTACAAACTCGTGACATGATTATTTAGTTTTCGAGGATACTGATAGGGTGCTCCAGTATATTAAAAAAAATTATAAAGCAAAGTATTTCTAAATGGAACCCTAACGAACTTTGGTCAGAACGACCATATTCTGGACCAAGTAGGAAAAAGTAATAATTCATCCAATTCGAAATTCGTGTGCTGTTTTTTTTTATTTTTCGTGGTCATTGACAGGAGTCTCTAGCATGTAAAAAGAATATAAACCCAAATATTTCGAAAGGGAACAATGAAGAATGGTGGTAAGAACAACCATATTCAAAACCAACTAGGAAAAAAAAAAGTCATTTGTCCAATTCAAAGTCGGTGCCGTCCGTCGGGGTTCCCTGCCGACATATTTTGGTTTACATATTGTTTCACTTTCCAGAGTTCCCTTGAAAATCCAAAAAAGAGAACACGCGGTTCGAATTGGGTAAATACATTTTTTATCGTAGTTGAAACGGAATATAGTCGTTCTAACCGGCGTCCATTAGAGTTCCTTTCCGAAATATTTGAGCCTTCTATTTTTTGTACATACTAGAGAGTCCAGTGAATGACCTCAGAAAATAAAAAAAACAGGGCACGAACTTCGAATTTGACGAATGAACATTTTTCCTACCTCGTTCAGAATGCGGTGGTTCTTACTAGCGTTCGGCAATGCTCCCTTCTGAAATATTTTGGTTCCTTTTTTTTTATATACTAGAATGTTCTACGAGTCATCACGAAAAATAAAAAACAGGACACAAACTTCGATGATGCCTCAGTTTCGCTAAGTTGTTGTGTAGGCTTCGTGGACGCTCGCTATGTACGGAACACATAACGTATTATTATAACACCACTGAGAATGGTTGTCGTTCAAAAAAAAATATCCGTTGAGTCTTGGCGGGAAAAACGTGCCGTCTTGTTATAAAACCGGACAAACGCGGACTGCTTGGTCTTTTCTAAACCTATATATTTCATCGCCAAGCCTTAGGGCCACTCCGTGGAATAAGTTTGCAACGCATAGAGATCATGAGACTGATCAGCTTTTGCGTAGAAGTACTAATAAGCAGATCACTTTCACGGCGCGAACACTTCTGTAGCGTCGAGATTTCACCCTGGTCAATGCTATATTTGCAACACGTTGAGACAAATTGAGCCTTTATACGTTTTGTATTTTTCGAAAGGAAACTCTTATATGTTGTTTTAAAAGATCAACGATTTTTTATAACCATTGAAAAACTCTCAACAACCGTTCTTCAAAAGATAATAATGTTCACATATTCCGAAAACAACTTTCGAGTTATTTGAAACAAGCTGCAAGTTGAGACTTGCAAATTACTTCCTCGAAATTTCACACAATACTTCTAAAAGCGCCCTCGATGAAGAAGTATATCTGTCTCAATTTTCGCTTTCTCATACAGGAAGCATTAAGGGATAACACCACTGTGATCCCCTGTTTTTTTTCACATTTTTCAAGAATTTTTTTTTGTGGGAAAAAAAAGAGATATTCGAAAAAATTTTTTGGGTTTTGTTCCTTGTTTTAAAACAATATTTTTCCAAATCCCTATGTACTTCTCTTCAAAATATCATATTATTAACGAAAACACTCGGTATTTTTTTTCAGATCGACGTTGAAGAGAGTTCTGCTGCGTGCCGCGGAGATGACAGCACCTGACGCGAGAGCATCCCCAGCGCCACCATGCGGCGTGAAAAATGTGAAAAAAATGTTTTTTGATACATTAATAAACAAGGAACAAAACCCAGAAAATTTTTCGAATATCTCTTTTTTTTTACCACAAAAAAAAATTCTTGAAAAATATGAAAAAAAACAGGGGGTCACAGTGGTGTTATCCCTTAAGCATTGTGAGAAATTTTGCCGAAGCAACTTACTAGTTTGAACTTGCAACTTGTTTCCATATATGTATTGAAAATCCCGAATATTCCGAATTGTTGTAAATTTTATATATGCACGACCATCTCGTGGACTCATGCTATGTTCGACCTTAATCATTCTTCAATGACATTCTATCTGTGTACAAGATTTTACCCGGAAATTAAAAAAGTTCAATACATATTGTACGAAATAGTGTCTTAATTAATACTTCTCAACTGTAAAGATTTTTAAATTCATCAATCGCCTCGATTGATTCTTTTTTAAATTTAATACCGAGTATTCTTTGATAATTCCCAATCGATGTACAGAATTTCGTCTTGTCCATAGCCCAAAAATTACACGAGCTAGAGTTTTAACAAATGCCACGCGCGCACACACTCACGCACATTCGGACATTGTGTCTAAATGTGATTGCACGATATTTTGGAACATTTTAGACGGGTTGACATTTAAAACATAATCTTTTTTTCATGAAACGAAACCTCCCTCTATAAGAAAGCAAAAAATATCAATAATAATTAACACGTTAAGCGCCAATCCTGTTTTGTCTCCCTTTCCGTTTAGCCCGTGATATCCGATTGTATATCGTCAATGAACAGTGACTGACGCGGTCTGCACGAAAATATACTGTCAGTCACCGGTCACTAACGCGGTCCGAACGGAAAGTTCCGTGTCAGTCAACGGTGACTGAGATGGCGCTTAACATATTAAAATATAAAATTAAAAAATTTATTCCGAAAAACATGTGTACAACCTATTTGCATGAATTAAAAAAGAAAATTTATTATAAAATTCGTTAACGAAATTATTAAGAAATTGAAATTTTATTTGTGAAAGATGCGTAAAATTGTTGCCATTTGATACACATTTCATAATTTCATAATTTTGTCATTTTGACCAACATGGTAAATTATACATTTTCAACCAATTCAAAAGTGTTCGGAACTCAAAAGTGTTCGGCTCATTACAATTTTAATCAATTATGATTAAAATTGTAATGCGCCGAACACTTTTGAGTTCCGTTTACCCATAATAATATGCCACATTTTTGGCCAGAGGCCAAAGGTCAGAAATTCTGAAATTCAGCTAATGAATGTAATAATGATATTATATTCATTTCCAGTGTGCAGATAACAGATGGGTAATTGCAATTTCAATTTCTTTACTGAATTATTTGCCAACATTACAAATCGTTTAGTGTGGTAGTTTAGGAATGCCGTTTGGGCAAAAAAGAGTTTGCATTGTGTGGTAAAACAGAGCTTTCACATGCTCTTACGGTGTGAGGATGGAAACGCACGGCAATCTCTTAGTTGCGAAAAAGATTGCGTCATAGGGTGTGTATGAATGTGAAAGCACGTAGTTTCACCTCATGCGGAGTAGTCGCATCAGTAAATTAAATGAAAAGATTGATTTTGTTTAGCTTCTAGAAAACAACCAACTGTCATCACTATATTTACGAACGCACGTTTCCTCAGAATGTAATGAAATTAGTAACACAATATATGTGGAAAATGGTATAATCTGTGACACTCTTCCTGCCTGTAAAGTGTATATAATTTTGATGAACACCAATAATTTTATTCATTAAAAGATACTGTATAGAACCACAGATAAGAATTAAGGAACAGTTTGGCAATTACAGTTACAGCCATTTGATGACATGCAACAATTTAAATGATCGAAAAAATTATATTTAGCTTTCTCACAGAGAAAGCTTTCTTTTCATGAATATCAACAAAAATAGTGCTTTCAATATCAATGTGTTCAAAATGTTCCAAAACACTGAAAAACCACATTTCCAAAAAATATTCAGCTGAATGTGTGTGTGGATTTGTGTGTAGATGGGGGCGAAGTTCGCTGTACCTTCGAATTGATTTGAGCTTTCTGAAAGCTGAAATTTGACACGCAAGTAAATCAGTATTGGCCCTTCATTCACTATGATTTTTGTGATAATTGATAAATTACTTTGGAGTTTACAAGATTTTGAAAATGCTTTAAAGTGGCGCAAAAGCATAACTTACCCAATTTTCGAGCTATCAGGATGGAACTTTGTACAGAAATAGTCTATCATAACATACAGTTGGCTATTAAATTTGGAGAAAATCAATCGAGGCGTTCCAAAGTTATATAATGTCAAATTTGTTGAAAAATCGCTACAAGTGTTTGTTAAGACTCTAGCTCGTGTGATTTTGGAGCTGTCGGGTCAAAATTCTGAACATCGATTGGGCACTAGCAAAAATACTCCATATTGAATTTGAAGAAAGAAACCAATCAAGGCAACTTATAGAATTTTCAATTTAAAAAAAAATTAAAACATTATTTTGAGCAACATATACCAAACTTTTAAAATTTCCGAGTAAAATGTTGTAGATAGACTGCCATTGAGGAATGATTGTGGTTCAACATAGCAAGAATCCATGAGACGGTTGTGCATATACAAAACTTACAATTCAAAAAATTTTCGATTTTCGATACATCTCAAAGATCTCTTTTCGAACGACGTTGAGGGGTCTGAACTAAATGTGTTCAGTAGCGTTTAAAAAATATATTGAAGACATTATAAAGTATGTTAGATGCCTTATGTGGATAACTGAGTGGTACATGGAATAACTATAATAATTTTAATAATACGGTAAAAAATTGAGAAGAAATTTTTGTTCCCAAGCATGTGTTTGAATTCTGCAACACATACATATTGCGGGATTCAATAATCTTAAGTTCAACTTTCTTCATTGTACTATAGAAAATAACGAACATAACTCAAAAAATAACTCATTAGAAAAATAGAATTGAGCAGATGGATTTTAACCTTTCCAAAGGAACCCTGTCCAAGAACCTTCAATAGTTCAAAGTAGCCAGGCTCAGCTTTGTCATGTCCATCTCTAACAACTTCACGCACTTCAATCTCATGTGAGTCAGAACATTCGTTCGCCTGAATCTTAATGGTAGAAATTTGAGCAGACATGGTTTGTTCTTGAATTTCAGCTGGAAGAATTTCCGGTGTTTCCTGTAAAATGGATACATTTCAACATGGTTACATTTTCTAAAATTTAATCAGGATCTCTTTTAACTGTCGTTGCACATAGACTAATCGTATGTACCTTTTCCGTTACATGTTCCTCATTCCAAGGAACTGTCAATATCGCCAAAGGCATTATATGAGTTCTCGTGACGATTTTTTCAACGATAAATGGATAAAACGCACTACTAATAAAGGTCTTATTATTAAAACTAACATCGATCAAATATTTTGTATGACAATAATGAATAATTTTGATATGCGAATACAAAGCACGAGCGATCAACGTAGCAAATTGGCGGTATTTCAATATATAAATATACATCCGTATGATAACAGGCCCTAGCTAGTAACAGCCAATGACAAGGATGATCCTGGTGAAGGGCGCAACCTTCATTGGCTGTCGCTCTCTATCATAGCACAAATCATCGTTGTTAAGATGGCTCTCCATGGAGCCATCTTAACAACGCTGTGCGTTGTGAAGGCGCCGACCCACAGCGCGTACTGTGACGAGGTCGATGTCACATTACATTCGTCTAGGGTAAGACAGCTCGCTATCGTTATCTACAGGCGCGAGAATTGAAGATAGATTAAAATGTAGATTAAAATATAGAACCGCTTCTATCCAACGCATACTGTATAGTTAATTCATAAGATACAATGCTGAGAGGATCGGGATGTTCAATGTGGTGACTGAAATAACTAATATAAATATGTGAAATACTATATGACTTGAACATAAAAGAGAAACTAAAATTTATTGTACTTCTTACTTTCATATGTCTAACAGTCAAGGAAAGTTGGTAATTTAACACGCCTAACGGTACAGGGTTAAGCTTTAGTTTTTCCTTTGGAAAATCGAGCAACTTTATTGGCCGTAAAAATTCAGTTAACTTCGAGTTTCAAAACGAGGAATTTAAGAGCAAGGACTTAACAAGGGAATCCACTTGAAAAAACCCTCGTTTGAGGACCAGCTCACAAGGGCGACCCACACGTGTTGACCACCGGGGGCCAGCACAGGGGTATAGACGCGAGATCCTGGAAAACGCTAAGTGGGCGACCAAGCAAGGGTGGCGGAAACGACGCGTAACGATAAGAACACCGATTGGCCAAGGAACCCCTTGGGAAGGGATGTACGAAGGGAGGCTCGAGCCTCGCGAGGACGCAGTACGAGAAGAAGAGACACTCGGTTCTCGATCTCAGAGTAGCGAACAACGAAATTGTTTTGTAAAGCAGTTCGAAAATATAGTTATACGATATACTTTGGATATAAAAAATTTGACGCCATTTTGTTTTTCGGGTTTTTGTCTTTCGAGACATTGTCTGTATCCCAATGGAATATCTAGGGAATAAGGATCCCTTATTCCTCAAGGAACGACTATGAATACGGGCATATGAATACGGGTGATAGTCCGCAAAAAGTTACTAGATGACAGAATCAACTGTCATGATAGAGGTTAGTACCTGTCAATATCATAGATGGTGCTGCGGGCATTTTCCATCTCGTTTAAAGTAAAGATTCGAGGATTACGCGCGTTGGCCTTTTTGCCCTTTTTCCGAGTTTTCAGGTTATGCATGGTACTAGACGGCTTTTTATCAAGCGTCTGACGCAAAACCGAAATAACCTATGAGAGTCCCGCCTTTCCGCTACATTCTTCCTTGCAATTGGCTGCCGGGTTGCGTCGCTGCATTGCGTCAAGTACCGAAGCGCACCCCAGTAGCGGGATTCTGTAACTCTTCACCGACGAATATCGCTGTCGTTAAGTAGCGACATTATCGCTTGCACGACCGAGGACTACAATTGGGGGTGATTCTGTTTTTACAGAATCATAATCATTAACGTCATGTTTGACGTTAATGATTATAATCGTTGCAAGAATCGTTACAAGCGCATCGAAATAAGTCGATAACTGTGAAATGTTGCCAAATTTTAACCGGTGAAATTCTAGTAATTTTCGCTTATTTCTGATGAACTTATGAACGCAAGCAACACAGAACTTTGTAAATACCCTTTTTACTCACGAAAAATGAATTAGAACGGAAGATTTTAGAGGTGCCCGTTGCTATTGTTTGAAAGACAAAGGAAGAGGAAAAGACTTGTTTTCGAGGTTAATATATAAATTTCAAGTATTTCTATCAACTCTATCAAAATGAAAATATCACAAACTACATACAAGTATGTATTATTAATTATAAATATACAATATGCACATAATAAAATGGAATAAAAAATAATTTATATTTTATTACTATTTAATTTTGCAGCAAAAAAACAAGAACTGCAAGGGCCTCAGTGCAGTTAACAAAAATGATAGATTATTTCTATTTAAATGAAGGTATCGCTGAAGGAAAATTCCATGCTCTGCATGGGAAAGAAAAATCTCAAAAGAAATGGGCTGAATTAGCAAATGAATTAAATTCATATCAAGGGGCGACAAAAACAGCTGAGCAATGGCAAGTGGTATGAACAATTATGTGCATATATATTTAGTATAATCAAAATGTGTCATGTTTAATAATATATAAGTGTATTTATATGCTTAAGGTTTGGAGGGGTTTAAAAAGTCGTACTTCTATAAAAGCCAAAGATTTGTGGAAAGAAAAGGGATTAACAGGAAATAAAGCTATCTCGAGACCTGAATTATCAGAATTTGAACAACGTGTAATTGGAATAATAGGTGCTGAATATGTAGAAAGAAATAACACTTGTGCTGACAGCATCCCCGAACAAGAGGTAATTTTCATAAAGTTTTAAAGTTGTGATATATGATGCATCATTTTATTCAATGAATGCGGTAATTCCTTTTGACATTCTTATTTATTCATATATATAGGATGCCCTAGAAGAATTGGAACGTGGAAATAATGCACCTTTGTCGGAGATTCCAAAAGTAATAAGTGTTTGCACAAATATCTCACAGAATATTTCTGAAGATATGGTAAGAAGCATAATTATTTGAAAGTTTTTAAACCATCTAAACTTGTACATATAATCACACTATCTATGCAGATAATTTTCAACACTAGCATTCAAAGTGCGACATAATTTTTTATTTATAGATGATGACGTTGACGAAAATGTATCAAATACTAGACAGATTTTATTTGAACATCATGATAAGGAGAATTGAAATGCGGCTGAGAATCTTGATAAACCCAAATCGAGAAAAGCTCAAAAACATGTTTCTACCTCTTCCTTTAGGACAAATAGGAATGTCCCATATCCGACATTATCAAAGCCAGCATCAAAATCAGCGGTACTCTCAAAATCTCCAAGTACTCTTCATTACACCGAATAGACGTTCAATACAATTTCTTGCTCCACATAATGGTTCATTGTGTGGAGCAAGCCCAGATGCTGCTTCTTCACATAAAAAGGTGATTATTGCTGCTGTATCGAGCAAGAAAGACAGAAACGTTATTTTCAATCGTGCCACATATATATAGCGTGTTGGCTGTAAATAATTTCAAAGATTACATTTCAACAGAACTGCAGAAGACTGTACATTTACTATACTTTGTTAGGAACGTTTTCTCGGCGAGGAATACTAACTTCTTGCTACATTTCCTAGAGTACCGGAGAGAATTGACGAAACACCAGAACAATCAATGGACCTCGAACCCTAGGAGAAACACTATCGCTGTGACGATCGGTGCTGTTAAATATAATCGGTCACTTCATAACGATTTCAGGATTGAAAAGTATGGAATAGGAATGCTGGACGTTACTTCGGGAGCAGTACAAAGGATGCTATTTGCATAATGCACGAGGCAACCATCCGAATCTCATTATCATCAATGCGACAACTCCTGTTTTTGCGCTGCAGCCTGTATGCGTTATTTTATCGCATGCAAGCTGGATGCTGATTTACAGATTTCTCGCAATAATGACTGTTATGTATTACAAGTCATTTCTAGTGGTCTGATGTCGATGCTGCAAGGATTCTGTTAAAAAAAATGTATGTTGTATTTCCACTGAGGAGAGTGCTATTCTGAATGTTGATTCAGTTTCATTGAATTTGCAACTATAACCCACTAATAAGGTCGCATCTAAAAGTAAAAACATGGCATGATGCTAGTATATTTTTGTTCTGTCCAAACTCATGTTATGCTAGTGTGGATGTGTAAATACATCCCACTATTTTGTGTATTATTTCCTGCACTCAACCCTTGTAACTGGTGGTGATTGAGTCATATTAGACTTTTTACTGAGTCACGATCATGGTATTGGCATTTTGATCCAAATGCACGTAATCCTTGATTACTTAACATATTTACTTTGCATTTTTTCATATTTACCGGTCTTATTTATAATCTTTTTTGATAATAGGCAATTGTCGACTTTCTTCAATTTTTGAAGACATGTGAATCTCTACGAAGTACAGAGAAAATACCTATATCGACAAGTACGCTTACCGGACTGAAAGTAACGTTAGACGGCACACTCGAAATTCTCGACACACTTAAGAATGAGGCCGATTGGGAATACCTCATGCCAGCTCGATTAAATCAGGATGCGTTGGAGGTATTTGCTAGTCATAGTGCTAATTTCTTTCTCTTCTTTGCAAGGCAGTAAGAAAATCATTGTATCGAATATTCTAGAGATAGTTTGGCGTCATGCGTGCTTCCCGTGGTGCTTTATTAGGTTCTATCCTGGGTGTCCTTTTGAAGATTTTTTCACCAACCCTCAAAAAAAAAAAATTACAATAAGATAATGTACACAATATCGTTGACATCATTGTTTACTACATGCTCATCATCTGTACTCTTTATATTTATTATTCGACTTCAAATAGATTGCAAATAAAGATTTATTCAAAAAATTAAAAGAAGCAATGGATAATATTAGGAATTAAGGAAAATTACTGGTATTGAGAGAACATTTCATATCTAAAGCCTAAAACGATACGAAGGGTCAGAAAAACAGGTAGTATCGCAAACTTGCCAAATTATAATAAACAATGTTATAACATTTTCTCAGTACATAAACATACACCGTATATCATAACAATAAAATAATTTACATAATATCGTTGAATCATTATTTATTACACGCTCATCATCTGTATTTTTTTACTGGGATTTCTTTATATGCTATTTATTGATCGTGGAATAATCAATGCACAATCTCCTTACCTATTGTACTTTAAATTTCATTAAATATAAATCACATTGGTTTTTTTGTAACCTTTACGAAACAATTTCATTTCTTTTTGTTATTACATTATAAAATCGATATAATGCCATTCTATCTCCTTACCTTTACAAATTAGCAGTAATTAATAGTTTCAGAAAAATGTTATATTAACTATGACGCGTGATTACACTGAAGAGTGATGTGTATATTTACTGTAGGTGCCTAGGTTCAGCGAGATTTCACGTACAGTTTATTTCTTGCTCACTTCACATCAGACCATCAGATCGACGACAGAGACGCTTTTGACGAAATCTAAAACTATTGTCGTCTGAATTCTTGAGGTTGCTTTTTTCGTACGCTTCCCATTAGAGATCGGACTCCTTTACTCTAGGCTCCATGTATTTAGCCTTCAACCTTTTTGATTTCAAACCGCATGGAGCCTAGAGTAAAGGAGTCCAATCTTCGTACTCTGAAGCGGCATAAAAAATTCAGCAAAAAAGGTGTCGCTGCGGTCGCAAGTTGATCCGATTGAAGTGAGCAAGAAATAAACTGTACGTGGAACCTTGCTGAAGCTAGGCACCTACGGTCAATATTACACATGACCCTTCAATGTAATTGAGTGTAATCACGCGTCATCGTTATTATAACAGTTTTATGAAACTTTTAATTACTGCCAATCTGTAAAAGTAAGAACATAGAATAGCATTATATCGACTTTATAATATACTAACAAAAAGAAATGAAATAGTTTCGTAAATGTTACAAAAAAAACCAATGTGATTTATATTTAACGAAATTTAAAGCTCAATAGGCGAGGAGATTGTACATTGATTATTCCAGGATCAATAAATAACTATAAAGACATCCCAGTTAAAAAATACAGAGGATGAGCGTGTAATAAATAATGAGGTAAACATCGGGTTTAGGCGACCCCCCTCCGACTCCTTTCGTAATAGGCTCATCCGACGCGCTTTCGCACGCGAAACAACTTTTTCCTCTGACAAAATTGGGGGACGTTATTTATTAAAAAGTTATTAACAAATAAAGTTAATAATTCATATAGCTATTTTCCTTATACCAGCTAGTCCCAATCATCTTGTCCTTCACAGGTGTTGTTAAGAATACCCCCTCAGTACATACAAAAAGTTTTATCCGTCGCTCATTGTTTGTTAAAAAGTTATTAACAAAAGAAGTTTCATAAATCAAAAATGAAATACTTATACTAGTGTATGGTGAACAGTACACGTATGAGCGGGTTCGCTGCGCCCTCCGTGCACCACTACACACCAGCCCAAAAACCACCCAAAAACAAACCAAAAACAACGCAAAACAAACCAAAAACAAATTTAAAACAAACTAAAAACAAACCAAAAACAAACCACAAACAAACCAAAGCAAACCAAAGACAACCCAAACCAAACCAAAAATAACAAACAACAAATTAAACAACCCCCCACCCCATACGCGACCCACTAACACCTCACCTTCCCGCCCTCATTTACTCATGTATATTTGTATTCGTATGATGAGCAGCATACGTATAAGCAAGGGATATATGTGCTATTTACTATACTTACGGGTTGTTTGGATTGTTTTTGGGTTGTTTTGGGTTGTTTTTGGTTTGTTTGGTTTGTTTTTGGGTTGTTTTTGGGCTGGTGTGTAGGGGGTGCACGGGGGGCGCAGCGAACCCGCTCATACGTGTACTGTTCATCATACACTAGTATAAGTATTTCATGTTTGGTTTATGATACTTCTTTTGTTAATAACTTTTTAACAAACAATGAGCGACGGATAAAACTTTTTGTATGTTACTCAGAGGATATCCTTAACAACACACGTGAAGGACAAGATGATTGGGACTGGCTGGTATAAGGAAAACAGCTATATGAATTACTAACTTTATTTGTTAATAACTTTTTAATAAATAACGTCCCCCAATTTTGTCAGAGGAAAAAGTTGTTTCGCGTGCGAAAGCGCGTCGGATGAGCCTATTACGAAAGGAATCAGAGGGGGGTCCCCTAAACGCGATGTTTACCTCATTATTTATTACACGCTCATCGTCTATATTTTTTAACTGGGATGTCTTTATAGTTATTTATTGATCCTGGAATAATCAATGCACAATCTCCTCACCTATTGTACTTTAAATTTCGTTAAATATAAATCACATTGGTTTCTTTTGTAACCTTTACGAAACTATTTCATTTCTTTTTGTTAGTAGATTATAAAGTCGATATAATGCTATTCTATGTTCTTACTTTTACAGATTGGCAGTAATTAAAAGTTTCATAAAACTGTGATATTAACGATGACGCGTGATTACACTCAATTACAGTGAAGGGTCATGTTTATATGGTAGGCTGGCATGTGCACTAAATGCATTTGCACTAAACGTATTTTCACTAAACTCATCTGTACTAAATGCCAAGAGAGGCCGCAACAAGTTCCAGCCGGGAAGCACCCTCTTATGACGCCACTGGCACAACAATATCGCACAAAAATATCTTTTCTTTCCTAACGTAAATTCTTCCGTAACGGAACGTAAATTCCTTTTCGTTTCTAACGTAAATCCGGAAAATTTGAGACTCACGATATAGATGGATACACACCCTAATTAATGAGCATTTAATTGTTGCTATATCTGCAGAATTAACAGAATGGTATTTGGCCAAAAAATACGCAGGCATCGTGTAAATGTGTTAGCTCGTTTATATTCAGATAATTTTGCGCGAGTCCTATCTGGCAAATTAAAAGTTACAATACCGTAGTAATTCTCTTCTGGCACGGTTAACTCGCGTATTTGGCACATGTTCCTGAAATGCTACGTAGATTTCAATGGTCCTCATTATACCAATGCTGTTAGAGTTTCTTATTCCCTTTCACGTGCTCTCATATCTAGAGTAATGTTTCTCTAGACCCTCTCATCGTCGAATCTGCGGTATATTGCATTTTTCGACATTTTTTTTTTTATTTTTTTTTTTTTTTATGTATTTACCAATTCATCGGGGGCGCGATTCTGTACCAGGCCCTGAGGGGCGATTCTGTACCAGACGCAATATCATAGCGTCTGACGCAAAACCGCGACAGCCAATTACAAGGAAGATTCCAGCGGAAAGGCACGGCTCTCATAGGCTATTTCGGTTTTGCGTCGGACGCTATGATATTGCGCCTGGTACAGAATCTCCCCTCTGGATTCCGTACTCGTCTACCGACAACTAACGGTGCCGTTAGCGAGCGATGGCCTATCAGAGTCACGCCTTTCCGCTGGAATCTTCCTTGCAATTGGCTGTCGCTCGCTAACCACACCGATAGTTGTCGGTAGTTAAGTACGGAATTCAGCCGCAGGTGCATCAGCATGGCGTCTGACGCAAACGAGCGACAGCCAATTGCAAGAAAGATTCCAGCGGAAAGGCGCGACTCCCATAGGCTCGCTAGTTTGCATCAGATGCTATGCTGATGCGTCAAGTACAGAATCGCGCCCCAGTATTAAGTATAGTAATAAAAAGTAATATAACTCTTAATAGAAATAAAGAAAAAAAAGAAAGAGTTTTTAGAAATAAAGTATAGTGTAGACAAAAAAAAAAGATATTGTTGTGCGATATTGTTATGCCAGTGCCGTCATAACAGGGTGCTTCCCGGCTTGAACTTGTTCCGGCCTCTCTTGGCAAATGCCAGCCTACCGTTTATATTGACCGTAGGTGCCTAGGATCAGGAAGATTCCACGTACAGTTTATTTCTTGCTCACTTCACTCGGATCAACTTCCGATCGCAGCGACACCTTTTTTGCTGAATTTTTGAGACCGCCGGGAACTTGACCGGACAATTTTGACTTTTTAATTGTTTATCATATCTAATCGTTTGGTGGTCGTTTGGTAGTGATTGGTAGTCTATTTAAAAGGTTTGATGGTAAATAGTTTTTATTTTATAAGACAATCAAAATTTCTGAGTGAAGTTGGCCGGACCATTATTAAATGTTAACCAAAAATGTTTTATGAAGGCTTATGCGATGCGGAATCGTTTGGTAGTAACGAATATGTTAATGAAAAGGTTTGGTAGTTCTTCAAATACCTACAAAATATAAAAAACTTTCTGCGGTCAGTTGGCGGAAGTACGGATTTTATGGCATGAAGTTAGCCGGACAAAATTATGGTTTCTCAACCAATGTCATATATTCTAATGTCTCAATGATCTCAATTGAATTAAAATCGTTTGGTGGTGATTGGTAGTCTAATTACAACGTTTGGTGGTCCATCGTTTAGCTTGCCAGATAACAAATTCATACGCGTCGACTGCACGGAGGAACGAGAGCTCCGAATGGTCGAGAAACGGATTCCGTTATATCGTGGTGCGTTATGAACGATAAAACCATTATTTGTCATCCGATTTTGTCCTGCAAGGTCTCAATAGAAGCAGAATCGTTTGGTGGTGATTGGTAGTCCAATTACAACGTTAGGTGCTCAATCGTTCAGCTTGCCAGATAACAAATTCATACGCGTCGACTGCACGGAGGAACGAGAGCTCCGATTGGTCGAGAAACGTATTCCGTTGTATCGTGGCGCGTTATGAACGATGAAACCATTATTTTTCATCCGATTTTGTCCTGCAAGGTCTCAATAGATGCAGAATTCCTTGGTGGTGATTGGTAATCCAATTACAACGTTAGGTGGTCAATCGTTTAGCTTGCCAGATAACAAATTCATACGCGTCGACTGCACGGGGGAACGAGAGCTCCGATTGGTCGTGAAACGTATTCCGTTGTATCGTGGCGCGTTATGAACGATATAACCATTATTTGTCATCCGATTTTGTCCTGCAAGGTCTCAATAGAAGCAGAATCGTTTGGTGGTGATTGGTAGTCCAATTACAACGTTAGGTGGTCAATCGTTTAGCTTGCCAGATAACAACCTCATACGCGTCGACTGCACGGGAGAACGAGAGCTCCGATTGGTCGAGAAACGTATTCCGTTGTATCGTGGCGCGTTATGGTCGATAAAACCATTATTTTTCATCGGATTTTGTCCTGCAAGGTCTCAATAGAAGCAGAATCGTTTAGTGGTGATTGGTAGTCCAATTATAACGTTAGGTGGTCAATCGTTTAACTTGCCAGATAACAAATTCATACGCGTCGAATGCACGGGAGAACGAGAGCTCCGATTGGTCGAGAAACGTATTCTGTTGTATCGTGGCGCGTTATGAACGATAAAACAATTATTTTTCATCCGATTTTGTCCTGCAAGGTCTCAACAGAAGCAGAATTGCTTGGTGGTGATTGGTAGTGCAATTACAACGTTAGGTGGTCAATCGTTCAGCTTGCCAGATAACAAAACATACTTCACGGGGGAACAAGAACTCGTATTGGTCGAGGCGTTTGTTCCATAAGGTCTCAATAGAATTATTAATACCCGTATTCATAGTAGTTCCTTGAGGAATAAGGATCCCTTATTCCTACCTCAAGATACAGAATAAGGGATCCTTATTCCTCAAGGAGCCACTATGAATACGGGCATAATTGAAATAATTAAATTGAGTTGTAATGATTAATTGAAATAATTAGTAAATGAGCAAGGTGCAATTTATCACATTGTTCGTTTATTACACATACGCCATATTATTACAGATTATCGATATTTTTATCTGATAATATTAACAGAAAATATTAAGTATACTGAGACCGATTTCTTACATTTTCAGCAACGGCCGCAAACGTTACGACTGTCCATTCTAATGATTCTGAGAAAGATACACTGCAGTATGCGGCTCGATGATGACCTTGTTTGGATAGCGTATCGTTACTATGTCATTTCTCATGCCATTGAATAATTGCCAGGTACCGTAGGATCGCAGACAGTATGCGACGAAGTGATCTGCCGAAAACGTTACAACACCGACTAATCTGGAAAAGTAATCACCCATCAGCAGTCAATAGTTAATACATCTTCTAATTTCGGAGTGCATATTTCTATTCTGAATACAATCTTAAATATTTCGGGTGTCCTGAGTTCTTACTCGAACAATCAAACCTTCGCTATCAAAATGTTTTTCTCCCCATGCGTCGATTTTGTTACCGCACATCTTATTTTTACATAATCCCTGTATCTTTAAACTGTCGAAGCGTTCGTCTTCAGAGAGCTGTACGTCCGCTCGCTTAAATACAAAGGCGGAAGGAAGTTTCTGTTGACGCCAAAGAGCGATAGCAATGGTGTTGGTCCACACCCATGGGGTTAAGACGTATTTTACACGATTCCCATAGCAAACTGTGCCTTTTGGCTTGATCGCATCCCATTCTTCCTGATTCAGGGTCAAATCAAATTCTATTAATTCCCCCGAACACGTGTTGTTCGCGTCGTCAGCCGAATCAGTTGTTGCATTTTTAGTCTTATCTTTATCCATAAAACTTGAATCATTAGAGTCCTTGATATCGTGATAATCCTTGAGCCCTACATCCATGGCTACAATACCCAAATCAGCCTGTGCAGTGCTTAGAATGCCTCGTCGATCTTCACGAACGGTAATATAAACATCGTGTGCAGACCATTTACCTCCAAGTGCTGTACTCATGTCCATCCATACATTTGATGTATATGGTGGGAATGTGTTTGTGGTAAAATATTGGATGTATTCGTTAATAACACCGATGCCATCTATTACGGATACTCTAGATGGCCGCGGCATATTGCGTGCAACCGCAACAAAACCTGTAAAAAATGAGTTGATGAATAAAACAAAGTTTCTTGCGTACTGTGGGTTTGCAAAAATCTGCAAAAACATCGAAATACGGCACAGGAAAAGAAAGTGCAGGCGGAGATGTGTTGACTAAATAGCCGTCAAGACGTACCAAGTACACCTGAACGAGATCAAAGCCATTTGATCTCGGTGGCATAAGAAACTTTTTGGCAGACTCTGTGCCTATAGAAGGTGTAATCACATACAACCAAATCATATTTGAATTACACAAATTGCTAGTTCATATTTATTTAGGTTTCAGAATATGTAATGACATGCCAGTTAAAATCTATTTTGAAATGGTGGATCTTAAAATTTCACTTCAGTCTCCCCTTTGGAAGTAATATATGTATAACTCGACGGACAGATAGAGATAAGTGATGGAGAGTTTATAAAGTATGTCTCATAGGGTACATTATGGACTAGCTTAAAGAGGTCACCTAAAAATCGTGAAAGGGCAACTCTAATGCAACTGCGCAAGTGACATCCTGGACCTTTGTAAAAAAATCCAATTAACGAATAATATAACGAAAGATGACCATAAATGAAATAATTTTTTTTTTAAGCCAACTATTCCAAACGTTATTCCAATATTAACTTCTTACATACAAACATCACAACAGCAATGAACCAAATTGGCTTCGTAGGGTGTCATTCTCTTTCTGAGAAGGTTCTTCTGGGTTTGAATAATATAGGCATATCCATTTAAAACTCTTGCACTGATGCAACAGAGCTTTTTTTAATAAAATGTCCCTGCATTAAGAAAAGTGTACTACAAACGTAAGTGTCTGCGCAAGACCTTCAAATAAAAATTCCTCACAACAGACTGGACAAAATCTGCTTACAAAAAGAACCTTGCTAAGTTGTTTTGGCTCATCAATGCTGTCTGAATTTTACAAGACGTTGAAAGGGAACAATAATACATACACTGATGACTGTGGTGCAAAAAAAATTCTTCCAATTATGAGAATGTTTCAAAATGTTGGTGTTTTCTGAGTACGTTCCAAGATTTCGTATACGCAGTTTTATTCCTATGATTATTAAGTGATTCCGCTACTTTAAAAAAAGTACTGTGATTCAATTTTTGATTACTTCTGTGGAAACTACACGACTTTACAATACACTGTTACATGACGTTCTTTTTGTTTTAATCACACTTGCCTTTGGTCCAACAAATTTGACTTATTCGTTTGTTTGGATAAGAATTTGATATATTTTTTATTTTTATTATTATATTTTGATTATTTCAGTATTAATACGTGTTGAGGAAGTAATTCGCTACGTACTCGTATTTCGTAAAACAAAAGGTTACGGCCACGCATCAAAAACACAGTACAGTAGGATGTCGCGTTCAAAATTCTATAAGAATATATAGGGATATTCTATATATAGGGATATTTTGGCATAATTATGTAGCACGTGTTGCCCTATGTATGAATATGAAAATATATTAATTCTCATCAATAGTGATTTTCTGCTTAATTTGAATGTACGACCTTAACTTCAATCGATTTCATTGCGGTATATGAAATACTGATGTAATCACTGCGAGTGCAAAAATAATATTGTCGTTACTGACTTCCCTCTTTATTCAGAAACAGTTAAAATTTTTGGTTAATCAAAATAGTAGCAAATACGAAAAATCAATTTTGTTACCGGCCGTGGTATATCACTTTGTTCGGTGGAAACGCCTCGAAACCAGATTATTAACCAGTACTGAATTGAATAGCTTTTTTGAAGTGATGTGAAGCAGACACAGTTATTAATGAAAACTGTAATCCAACGTTCATTAGGACGATTGATCTTTCGGACAAAAGACGAGAACAAGAATGGCGAGAAATAGAATGCCACAAAAAATTCTAACGGTCACCATTATATAAAAAAAATCCCTCTGCCTAAGGATAACTAATCTAGTGCAGTTCATTAATTGTTCTACATTTATTTTGAGATGATTATAACGAGCGGTATCTCTGCCGCAGTTCTAGAAGACCCAAAAATTAATCTTTTAGACGATGAGTGACTCTACATTATTATTTTTTATGTTTGGAAAACATTGTATATACAAAACTTGTAGAGAAGACTTTAAAGAATAAATTTAAAAAAAGCTAAACCGGTCTATACATTTTTAAAGTATTCAGTTTTAAAAACGAAAAAAAAATCGGTCTTCAATTTTTGTCCGAGTGGTGTGGTCCCATAACCCCAAATCTCTCAAAAAGTTGTAGGTAACTAAACGGTCATTTCATCTACTACGGCAGAAAGGAGTAAATTGTTGGATATATTTTCATAATTGCACCATTCATCGAGACTTCCAAGAATTATTTGTATTTTGATAAAAGCGAAGACAATATTTTATTTAATAAGAGCTGAACTGTTATTTGTTTGTGGTATGTCACAATGTAAAAGAACACGCAATTAGATAAGGAAAACACTTAACAAGAATATTTTACATTGATTTAAAAGTTCATAAACCGTAATAGATTATGCTTACCTAAAGTTCTTTGTATAGATGGACACGCTGCATAAGACAAAATTATGGAATCCATGCATAGCACACCCTCCCATAATAATGAAAGCTCAAAATGACATTCCATGAACTCATACATGATTGATTCCAAGACTCTAGGCCATTTCCACCAATTTATGAGAATTGGAAATTTCATTGTATCCTGAATCTCATTTATGCATTTCATTTTGTACAAGATAGTGGTAGTAGTGATTATATGTAATTCCATCATGCCATCCTTCAGGTCCTGTAAAATCATATAGAATTGCTATTAGGACATGAACAGAAAAATATATCGGTCTTTAAAATGGTTCAACTCCAATTACGGTAGGGTGACGATGTTACGAAGTCTTATTCTGCAAACGTTCTTCGTTTTCCATTTAAAAATCATGTTTTGCAGAAACGATTGCTGTGGTTTGAGGTAGTAGGTTGATCATGCAACCTTGATTCAGCGAACATCGGCCCTGACGTACCCATAGAAACGATCTTTTAGTTTATGAATATTGCATCCACAATAATTCATTGTAAATGGATAATCCACAAAAAAACTTTTGTTATTGTCACTTTGATGTAACAGTTTGCACATTGCACAACAATAAGAGGATCCTGGAATGCGAATTAAATTTTTAATGCACATTTTGAACGGTGAACTTGTTCTCGCGCTAACACGAAAGATATGGCACTAGTATGTGAGTTTGCAATAAATAATGTGCTAACACTTTTTCTTTTTCTCAAACAGTAATTTTACTGAGTCGAAATAAGTCATGGCACATGATAGTGGCATAAAACAGATAAAAGCAGAAGAGAAAAATGTATCTCTTTTTCTGTCACCTATCTCGCTCACTCAAGCGACTTATCACACTTACTTTGAAATAGGGTAGCAATGGGTGACTATTGTGAGTGTAAGAATGGTGGTATGAGATCTGATGGCACGTATCTAAAGTTTTTAGTTATTTATTGTACACTACATAAACTTTATAATATATCTTTATAATATCGGGTTCATTTAAGATGTAGTATCGACTCCACACAAATGAGCGTATAAACTTACCTCTGAAAATTGTACTGAGTACAAATCGCACTACGATATACAATCGTTTCGACGGATGCTTTCGGAGCTCAACTCGATAAATTTGGAGCAAATACCGTCTGACTTAAAAGAACAAAAGAACGAAAAATAAATCTAAACGCAATAATCTTCTCATTGTACGTTTTACTATACGGTGTACAAACTTATCACCACTGAGAATTTCACTAAACACAATACGAATCATACTAAGAATGTAAAATGGTCTCGATTTGTTATCTGGCAAGCTAAACGATTGACCACCTAACGTTGTAATTGGACTACCAATCACCACCAAGCAATTCTGCTTCTATTGAGACCTTGCAGGACAAAATCGGATGAAAAATAATGGTTTCATCGTTCATAACGCGCCACGATACAACGGAATACATTTCTCGACCAATCGGAGCTCTCGTTCCCCCGTGCAGTCGACGCGTATGAATTTGTTATCTGACAAGTTAAACGATTGATCACCTAACTTTGTAATTGGACTACCAATCACCACTAAACGATTCTGCTTCTATTGAGACCTTGCAAGACAAAATCCGATGAAAAATAATGGTTTTATCGCCCATAACGCGCCACGATACAACGGAATACGTTTCTCGACCAATCGGAGCTCTCGTTCCTCCGTGCAGTCGACGCGTATGAATTTGTTATCTGGCAAGCTAAACGATTGACCACCTAATGTTGTAATTGGACTACCAATCACCACCAAACAATTCTGCTTCTATTGAGACCTTGCAGGACAAAATCGGATGAAAAGGAATGGTTTTATCGTTCATAACGCGCCACGATACAACGGAATACGTTTCTCGACCAATCGGAGCTCCCGTTCGCCCGTGCAGTCGACGCGTATGAATTTGTTATCTGGCAAGCTGAACGATTGACCACCTAACGTTGTAATTGGACTACCAATCACCATCAAACGATTCTGCTTCTATTGAGACCTTGCAGGACAAAATAGGATGACAAATAATGGTTTATCGTTCAGAACGCACCACGATATAACGGAATACGTTTCTCGACCAATCGGAGCTCTCGTTCCCCCGTGCAGTCGACGCGTATGAATTTGTTATCTGGCAAGCTAAACGATGGACCACCAAACGTTGTAATTAGACTACCAATCACCACCAAACGATTTTACTTCAATTGTGATCATTGGGACATTAGAATATATGACATTGGTTCAGAAACAATAATTTTGTCCGGCTAACTTCACGCCATAAAATCCGTACTCCCGCCACCTGACCGAAGATAGTTTTTTACATTTTGTAGGTATTTCAAGTACTACCAAATCTTTTTATTAACATATTCGTTACTACCAAACGATTCCGCATCGAATAAGCCTTTATAAAACATTTTTGGTTAACATTTAATAATAGTCCTGCTAACTTCACTCAAAAATTTTGATTGTCTTATAAAATAAAAAATATTTACCACCAAACCTTATAAATAGACTACCAATCACTACCAAACGACCACCAAATGATTAGATATGATAAACAATTAAAAAGTCAAAATTGTCCGGTCAAGTTCCCGGCGGTATTTTTGAGGTCGCTTTTTTCGGCCGTTCCCCATTAGAGACAGCTCCATGTCAAACCGGGTCGATTATGAGCCGCAGGTGCAACGCTGCTGTTACGAACCCACGCCTAGAGTTTGTCTGCGGCTTATGTTTAACTACGGAAGGCTTAACCGCAAATGAATTAAGTTTTACGTCGATTCGGTTTGATTGGATATGATCTCAACAATAACATTTCTAAGCCCATGCTAGAATAAAAGCATTGTGCACGTACTTAAAGCTCGTAACACAATGTGAAGAATAAGAAATCGAACAAAAATCAGCCAATCGCTACATACTTGAGGAGAAGCTGCAGCAAACGGATGGCTGATTTTATTCCTATTTCTTATTTCCTCGTATTGTGCCACGGGCTCTGCCGGATGTTGCCGGCTTCGTTATGTACGGTGTCTGACGGTATCGACGAGTATTCGTTGGGGAAACAGGTTAAATTTCCTTTCGAAATAAACCTTTGTATAAAATCGTTCCAGTAAAAGGTCAGGGAAAGTTTGTTATATATTAATTTGATTTCTGATTGGTCATGGAATTATGAAAATGTAAACAATGAGACTGTCGAGTTACAAATCATTTTCTATCTGGAAACGTTTTGTTCATGAACGAGTTCAGAATAAATCTCTCAAATGGACAGAACCCGTTGGTTTTACGACGAACATTAAAGTTTACAATCCAGTAACGAAGTATAAAGTACCGTTGATTCTGAAAAATGAAGATATCGCTACGTGGTACATGTGTGGACCTACGGTGTACGATTCTGCACACATTGGACATGCATGGTATGAACGGTTTATTGAAATATTCATTACTATTGTCTCAGATTGTATATTATTGATTGTTGTTAAAAAAATGTAATATTACAATTTTTTCAGTACATTTGTCAGATTTGATATTATTAGAAGAATACTTGCCAAATTTTTCGACGTCAATGTTACAACAGTGATGGGAATAACTGACATTGACGACAAAATAATCCAACGCTCATTGGAATCAAAACAAGATTGGAAACAGTTAACAAAACGCTATGAGCATGAATTTTTGGATGACATGCAATTATTGAACGTTACACCACCCTATTTGTGCTGCAGGGTAACGGACTATGTACCACAGATAGTTCATTTTATTGAGAAAATTTTGTTCGAAAATGCAGCGTACATTGGCAAGGATGGTAAGAATCATGATCTCTGATGGGTAATTTTAACAACATGTTCACATTTATGTCAGGTAAATTAGCCAATTTATAGATTGAACTTGATAGTTAATTTCAGATGAGTAAAACTTTTGTAAATATACTGAGAGGGGTTCCATTTGATGATTGTGCCCTCAAGTCGATGGATTCACAGCTGTTTGTAACTCACAATTACATTCAAGAGAGACACTTTTGGTTCCTTAAATCATGTGCTGCAAGGGATGTTTGGCAGATTCGAACCTTAAGTTTTGTCTATGACTGTTGTAGTCATGCAAGCTATTTCCTCGTTTTCATAACATTAAAAGAAAGTAGTGTGTATTTGGAAAAGAGTTCAGTCCTTGCTTCGATTACAAACAACTACTCGTTGAAAGTTGACAGAAGATAAAATAATTTTTTTAATTTTTTATTATTAATTTCCCCCTCACTTCCACCAACCCCCATTACAGGGTTGGCTTGGATCAGTAGACAGTCAAGACAAGGATACGGGAACACTTGTGGACAACAAGCGCTGATACAGACAGCTTTTACTTTTCTACTGAGTTTCAGTTGCCTTACTATCGGAAACTCAGAAAAACTACCTCCAGCTCAATAGTCAACGTGCAAGCCATGCATGGCCAAGTGGTCACCCATCCCAGTACTGATCGTGGTCAGTACTGCTTAACAAGGGAGATCATGGAAGCTGTGCATCGACCACGCGTTCACTTTTGTTGGTTTATGAAAACCTTTATTAATTAACTTCAATATAACATAGTAATTTTCGCCAGTGCATTTTATTTGTTGTCAAATTTTCGTCCAACGGATGAATACAAATAACATTTATTTTTAAATCCCTGTGCCTGGCAGGTAGCGTGCAAGAGAGAGAGAGAGAACAAAAAAGAGAGAGAGAGTCCGTTTTTTCAGTATATGTACCTTCCATCAGATACGCGCAAGAAAATCATAAGTAACCGTTAGCGTAGTGGGTAGTAATTTGAGTGTAGGTCGTCTGATTCGTTCGATGATTGGTTACCGATTGAAGTTGAAGTTGTTATTGTTCGATGCACGACTTCACGCTGCAGTTTCGCGTTGCGGCTGCCCGTGTGTGGAAGATCATATATGCGGGTATCACGAACATTCCATTAGAAAAAATTTAAACGTGCATATGGAAATTCCATTTTCTTGATTTTTTATGTCTAAAAATATCTTTACTGGTACCAATCTCGCCTCTCTCTCTCCGCCGGCCCAAAAGGAATCCTGCTACTTGCTTGGACTGATGCATTGGGGACCGGTAGGTTTATTCACCCGGCAGGGGTGAATAAACCTACCGGTCCCCGAGTGGAAAAAAAATATTTTGTACACATCAAATTAAGTACTCATTAGACGCTAATTAGGTACTAAATTCAAAAACTTTTGATACGTATAAATATCTCACCGCTGTGGTTACAATGGACCACCCGAGTTTTTTCGATTAGGGCTGCATAGGCGCGTTGCATCCGTGATGTTCAAACCGCTCATATAATTGTGTAATAAAGTAAGTCGATCGTGGCATTTCTTTTAGGTTCCGTATACTTCGATGTAAAAAGATATCATAAATACGGCAAGCTGTGTAAGCCACAACCAAGGGAAACGCACACAATTAAAAATGCAACCACCGATTTCGCATTATGGAAAACTTCGAAGCCTGGAGAACCTTTTTGGGACAGTCCATGGGGTCCTGGGAGACCAGGCTGGCATGTTGAATGTAGTGCAATAGCCAGGTTCAAAGTATACATGATTGATATTTATTCCTCAACGGATTCTAATCAATTTACATTGAAATGAAAAAAAAATTGTTTTTCTTCAGCACCACGCTAGGAAGCTCTATCGATATTCACACTGGGGGCATCGATTTGTTGTTTCCGCACCATGAAAACGAGGAAGCACAATCTTGTTGTTATCATGGAGTTCATCAATGGGTCAATTATTGGTTGCATAGTGGGCATCTGTACCTGACGGATGACGAAAAAATGTCCAAAAGTCTACGGAATACAATAAGCATACGGGAGATATTGAAAACTTACAGCTCCAACCAATTTAGACTATTTTGTCTGCTTACACATTACAGAAATGGTATTGGACGTTCTTTTTTAAGGATGGGTTTTAATAGACTCGTAGCTCGTGCGTATACAATCAAATTCGAAAGATAGACACAATGGGAAGTTTAGTGCCAAGAACATCAATTTGAACAAAAATAATGCCAATATTGGAGAGCTGCGGCTCGCTGGTTGCGTTAATGTTTATTGCCAAGGACCTGTGGGTTCGATTCCCCCCTGACACTAATGAAATTTTGGTTTATCGATCGCTCTAACATTTGTTTTTCTATCACCCCAATGTCACGTCTAATTTGGGTAAGACCCAAATAACCTACCAAATGCTTGAAAAATTACGGAATGTTACATTTTTGATGTTCGAAGAATTTTTTGGGCTTGGTGGAGATTTTTGTTATCAAGAAAAATACTGTACCTAAAGTAAACATTACCGACATTCATTAGAGGGATATATTTATCACCATAAAGTGAATGTCTCAGGTAGTGAGATTCGATGAGAATTTTGAGTATTTCGCTGTACGATAAAAATCTAAAAACAATTAACGATATTGAATACACTAAGAAGATTGATATTAAATAATGATTATGTCAAAAAGTTATTAGTAAAACAGTTCAAAAAGATATTACTTAACAAATTGTCTGAACACTTTTCTATTTTATTATCAAACTAATTCGATGATATTTATAAATTATTATTTCACGAATTTTCTGTTATTTTCGGAATAACCGATGTTCCCTCTTTCGAAAATTTGTTCATACGACAAGATATTTAAAATTTACGACTCAAAAATTTCTCAGAATTAAAAAAACTATAGCAAAGTTTCCAACAATTCACGTATACTTGGAAGAATCAGTGAATTTTCTACATAATAAAATAAAAAGGTTTATTGAAATTTGATGCTTATTGGCATTATTACTACTATGCAAAATCACTGTTCTTATTTTATGTTATGTTTTCTCTAACCCCTCCCCTTTTCATATTTTCATCGTATCACGGAGTACTCAAATGCTGATCGGCTAAAACTTTTGGTTGGATTGTGTACGTGAAGCTTCTTCAAATAACCTTAAAGCGATTAGACGGCCTCTTGTTTTATTATCTACTACCACTAACTCTCTAGATCAAACTTTTACTAAAAGGGATTACCGCAAATAACAAAATTTGGTTATCGGATTTAATTTTCATCCGATTTGAGCCATTATCAAAATATTACGGAAGACCCACATGTAGGCAAGTGAATTATAGTCGAAAATAGTTTATACGTTGAACCGTTTAGCAGTTAGAAGCCTGAAGAACAGATAGATGAACAACCGAGTATTACAATACGAGTTCTGTTTTTTGGTACTGAACTCTGCTCGATGTTGATGTAATAAGGTGTTTGGTGTCGGTAGGACCTATACTATCGTTCAAAACGAAATCTGGTCACTGGAACGCGTTTGTCCGGCAAGTTTATCGATTTCGAGCAAGGGGAATGAAAATGTTAATGTGTCTAATAAAATTTGATTATTACAGTAATTATAAGAATACGACTACTTAACAGAATTTCGATCCGTACTCGGCAGCATGATTACTTCTTATTTTTTACAGGAATTGAATTTTCACATGAAAAAATGCAAAATGCGGTGACGATACTGAGCCAATTCGAACACTTTTTGAGCAATTGCCGAAATTACGTATCGGGACAACTAAATTTAAGAAACGTAGATGAAAGCGTAGTATTACATGTAAGTATTAAAATAACAATTATGAGAATAAACTGTATATTTTAATAAATTCTTCTATATTCTTACAACCATTCTCTCTAAAGGCGCTAAAAGGGACAAGGGAAAAAGTTTATGCAGCTGCAGCGGATGATTTTGATACGACAAAAGCAGTGTTTGCAATTCAAGAACTTGTTGCTGTTGTGAATAAAATGATAGATCGACCTGAGGTAACCTCAAGAATTCAATGCCTTACTGTTTTTTAGAATAAAATCCACAATCGTACATTATCATTTAGCAGGTCACAAAGAGCGATTCAATAAGCAGAAACACTTCATGTATAGCTGCAGTCGCTGAGTATATAAGGCAGACACTGTCAGACCTTGGGTTTTTGGATGAGGGGAATGCGAAAGGCAATACAAATCAATTGACCGAAGTTATCGATACTTTTGTTAAGTTTAGACGGGCCATACGGACCAGAGCACTAAAACAGGATGTCAAAGACAAAACCTTGCTGGAGGCGTGTGACGCAGCTCGTAATAATTTATCTACCTGCGGCGTTCAAGTTAAAGTATGATCAAAATCATTGTTATTCTCGAAATATTGTTATAATGCACCGTACCTGATTGGATAATTTTTTTTATATTCAATTATAGGACCATAAAAATACGTCTACTTGGACTTTAACGAAGGATAGATTTAAAGAGCCTGTCAACAATAAATAATAAAAATGGTCATCGATTTTTGTGTACAAATATGTATTTATAATAATACAACGAAGAATCGATTAATCGTCATCACCATTCGTTATCTTAATTTTTTTCCAACTAGCTGTGGTATCCTCAACACTCCTTCGTTTCCGTTCGGCTTTTCTCTCAGACAATGTTTTCTTAAGACCTTTCATTTTTCTCGTTTGTATACTATTAATATTCTGTGCTCCCAAGTGTATACGTCCAAGTGTCGATCCGAGTTTATCCATAGTTATATTCTTCCTCTTCTTGACCTTCAGGGTCTTTGGTTTTTTGCATGATTGCTTGAATAGATCGTCAGATGCGAGCCGGTTTCTTCTCACATTGAAATCGACACGCGGACCGATTTCGTTCAATTCTATTCGCGGAATTCTTGTACCGGACTTCTTCAGTGATACCCTGAAATATTAATCATACGATAAACTACCAGAAACGAACTGTCACAATGAATTCTATGTGAATACAGAATCCGCTTGGTTAATTAAATTTCATATAATAGTAAAATTAACCGACAACAGTGGACGGGCGGTCGGTGCGCGACTCTTGCGATCGCCCAAGTTAAGCAGCTTTGGCTGCAGTCACTATTTTAATGGGTGACCGCTTAGTCGTGCGCCGACTGTTTAGCGAGAGGCAGTTTTATTGAGTTTCTAATGTAATAAATACAACTGAAACTCAGTAAAAACGAAACCGACTGTATCGACACAGGTTTTCCGTAGTTTAACTGTGTCCATGGCAAATGCGATATAGCATGGTTAAGACGTCTGCGGGCATAATGGAAGTTAGGTTAGCTTAGCAAAGTGCGGGTAGGGAATGATAGAGGGAAAAATGGAAAAGACAAGGGCATATACAAAAACCCAAGAAGGTATACGTTATAACAAAGAAAAAAGAGAAAGAAGTTCGGTAAAATTAGCACGACAAAGTTATCACCCAGTCGAATGCGTATGTTATTTCCCGCGAGTGTTGCCGATAACACTGACAAGACGGCAGTTTTTAAATCAGCCTCACATTAATCTGTATAACAATTATCCACGTTCTCCACTCTATTACATGTAAGTTGAAATTTACGCATTACTCCCATATCATTCTAGCTCGTACATAAAGCTGCCTCCGTGAAAAAGCGAAATTTGAAAAAGCACCTCGCTGATAGAAAGACTCCTGGATGTGAAAAAATTATGAGGAAGTTCTGTGCAAGTTTTAATTTGCGTCTCCATTTTGTTACTTATTGAAACAAATACGATTGGAGACAAGAATATCTAGTATTGATTATCTACTGATAATGGTTTGACCTCCAGGTTCGCTGGTTTTTAATTTTTGCAGCCAAATTTGTCTTCTTTAACACTGAACGTGCCGGCACATAAGGGGTCATTTGCTCCCTTATGAAATAAACGTTGATTTTTAGAAAGAAATTCTTAATTATTAAAGGAAATAATTTGTAACATAACTTCTGATTTTTAATAAAATGATCAAGCAAATTTACAGAAAGTCAGATGAGCGAAAGAAATAACAATGAATGTACGAATTTAAAGTAAATTTTGAAAGGGGTCATTTGACCCACGCTTGATACATTAGTGTTAATACAATCTGTATCCGCGCTTTGAGCGCTGCTTTGTAGATTCGGTTCGTCTAGGACCATGCGTTCTGAAGTACGCAAATGGCTGAACTCCGAGCATAACATCGACAGCCAATCGTAGTTAGCCGGTTTCAGAAATTAATTGCATGTCAAAATGTTTCGTGACAAATGTCTTTTTTATAGGGACGATATCAGCTTTTTCAGCCACGAGATCAACCAGAAACGAATTATCAGGGCTTGAATGGCGAATTTCCCGACTTCTGGTATTGCGTACATTTCGACTAACTATTCAGACTTGTTTGTTAGTGCAGGTAGAGAAATTAGGCAGTTGTTGCTGAGGACACAGTGAAAGGGATAATAAAAAGGACTAAGTCTGTTACAAGTTGCAGCAATCCAATATCATAATTTGACGGAACTACGGGCATTTTATTATTTGATCTTACCTGTAACTTCTAAGTAAAATCTTATTTTCGAAAGCAGTAAAACTCAGCACGTGCTCTAATCCTTGCAATCTGATATTTCGAACGACATCCCTTTGAAATATGTCAACCAATAGATTTCTCACTCTTCCGTATTCGCGATTGTTTTCCCACAGTTCGCCGATAAATATGAGCATAGGTTTCATGCCTTCAGATATTTTTTCGACTTTGAATTCCTTCAAACTTTTGAAATTTTCGATACCGAACTCGGCCATGTCCAGTAAACAATGCTCGAAAGTTCTGCCCAATATGAGATTGTCTGGACGTTTCTTGTTGTGCGATGCAAACATGAATAGCGACGAGTTCAATTTTCGAGAAAACTGTTCGATGGGTGTTGCATCTTCAAATGGACGAATCGGATTCTTCTTCTTCATCCATTGCGCATCTGGCTTTTTGAGATTGTACTACAGTGGTAAAATACAAAGTAAGTTGACTTTACCGAATTATACGAATTGTTCGAATTATTATTATATCTTGGATTGAAGGGTCAAATGTAATTGATACACAAAGTTGGAGCTCAATGTTTCTAATAATAATATGCAGCTGTGATATATGTCAAACAGTAGCACCGTCGATTAGGCACAGGACGACCATGCAGGCTTACAGGGTTCAAATTCCACTGCTGGCACCAATGGAAAATTTTGTATATATTTTTTCTGTGAACATGGTGGTGCGGACCCCACCTTAAAAATTGTTGGTCCTCCCAAGACTCTGTCAAGCGAGTGTCAAGAATACTAAAGTTGCAAAAATGAACAGAAAAACTGTGTGCCCAGTGTGCGAAGGAGGAAGGTGGGATTGAGCGGGAGCGGAAGGCGAGAGCGATCTTTTGTGCACGGGGTCCCGGGTGCACAGCATGCGAGAGACGTCCGCATCACGAGATTCTGAGCGTACATTGTTGTATAAACCAAGTTGTTCTATTTTTACAATTTCTTGATAACAATGTACACAAAGCATTTCGGTCTTCGTGAAAGTTCTTCCCAAAGATGTAACGAATTATTTCCATCCAGTATCATAGGATTCTTAACATTTTTAGCATGGCTATTGATTGATACATCAGATATCATATGATTTTTGGTATGTTTCCCGCTGTATAGACTACAACTTCAATAATTTATTACTCGACAATCATATAAATGACACGAAATTTTGCATAGCAGCGTGGTTCCCACAGACGAATATCTTCAATAAATTTGAACTAACCCTTAACATTTGCACCAACGTATCCACCCTCCTTAAGTGGAGGTTAAAGGTGGTCGCTCTCGCGTAATACCTATGTCGCTATCTCTGTTGCACTCATGCGATAACCGCGCGTGCCTAGTTTCGACTTAAAAATAAGAAGAATTGCGCATGTTTTTTCAACTGTTCATAGGCGCCATTTCAATGTTTACCCAATTTTCAGCCTTCAAAGCCTTCCTACTCCCCTTGCACACATTTTTCTCAAAACAACATTTTTGAAGTAAAACTTCTTTGCTGACTAGACAAAATATCGCGCGCGTTACGAGAATTCCGATCGCGTGAGGGGGAGCCGAGAAGGATAGCGGCGACCCCACTCTCACGTACGTTCATGTTGTCAGCGGCGTAGGCGGCGGGGGGGAAGTAGCGTAACTACCGAATTTCTCTGTGCGAGTCGTAACGGTCGGTTGATAGCGAAAAAGAGGGGGGACAGGGATAACGCGGCAGTTGTACTACCAGATTTTTGTAACGCGGGCCACACTTGTCTACTCCCTGGTTTCCGTAATCTAAACAATGTATAACCTATTCGTTTAATTTAAACCTATTTGTATATTATGGTTTTTTAAGTTAAAAAAAAATAATGACATAAGAATAAATACTATTTCAATTAATTAGTGCAAATTCTATATTGCTTGAAATAAAATAGTATAATTGACATTAGGAAAAAATTAAATAACATAGATTTTTTTTACTTCGGTACCTCAAAAATCTAATTAAAATAATATTTCATTCAATTACTTTATTTTATTATTTACAGAAGGATGAAAAATGAATACATCAATTTTCCAAATAAGAAATTCACTATAGTTGAATAAGAAATCGATAGAGATCCATTGATGTTTTTGCATTTTGTACTAGGCTATAAAGAGATGTTTTTCTACGAAAAATGTGATGAAATAAAATAATGGAATAAAATACTATTTAAATACATTAAGTTCCTGTGCAACACAGAATTAATTATTTCAAATGATATTTCTCAGACCTATAGTATTCAACTTATATTCCAATTGCTATCTTCCTTCTATGAATTGATCCAATATTAATTGAAATAGTAGTTTCCCCGGTTCTGCTACTAACAATAAGAGATGCAAGAAGTTTCACTTCTGTCGCGCGTGGGTTCCACGCACATGGATTTTTTATCAGTTTTGCCACGATAACTCAAGAACGCCTAAAGTATCGCCTTGATTTTTTTTCAAACTGAATATAATAATTTTCTCCACACATTGAACCGTCGTCCGTATAGAAAAATTAATTATCTTCTCCTGATATAACAATAAATGTAGCAAGTTTTGGGTGTAAGCGGGGCCTAAAGAGAAGGCTTAGTATGCTGCAAAGTAGAAAATCTATCACATAAAATACATTTTTCACTGTGCTTCTTCATGCAAGACAGCCGCTAAATCTGAAGAAAAAAGTTCCCTAACTTTCCCCTAACATTTGCCTGACAACAGATTCTCACCTCTTCCGTTGCTGAAACTTGTATTCACATGTATTTTCAGGGTATTTAATGACGACTAGAACAAAAATTTCATGTCTTTCGAAAGTTTTTCAAGTAAAACACGTCACAAGAAGTCATCTAAAATCGATGTTACGAAAATGTCTTTGACGTCGATTGAAATCGAAGTTAAATACAACCAAAGAATCGTCACAAATCACATCATTTAAACTAAATATTGTAACAGCAGAATTTGCGGAAAGGGAGGGCATACAAAAAAACTGAAGACAACCAGAAAGAGCAGAGGAAGAACTCAAGAACAAAAGTGACTATGAAATCTAAGGCAACAAAAACGGGGGTATCTATAAAATACAAGCTGGCGGGAATGGCAGCAGGGCTTTTTGATAACTGTTTGTAAATACTCTATCTTCAGCTAATTTCGTACTATAAGGATTTAAAATTCTACCCGGTTTTATTGACATTCAATAATGTTTGTTATTGAATTAAGTGAGAATCGACAGTGACAGGACGGTTCAAATTGTATGACCTTCTGACTTTACGCATTGTGGGAAAAATATTCAGACTTCAACTGTAAATATCTTGAACTGTTAAGTTCAAATGCTATGAAAAAGTTAAACAAAAGTGAAGGAGCTCGGAACGTTGAATTTAGTACGAATCGATGAAGGGATTTCTATTTTATGATTTCCAATTATTTGTAAACAAATTGATTCAAATAATCGAGTTAAGGACAGTCGTCTAAGGTCCCCCTCTGTGTTTAGCATGACCGACAGGTTCGATCGATAATAAAAACTGTAATGAAGTGCATTTAGACAAGGTTGACCTTCCGATGAAAAACAAATTATTAGTGAACGGGTAAACTTATTAAGCGTCCTCTAAGAATTTACGTATCCATGGAAGCTCAGCCTCCTCTCAATTTGCGTGACTACAGTTTCTATTACCGACGGAGGGATACCCTGCTTCAACAATGTATCTTAGGTACTAGTAAGTCATTTGCATAACTAAACGTTCCAAACACAGATATTGTTTTTTAAAGCCCCCACAAATGAATTAGTGTCCACCGAGACTAAAAAGAAGTTTTTGTATGACTGGAAGATACAGATATATATCATAGAAATGATATGTTGTTTATTTTTTACTATTAACGTCCGAAAAACACGTCTGCAAATGAAATTTGTACAAAACTTTCTAACTTTTGCCATCACCTACGAAGCTTGAAGCGGAAGTAGTCAACCGTTGGCGGCGCTGTGTCCGGGTAGGTCACGTGATTTGAAAAGAGGGCTATACCAGTCGGGAATGGCACCATTCCCGTGTATATCGTCAAGTTCACCGTCGCTTTTATTTATTTTACCGATAATATAATATACTAACTATGCCCCGCGATTCCACCAGCGTTAAATTTGGATTATATATCTGTTTTATACCCCTTATGAGTACATAACCAAGTGCATCTCATTAACTATAAATACCATCTGGAAATTACGTGGAAAAATAAAAGGACCAATCATTCAAAAATAAACCGATGCTGCCGCCGCTCGTTAGGGTTATGGCATGAAGTTATATGGCCTAGAGCCTTCCCGAATAAACGGGCTATCCAATGCAAAAAGAATTTTTCAAGTCGGATTAGTATTTCCTGAGACTAGCACGTTCGAACAAACATACAAACTCTCCCAATTTATTATAGTCGGAAAATAAGTTATAGTATATAGTATATATATAGTAGGAAGATAATAAGGTTAGGGTCATGGCATGCAGTTACATGGCCCAAAGCCTTCCTGAATAAACGGACTATTTAATGCAAAAAGAATTGGTAAACCTCAGGTTTAAGGGATAACACCACTGTGACCCACTGTTTTTTCTCACATTTTTCAAGAATTTTTTTTGGGGAAAAAAAAAGAGATTCGAAAAAATTTTTTGGGTTTTGTTCCTTGTTTATTAATGTATCAAAAAACATTTTTTTCAAAATGTATCAAAAAAAATAGGCACGCCTTTGAAATTAAAGTTAATTTCAAAGGCGTGCCTATTTTTTTTTAAACAATATTTTCCCAAATCCCTATGTACTTCTCTTCAAAATATCATATTATTAACGAAAACACTCGGTATTTTTTTCAGATCGACGTTGAAGAGAGTTCTGCTGCGTGCCGCGGAAATGACAGCACCTGACGCGAGAGCTTCCCCAGCGCCACCATGCGGCGTGAAAAATGTGAAAAAAATGTTTTTTGATACATTAATAAACAAGGAACAAAACCCAAACAAAATCTTCGAATATCTTTTTTTTCCCACAAAAAAAAATTCTTGAAAAATGTGAAAAAAAACAGGGGGTCACAGTGGTGTTATCCCTTAAGGGACCCCCCTCCGATTTCTTTCGTAATAGGCTTATCCGACGCGTTTTCGCACGCGAAACAACTTTTTCCTTTGACAAAATTGGGGGGCGTTATTTATTTAAAAGTTATTAACAATTAAAGGTAATAATTCATATAGCTATTTCCCTTATAACAGCCAGTCCCATTCATCTTGTCCTTCACATGTGTTGTTAACAATACCGCCTGAGTTACATACAAAAAGTTTTCCAGGATATACAGTATGTAAAGAAATTATCCAGTGTAAAAACTTTAAAACCCATTCCGCGAAACCTAGTTTCATGGAATGGATGATTCTGAATGTGTGCTTCAGAATTCAGAAAACTAGGATTTAAAAAAAAAACTAACATGGTGAGAGCGACGTTGCTGGAAACATTATACGTTGTACAAAAGACTTGCTGTTTTTCATGAAATTGGTCAATATCTGTGTGATCAGAGCAAAATGAAATGATCCACAATCAATGATGATAGTGGGGCCGCTGTGTAATTGGCAAATGCAGACGGTCCTACTATTTTCTTTTTCATTTGATTAAGACGTGTTTGGGAAAAGGCAACTTTTCTCTATGTCTCTCAATCATAACACACATTTTTAATTCACCTAATTAACGTCATGTTACAGCGTGTTGGTATCTTGTTAGCCCTTCTAATTTTATGTCAACTTATGGGCATTGTATGAAATGCCATCACTACCACCAAATGATGATATATCATATTTGAACACTGAGCAATAGTACAGTAACACCAACTTTGCACTATGTCCTAATGGATCAAGTCATAGTATATATTTGCTTATATACGTATGTTCTTTGTGCCAAAACACTCCCGACAATGGTGTAACTGTTATGTTATTTGGCCAGCTGGGTTATAAGTATCCATCATTGCAATAATTATTTTGTAAACAGAATAAAGAAGGCATTCAACACTTTCACATGAAGGTCTTCAATTATGTTTGTAGCAAAGATTTGAAAATATCCCTTAAGGGTTTGGTTATCAAGGAACATCTATATCTGGGGGAGATACACAAATACCCATTAGTGTACTCCTTCCCTCATTCTCATTTGATAGATTTCTCCCATGCACAATTAAATTAAAGAATAACTAAACATCTCTTTGTCACACATAAATACTTGCCAAATCTTTCAAACAGTCGTTAACGGTATGCGAAGCTGTACTTCCCCTGATGCATAATGTTTGCTTAGCATCTTCTATCAACTGTGGCTCTCGTTTTATTATAACTTTCTTTCCTCTATGAGTCGTGGGCTTTCTACAAAAAATTTTCACAAATGGATTATCGAAAATGAAAATTATTAGAAATATCAGCACGACGGTTTCATTTGAAGGTTAGATTACATCAATTGTTGCTTACACTACTCTTTTTATGACCGACATTATGATGGTAGGACGTTCCACTGGCTATGAAATTAGACAATACTTGAAAGGTTAATTATTTATATAAAGTTTTATGATTGATAATAGTCGTGTTACATTTGAACATAACGCACATGGGCAGTTCGAAATCAGATTCAGAGTGATTTCTCGACTGACCACAGGGCCGTTTAACCCATGGTGGAAGTAGACAAGGTGTTGCCATACTCGCGACGCGTTTTCACATGTTCTGCGCAGTACCACTACTGCGGCCATCTTAATTTTATATATACCCAACATATCCTATATTTACTACATATGCTGTGAACAAAAATCTGACACGAGTGCATTATATTCAACAAATCTTTCTTCATTACAAAAAGAAAACAGGTGAGTTGTTAAAATTACACAACCATTTCGTACGAGTCTAACGCCCAGAATATCGCAAATATTGAAAATCACACAATGTTGATACGGAATGAATGTATAATGTACCGGTGACAATTATAACCTCAAACTCAATCCCAATAAAGTTTTAACTTTATCATTTCTCCCCATTATATCTTTAAAATAGATAATTCAGTTTCCGATTACGATAACTTCATTCTTTCACCGTGCGTTATATCATCCATTTTATATAATGATTTCTCAATACAGCATGCCGTCGTGTTACGTCAAGGGTTGCAAAAACAGAACAGAGTTTTTCAAGAAAAACAATGCACCCGAAAAAATCCATTTTTATGGTTTTCCGAAGAACGCCCACTACATTGAAAAGTGGAAGATGGCCTGTGGACGAGAAAATATAAATATTAAAAACGGTAATTTATAGAATTTTATTATATTTGCGTACGAAATCCGTAAACTCATCAACATTAATTACAATTAATATATTCATAATGAAGGCAACTCTGAAATTTTTGTTAATAGCTAAGGTTTGCTCGGTACATTTCTCACCATCTGCGTATAAAGAGAAATCGTGGGTACATGAACAGTTTGGGTTGTCGCCAACACGTGGTCGCCGTTTGGAAGACAATGCAGTGCCGACTGAAAAATTACCATGCATAAATACGAGCTTCCCATTGGATACCGTTGAAACAACAAGCAACAATGATCCATCGACACTGACTGCGCATAGTGTGCCTCCTGACGATGTTGTAACTCAACGCAACAAGGAATTGCTACGTGATAATGAAAGTATTTTGTCAGCACAGCCTGGAGATCTTCCAACGACATCCATCATCGTAAAAGATGCAAAAGAAGAAGAAGAAGACCACGAATTAGAAGAGAAATGTACTTGGAAAGAAATGTATGAACAATTGAAAAAAGAGAATATGACGTTACAGCGAAAACTCAGGATAAAAGATAACAAAATAAAAAAAGCTGATCATGCTGCAAAAAAATATATGACAGTGTTAAAAAGATTATTCACACCAGGGCAGGTCCATTTATTGTTGCATCCAGAAAAAACAAAAACAAAATGGAACGCCGAAGACATCGCCGCTGCTGTATCTTTACTGAGCGTGAGTCCGAAAGCATACAGATATTTAAGAAACACTACTCAAATTCCTCTGCCATCTCTTTCAACTTTGAGAAAGTGGGTCAACAAGTTGGATATGGAACAAGGTCCTCTACCCGATGTATCGAGTATTATCAAGCAATAAGGCTCTAAAATGACGATCATGCAAAATGAGAGAAATGTACAAATGCCAAATAAAATATGATAAATGTGTATTTCACAATGATTATCTAATACACCCTGTTTCCGATAATTTTGTCTTTAAGGAGACTGAAGTCTCTTCTCTGCCTTCAATCATGTGGGATATAAGTATTCGAGAGACAAAAATAAAGTTTTTCGTATATTTCAGTTCAAAATCATGTTAAACTAATCGATGAAAACTAATTGATAATTTCAAAGTTTTCGATAATGATGAATAGATTTAGAGGCTTAGTATGAATTAATGAAAAGAAACTTCAAATTTCTTATTGGCTATTCGTACATTATGCGCATTACTACACCTTGTATCCTTCTACCATGGTTTAACCCGCGTCGGAGGAAACGGACCTGCTGAAGCCCGTGGCATGATCGAGGAAATAAGAAATAGGAATAAAAATCAACCAATCGCCACGCACTTTAGAGAAGCTACGCCAATCGAATGGCTGAGTTTCATCCCAATTTATACCCTGAAGATATCTTCACCTGTGTGAATTATGCCCGTATTCATAATTGGCTTCCTTATCTCAAGGGAGCTCCCGAGCTCCCTTGAGAACGGGATGCCGCCGTGGTCTGTTCGTTTTTGCTGCATTTGTGAACTTCTTACCATATGATGCGCAGAGTATAGCCAAATATAACCTATACAAATTTGACAAATGCCCGTATTCATAGTCCGTCCTTATCTTAAGGATGAAGGGAGCCTCCATGAAGGATCCCTTGAATCTCCAAGGCCGCCTTATTTCATAGACGTACCTCGAGTCTTCCTGTCGGACGGATGGAAAATTTTAGGGATTTTAGCGATTAGTGGATGCAGTTATGTTTATGGCACCAGAACCTAACCTAACACGAGTTCAAAAAATGTAACGAGTAAAAATCTAAAGGTATTGAAAAATCTTATATATGAGGTTTATATTAATTATTAATAGTAGTTAATATGAGTACTAATGGTAAAGTAATTGATTTTCAGAACTGCAACGAAAAAGAATAAAACTCCGAGAAGCAATTGAGCATCAGCGGGAGCTTCACGCTAAAAAAATTGCGATTGCTGAAGCAGAAGAGAAAATAGTTATCTTGAAACTGTTGAGAAGAACATTCGTTGGCATTCGGGCAAAGATAGTATCATATAAAATATTCATGTTTTTAATATCTAATTATTATTATAAGTGTTAAAATATCAGACTGGTGCGGAGTTACGAGGAAAGGGAACGATAAAATAAAATATCTCTTGCAATTTATTATCAATTTCCGGAAGTATTTTTTGTCCTGATATTATGTTGTTCCTCATAGAAAAATCGCTGTCTATATACGGCTGTGTGTCTATCCATATTTAAGTCGATACAAATAATAATATTTAAGTGCAATGTAAAAGTATATTTATATACATTTTTTTATGTTTAATACAAAATATACTAATTACAAGAAATGAAATATTGCGTTTGAAAAATTTTGAAACGCCAGTTTCAATAAAGAACATTTTATTTTAGTTTTTAATACATAAAAAAACATTCTTCAAATCATTATTAATTTTTAATCTAAACATATGTACAAATGCTAATTTGTATGAATTGATCTTGATTAACATGATTACAACATGCCAATTATCATGAATAAAAACTTAATATAAAAACTACAATTGGTTCACAACACTGTTTCATATTTAAGAAAAATGTCTTAAAATAAAAGCAAATTATTTTGAATACACACATTGTGCAAAACAACAGTGGCACAGACAATTGCCACCATTGTGCGCAACTTTGTTCTTAAGCTGTGATACAGGCATGGAAATCGACGTTTCGAAACTCAAAAAAGTTGTTCAACGATAACTCGTGTTTTGATATGTGCAGTATTCCATCGAATTTCTGCGTCTGTCTCAGGTGTTAGAAGATAGCTGCCGCACGCATACCCACTATCACCAAGTAAAATTCCGTCCAGGTGTCCTAGCTCAAAACGACAGTACACACCGCTTCGATCAAATATTACAGCATCGTGAGTCGAACCAGGGTGCCTGACAACTATATCAAGAATTTCTCGTTGAGGTCCAGATGCAACCCATAAAAATAACAAATAAAAAAAATGAACTTGATATTAACTTATTCATAATTATTTAACATATGAAATTTGATATGAACACAAAATAAAACAGCTGAGAAAATGTACCTGTACATTTAAAGAGAACCATCCTTTTCGATTCCATCCTATTATGGATGGAAAGTTGGCCACTTCATAAAATTTGATCTTATTATCTCGACGTTTTTGTCCAGTGGAAAAATTAATATATACACTCAAATGTGATGCTAAAATCCTGGAAACTCGTGCAACAATTCTCAATACTGATGCTTGACTGTACCCTCGCATGTCTCCGTTAACTATCTACAATTAAAACAGTGTACAAATGAAAAGAAAATTAAGTGCCTATTTATTTACCACAATGTTAAGACAAAATTTTCAAACCTGAAGGCTACTTGTTGTGTAAAAACGCAGTGCTACTAACAACTGAGTTAATGGAGAAATTGGCAGTCAACGATTGTTCAATCGCGTCAACCGAGCATTTACCAGAGGTAATACAGTCATAGCTCCTTTGCTGAATCTGTACCTTTTCCGAAAAGGAACATCTTCGAAAAATTCCAACGGATTTTCCAATCACGAATGTACCTTTTCACCAATCAGAACAGAATCGGATTCTCTGGATTTTCGTCTTCAAATTCATCGCCAGAATAATTTTAAAATGCGTTTTCCATGATTCGTTTTTTTTTTCTTTATACACTTTGTCCGAAAACGCGACACCACAAGTAACCACAAACTTAAAATATGTCAAATTTGTATAGGTGATATTTGGCTGTACTCTGCGCTCATGTGGTAAGAAGTTCACAAATGCGGCAAAAACGAACAGACCAAGGCGGCGTCCTCTCGTCAAGGGAGATCGGGAGCTCCCTTGAGATAAGGAAGCCAATAAGGCTCCTTGTTCAAGGAACGTTTATGAAACATGTTATAGGGAATAAGGGACCCTTATTCCTCAAGGAACGACTATGAATACGGGCATAAGTTTGTGGTTACTTGTGGTGTCGCGTTTTCGGACAAAGTGTATAAAGAAAAAAAAGAATAACGCATAACGCATTTTAAAATTATTCTGACGATAAATTTGAAGACGAAAATCCAGAGAATCCGATTCTATTCCGACTTGTGAAAAGGTACATTCGTGATTGGGAAAATCCCTTGGAATTTTTCGAAGATGTTCCTTTTCGGAAAAGGTACAGATTCAGCAAAGGAGCTGTGATTGAGATCTTATTACCTCTGGTAAATGCTCGATTGAGGCGATTGAACAATCGTTGACTGCCAGTTTCTCCATTAACTCAGTTGTTAGTAGCACTGCGTTTTTACACAACAAGCAGTTTTCAGGTTTGAAAATTTTGTCTTAACATTGTGGTAAATAAATAGGCAATTAATTTTCATTCCATTTGTACGCTGCTTTAATTGTAGATAGTTAACGGAGTCATGCGAGGGTACTGTCAAGCATCACTATTGAGAATTGTTGCACGAGTTTCCAGAATTTTAGCATCACATTTGGGTGTATATATTAATTTTTCCACTGAACAAAAACGTCGAGATAATAAAAACAAATTTTACGAAGTGTCCAACTTTCCATCCGTAATAGGATGTATCGAATACACCCCTATACGCATAACGCATCCTGGAGGGAATAATGGAGAGGTATTCCGGAATCGAAAAGGATGGTTCTCTCTAAATGTACAGGTACATTTTTTCAGCTGTTTTATTTTGTGTTCATATCAAATTTCGTATGTTAAATAATTATGAATAAGTTAATATGAAGTTAATTTTTTTTATTTGTTATTTTTATAGGTTGTATCTGGACCTTAACGAGAAATTCTTGATATAATTATATCAAGAATTCACCCTGGTCAGGCACCCTGGTTCGACTCACGATGCTGTAATATTTGATCGAAGCGGTGTGCGCTGTCGTTTTGAGTTAGGACACCTGGACGGAATTTTACTTGGTGATAGTGGGTATGCGTGCGGCAACTATCTTCTAACACCTGTTTTAAGATCTGAGACAGACGCATAAATTGTGTATTAAAAATAATTTGCTTTTATTTTAAGACATTTTTCTTAAACATGAGACAGTGTTGTGAACCAATTGTAGTTTTTATATTAAGTTTTTATTCATGATGATTGGCATGTTGTAATAATGTTAATCAAGATCAATTCATACAAATTAGCATTTGTACATATGTTTAGATTAAAAATTAATAATGATTTGAAGAATGTTTTTTTATGTATTAAAAACTAAAATAAAATGTTCTTTATTGAAGCTGGCGTTTCAAAATTTTTAAACGCAATATTTCATTTCTTGTAATTAGTATATTTTTTATTAAGCATACAAAATGTATATAAAAATACTTTTACATTGCACTTATAATATTATTATTTGTATCGACCTAAATATGGATAGACACACAGCCGTATATAGAACCAGCGATTTTTCTATGAGGAACAAAATAATATGAGGACAAAAATACTTCCGGAAGTTGATAATAAATTGCAAGAGATATTTTATTTTATCGTTTCCTTTCCTCGTAACTCCGTACCAGTCTGATATTTTAACACTTATAATAATAATTAGATATTAAACACATGAATATTTTATATGATACTATCTTTGCCCGAATGCCTCTTCCTCTCTTAACAGTTTCAATATAACTATTTTCTCTTCTGCTTCAGCAATCGCAATTTTTTAAACGTGAAGCTCCCGCTGATGCTCAATTTCTTCTCGGAGTTTTATTAGTAGTAGTTCTTTTTCGTTGCAGTTCTGAAAATCAATTACTTTACCATTAGTACTCATATTAATTAATATAAACCTAATATATAAGATTTTTCATTACCTTTAGATTTTTACTCGTTACATTTTTTGAACTCGTGTTAGGTTAGGTTCTGGTGCCATAAACAGTACTGTATCCACTAATCACTGAAATTCCTAAAATATTCCTTCCTTCCGAAAGAAAGACTCGAGGTACGTCGATGAAATAAGGCGGCCTTGGAGATTTCCGTGAGGAATAAGGATCCCTTTTTCCCTAGATATTCCATTTAAGAAGAACGGATATTCCTCAAGGAACGACTATGAATACGGGCATTAGCCGGGAAACCTAACCTTTAATAATATTAGGTTCAACTAATCGTTTAGTGGTCGTTTGGTGGCTATTGGTAGCGTAATAAAAACATGTGGTAATCAATAATTTTTTTATAATATTAAAAACAACTTATGGCGTGAAGTTGGCCGGGTCAATTTTTTCTTGTCATATATTTTGCTTGATAAGGTTCTTAATCGATGTGCAATCGTTAGGTAGTTCCAAGTAATCAAATTACGACGTTCAGTAGTCATTCATTACAATAACATGATTAAAAAATAATTGTGCGTCGGCGGTTATGAGCTCGTGAGGGCTACGATTGGCCGAGGAGTAGTTACAAGGGAATCAAGACACGTTATTATCAATCTGTCATTTTTCAACGGATTTCCAACGTAAGGTCTCAATCGGAGTAGAATTGTTTGGTGGCGATTGGTAATCTAATAAGAACGTTAGATGATCAATTGTTTAACTTCATACTGAAATAACCGCGATAACTGTAGATAACCGCGTACACTATGTAAGATATGCCCTATATACCGTCACCTATGTATCGTACACCACGAGGTATGTACGGTATGCCGTAAAGGATATTTTCAATATCATTAATATAAAACGAAATCTGTTTTGTATTTAGAATTTTTTTCACATAAGTATCTCGTGAAACGGCAATTCTCTAAAACCTTTTCACAAATTTTCAAATTTGATGTATTTTGTTACCTAAAAAAATATAAAAAAATAACCACCCTTTTATGAATAATTATAAATTGTAATAAAACGAGTTTTTCCGAAACTCGAAAATTTCTTGCCGCTTGAAATCCCGTTATAGGGCTAAAATTAGCGGATAAATGGTTACAAGGGAATCGAGGCACTCTATTGTCAATAAATCTGTTATTTTTCGATGGATTTTGTTCTGTAATGTCTCAATTAAAGTTGAATCGTTTGGTGGCGATTGGTAGTTTAATTCGAACGTTAGGAGATCAAAAATTTAGCTAGCGAGACACCAAATACGCTAGGGTCCATTCCAAGATATTATAGAGGTTACGATTAGCCGATTCTCTTGTAGCCATTCCTCGGCGAATCGTAGCCCTCACGAACTCGAAGAATCTATGGCTATAATATTTCTTATCTAGCACGTTAAACAGTTGACCACCTAACGTTCTTATTATACTACCAATGGCGACCAAACGATTCTACTTCGATTGAGACTTTACAGAAGAAAATCCGTTGAAAAATAACCGATTTATTAATAATAAATCAGTCGATAAGTTGTCTCGATTCCCTTCTAATCGTTTCTTGGTCAATCCGTAGCCCTGATGAGCTCAAGAAATCGATGCCTACGATATTTGGTATCCGCAAATTAAACAATCCTAAACAAACTACCTAACGTTCCAATTACACTATCAATAACCAATAAACGATTCAGCGTCGATTTAGACCTTACTGAGGAAAATTCGTCCAAAAATGATAGATTTTTTGGCAATAAGGTGTCCCGATTGTTTTGTAACCATTCCTCAGCCAATCGTACCCCTAGCTGGTAACCTCCGACGAACAATTATTTTTTAATCGTGTGGCTGTAACGAATGGCTGCTAAACGTCGTAATTTAACAACTTGGATTAAAAAAAAATCAAATTGCACAGAAACTAATATATTTGGTCTGCTAACTTAACATTATCGACTAACCTCTAAGTCATAATTATTTTTAACCATGTTATACCAATGTTAAACTATTGAACGTCGGAATTGGACTACCAATCACCACAAAACGATTATCCTTCAATTACAACTAATTGGAACAAAATTGGATACAGAATAATATATTTACCCGGCTAACTTCACATTATCAAATAAATGCCTTATCCCCACTACCGAGACGCAAATGTTTTTTTCTATTTTTTCTATATAAACTACGAAGCATCAAACTTTCTGAATAGGATAATCGTGACCACTAAACTGAATTAAATAGGCCGATAAATTTAAAAAAAGCTTGGCCAACTGTACACTAAAATTTTAATTACTTAATTTTAAAAGCCAAAATTGTCTGATCCATTATACTGTAACGCCTCACTGACGTATTTCGGCGGGAACTTTGAAACTAAGACCAACGATATCCAATTCGCTGGGCTCGCGCTGATAAACAGCAAAACCTCACCTCGTTAGTGTTCTGGAAATGTAACTCGGCGCGTGAAAAGGTAAAGAACTTAAAGAATCAAGGATATCAGGTGCAAAGTATATCGTGTAACTATATTTTCAAACTGCTGTACAAAACAATTTCGTTGTTCGCTACTCCGAGATCGAGAACTGAGTGACTCTTCTTCTCGTGCTGTGTCCTCGCGAGGCTCGAGCCTCCCTTCGTACATCCCTTGCCAAGGGGTTCCTTGGCCAATCGGTATTCTTGTCGTTACGCGTCGTTTCCGCCACCCTTGTTTGGTCGCCCACGTAGCGTCTTCCTGGATCTCCCGTCTGTACCCCTGCGCTGGCCCCCGGTGGTCAACACGTGTGGGCCACTCTTGCGAGCTGGTCCTTAAGCGAGGGTTTTTTAAGTGGGTTCCCTTGTTAAGTCCTTGCGCTTAAATTCCTAGTTTTGAAACCCAAAGTTAACTGGATTTTTTTACGGCTAATAAATTTTCTTGATTTTCCAAAGGAAAAACTAAAGCTTTACCCTGTACCGTTAGGCGTGATAAATTACCAAGTTTCCTTGACGGTTAAACATATGGAAGTAAGAAGTACAATAAATTTTAGTTTCCCTTTTTTTGTTCAAGTCATATAGTATTTCACATATTTATATTAGTTATTTCAGTCACCACATTGAACATCCCGATCCTCTCAGCATTGTATCCTATGAATTAAGTGTACAGTATGCGTTGGACAGAAGCGGGTCTATATTTTAATCTATCTTAAATTCTCGTGCCTGTAGATAACGATAGCGATCTGTTTTACCCTAGGCGAATGTGATGTGATATCGACACTCGTCGCAATACGGTGGTAGACGTGAGCGACGGGCTGCTGTCGTACTACACAACCGTCAACGAGACAGTGTGTCGTCATTTATATAATCCGATCAAATCAATGCTCAAGAAAGGTTCTAATTCGATTATTCTTGACCTACAAACAATTCTTATCGATCGGTCAACTTCCTGCGGTCATATGACCAGGTGTCGTGAAATCAGAGAAATGTACCGGATACGTTTTTTTAGCGTTTTTCGAGAAACGACGAACTAACAAACGTTTTGCTTAGTTCATTTGGGACCTACATACGATTACGCATCCATAAGGCCCATAGACACCCGCAGTACGATCTAAATAAAAAATTTCCGAGCAAGTTCACACCATATTTTATTTTTAATTTCTTATAAAACTGTAAACTAACAAACACCTACAAACGACCAACAAACATTTACGCTCATTTCCTCCGACGCGGTTTAAATAGGGTACATTTTTTTTATAGTGTGGGTCGATAGGTTGAACTGAGTTTAATCTTCAATTTACGTGAGAGGAATCGGGGTGTGAAGAAAACAAAATTTGAAAAGTCAAAATCGACCGGCCTGTCACGGAGGTGCTTTTTTGCTCCGGAACTTCGATTATTTTGAAAAATCCTTTATTCTACGTATTCTAGACATATTATAGAAGCAATTTAACAAGTAAAATATTTTTCAATTTTTTCTACCCATCACACGGTATAACCCCTTAAAATCCTGGTTCTGGCAATCCGGGTTTCGGCTTCATAATTTTGCTTCAAAAAATTCTGAATGACTGTATAAATGTTAATAAACATATTGTAATAATTGTGAGATGTTGTGTTTTCATGGTTCGTTAGCAAAAATTCACCAAAAAGGCGAAAAAATACAGTCGTCACACGGTCGACCGCCTTAAGTCCAACTCACAAAATACATTCTAACCGACAGCAGTGGACGCGCGGTCGGTGCGCGGCTTCGGCGATCTCCCATGTTAAGCAGTATTGGCCGCGGTCAATATTGGGATGGGTGACCGCTTAGCACAACGGAAACTCACGGGAGCATGTCAAAATCCCGACACGACTCTCGCGTATACCTATAGTGTTTTGTTAATACATGCTGTCGGAGTTGTGACTGTCGGGATTTTGACATGCTCCCAAACTCACTCAAAAACAAAAAGCCGTCTGTGTCGACACACGTTTTCCACAGTTTCCCTATGTCCACGGCAAATGCGAACAGTGTAGCTAAGACGTCTGTGGACGCAATGGTAGTTAGGTTAGCTTAGCGAAGTGCGGGTAGGGAGTGATAGGGGGAAAATGGAATTCGGAAGGGTCATGCGTAAAAATCCGAAAGGGTATACGTTGAAACACATGATAATAAAAAAATACATTCTTTGGTTTATGGAAAAAAAACAGCGTCGCAAAGGATCCAGTCTGCCATTAAATACTCTAAGGTCGCTCATGAAGTTCAATAATTGACACTAAAAATCGATGTTTAAGTAAACATCGATTTTCAACGATCAAATAAAAAAGGCAGTAAAATGAAGTATTGCGATAAACAAATACCTATTTCTCGATTTCTTTCTTTTTTTTCGATTTTTTTATCTTATCGCCGTGAAAAATTTGAAAACAGCGAACTCGTATGGAAAGCCCGGTATGTTGAACATCCATACGTGCAACATTTAATATAATTCTGTGAAGTTGTCAAAAAAAGTATCGGGTTCATGGAGAATATCATGTTCATGTTTTGTTTAATCTCAATATCGTTATGTACTTTCACGTCGGAAAAACTTCTGCATTACCCAAATCCTATCTTTTATCGTCTGTCGGTATATAAATTTATTTATTTGAAGACGCTGGCGCCTGTGTTGATACTTGATTCTCAGACGCGGATTAAGATTTATTGGGTTTAATTTCTTTTATCCTCATATTCGGTGAGACTATTAAGTTTTGAATCTTATGAAAGAACGCATTTAAATAAATCGGAACTCCTGTGAAGTAACTTCGCACCGACTTTGCTTTTCACTTGTCGAATGAGGGAAAAATAATACTCTTGATGAAGTCTGGCTCTCACTTTGAAAAACGACATTTTCTGTATTGTGTCTTTTTAATAATTATTTTTAACGTTTTTGTAATAGCTAAAGTAGCGTGAAACGTCTCGTATACAAAGTGTGTATTAAAAAATGTTTGAACTGAGAAGAAAGTTTTTAATGTGATAGGACTCAAGAAAAGCCCTACGGAATAGGGTTAATTACACAGTAACGATTTGCATAACAAAAGCCTCGCCTTGCTTTTTTTTACTTGTGCAAAAATATGAGATATTGTACTGCAGGAGCGTAATTGCCCCACTGTATATTAATAAAATGATCATTGCTACTATATATAATAACTATTGTTAATTAAAAATCTGAAACTCGGCCCTTCCTCTCCCAATCTCCATAACGAGTAGGTTCAGGCCCTCTTGGGCCACCAATTTCACCCGTTTCTGGATTAACATTCTCAGGAAAGGCTTCTAATGGCTCTTTCTCTTGATGTGGATGCTTTCCTTCTGGAAGTTCCTCAAGCTTCTCTGTGTCAAAAAGTACAATTTGTATAACCGATTATTAAATATATCGGGTTCACAGTATCGACTTCAATACATACGTAAGGAAAAGGAGTACATATATCTACTCTCTTGTTCCCAATGCACTTAGTGGGAAAAACTGTGCCAACTGGGAGAAACTACGCCATTTTTACATCAAATTACACGTTTCTATAATAAAATAACCACCACTTGCAATTATTTCATGGTTCAGAGAAATTTTAAAATCTTTTTTGTAGATGTCTCCTTGCTTTTCAAAATCAGTCGACTACGAGAGAGCGAGAATAGTAGGAAGTGGCAGTGATAGGCCACTTTATCATTGTTATCACCAGAATAATTCTTTTTTGGCCAATAAAAATAATTATTTTGTGTTTAACAACTAATAAACTATAGTTTATTTTCTGTACGGTCTTTAATTGAAAAAGGCGTTTATTAAGCCACTATCAAAAGGACAGTACTCTTATAAAACCTAAATTAAAAGTTAAGGTCCATACTTTGGATTGGTAGTAGTAGCCGTGGCGTTACATAAATTCCCCGGTAATTTACCGGTAAAAATTAATATAAACATAGTTTATCAATAATTTCAGATCACTACCCATAGCCCATCTACAATGTTCTCACCACGTTCCAACATAAGCGTTACGACCTGCGACTTGCATCTTGTGACTGTCGTAAATGTGGGTACATGATACCTCATTTACAATGGTCACAAAACGCAACTCGCAGGTCGCGATGCCATTGGAGGAACGTGGGCAACTCGTCGTTGCAACTCTGCTATTGGAGATGGCTAAGGAGCATTTTAAATGCAGTGTATACGCCGTATTTCGATTAGCTACTGATCAGTATAGCTGAGGGTGTGTTCCCAAATGGTGTCATGGCGTTCGAAGTATAACGAAAAGCAGGCACATATCCACATTGACACCATTTGGGAACAGCCGCATCGCGTAGTTCACAGCGGTCTAACATAGGCGTTGCGACCTACAAGTATTGTAGATCAAGCACAACTGCCTGGTCTATAAAGGTCGCAGTCGCAGGTCACAACGACAAGTTGGCCTCGTTCCAACAAAGGGATCACGACCTGCGACTTATGTTTTGCGAGATGAGATATTACGCTTTACAGATTATTCTGTGCAAAGACCTTAACCGGCACAAAACTTCACACACGATATGCTATCCGGTAATAGAGATCAGTGGTCACCCATAGGCCAATATAACATACAAAGACTAGTGACAGCACATTCTTGTTCTCACGTAATCCCATTCCAGTGTTTGCAGTGGGTGGCATATAAGCCAAGTCTTTGAAATGACTGCGGCCATAAAATATCCGTTTCAAAAAAACTGGTGGCATATAAGGCTCTGAATCAAGTCGCACTCGTTTCAGATTCAAGAGTCCTCGTGGTCAATCACTTAAAACGCGCTCGTAATTCTTGCTGCTTACTGAAATTGCTTGCTTTATATTTTCGATCTTGTTGCCACCCGCGCCTGTTTTGTGGCTCATGGTTTATAATATGTAGGATATATTTCGGTAAGTTTTTTTTCCGTCCTATTTTTTTAAAAGACGTGTGGCGGCCGTTAGAACAGGCCACACATTCGAACGATTCCTCCGACGCGGTTTAAACGGCGTTCAATTTTCTTTGTATAGTTCGGAGATAGGCTGAACTGAGTTTAAAGTTCGATTAACGTTGAAGCAATCGGGCGTAAGAGTAACGCCCGATTACGGCAATAATGGCTTAAGCGGCACATAGGGGTGTGTGTGGGTTTGGGACCATTGCGATCGAGCTGATAATGGAATCGAAGCAACTTCTGTGTGAATGCATCAAATGGAAATTTTTACACTTCATTGGGTCAGAAAAAATCTTGTTACAAAAAAAATGAAAGACCTTACAAAGCCAACTTTTGGTTTAATGGTCGACTTTCATCTTACCATAATTTGAAAATGGTACAATATTTATACATACTAAATATGAAATATTTGTAAAAAAAAAATTATTCAAAAACACCAAAGTAGTTGATATATTTTTTTCCAGTCCAGTTCATCGGTGCAAGTATTGTTCCATTTTGAACTTGTCGTAAGGCTCAGGCTGCACCGATGAACCAACTTGGCTTTGCAAGGACTCATCTTGTTTGTAATCAGTAATCAAACTCTTTTCATTTCTAGTGTAGGATATTTTATTTGAAGCTCATACGCAGATGTTATTCTCAGTTTTATAATAAATATTTATTTACACAGTGGCATTTTACCAAACTCACTTTATAACTTCTGTGCAAGTCATCAAATGGAAGTTCCTACACTTCTTTACACCAGAAATAATCTTCTTACAACGATAATGAGACCTTGCAATTTTTACTAAGTTAATGCAAAAAAGCTCGCATTTTAAACACAATGTACTTATACTGTATCGACATGTCAGTCAAAATGATCAGATTTTAGAATCGAAAATAAAATCAGCTATCCAAGAAAACCCTTGAGTTTTGTTGATTCGGTACTTGTACAGAATTTCACTCCAATTAAGCCACTATTGACATTCCGATCAGACTAAAATGAAAGTATCGTAAATACGATTCCCTTGACACAATGTGAGAAAATAAGAAATCGGAATAAAAATCACACCCAATCGTCACGCACTTTAGAAAAGAAACGCCAATCGGATGGCTGATTTGTATTCCTATTTCATATTTCCTCGCATTGTGCCACAAGCAGGTATATTCGGCAGGCTACCGTGGTCTCGAAACTCGTTAGCCACACAAGAATGGGCCCTCAGTCCAGTGCCCAATGAACTACAACATTTTTATTTATTTTTCCTGCAGCGCTGTATCTTTGTAATAAGTATATGTACATATAAATATATGTAATAAATATATATACATATGTACACATTAGGGTGTGCCATTTGGGGGCAACTTTTTTTTTTCAACTGTTCAATAGGTTGTATACTTCCAGGAAGGTGAAAAAAAAAGCCTGTTCAAATTTGAGCTCTTAATATTAATATTTAGAGGTGACTTATTGCGAATTTCTATTTAGAAAAATTGAATGAACCATTTCTTTTCACTCTTATTGGGAATAAAGAAAAATGTTTTGCTGGTGAGTATTTTGTCCACCTTTTTGTAACTATTGTGTTAAATACTAGCCCATTAGAACCAGCTTTTTGACAGAAAATAACTTTTTACAGCATAGAACTATTAACGATCAATATTAATTAATCATACATGAGACAATTTTCATGGAAAATTTAATAATCTACAAAGAAGTCATTTGAAATTTCTGAATTGAGTCAATAGTTTCGCTGTGATATTAAAGAAAAGATGAATTTTTGTTCATTTTGAAGTTTGAACTCGGATATCATCGGAACGGCTATGTTTATCGAAAAACTGCAAGATATCTTTTTTGTAGAGCGTTCAATTCTCTATATGTCATGCGTGTCATTGAACAATATGCCATTGCCGAAGTATAAAATTCCAAATATGAAAAGATTTTTTTCCCATGTTATTTAAATGGGAAATAAAAATTCGCGATGAGTCACCTCTAAATATTAATATTAAGAGCTCAAATTTGAACAGGCTTCTTTTTTCACCTTCCTGGAAGTATACGGCCTGTTGATCGGTTGAAAAAAAAAAGTTGCCCCCAAATGGCACACCCTAGTACACATATACCACATATGTAATTTTATCCTGTTTCTTATTATTATTCATATTTTAAGAAATTTTTTTTTTTTTTTCGACTCGACCTGTCAACTGATTGAACACAAAAACTCTTGACTCTAACAGGAGTGCTCTGGGGCAGGAGCCTAAGATTTTGGTAAACGGTCTAGGGATACAGCAACGATTTGGTACAGGGATAACAACGCTGTGATAATGCAGTTTACGGTTCGATCGGCGTTGAACAATGCTGAGATCCCCTGTACTTTACTTCATTGATGAAAGTTCTTTCATTTTTTTCACGAATAAGTTTGGAATGTTACAGCCCTTTTACTCATTTGTCTTGAACTGAGGTTACATCCTGACAAAACAATACCCTTACAATTTGAGAAACTATCACGGGTAATTAAAAAGCAACCAGTTGCTTTCCCTAAAAAAATAATTGCATCCAACGTCTGAAAGACAATCAATGATAACGACTACAAAACTATCATTGAACTGGCCGGTCCTCAAAAGTAATTCAAAAGCTACCAATTCAGTACTATAAACGACTTTGGATTGTGGTTTAGTCTGTTGGTCGTTTTGGACAGACGACCGAAAAGGAACCATTCAGCAACTATTGTCGTTCAGCCCCCAAAAATAATCTGAACGCAACAAAATTAATAACCATAAAGCAACTGTTGTTTTGTGGTTATGTCTGTTGCTCGTTTTTTTCGGGAATACAACGGTTGCTATCTGGTTAAGGGACGATAAAGCAATCTGTTGCCCAAGTTGCTAGGGTATACATAGAATCAAAGCTGTACAAGTAGATATCAATACTAGTGTGGAACTGCTGATGGATAATGGCAAAGATATTTCATTATTCATTATGTATTTATTATTCGTTAAGATGTTTACTCGTATATAATCTATTCGTTGCATTTGCACTTCGCCAAGCAAACAATCCTAACCTACTGAGGTGTCAGTTATTAAAAAAGTTAGCCAGCGATTGACGCAACTGCAACATCAATGTTGTTGATATCCCTGTACCGCGTTGTTACTGTATTCCTATACGACATCATAAACTCAGGATTCCGCCGCTGTAGTCTTTAGTACAAGTTGCAATTTGGAGACTTATATTCGCAATTATATAGGTAAAATAAAAAAATGGTGAAAAATAATTGCTGTTTGGATTTTTGATTGTCAAAAATGAATTTGGTTTCGCTAATATGGTGGTTACGATAATCGTCACTTTCTACAGCAATATTTGTTCATGAAAGGCTGCACACCTCAAGAGGAATTTGCGAATTAGGCTTGGGACATACCATCTAATCGGATAATGGTTTCAAATTTTTCATAGCAAGTGACGTAGGGGAGGAAGGGAGAATAAAATATTTCCCATGGATTTAGATTGAAGTGACGATTCACAACTGAATATGAACATAATCTGCTACTTGCCTAAGTGGCTTAAAACCATAAAGGAGGTAAAGAAGACGAACATAATATGAGTTGTTAATTCACCTACCTATCGGAGATTTTTCCCGAAGTTTTTTTCGAAATTCTTTCAATCTCGTACTTTCCGTCCTATCTTGTTCGTCTGTTGTCAGTGGCCTGATACAGGCTGCCACGCACAATGTAACAATAAGTGAATTATTTTACATTCAAAATTATTATATTGTGATGTAAAGTTCGAAATAATCGTTACCCAATGACAGTTGTATGGGAATTGTCGAATGTGCCGGAATCCGAGTAAGCGCGAACATTGTCAAGATTTTCTTATCTGGAATTCCCAAAACGATGTTTTGTATAACGAACTAGCACCAACGCTACGCCCGTCTTGGATGATGAATTTCTAGGTTAGATGTGTCTCTATTAAGGGTGACCACCGATTTGCGACATACTGCGTTCGAAGATGTAATAATCCGCATTAACACAGTCGGGAATCGTTAGAAATCCTGAATTTGATATATTTCCGATCCCGTAATAATCACTCGCACGGTTCAAAGTGCCGCAGAGACGCCTCCCCTCCCACATCGAGATATCGAAATGTGCATCTGTACCACGGTCTTATAGACAGGCCTGGGCACTCCAAGCCCCTTCCTATATAAAGCAGCGTGACCGTTGTGAAGCCTGTGTTTCTCAATTTGTGCACCAAAGACCGGAGCGCTGCAATCTCGGAGGCCGGTGTGCAACAAAGAGAGGAATATAGGGCACCAGTCTTTTTCTCCGTGCGCTTGCGTGCTAGGCTGCAGATTTGTATAATGTTTTGATGGTTTATTTATTCTAATTCAGATCGTAATTAAGACGCATACTAACAAAAAGGTTACTACAAGTGCATCAATAGTAAGTTGAATTCAACCCATAAAATCGAATCGCAAGCCGAAGAACCAAGTGGAAGAGCGAAAGTTATAAACGAGTTCAATCCCTATTTATTATCGTACAAGCCTGCTATATATAGGAATGAAACATTATTCGTTTTTACTTTTAAAGCTCTGGATTTGTACCCGCAGGTTCTGAATTTTTCAAAATATTTTATTTTACTCTATTAGCCAGCTATATCAATGTTTCTACTGTGTGGCGAAATGAGTTATCATAACTATATGAAATAACATTTTGAAGGATTAAAAAGAATACTAAAAATAGGATTGTAGGGTGCGGTCGGGATTAATTAAATATTACATTGTAGTGTCAAAACTCTTATTTATTAGCATCTGTGAAATTTCGCTTGTTTTCTCTTCTCGCTACTTTTTTTTTTAAGCGATTTGGGTTGCTGCACTGAAAATTGCCGCATACGAAGCCGCAAATAATAATGGATCGCATACGATACAAAGCTATCTGCATACTCCTTACACGGGAATGAAAATTTATATGACATTAACATATCGTCGATAGTTCGATTGTATACATTTGGTAAATGACAATGTAGTGAAGCTAGGCCGATTCCCCCTCATGGCGCCCATAACCCTGAACCGTGGTCGGTAAGGTAGATTCCGCCCTTGCCGACTTCGTGAATCGCGATCCGCGAGTCAGGGGTCTACTTTACCGACCCCGCAGTCGGCATGGTAGGAACTTACCTACCTTAAATATGTAATATTATTATTATTTTGGCGGATGGCCTAGGGGATTGTAAAGGCGTATGTACTCGGGTTTGTAAAGGCGTATGTCCTAGGGGTTGTAAAGGCATATTTCCTAGGAGATTGTAAAGGCGGATCTCCGAGAGGTTGTAAAGGCGGGATACCCTCATTGTCTCGAAAACGCAAAGTCTCGAAAACTCAAACTCTCGAAAAAAGTGATGGTAATCGTTTTAGTTGATCACGTCGCCGCTGAGAGCGTTCGTGGTTAAAGCCGACGCAACCGCGGGTCACAGTCTTACATTGCCGGGTAGCCCCGTAACCACAATCTTTCAAATCTACACTTGCAAACTGTCAGTAACCTACAAAAGTTAAACGTCAGTATCAGATAGGTTAAACAGAGTGTATTTGACGTCGTAATTTATATAATAAGAATTTCAAAAGATGAGACAAATGGCAAAGCAAAGTTTGTTGAATGTTGTATTTTAACAGTCGGAACTTGTCCAAGAAGAGTTGTATCCCGATACAATGGGTGATACGGTTGCTATCACCGCAGAAGATTGGGGGCTCCGACACTCAACTGATACCGTTGAGCAATAGCTATCAGTCTAGAGCGTCGAAAAATGATCCTAAGATTCATAAAAAAGCTAACGTGCTTGGTAAAGCCAAAGTCGGTGCCAGCGGACAAGGAATTGGGCAACCGGCTGTGAACATGTCCGTAAGTACAAAATACTCTCTCATTAAACAATTCCGACGATTGAATGGACACGCAAGGGTTATAATGAAATAGATTAATTTCTTATTGTTTGTTGCCTTCATCTAGATATTGCCTTTGCAAATTGAGGCACTCGAAGATTATATGAATATTGTCTTACAAAGTACAATATTAATTAGTCACGTACGAAGGGAAAAAAAGAAGAGAAGAATAAAATTGCGAAGAATTTGTGGACCTGTTAATATACCATAGTCGTTTTGACCAGGCGATTAAAATGTATTGTAATATAAAAAATTTGTACAGTAAAAATATGATTGAAAGGCGATGATTGGATGTACAATAAATAATAAAGATCAGATAAGATATTAGATATCGTAATATAATAGTTCCTTTTGTTTTTGTTGCAGGAGAGTTATGTTTTCGTCATAACGTTTACAAAAATACAACTCTGATGTAAATGAGACTTCGTCAGAAGCAAGATGCTCTTTGTCAGGATTTGGAGATGTTTTCTTCCCGTTTCTCTCTTCCTCTTTCATTTGTAGCGCTACTGCCGATTCTAGCTTGGGAATTCTGCCTTCGCATGTCAAGATTACCGTCTTCAACTTTCATATTTCTTCGTCGAACTCCTTCGTAATGCCATCCTGATGTACAATAAACAAAATAAAATACATCAGGGAGCAATAAAATTCTTGGCATTGTTTAAGTAATTTAAAATACAAACTAAAATCCAAATATAATTCTATTGTGTATATACGAGGGGGGATAAAAAAAACGGGAATTTTGTCATAAGTTCTTTATTTTTTAATATTTTTACACCAAATTTTGATCACCTTCAAAGTATTCTCCTTTGACCACAACGCACCTCTGCAAACGATCCCTTCAATGTTCAAAACATTTTTTAAATTCACTTATCGAGATGTTCTTTAGGCCTTCCAGCGATTTTTGTTTTACCTCCTCCACAGTGGCAAAGCGCTTGATTGCTACTTTATTTCGGGGTCGTATCCATAGCACCACGATTCATCACCAGTAATCACCTTGGAAAAAAGTTCAGGGTCCTTTTCGAGCTGATTTTGAAGTTCAAAACATGCCTGAAGTCGACGCTCCCTTTGCTCGTCTGTGAGAAGGCAAGGGACAAGTTTGGCTGCAACTCTGCTCATGTGCAAATCTTTGGATAAAATCCTCCGAATTGAACTCCATGATATCCCAGACATCTGACAGAGTTGATCAATGGTTCGGCGACGGTCTTCATGAATGAGAGCGTTGATTTTGTCGACGTTTTCGTCAGTTGTTGACGTTGAGGGGCGTCCTGAACGGGGTTGGTCTTCAATTGAAATTTCTTGATTTTTAAAACGTGAAAACCACTCGTAGACTCTGGTTTTACTTAGGGCGGCATCTCCACAAGCAGTCTTAAGCATTACAGTAGTTTACGCGGCCGATTTTCCCAACAGGAAACAAAATTTCACAGCCGCGCGTTGCTCTCGACAATCGGCCATCACGTTTTCGCCGAAATGGAGAAAGTTGATTCACTACAAAAATTCCCACGGGCGAACCGATGCACTCACAGCGACAGACTTTGGTGGGTTACTGACAGTTTGCAAGTGTAGATTTGAAAGATTGCGGTTACGGGGCTACCCGCCAATGTAAGACTGCGACCCGCGGTTGCGTCGGCTTTAACCACCAACGCTCTCAGCGGCGACGTGATCAACTAAAACGATTACCATCACTTTTTTCGAGACTTAGCGTTTTCGAGACAATGAGGGTATCCCGTAAAGGCGTATGTCCTAGAGTCACCCGTCACCCTGAAGCGCGGTCGGTAAGGTAGATCCCACCCATGTCGAGGTCGACAAGGTAGATTCCTACGTTACCGACATTCTAGCCAACGTCGGTGTGGTAGGAATCTACCTTGTCGGCCTGTAATGTTGCTCAACTATTATTAACGTTGAGCGCGTGTGTACCCCCACCCCAATTGAAAGCATGTCCCCGGAAGCAGGCGGGTATTCCTGGAGTTGAAAGGGCGGATGTCCTCGGAGATAAAAGGGCGGATAGGACGGTGGGAGTCCTAGGTGGATCCACCGGATGGGAGAACTCTCCCACCGCTTATGTGTTGACATAGTCACCCTATATAATGCGGATGTGCTGCAGCGAATATTCACTAATTAATTCGTCTCGGTGGCATTATTCTTCGGCTTCGTTCTTTCACACCCCACCCCTTTCTTCTCAATCTTTTCGCCGCGCGGTAGGCAAATCTCATTCTCCCGTTCGTTCTAGCGCGCTCGTCCTCCCCGTTCCCCCATCCTCTCACACCGCCACGTAAGAGCGGCCGGGGACTGAGCGGCCCTCGGTCTTTTCGCCACGTGGTAAGTGAATCTCTCCCATTCGTTCTCATCTTCCCTCTCCCTCTCTCTCTCTCCTTCTCTTTCTCTCTCTCTCTCTCTCTCTCTCTCTCCTTCTCTTTCTCTCTCTCTCTCTCTCTCCTTCTCTTTCTCTCTCACTCTCTCTCTCTCTCCCTCTCTCTCTCTTTCTCTTTCTCTCTCTCACTCTCTCCTTCTCTTTCTCTCTCTCTCTCTCCTTCTCTTTCTCTCTCACTCTCTCTCTCCCCCTCTCTCTCTCTCTCTCTCACGCTCTCTCGCTCTACTCCTTCTCTTTCTCTCACTCTCTCTCTCTCTCTCATTCTTTCATTAACGCTCTCTTTTAATACATTTTTTTCCCCCCAATATCTAGATTCCAACATGTTTCAGTGGGCATGCAGGCGATCCTCGAGAGGCGGGTGTGGGATATACCCCTACCCCCTTTCGAGGTTCAAAGGCGGGCAATGCTTGTAAGTATTACTTCCAACCCCATTTATAATGAATTATTTCCCAATAGCAGTAGAGTCCCCTTTTATGGAATTCATTTTTGCCATATTATTGCGCTAGATACCATCAACTATCTGGCATGAACCCAAACAGCCGGGGGTGCTAAGCAAATGGGCATCTCCGACGACACCGACGACGACGCCATGACGACGACGACGACGACGATACCGACGACATACACGACACGACTACCACCAGCTCCTTCTCCACCACCACCACTACTATCCCCACTACCGCCATCACATCCGCCGCTATCCCCACCACCACCACCCCCACTGCACCTCACAGCGTTGTCAGATATGCCAAGTATCCTAGAGGATGATTTGTTCATATCTGACAGCGATGCTGATGATGAACGGAAGGATCAGCCCCCTGTGGAGAATCAGATTTCTCCACAGAAGGGTGATCCTTCTGTAAATAACAGGCAGCCCCCTCCTCCGAATCCTACAAGTCGTAAACGAACACTGCCACAGAAATTAGGGAATACAAAACGTTTAAGTAAAAATTAAAAAATATATATTGTTTTAGCATTATTTATTCGCAAAAACCCAAAAAATTATGAAAATATTACAAAGAATAAAAAAATATTATTTTAACATTATTTATCAATAACAGCAATTAATTCGGGCGTTTCAGCAATTGCGCCTTAGACCTCGGTGCGAGCCTCGTCCGCGCGAAAATCGTGAAGCCACTTCTTCAACACGCGCGCGTTGTATGCCGCACAGTATGGATCCCATGTATGAGTGTGATTCGTGCATGATACATCGGAGTTGGCACTCAGTAGGCGCAGCGATGGACAACCCAGATCACCGAGGCTGTCAACGTGGTGATAGATTTGCTCCTGCAACTGCTTCTTCTCGAGTCCCTTCACGTACACCCTGCTGGCGTTGCGTAGATGACTATATAGAATGTCATGGACCTCTTCGTAGGGTATGTCTCCGCTATTCCAGACAATACCATGATAATTTCGCTCCAGCCATCGGTTTTCACTCCTATATTTGGCTGGTAGGGCACTCCATTTGTGTGGCGGTTCGAATAGGTAGACCGACGGTAGGGCGTCATCCTCGAGGGCGAGTACTGCTACTTCTTTGAATACGAAGTCATTAACCGGTCTCTTGAAGCCCTGGAAGTCCACAACGAATTCCATTTTTCTGATGCTCGTGGCTGCTTTCTCGGGCCTTATATATTTGATTCCCCCACCACTCCTCCCACTACTAATATCAGCATCGGCTGCTACGTCCCACCCCCACCACTGTGCGTCGTAGCTGCTTTCTCGGGTGATTCCCCCACCACCAATTCCACCCAATCAGCTGCTACGACGCACTTACCTCCACCTGCGCGTCATGGCTGCTTTCTTGGGAGATTCCCCCACCACCGGATTCCTCCCAAGCAGCCAATCAGCTGCTACGTCGCACCTACCCCCACCCCTCAATTGTGGGTGTAAATGCGACCCGCTCTGGAGGAGCAAGCATAATTCCACGAGCATCAGTCACACAAGATGTCAGTACAGGAGTGTAAGGAAATCATGAAGACTTGGGAGGAGGCATTGGTGTTACTACAAAATGGAGAAGCAGCTGAGATCTATGAGTGGATCAAACGTCTCTCGAGAGTGATGAATGGCCTGAAGCAGGTAGAGTCATCCGCAAGAGCCGCACCAGAAATCCAAAAGTTTTCATCAACAATCGGCTTTTTGACGGGCATTAAGATTAAGCTGGAGCATTTGTTGAAACGAGGACGGGGTATCCTGAATCATGAAGAACGCTCTGATAAGGTAGTATGGTCGGACTTGAGATTGTCGTTCAGAAACCGCATCAGGGTAGATGTGATCACAAATTTGAAACATGTAGATGTGAGCTCATTCATGAAGGACTGCATGACACGCTGCCATTCAAAAATCAAACATGTGCTGAACAGAGAAAAAAGTGCCGTGAAGGTTTATACAGTGCTGACGGCAAAATTCAGTATCGTAAAAAACAATGAAGAAATACTGGAGATGAAGTATTTCAACACCAAGGCTATACCAATTTTTCCCACGACTAACATAAGAGCGTGGTTCACGGCGAATGTTAAAGAGCCCATTCAGCGGGAAATAGAGGAATTTGAGCAACAGGGCTCAGGATGGACACTGCACTCCATCATTAGCTTGACCGTGAACATTGACAAGTTCAATCCGATGCGCGGTAGTTCATATGTGGATCTACCGGAAATGATACGCATCAAGAAGGCGTGTGTCAACGTGAGGAACAACGACGAAATGTGTTTCATGTGGGCCATACTGTCCGCACTACATCCAGTACACAACTCCGATCGTGTCTCCGGGTACAGAAAGCATGAGCTCGAATTGAACTTTCACGACATAGAATTTCCCGTGATGCCTAGACAAGTTCATAAATTTGGAAAGCAAAATGATGTGTCGGTTAATGTATATATCCTATCAAAATGTCGACGCTCATTCAATACCACACCCCTCCACGTAACATCCTCGAGGAAAAATCGCACACGTGAATCTCCTTCTTGTACAAGATCACTATGTCGATGAGGAGGAGGAGCAGGAGGAGGGCGAAAACATTGAACACTACACGAAACCGAGATTTCACTATGTGTGGATCAAAGATCTGTCACGCTTAGTCTCGGATCAGCTATCTAAGAGAGGCTACAAGCATCATATTTGTGATCGTTGCCTCCACTATTTCCGCTGTGAAGACAAACTCGCTGCGCATGAAAGTGATTGCAAAGAGATGAACAAATGTAAGATTCGAATGCCAAAATATGTGAATCAGATACTACGCTTCAGAAATCATTGCCACAAGGAGAGAGTGCCGTTCATTGTATACGGTGACTTTGAGTGCCTGCTGGTGCCTATTGGAGACGAGAACGCGTACCAGAAACATGAGGCGTTTAGTGTAGGATACTACGTAAAGTGTAGCTATGATGACTCGTTGTCAAAGTATCGCAGCTACAGAGGAACAAAACCGGCAGAATGGTTCGTTCGTGAACTACAACAGCTTGCTAAAGATGTTGCGTCAATACTCGGGAACGTTAAGCCGATGGTGAGGTTGACGTTGCGACAGGAGAGGGATTTCCATGCATCATCGACGCTGTGCCACATCTGCGAGAAACCTCTACCGGCCGACGGCAGAGCGCGAGACCATTGTCATCTGACGGGGAGGTATCGGGGTCCAGCACATAATGAGTGTAATCTGAATTATCAGGATGCCCGAACCATACCCGTAGTCTTTCATAATCTCTCCGGATACGATTCGCATCTCATCATACGGGAAATCGTCACGTGCTTCGACGGTCGGGTTTCCTTACTACCTCAGACGAAAGAACGATACATCTCGTTCACGAAGCATGTCGCGGAAAGTGATATGAAATTTCGATTCATAGATTCGCTCCGTTTCATGGATTCGTCACTCGACAAATTGGCCTCATTCTTGCGGGATCTGAAGATTGTTAGGCATGAATTCCCCAATCTCCCCGCTGACAAGTTCGAGCTGTTGACGAGGAAAGGGGTATTCCCGTACGAGTATGTTGACTCATTCGGCAAACTCGACGATGACGAATTACCATCGAGGGCGGCATTCTATAGCTCACTGAATGACACTAACGTCTCGGTTGAGGATTATGAACACGCCAAGCGGGTATGGGACGCGTTTGGTATTCGTAGCTTGGGCGAATACTCAGATCTCTATCTGAAAACCGATGTGCTTCTCTTGGCCGATGTCTTTGAGAATTTCCGTAACAACGGTATCAATGCCTATGGCCTGGACCCAGCACACTACTACACAACGCCAGGCTACTGGCGTGGGACGCAATGCTCAAATACACGAAGATTGAGCTACAACTCCTCACGGACCTGGACATGCACCTGTTCATTGAACGAGGAGTGTGTGGTGGAGGGAGCCAGTGTTGCAATCGTTATGCTCGCGCGAACAACAAGTACATGAGCGATTACGATCCGCACGAGGAGAGTAAGTATCTCATGTACTACGACGTGAACAACCTGTATGGCTGGGCAATGGAGCAATCGCTCCCTTACGGGGCCTTCGAGTGGGTCGAAAATGTTGATTTTCACAACGTCCCCGACGATTCACCGATTGGCTATATCCTTGAGGTCGATCTAGCCTACCCCGAGAATCGCCACGATCTGCAAAAAGATCTACCTCTGTGTGCGGAACACAAGAGTGCGCCCGGCTCAAAGCAAACTAATTTAATGACGACGCTGGAGCCTAAGAGTCGCTACATTCTCCACTATAGGAGTCTGAAGCAGGCCCTCGCGCTTGGATTAGAGCTCAAACACGTTCATCGTATTTTAAAGTTCAAGCAGCGAGCGTGGCTCAAGGACTACATTGATCTGAATAGTCACATGCGGAAGAATGCGAACAACGAGTTCGAGAAGAACTTATTCAAACTAATGAATAACGCAGTGTTCGGCAAGACGATGGAGAATGTTCGGAAATACGCTGATGTTAAAGTCGTGACCAATTGGGACGGACAGTATGGTGCTGAGGCACTTGTTGCAAAACCTAACTTTCACAGCTGTAGCATCTTCGAGGAAAATCTCGTTGCCGTGCAGCTCACGAAAACCGAGGTTTACCTCAACAAGCCGATCTATGTTGGACTTTGTGTGCTGGACTTGTCAAAGATTCTCGTCTACGGCTTCCACTACAACTACATGAAGGCGCAGTTCCGGGAAGACCGCTGCAAACTCCTGTATACCGACACCGACAGCTTGCTCTACGAAGTTCGCTGCCCCGACATTTATGACATCATGAAGCGAGATATTGTGAGATTCGACACCTCTGATTATTCGGCCGATAAGCAGTTTGGAATGCCGTGCGTCAACAAGAAAGTCGTTGGACTAATGAAGGATGAGTGTAATGGCCGTATCATGACTGAGTTTGTCGGCTTGCGCAGCAAGATGCCGACGTGTCGAGGGCGTGGATCATGTGAAAAGGGTGAAGGGAGTGAAGAGGGGAGTGGTGGAAACAACCATCACCTTCGATGATTTCGTGCAATGCCTCCGGCAGAATTCGACGCAGCGTAGAGAACAGCGCGTTATCAGAAGCCGCCTACATTGCATCTACACGGAGAAGCAGGTGAAGGAAGCGCTCAACCCCCACGACGATAAACACTATCTTCTACCCAATACTACGGACACACTACCGTGGGGGCATTATGGAATACCTCACGTGACCGAAACGTAACGGTGGTGGGGGCCAGGAAGTCGATTCCAGCTAGCGGTGGAGACAGCCAATCAGATGCACGGTGGCGACCAATCGGACGCAAGCTGATGATGGGAGTAACCAATCACGTCGCGGAGGTGGACAGGAAGTCGATTCCAGCTAGCGGAGGGGCCAGCCAATCAGATGCAGGGCAACCAATCGGATGTAAACTGGTGGCGGGGGTAACCAATCGTGAGCCCCGGAGATTCCGAGCGGTGGTGGGGATAGCGACTATATTAGCTCCAAGCTCGCTAGCAGACCCATCACACAATCTCACGATGTCTATGCTGAATAAACTTGAAATGACCAAGCTCAATGAGGCTGCGCTCCTGGAGGATTACTTGCCGACGAAGAAGTTGAGCGAGTTGGAGGTGCAACGAGTGTACAGAGTCACGGACCTGAGACGAGTCACGAAAAAATATGCACCGAAGGCTGTTGTCAGCCTCGATAATCTCTGTCAAGTCTTTCTAGCCAAACGCATCTCAGACGTTTTCGAGAAGGACGGAGCCCTCTTCGATAAGACTGCTCATGCAGCATCAGCGAGGAAATTACTGTTAAAGTATCTCGGCGGTGTGAATAATCAAATGGAATT